>CAOLHI010000640.1:0-670271 GCA_948474755.1 Ctenosaura bakeri | reverse complement strand
AAAGATTTTCTTTCTGCTTTGTTATGCAATCCAGCTCTCCTGTTTCCACCACATCTTTCTCCTTTGCCACCATTTCCCAAGCTAGCTATCTTTCCCCACCCCACCCCTCTCTCTCAAAGAAGCAGGAAGAATGGCAAAGGAGACTGGGAGAGGAATTGTGTTGTTCGTGTATCCTTACTGAACACTCCAGCAAAAAAAAAAAAATGAGATGGGAAGTGTTAAGTATTCAGCTTGAACGTTGGTTGGCGGCCAGTCAAGCGGGGTGACTGCCTATCCATAATTATAAGAAACAAATGAACAAAACAGACAGCTATTAGGGATACAGATGGGGACAGAAGTCCTGAAAACAGTAGAAAAGGCTGTTTTGGAAGCTCTCAAGCATTCTCAAGTCTCCCCCACCAACAAAAAATTGGCCATTTACCTTTTCTTTTTTAAAATGAACATTGATTTCTGGTTTACTTCATGATTTTAAAAAAGACCTGTCCTGCACCCAAAACAACCAGGGGAGGCACATGGAAAAATTACCCTCTCACAAGTTTCAGGAAAGGCAATGGACCTTTTAAACAAGTTGCACGTGCCTCCTCAACTGTTTAACATTTGTGTTCTCAAAGGCAAGGACCATTCCACTAGCAAAGAACCACAGACATGATGATAGTTGGAAAAAATATGGCCCCAACTTTATTTGGCTACAGTTTCCACAGGGTTTGTATGCACATGGCTTTGGATCCAGGCATTGACCAACCCACCTAGCATAGTGCATGTTGACTTTCCCACCTGCACCCCCTGAGTCCCCCATACTTTACTCATGCCAAGTGGCAGTGGTAACCATTGTCCCAGATCCAGAACCCATGCCAACTGCCTCATTAGTTGTGACAGATAACAAAGAAATTGTCCATGGTATGCAACCAAGCATTGCAAATGAACAGCCATAAACACAGGATGGGAGGGCAGGACCACGCTCAAGAAGAAGTAAACAAAAGCCCAGCAGGCAGCAGCTTAAATACTCCCTTACCTGACCAGAGTGAAGCCTTAATTAGGCTCCTCTGGCCATTTAACTGCTGCCAATGAATTCAAACTGAGGTTTGAATTCATTGGCTGCCCCCAAATCTCATCCTGGAACTGCATGAGACTGCATAGCCTCCTGGGAAGAGGAAGCCAAGCGGCCCCCATGGAGGCAGGAACCCATCTTGCATTGCTGCCTCCCCAAATCACCAAAATCAGTGCCCAGTGAGTTGCGTGGGTTCATTTACAAAACAGTTTTTCAAAATCAAAAATGGACTTTCAGTCACTGCCTCTGCCTTTCCTCAATTTTTTTACTTCATTAACAATTTCTGTGGCCCCTGGAGGATCCCAAAGAAAAAACATTTTCTTCTAGACTCACTGCTGTCCATTTGACTTAAAGACCTTCGTGCACAAAGAAATCAGTAAGATTAACAAGAATCTTCAGAATCAGAATCTTGCTTCAAGTCTCTGTGCATTCAAGATAAAACGTTGCTCCCTCAACTATTTCTTTGCCCAGGATCACTTAATCAGGCTCCATTCTGGTCTTTGTACCCACATATTCTGACACACACAGACAAGGGGCTCTTAGTCAATATATCCCTGCTGTGCCATCCAGATACACTTCCATCAGTTAAGAGCAAACTTTGTTCACGAAATCCATGCAAGCCCTTTGGGACAAGGCAGACTCTTTTCCTAATAAGCAAAGAACTCCAGAGGCTTTGTCACTTCTTTTTCCCTGCTGAGGAGCCTGTTGTCATTTAAGAAATTATATATGTATCTCAAAGGGAACAAGCAAGATTAACTAGGAAGCTTCCACTGGGTGCTGCCCACGGACTCAACCGCAAACCATGCCCTTTTCTGATGAGAAACGCAGTGAGTCGCTTTCCTATTCTCAGAAGGGAAGTTGCTCTTTATTAAGAGTTCCAAGTATTAAAAACTGCTAGCCATGCTGGCATGTCAGCAGAACCCCAGAAGGGGTTACATAATGATGAAACCTGTCTCCTATTTGCCGGATTTTGCCTTTTGTATTGTTTTTTTGGAAACTGGACTATGAGCAAATAATACTTGATTCCTCTTTGTCACACAACATATCACTGAGCGATGGTGTATTTGCTGGAAGTCGTCCTTCCACATGAATCAAAGATCATGTTGCTGAATAGCACCTCAAAAGGCACATCATCACAATGTCAAGGCCCTGTGACAGTAGCAGGGTCATGGCAATTTTGCATTAATATTATACAGAGATTGAGGCAAACCCTTCCACTCACTGAAAAAATGCCTGAGGGGACTGGATTTGTGCTGCATGACCCCACTTTCTACCAATACATACAGCAGCCACACCCCTGGTGTGGATGGTATCTGTGTGAAGAGGCCAATGCACACCTAACAACACATGTCTGGAAAGTAATTCCACACAATGAGAGGGGGAGGCTCTGAACCAACCAGGATTCATTCTTACATGGAGGAGATCTAAATACATACATTCAAAGCCCCTTTACTTGGCCACCACACAGGTGATTGGTTGAATCAACTTGGGGCACTTTACACAATTACAGCACCACAATTCTACTTTAAGTGCCATGGTACCATCTTAGGGAATCCTTGACTATGTGGTTTGGAAAGGAGACTGCAAATTCTCAGCCAGAGAGCTCTAACACCTCACCAAACTACAAATCCCAGGATTTCATGAGATGCAGCCATGGCAGTTTAAGTGGAATCACAGTGCTGAGATTGCACAGTGTGAAAGGGCTCATGGACAGTAAGCACATAATTATCAGGAATGGGAGCAACTGCAGGGAATGTGTGAAGGGAATTGTGTATAATCTCCTAATACATATGACCTTTAGCACTGTCCTTCTAAGGTTCCTTTGTTACGGCCCCGTGGACCCCCAAGATTGATATGGTTTAATGGGCAATATTATTTGATTGGTACTACATTAATTGGCATTGATAGAAAATGGAAACCTGTGGTGACTGGAAGGTCAAGCTGGAAAGAGGCAAATTACTGACTGTAAATGTGAGACAGCAAGGCAGGTCAGCCACACCTCCTCCCAAGTAAAACCAAAGTCATTGTCAGGCAGATTGCAAGGCAACTCTAGACAATTTGTTTGTGCTAAGAGCTGGACATCTCGGAGCAGAAAGAGGAAGTCCCCACCAAACTGCAATTGTTCTAACCCTGATCTCCCACACCTGAATGTTTTCCCGGTTTGCCTTCCCAGCCTCCCACAATACAGAGCTATTATGACAGCCGTTACCAATTTGTCACTTAAACACTAAGATACCCATTTGTCACTTAAATCTTGTCCAGATCTCATTGTTTGTGTTGCAACTCCCATTGTCTGCTTGGCTGGAACAGCAATTCACGCTCATACCCATAGGGTAGTTTTCAGGAATAAGAACCCTCAGTTTTGACTGGTTCAGTGGAGTCTTTCACCTTGCTGAACGCCACACTGTCTGTTTGATTCCCGAATAAGAACTGTCCTTAGGTGCCTGTCAAAGCCATACTGCAGCTTTCTTCATCTCTCTCCAGACCAGTAATTATCACCCCAACCCTAAAAGTCCTCTATCTACACTTTCCTCCCTTTATCTTTGGTTAGTCCTTCTGTGACTGTATGGGTGCTTGGATCTTTTGCATGCATGTGTGATTTTCTCAATAAAACACATGCTTAGTTTATTCAAATTTTGGTTTCTCTGGCTGGTTCTTTCCTACATGGAAAGATCTCATTAAGTTACCCCCCTCTCATAGGCCTCCTAATTTTGAGCTAATTAATTTCCCACTGCCACATGGAGGTATGGGCATTGCAGATGGACCCCTGAGTCACCCATATTTTGGAGTAACACCTCCTTTTATGACCACTGTATGTTCCTCCTTTCTATGTGCATGAATATTGAAGGCTCCATAACTATGGGGGTTTTAAATTATTTTTTCCCAGTGCCATCTGATGAACATTGGGAAGTGGTTGCCTGTAGCCTAGAAGTGCACCATTAACCCAGTGGCATCCCTCCTGTGGAGCTGCTGTGAAATCTATGGAACTGCAGTGATATCTTCTACTATATAAAAGTCAAAGTGTGTGAGTGAGTTTGTCTGTTCGTCTGTGTCAGGTAGGCAAAGACCTCATATGATTGGCTGTGTTAGGCAAGAATACCTCATATGATTGGCTGCCTGTGAAGATTCTATGGATTCTATGGAACCCGGGGGTTGGCAGTTTAGGGAGGGGCCTTTTGAATTCTCAGTCAGAGAGCTCTGAATAGGCCAGCTGCTATGGAGACGAGGCCTAGCAGCAAGAAGGAGGGCAGTGTATTCCCTCAGGAACCCAAACTCCGTTATGTCAATAACTTTCAATACAGATTGGATTGGGAATATGGGTAAAAGTTACACATACTGGACAAGATAGATTGGGGAATTAGAGACACAGAATCTCAAATCTGTTTATTTCAACTGAATCTAATTCCTAAGGTAAGGTAAGGTAATTCCTAGGGTATTTCTAACAAGTATTACCTACGCGAAAATAAAATCCCAGGCAACACTGGATAAATACACTGGTAAAATATAAAAGAAAAGGTTCACAGACAGAACACTCTGATATGTGGGCCCAGCGTTGCTCCTTGATGTTCAGGTGGTGTGGCTGCTGACAGAAGTACATTTATTCTACTACAGCAACACCAACACAGTTATTGTTGTAGGGTGCCTTCAAGTTGTTTCCAATTTATGGCAACCCTAAAATCCTACCACACGATTTTCTTGGCAAGAATTGTCAAGGGAGAATTTGCCATTGTCTTTCTCTGAGAGTGATAAAGTGTGACCTGCCCAAAGCCACACAATTTGCTCCCATGGCGGAGAAGGAACTTTAGTCCTGTTTTCCCAAAGTCTTAGTCCAACATTCAAGCCACTATACCACTCAAGCTCACTAATCCAGTAGTAATGGTGTTTGTTCCCGGACAGAACAGATTTGGCCACTGCCTTGCCTTGGTCCTGACATTTCAGCTAGCAAAAAACAACTGTTGCAAAAGTTCAGAATGCAAAGGCTGAAAAGCACATTCACAACCTAGATATATTCAGACTGCAAATACTCAGCTGGCTAGGGGATTCTGGGAATGGTAGTCCATAAAGTAATACTTCAAGTTCTGTAGATTCTGTTAGTTGCACTGGCTTCCTGATCATTTTGGAGCACAATTCAAGATTCTCTTGTTGTTTCTTGTGAAATTTGTAATAACCTAGGAACTTTCTTTCTTTTCTTTAATCTCTCCAAACCCTGTATGCATCTGCCTGATCTCTGAGATCACCTAATTCAGCTGGTGTGTTAATGATGTCTTTAGTTAATGGGAGCATAGAAGTGGACTTTTTAGCATCCAGGAGGTAAAACTATCTGGTGCTAAAAATTTGGTGGATGGCCACTCTACCAATGTTCCACTGCTATCTTAAGACAATAGTTTTCCAACATACCTTTTAGTGAATCTGTTTTCCAGAGTTGTGCTAGCTTTTGTTTCATACTGTTTATTGTTTATTGAGGTTTTCTTCAGCATTTTTGGTTGCTTCCTTGAGCCCCTTTCCCTTTTTTGGGGGGAATGAATGATGGGGTTGTTGTTGTTGCTGCTGCTGTTGTTGTTGTTGTGTGCCTTCAAGTCATTTCTGATTTATGGCAACCCTAAGACAAACCTATCACAGGGATTTCTAGGGCTGAGAGTATGTGACACACCCAAGATCACCCAGTGGGTTTCCATAGCCACGCGGTAAATCAAGCCCTGGTCTCCAGGGTTGTAATCTGACACCCATGTTGGCTCTCAATGATGAGGTACAAATACTTAAATGACCATAAAGTCAGAGACTACAGATACATGCAGCATGGATTTACACAGAATAATCATATGCATATCTATTGATAATTTCATTCAGTGGAATTTGCTCTCATGTTACACTGTACAGAAATGTAACATCATTTATGTTAATGCACCCTCTCCTGTACCACTTTTGTTTTCATTCCTTGTGTTAAGGTGGACCCATGTCATTCAATCTGTTCCTGTGATCCTACTTAAAGTCATGACAAAGGATTCATTATCCTTAAAATGTGCTACTTATCATTAAAATATGACTTTTTAAGTAAGAGGCCCTCTACTGTGTCTGCAATAAATAGTGCCAGAACTCTAGAGAAAAAAGAGAAAAGGTACAGGATAATTTTATACTTAATTAAACTGGTCTAAACCAATTTGACAAAGACTTAAATCTATAAACAAAGAAGTAGCAGCCAATCAAGTAGTGGGCTGATTATTAGATCTGCCTCAAAAACAGCAGAGATCTTACAAATATACTTCTCAGTTAAAGTGCTCGGGTTTTGGCCTCTTTAATCCCTTCCACATCCCATTCAAGTGAAATAAAAGTACATAAGCGGTTCACAGAGTGGATTCTTATCAGCCAGATGCCACTTCCATTCTCCTATTTGTTTAATGACACATTTCAACACAAACACCCGCAATTCATGTCTTTAGCCTATTCAGAGGCAGAATCCATGTAATTTCTGATGTGCAGATATTATGAAGTATTGCAGTATTTTGCAATATTTTTCTCAAAAGTAAATAAGATTCCTTTAGGGATAGTTAACATTAACACTAGAAAAAGGCTGCTTTTACACCCAATAGATTCTTATTGTGTCTAGGGAATTCCAGGTTTTACATAGTTTACAATATTGCCAACTTCCCAATATGATATATAATTAAATAGCAATATGAACAACATATTGAAAGTATTCAAAGAGAGAGAGAGAGTTAAGAGCAGATGCTGTAAACAAAACAAAAAAAGGCACCAATAACTGCATATAAAAGAATAAGAAAATTGCAGAGACATGTAAGGGATGTTTATAATAAAGGTCTTAGTGAATTTAAAAGCTGCACATTCTTAATCCAGGAGTCTAAATGGAGATACTTTGCTTAATCTATTTTGATGATAAATTACAGAAAATCTGAGGCAGAATCAGCAAGGTCCTGCACCTATCCAACTAGTCTGACCTCTCTTGATGAAGAATTCAAAGCATGTTTCTAACTATCAATTGTTAAACCTCCATGAAGAGCTCCAAGAGAAAGTATCCCATGACCATAATAAATGAACATCTCTTCCCCACCCACATTTATCATTTCAAAGGAAGGAACTGGCAAAACCATCTCTGAGTACTCCTTGCCTGAAAAAAACCTATAAAATTCATGGGGTTGCCAGCCAGCAACTTCAAGGCATGCAAACACATGCGTGTGCGCGCACACACACACACACACACATTTGTCAAAATATAGGCTAAGGGTAGGGAATAGGTGCCAACCAGATGCTGCTGGACTACAATTCACCTCAGCCCTAGCAAACCCACCTAGTGATGAAGGATGAGGTGATTAGCAGTCCAACTATATTTTTAGGGCAAAATGTTCCCCATCTGTATTGCAAGACTTCCAAAAGATTGCCATAGTACCACCATGTTTTATCCTTTCTGCATTCTAACCATATTGCATATGATTTTGAAGATCTTCAGTTCTTCAGCATAAGGAGTTAATTTTGGGGAAGAAGAAAGGGTTGCTAATTACCCATTATTACTGGTGGGCGGGTGGGTGGGTATGCGCACACACTAAAAGTTAGCTGTCAACTTATGGTAACCCCCAGAATTTCTTAGGGTTTTCTTAGGCAATGAATACTCAGAGGTGGTTTTGCCAGTTCTTCTGAAATTAGACTACAGCACCTGGTGTTCATTGCTGATCTCCCATCAAAGTACTAACCAGGGCTGACTCTGCTTAGCATGCAACATCAGGTGGGATCTGGTGTCTTTAGAGACTCACCAGTAAAACTGTGTACTGTCAGAGAAATAGTACTGGGATTAGAGACAATTGGATTGAAGCTGGTTTGCTTTGTTTTTGCTAAGAAATCTAACCTTGGCCCCACTAGGCTCCACTTGTTTCAGACTCCACCTCATTTCCTCTGAACTGGCAGGTTTCAATCTAGCTGGCAAGGCGCAGTATTTCTGAAAACAGACTTCTTTAGATAGATGACAACTAGATGTTATGGTCACAGTTTCACAAACTGAAACATGATATGCTGTAAAACTGCTTTCATTCAATGGACAATTTGCAAAAAATAACCCACATGGTTCGTGGGGAATTATTTATTTTATTTACGGCATGGTTATATCACTCATTACCAGCAGATTATTTGGACTGTGAATGGTGAAAATTTAACACTCTCCGATACAAATAGTATAAGCCAAGCATGAAACTAAGCATTTAACAAGTTAATACAGCTTTGGGATAAAATCAGCAACCATGGTGCTCAAGGTTTAAAAAGCACAAAAACATATTCAAACATAAGAAAACTTAAGAATTCTTCACTTGGCACTGAAAAGACCACTATTCAAGCAACAAGTGACCCTGTGTGGGGAAGTCACACCACAAGTCAGGAGTCACCACTGAGAAGGTCCTCTCCTTCAGAACCATGTGTCTTACCTCTGTTTACAAAGGCACCTGAAGAAAGATGCTTTGAAGAAGTTCTCCTGGAAAGTGTACATATGCAAGGAAACAATCCTTCAGACAGCCTGGACAACAAGCTGTTTAGAATCTTAACGTTAATATCTGCATTTTAAATTGTTCTTGGTACTGGACTGAAAGCCAGTGAAGATCTCAAAGCACCAACTCCTATTAACAAGCTGGCCACACTGTTCTAAACCATCTGAAAAATCCAGATTATTTTCAAAAGGCAGTCCTATGCAATAATCAAAATCAGAAATTAGCAGAGCATGGACAATTTCAGCTAGGCTGTCTCTGTACAAACAGGATGGGAGTTGCCATATCAGTCTAAGCTGATCAAAAGTGCTCCATGCCATTGTGTTTGCCTATGCCAGCAGCAACTATGTCAAATCCCAAATAATGAAATTCGTCCTTCAGAAGTGAAGCCTGCTCCAAAACTGACTGAACATCATTCAGCTTTTGGGTGTCAAGTCTTCACTAATTTCATTTGCAAAGCAAGAGTGAATTATTTCAGCAATTTTCTCCTCTTTCTACAAGAATATGAAGGTTTCTGCACAATTTTTGAGAACAATTCAAACTTTGAGACATTGTGCAAAAAATATAAATGTTTTGTCTGCACAGGAAACATGTTTGGGGGCAGAAAATATGTTTCCCATGCAAAAAGTAGTATTTTTGAGCAGGATACACTAATTCCCCGAGAGAAAAAAAGAATATTGTTTTTTGCATAGAAAGCATGTTTTGCATAGAAAGCATGGTGTGCTTGTGCAATTTGCAAAGCTTTGAGCAACCAGCCTCACCTGGAACATCTATAGCTTCACCTTGATTTGATGAAAAGGAGGACAGAATTGTCTTTATCAATGTCATCTCCATATTGGTAGCATCTTTGTATACATCTCTGGATAGCCTCCCTTACTGATTTAATTTAGATCAGGAGCCCATACCCTCCAATGTTTCAGAGATGAAAACTGGGACAGAAATGAACAAGGAACATTGGTCCTGGCCTTGCAAAACTAGGTCAGTTGGAGGGTATGGCAGTCATGCATGCTACTAGCAATGTGCAAGCCCCCAGGGACTCCCTTGTGTAAGGATTTGGCAGAGAAGCCAATTAATCCTCTGTCCTCACAACTTTTCAGCTGCCTTTAAAATGCCCCAGTTTCTTCCTTCTCCTCTCACTCTTCCTCTTTGTCCTCAGCTTACTTCAGCTACTGCAAACTGCATCCAAAATGCAAAAGTAGTTCACACTCAATGATCTCAGTGAAAGGGAAGAAAAACGGGGTGGAATCTTGGCTTTCCCAGTAGGCTCAGGCAAAAGCAAACTACTGCAACCTTTCCTAGCTTGTCTGTTCTTTCTCATTAATAACTTTTGCTATCTTGACCACACTCTGATGTTGCTTGACCACATGTGTCATCACAACAAGCCTGAGTTTTCTAGGAGCCTCAGCAACAGGACAGCAGCTATTTAAACCATAGGTCTCAATCTGCAGTTTTCATGACATCTCAACACCACTGCTGTTGGTGCTCTATTTCGCTTCTCTCTCAGCAAGCCAAAGAAACAGGCCAAGTACAAAGCCTAAATACTTTATCTGTCTTTTTGACAGAGATTCAATCTAAACTGCTGCCTCATTAGAGCTTCATGGGAACCAAATCAGGGACTGAAGTTTCATGGCTTGTTTAGCTGCTCCCACTGTAAACTGGAGTGGCTGGAAAATGGAAGGCAGCAAGTTAGCTCATTCCTGACAAGCTAAAATTCTACTAAATTCTAAACCACAAATTCAGCTTATTTCTCAAGATCCCATCTGATCTTGGAAGTTAAGCAGGATCAGCGCTGGTTAGCACTTGGATCAGAAACAGTCAACAAATACCAGGTGCTATAGGCTACATTTCAGAAGAAGGAACTGGCAAAACCACCTCTGATTGTTTCTTGTCTAAGAAAATTCTATAAAATTCATGGAGTCACCATAAATTGACAGACAAATTGAAGGTGCGCACACATACGTATACACTGAGCAATTTCAGCCCCCAGCTGTTGGTGCTAAAACCCAGATTGTTACCTCCTCCTTTCTTATTATAAGTAATGGAGATGGAGGACTTATTTTCTAGCAACCTAGCATTAATCCACAGAAGTCTGAGATTAGAGGCTCTGCTATTGAGGAGAGATGGAAAGGGTCACAGCCGCACATGTTGGTGGTCTCTCCCCCTTTCTCCAGTGCCAAAGCTTGCCAAGGCCATTGTTGTCCAAATTGCAGGTCCACCTCCTGACTTACTTTCAGTTTTCCTGCAAACATACTGCAGTCATGAAGCTGACAGCACTGGCATAGTTAATAGAAAATTCATAAATTATGATGAACACTGCTACCCCAAAAAAGGGGGAAATATGAACAGAGAGCATATAATAAATAAACTCACCATGGCACTGCAAACTATTGCTTGGATAAGAGGTTGCCCTCAACGTACTGTTGGACTACAGCTCCCAATGGCCCTGACAAGGACGGCTAGTCATCATGGATGATGGGAGTTATAGTCAAATAATATTGGGAGAGTTGCAAGTTGTGCAGTTCAGGTTCAGGTTTTGGTAGTACAACAATCAGTGGGTAGAATGCAATGAATATACAGGCCCACAGAATAGTCACTGATGCATGTTTGCCTTTGATCAAGATACTTATTAAAATTGGTCCACATTACCTAGCAGCATGTCCTATATTATTTATGCAGAATGTTTTCAGACTGGTTTGTTATCACTAGTCTTCCAACTAAAAATGATTACCCACTCTGTACTCCTCTCCTTTCCCAACTGCATTTGCTGAGATTTAAAAAAAAATCTCATCTGCATTTTCCAATTGATTATGGCATTTCTGGCATGTTTGCCCAGTATCTTCCCAATTACAAACAATTATATTTGGCATTCACAGACAGCCAGAATCACACACAATACTTTCACAAAGGTTAAGTTGTTTGTTCACTGTCAAACACTAGGCATGTATTTTTTTTAACTAGCTGCTGAAAGCATGCTTGTTTCCATGGTACCCCAGCAATATCTACCCTAAGAACAACAGAATATAATGCTTCCTAAATCAAGTGTTACACTCAAAGTCAAAATATCTACAAATGAGCAGTTAAGGGAGTCAGTTACTGCCTGCCATTCAGTTTAGCTCTTGACACTTGCCATTATTCCAATTGGTTGCCACCTAATGAAGCACATACTAGCATCATGGCAACAAATGTATAATGTTTTCCTTTTGTTAGAGTCCTGTTGGATAAAAACATGGATGATGGAGAACTGACAGACAATCTCAGTCATATATCACAGCAGGAAGCCAAGATACAGCTTTTCATTCAACAAAACTCACCATCCTCTTTCCACCTTACTGTCTGCTTGCAACATCCGAAAACAAGGCTGGACTTATGCTACCACGACATTTTCCCAAATATAAAAGAAAAAAAAAAGAAGTGACCATATGGGTCCATGAGAAGACCAAATCCACAGGTGAGCTATGCCTTATGGTTAGCCCTAATGAAGATTTTGGCCATTTATATTTTTGCAGTGGTTTGTCTTACTGTTTAATGCAATTGAATTGCAGAATCTCTCTACCTACTTCTTCAGGGTTTCTAGTAGGGAAAAATAGTGAGTGCCCAAATGGTTTTTGAACATCTGATCGATTTGTGGCTTATGGCGCCAATGTCAGTGGAACAATGAATCTGTTCCATATTTTAATCTGATCCTTAAAGAACACGTCCAAAGTGCCAAATCCTATCCTTTAAACTGATTCAGCACCTTGGATAGCTGCTTTTCAGATTAACCCCCAGACTGGATTCACTGCGCCACTGCCATCAAGTCTATCAACTTCCAGGAGGATGCAAAAGGAGGGATTTTGCTTGGGTGTGTTCTACATGTTCACCAGCTCCTGTCCTTAAGTTACAACCAGCAATTTCAGGTGGGTGAACATTTCTCCCCAAAACCACTTTGTGAAAATATTCTATGGTCATATCTGCCACCATTTTCCTTTAGCTGCTGCTCATACGATTTTCCTACTAGCTACTGCTGTGTCTTTCTCTCTCCTAGATTAGTCAGATACGTATTTCATTCAATTAAGGGATCATGGTACAAACAGAGCGACATCACAGTGCTTTGTTGCCAGTAAGGCTTGATGTCACTGTCAGCAAGCGACAGAAATTGAAAAGAGTACGTTTTTGCACAAGGACAGACAAAAATGCATATTTTGACATTGTTGAATACGATTGTGAAAAACTGGGAGTAGTTTTAAAGTGTTTCATTGGTCCTTTAAATTAATGCATAATTCAACATTTATAATTTATTGTTTTGATTGAGGTTATAATATGCCTGTAACCATCCTGCATCTCATTGTTAGAAAAAGGTGCAAAATACATAAATATACAAATAAAATACTTTTTATTCATCAATCCTAGCCACAGTACACTTTAGTGGGCTTCAGTCAGCATGAATCAACACAAACACAGGAAACTTTTTAACTCTTATCAGCAATTACTGAGCACTTGAGTAAAACTTTGAAAGTGCATTTACACACACTGAAAACCTTAGTTCCTTTTTAGGTTGCACTGCTCTCCCTTCCTACCATAAATCCTTTGAATATGTGTAAAGAAAGATCATAGTCACTTTAGCCTGACGGAACAGACTTCAGAAATAAACAAAATGAAACTAAATATGGACAACATGAAAGTGGTATCAATGGAAATCCCAGTGTTCATGAAGGAATAAGCACTGCAGGCAATGACACAAGGCCCAAGAGTACCTTTTCTTAAAATTAATCTGAAAATTTCTTTTTTCAGAATAAGAAATCTTGTCATACTTATCCATGCTTTTATAATCTGCAGGATTGACAACTAGAATGTACTTTATGTGGGTCTGTTCTGAATGACAACTTAGACACTGCTATGCAAACAGTCACAAATTGCTTCCAAGCTTAGGAGTAATTCCAGACAAAGATTTTGCAGTGTTATCTCCTGGCCCATTCATGAAAATGTTGCCATCTTCCCTTTGGAATCTTCTTGTACTTACCTGCATTTCTTCTTCTGTTTTCCCTTGCCACAGAAAATCTATTAAGGCGGAGGGACAGAACAGTTACCCAGTATCTCTCAAATGATAATGCCATTAGCCTTCTGTTTGGAAGCAACCTCCATCATGCTTCTTATTAGTGACAGCTTCTTTCAGGAAATCAGTGTGTGTGTGTTTTTTAAAAACGAATACATGAAACGCATGTATTCAGCCAGACTCCTCTGATTTATAAAGCTAGGTACCTTCCTGTTAAATAATTTAGTCTTCATTAGCTAAGATTATATACTGGGCCTAAATGAGTTCAGTCCCTCTGGTCTCCTCTACTAAACCACAGGGCCGTAGCACCAATGGCCATGCTGATTTTACAAAAAAAAAAAATCAAAAAGACAGTCTGAGTGGGTGGCAAGAGGGACATGGTCCGTTGGGAAGTCTGTAACAGAAAACTCACAAGTAGTTTGGAGAGTTCTTTCTCCCAATGTTTCCTCCATGTCTAGTTTGCACAGGACCAGAACCAGAGAACATGCTCAAGTGGATGTTCTTTTAGTCCAAGGGACGCCCATGGGAATAAAGGCCAGTCTCCAAATTATAGTTAACAAATTGAAGCTTGATTTGAATTGCTCCACATGGCAGCTGTTGCTACTTGGAGATTTTGTCAAGTGAAATGATCAGACACTCTTGCCATGTTACCACCAGTGTGTAAAACAGAAGCAGTGGTACAGTGAAAATGCACTTAATAAGTCACAGCACAGCTGAACACAAGTCATCAGGTAGGTACTGTGTCCTGTCAAATACTCCACAGCTCTCTCTTTTTCACAGACATGGGCTAAGAATGCAGCAAAAACAGAAGTGCCCTCATACATTGTTAGAAGAGCTTCATTCCTCCAGGTCAGCCAGCTTCTTCCTAACCTGTTGTCTGGATTCATCAGTCATCATTTCCTAAGGATTGCTAGATGTGTCATATGTCATTTCAAAGAAAACACCTCAAAGAACATGGCAGAGTTTAACGTCCCATCCCCAAGGGAAAGTATAGCTGCACAGAACAGAAGCCCAAGCTTTTAAAGTATCCTTTCCTTCTTATTTAAAAATGCCTACTTGAAATTCCCATTAAATCCTCCCTTGCTGAAACTCTCTGCAGGATTAACAATAGAATCCACTGGATTTACAGCACAGGTCTGTATCTGTCTCTAGAGAAGTCAGTTAAATTTAGTGATGCTTACTCCCAGGTAAGTGGGTACACTTCATAATACCATCTCACAATAAGCTTCTTTTTCCCCAAAATAAACTTTCTGCAGAAACTGATGAACCTGCTACTTAACTTTTGGGAACAGAGCTGTTGTTGTTTTGTGCCTTCCAGTCATTTTCAACTTACAGTGGTGCCCTAAGGTGAACCTATCATGGGGTTTTCTTGGCAAGATTTGTTCAGAGGAGGTTTGCCTTTACACTCCTCTGAGACTGAGAGAGTGTGACTTGGCCAAGGCCATTCAGCGAGTTTCCACAACTGAGTGGGAATCTGAACCCTAGTCTCCCCAAGTCCTGGTCCAGCACTGCTCTCTTGGGAATAGGCAATGGAAGTTAATTTGTTGCTGTAATGCTAGGAGAGTTAAAAGAAGAGATGACCAACTTTGAAGGCAGGGTGAAGATTCAAGAGGAAAAGTAAGTGATCTCTACCAGCACCCCATCTCCACTACTTTTGATAATTTTTAATAAATCTGGTATCATGTCATGCTATGTTTTGTTACAAATGAACAGTGTAACAATCATATAGTCTAAGCTGTGGAAACAAAATCCCACCTACACCCTCAGTACATGAATTCTTGGTTAATTCAGGCAGAATCTACTTCAGAAGCCGATTTTTGTTCCTTCCTGAATCAATCTTCCTTCCTTTAGTAGAATTTACAAGGGTAGAAATCAAAACAGAGCATGCTCGAGCTGCTCTTTTGAAGACACATTTTGGTAGGCTCCAGGAAAAAACAGTTCCAAAGGAAAATATTGTGGTAAAACCATGAAAAAAAAAACCCACCAAGCACCATTGATACACAATAAATATTGTGAATAAGAATAAATTCAACATCTTGTTGCTTTCCCTTTCCACTTTTCCTGCCACTGTCTCCTGTTTGGATGCACAGCTTAAAGAGCTGTGATGTGAATGTGTACCTCTGCTGTGCTAGAACACACAATCCTCTCATGGGCAGCTTGTATATGTCACTGGGAATTCAACTAATTCTATTTACCAGGATAAGCCATATACAAGAAAGGCAGACCACTCACAGGAGAAAAGCTGGGTTAATACGTTGTGTGTTTAACATCTTTTCACATACTGGCTCTACCAAAATGCTTTTCTGTACTCGGTTTCATATAAGAGAAAGGTAGGGGGGGAAATAATTAATCCCAAATCTGATTATATTATCAGTCAAGTGTCAGTCTTAAACTGTGTATAAAAGCATATGCACTCTCTTCAGATAAGCTTGGGAACAGGCAGATAACAGACATTACACCATACTAAGACACCATTAGATGGTAATTAAGGATGCACATCCTAAATAAGTATGCAAGTTAATGCTATACAAGTTAGTTACCTGTGAAAGAAGGTTATGGATGGGTAGGATTTCTTGCTCTTTCTCTGTACGCTTATGAAATGGGTATACTAGGATGTTTGAGAGACTGTGAATACAGCTCTGGAAGAAACTGGACATTGTGGATCATCTACCAAAATATGCAGGTGTCTGACTGTGCTACATGAGGTCAAAATATACCTGCAGCAATAAATTATTGCTCCAGTAGAATAGGAAGTGGGGATTTAAATTACCCACCTTATGGTCTGAAGTATGATTAGGGTTCCAAACTTTGATGTTTTTTACAATATTCATGTTCCTCAGGCCAAAAACCAAAAAAACTCCCCCCCATGCAAATGATAAATTTCTTTGTAGAAATGTATGTAGTATGGATAAGGCAGCAAAGATTAAGCCTACCAATATATTTATATATTTCCAAAACGCTTGTCTCTATCAATCCCAGTTCAGTTTTATTTCAAGCTGCTACTGTTCTACTGCTCACATGTACAAAGAAGAAGACATGTAACAGGTTGCTTTCATTTGGAGACTGCAAAGGAAACAAGAGAATTGTGTCCAAGAGTTCCATAGGAAAGAACATGGAAGGAAGAAACAGAGACACAGCCTTTTTAAAATATTACATTCATGAAATCAGAAGACTTTTGGAAAACATTACTGAAAACTCTAGAAAAATGTCATCCCTGTCTTGATAACATGGCTGTCTCTTGAATACAAAATCTGTGGAAAACACCATTCTGGCCAAAAGATAGACTTCTCTTATATGCATTCATGATTTCTGCTTTTTAAGAACTCCAGTTCATTCATTTGTAAGTCAGATTCTAAAAATAATAGAGAATTTACCTTTTTCAAGAAAGCCATTCTTGGCCTGTAACGCTGCCCTTGATCTGCACGTCTGATGGTCATAGCGCGCTAATCTTGCCAAGCCAAAACCCACAAAATACGGGTTTGGGGGTTTTTTTTTTTAATAAAAAAGGCTTATAATCAATCGCTGAGAAGAAGGTGGTGCTGCTGTTAGTAATTTCCCGTGAGCTGCATTACTCCAACTCCCCAGTCTAGAGAATACAGCCAAGCGGTGGAATGGGGTCCTAGCCCGCCATAGCCAATCAGGAAGCAACGCTGAGATCTTATTTGCATGGGCTTGGGGCGCCTTTCCTGCCTGCCGACACTAGGGGGAGCCCGTTCCTCCAAGCGCACAATTGCTGTACCCTCCAAGCTAAGGAGAGGTTGGGGAAGCATTTGCTGTCTCCTCCTTCTGAATGAGCAGCTGAAGGATTAGAAACTGTTAGCAGGCTGCCTACTAGCAAATAAAACAAAAACAAACGATTGCTCTTTCTGTCTTTCTTTGGTAGTGTATTGGTGATGTGCTGAAACAGAGGGCCCCAGCTAAAGAATGGATTTTCAAATTCAGACATTTTATGTAGATAATAGATAGATGACAGAATGGATGATGAGTTTATTTTTATTATTATTATTATTATTATTATTATTATTATTATTATTATTATTATTATTATTTATATCCCGCCTCTCCCAATGGATCGAGGCGGTACTACAGGAATACATCAAATACATTAAAAGCAATTAAAACATAACCCATCCTCCCCACCCACCCACCCATCTAAAACTCCCTAAAACACATTAACTGTTAAAAACAAGAGGACAGTTGATGGGAGGTGGTGGAGCACTAGTCTGGGAAGGCCTGTCAGAAGAGAACAGTCTTGACGGCTTTTTTAAAGACTGGTAATGTGCCGGGTCTCCTCCGGCAGGCCGTTCCATAAACTGGGAGCGATAGAAGAGAAGGTCCTCTGGGTAACTGCAGCCAACCTAGTTCTGATTGACTGCAGTAAATTCCTCCCAGAGGACCTTAGTGTGCGGGGCGGATTGTGTGGGAGAAGGCGATCCCGCAGGTAGGCTGGCCCCAAGCCATGAAGGGCTTTAAAGGTAAGAACCAACACCTTGTATTTAGATTTGCTCCTAAAAGAACCCACACCTAAAAGAACAGCCAGTGACATAGAGCAAAATGCACAATGTAGCAACTTGTTTGCAATCACACTCCACTGTTTGCAGGCTTACTGACAGATGCTCAGACTGTCAGTGAAGAGGGAATTCCCCTTAGGTGGCATCTGCTGAAAATGCCCTTACATGTACCTGAGAGCTGGCAGTGGGTGGAGCAGTGGCAGTGGCCCTCCCCAGCTATGCTCCCCAAGTCTCATTTGCTGCTATTCCCCTTTCAGAGGGGGCGGTGCTGCTTCCTAAACTAGCCTACTGCATGCAGGCGCTGTGGAAGATACTCTCCTATTGACCTCATTGAAGGTAAATGCAACAGGCAGTTGGTTTCTCTACACATTCACACACACTTTCCGCATTGACCTGTTATGGTGCTATTATTCCACTTTCAACATCCTGTGGAATTCTGGGGTTTGTAGTTCACTGAGCTCTCTGGCTGAGAATTCTAAATTCCCCTCCCTGAACTACAAACCTCAGGATTCCGCAGGAGGTTAAAAGTGGAATAATAGCACTATAACAGCGTAGGGCGGAAATGGCCACAGAATAGAGTGAGTGCCATCTTGTCTTTCACCTCTAAGGAAAGCAAAGTCAGGAAGCATGTGGGGAGGCTTAGACCTTGTTGTCATAAACACAAGAAAATGCTGAGGGCCATCTTAGGTCAAGGTACATAAAAGCTGCATAAAAGCCTGGGAAGGTAGCAGGACCAAAAGAAAACCTTTCCCTACGGATCTGAGAGCTCTGACATGTAAGTATGGAGAGATACTCTCTTTCAAATAATTTAGACCTAAGCCATACATGCACTTATAGGTCATGACCAGCATTATGAATTGTGCCGAGAAATAAACAGATAGCCAGTGAAGCTGCTTTAACAAGGGATTTATGTGCTCCCTGTAACTGACCTCAGTTAACATTCTGGCTGTTGCATTTTGAACCCACTGAAGTCTCCAAAAGCAGCCCCATGTAGAGTGTGTTCCAGTAGTCCAATCATGATGTAATCATGGTGTGTGTCACTGTAGCCAGATCTGACATCTCAAAGAAATACTAATTAGAGATCATGATGACTTATTCACACAACCAACAATTGGTCCTACTAGCATGTCACGTACAATGCACATTTTGGCAGCTGACTTTGACCCAGGTCCTCTTAAGATATTTGCATGTATAAGCTCTGCCCTCTCAATCTCTGACTTTCCTACATTGAGCCAGTGAGGTCTGCTGGAGCTTCTTGCGTTTTGAAAATAAGTAGAAGCATCCACATGAGCTGGAGCCTTGTTTTATCAGACCTCTCAGCTGAGCAAAGGATTCTTCTTGTAGTCAAATCAAAGGAAATAAAAGCCTTCTACAGCCTTCCTTGCTAAATTTGGGTAGGACCAGTCTGCAAGGCCTTGGCCCTTTCCCATGTGTTCCTGTACCCTATTTAGGTATAATGACTGAGCAGAAGTGGTTTGAGGGATTTTTCATACGGGGATGACAACGATGACGACAACGACGATGATGGAATAGCACCTTTCTTTCCCCTAAACAAAATATGCAGTCCTCCCTCCACATTCGCTACGTTTAGGGGCACAGGACCCCCTATGAAGGTAGAAAAACTGAATAACTCTAGGCCCTCCCAAACCATATTTAACACACAAGAAAGTATGATTACCATATTCAACCCACCGTGGATTCCTTTGAGGCATCAGGGTTCCTTCACAAGGCAGAAGTGGGTGGCTGATAGGGCTTACTGCCACCTCCACTGCTGCCCCACACCATTTATAAGAGGGACTTACAAGCCTCACTCGCAGTATCGCAGTCTCATAAGGCTTGCAGTCCCTATTAAAAATGGCATAGGGAGGCAGCAGAGGTGACAGCAACTAATCTCTGAATTATCAAATCCATAAAAGTGAAACCTGCCAGTGCAGAGGACTGACTGTATCTGTTTTCACATCCTTTCCTGTCATCTGCTTCCTTTGCAGGTATTTTCCAGTATATTTCTTTCACAATCACCTCCCTTACTTCTGCTAGCCTCACAGCACGTATGCCCTCTGCTTGTGGTGATGGAAAAGCATAGAGGGAAGATGCCTCCTGGTGTCATGGTTTTTATTGTTTTAATTTTACTCTCTTTCTCTCTTTTGGAATTATAGTAAAGCAACATTATAGTGGCAATGTTTTGTGGAACCTACAAGGCACTATTGTGTAATTCTGATCCCTCTAAAAAAAAAAAAAAAAAGGAAAGAAAAAACAGTATCAGGTAGTGGGACTGCATGGTGGACATGTGTCTTCTAGTTGCATTGCCTGTTTTTTATTTTCTTTCAGAGTTACATGACAGCAGCATTGTCACAAAACAAACAGGGAGGAAAGGGAAGTGGCAACTTCTGAGTTCCTCCCCATTCCACCTCAAGCAATTTGGGTTGTTCTCCTTCTTCTTTCCATTAGGACCACCAGCATTTTCCTCTCTTTTTTCACTGGTCTTTCACTGTTCCTAAACACAGAAATACATACAAACAAACATGCATCCCTTTAAAAAGCAGGCCATGTCACAAAAGCACTCACCTCTTACACCATGCTACTCAAGGATCTTTTTGGTTCAGTCACTAAAACAGCACCGGCTGCAGCTTTGGAAGGCAGGAAATGTGTCCACCAACTCGGAAGGGCAGTCACAGCAGCTGTTTTGCTGTAGTTCTGGTCTTCACTTGAGATATGGACTCAGAACGTCGTGTTAAAAAGAACTCTACTTCCGAGTCTTCAACATGCAGAGTTCCATCTGGTTTTCATGCAATTTCACATCTATATGAAACTGCTAAATAAGCATGTCTGGGGAGTTTGAGATGTTTTCAGTGTGTTACTACACTGCAGAAAAAACAACTACTGTATTTTGTACTTTTATATCCTGGCTTTCCTCACATGAGCACAAGGAAGTGTATATGGCTCTGTTCCTTCTCTGCTTTCTCTGGACAACAACCCTGTGAGGTGGATCAGGCTGAGAAAGAGTAAGTGACCCAAAGTCTACCAGTGGGTTGCATACCTCCGTGGGACTTCAAGCAGAATCTTCCCCATCCTAGTTGACCGCTCTTTAAATGCTATGTCATACTCTCTCTCAGTAGACCACACTGACTTTCAAAGTCTTGTACCATCATAAAAATCAAGAATTTTTTTTATGGTACCAGCAAAATTGTCCAGCTTTGTTTGGAGTAAGTGCAAGATACCCCATCAAGGACACCCCAAAGTGGATTTCATGTATGCCACATAGCTTGTACTTTAAGACACACCATCCTACATACATCCTCCAAATTTGGTGCTAATCTGTTCAGCCATCCCTACAAAAATTAGTGGGGTGGCCCCCCAGTCTCTCAGAAGTGGGATCCACATATAGCACCAAGCTTATATTCTAAGACAGTCCATCCCAAACATACCCTCCAAATTTGGTGCAAATCCTTCCAGCCATTTCTGAGCAAATTAGAGGGGTGCTCTGCCAGCTTCCCAAATGGATCCAATGGTATCCCATATAGTCTACATTGTAAATCAGATTATCCCAAAAATACCTTCTGAATTTGATGAAAAATCCATGACATTCTTTTTACATAATATGGCAGTATACACACACACAGAGAAGGAAAGTTAATTTTATTTAAGTAGGTAAGTGTTAATGTACTCCATCAGATATATAAAAGGTTATTCTGAGTTTGAAGTACATATCCATCAAGATTAGGGCGTGTGTGTGGATTGTAAATAAGAGGATTAGAGGGCAATGAATTACAGAAGGTATAGGCTGAGAATTGCCTCATTAGCAGTGACTCTTCACAAAACTTTTTGTGGAGTGATAACAGAGAGCCTTGTATTGATATGCTGATTAACACGTAGTGTGATGATTTCCCTTGTTCAAGCCACAGGAGAAAACAGAAAACCGCTCGATTAACTGTAGCGCAGGTGTTCGTTTTTCTTGTATCTTTGAAGTTTCTTTAGGAAAGGCCGATTTAAGAACACCAGAGGCCTGGATACATTGAATGCCTTTATCACTTAGGCCCTTTCCGCACGAGCTTGTTATAGCGCGATGATTCCACTTTCAACCTCCTCTGGAATCCTGGGGTTTGCAGTTTCGGGAGGGGCCGGCCGGCCGGCCCCTCCCGAAACTGCAAACCCCAGGATTCCAGAGGAGGTTGAAAGTGGAATCATCGCGCTATAACAAGCTCGTGCGGAAAGGGCCTTAGGCTGCGAGATCCCTCTTTCTCTATTACCGCCAAATTCAAAGGAGGTATTCTCAGCCAACTCTCCGGAACACAGTGCGATGCCTTCAGCTTTTCCGTTGGGCGAGCGGTTAATTTTTAAAAGGCGGGATCGAGATAGCAATGATCAGACCGTCCTAGCACCTAAGCCTGGAAATCTTGCTCTCGAGTAATCTGAAACTGGGGCCGCCCTACACTGTTATAGCGCGATGATTCCACTTTCAACCTCCTGGGGAATCCTGGGGTTTGCAGTTTCCTGAGGCCAAAGAGCTCCCCGGCTGAGAATCCTAAATGCCCCTCCCTACACTACAAGCCCCAGGATTTCCACAGGAGGTTGAAAGCGGAATGATAGCGCTATAACAGTGCGGTGGCGGAATGGCCTTACTTAAACGGGGAGCTAAATGCACTCTGCGCATGCTCTGAGCATTCTTGGCAAGTACACTGGAACTCCTGTCACTACAAACAAGTGATGCCCACCGCAAGAGAAACCAACTCTGGTAGCCGCGGCAGGAGGTTCCGTATGAACCGTCCGTTGAAAGACCCCTCCCCTCCCCCCCGCCCGACAAAATGTGCGCGAGGGAGCGGCCATGACGAAGCCAATCCAAGGTCCAGATGGCAAGATCACGCGGCCAGTCCGTGGAAAAAAGGAGAAGCGTCGGGCAGCCACGTGACGACAGCCCGGCTCCCCATTGGGCCCCCCTCACGTGACGCCTTCGGAGAGGCTTCTCGTGTCACATGGCCGCCGAGGGGGGCGGGGTCGGCGCGGCCGCCCCGGGGGCCGACGCAGGCGCAGAGCGGCCCGGGCCGCGGCGGCCGCTCCCTGGTTGGCAGTGCTCGCTAAGATGGCGGATTTCCTGCCATCGCGGTCTCCGCTGGCGGTCTGCTTCCCGGGCTGCCTGATGAACAGCAGCGAGGCCGAGCAGCAGCGAAAGTCCAAAGAGATCGACAAGTGCCTCTACCGCGAGAAGACCTACGTCAAGCGGCTCGTCAAGATCCTGCTGCTGGGCGCGGGCGAGAGCGGCAAGAGCACCTTCCTCAAGCAGATGCGCATCATCCACGGGCAGGACTGGGACCGGCCCGCCCGGGAGGAGTTCCGCGCCACCATCTACAGCAACGTCATCAAGGGTGAGGGAGAGGGGGCCGAGAAAAGGGGGGGCGCCGGCGGGGGAGGAGAGGACAGGGAGTGGGGGGCGGGCCGGGCCCCGAGAGGCCCGGGGGGGACCCCGGCGGGGCGGGCGGGCGGGCGAGCCAGCCGCGGAGGCCGGGGCCACTCCCGCCTCTCGCCTTTCGGCGCGGGCCTGAGCAGGGGCGGAGGGCTCTGAGGAGGCCGAGCAGGTGGAAGGAGACGCGGGGGGCGCCTGGGCGAGGAGCGAGAGATAGGCCGCTTCACGGGGGGGCGCTTTGTTAGCCTCTCTCCGCTCCTTTCCCCCCCGTCTCTCGGCTTACCTCGTCCTGCTTTGCTGCTCCCTCGGGCGGGGCGCGGAGCCCCGCGTGGGGCCGGCGGTGGGAAGCGGGGGCTTGTGAGGCAGCGGAGGCAGGGCGAGCCGGGCCGAGGGGCTGCTTCGGTGCTCGGAGGAGGCGTTCCGGAACCCCTGCCCCGGCGAAGAGGCGGCAGAGGGAAGCCCACCGCGAAAGAGAAACCGAACCCACGCACCGCCGGGGAGGAAGAGGCCCTTTACCTGCAAGGACTGACGGGGGGGCGGTGGTTTCGCCACGGTGTGGGGGATACCGGACGCGAGGGCTTCTTTGTGGCCGCTGGAGGACTGGCTGTGAGCCTTGGGGGGGGTGCGAGGGGTAGGGCCGCCGTCGTTGTTGAGGTAGCCTTTGTGTCAGGCAGTAGCCATAGCAATCATGCCCTTGTTTGTGTTATGGGATCGGCTGATACAGCGCCAGAGCTGAGGTGCAGAAGGAAAAGAAGTCAGACAAGGGTTTGTGGACTGTGATGAAAGAACTAATGAGGAGGACAGGGGGCTGGAGGGAAGACTGGCAGGGTTTGTGCTGCATGTTGTGAGAACTTATTAAAGCATGGCGGGCTTGCTGTCTCTAGTCGGGCGGTGGGATGAGGAGGAGCCGAAAGGTTCGAGTGGTTGGTAAATGGACAATATACAGTACTTATTTCATAGTGGAACTGTTTCTAGTTTAATCCAGGCAGATGCAGCCAGGTAAGCGAGGAGAACTGACGATGAAGAAGAGGATGGGGAAGTTAACATCTTTTTTTAGCAGTCTGGAAATATGCCGTGAACTTTTCCAGTACTTGATGTTTCTGTGCTGTTGCTTAGAGTGCTTTTGGTGCTGTCTTATGACAATGAAACAAGCAGTCTGCATGGCTCCCAGGTAGCAGCTAGTTTATGTGCTGTCTCTCTTGCACACACACACCTTTGAAATACTTGCATTTGGCTTGAAGTACAACTAGTGGCATATTATGGTGCAGTCTAAGATTTCAGTTTAAACCTGTTCGATCTTGTTTTCTCTTGCCGTTTCCTTACAGTCTGCTCTGTTTTTGTACATTTTCTGACAAGCAGATTTGTGTGAATTGGAACTGTCCAGTGTCAAGTAAGAAATACAGAATGTAGTTTTACAGTTAATGAGGTATTAAAGCTAAAATGTAGCTTAAGCATCTATCTATACCCTAAAGGCACCAGCTCCCTTCTGATCTTGGAAGCTAAGCAGAATCAGCTCAGACTAGTACTTGAATGGGAGACTGCCAGGGGCTGTAGGCTATGTTTCAAATGAAGGAACTGGCAAAACCACCTCTGTGTATTCCTTCCCTATGAAATCCATGGGGTTGCCATAAGTTAACAAGCCACCTGAAGGTACATAAACACACATATGCAGCATATATTTACTATGAAAAAAAGAGGTGCTTTCAGGAGGTTGCTGCTAGAATGGCTTGCTGTGCCAGAATTGCCCACATATTAGCTCAGAAAGATAGAAATTTGACAGGAGATTAATTCCCAGAACCACTGATAATTTATTGTATACAATAACCCCTTATATACATGGTCTGTTGGAAGAGATTTGTTCTCCATTTCTCCACCAGCTGAACTGCATGAAATCCTCTTATCATCTATAAGTGTTTAAAGATCATGAGATGGCACTCTGAAGTTAAATTTTAGGTTTCTTTGTTTTTCTGGTTTCTGAACCCGAAATGAATTGGCATATTTACTTTATGTACAACTATTTGTGGTAATGGCATAGTAAGACTTGCTTTGTCAAAACAGAGCAGCCATTCGGGCTGTTACGCATTCTCAAATTGATGCATAGTTTATATTATTCCTTTTAAAAACATGTTTATATACTTTCCAACTAGCAATTCCTTCATGCTGTTTTACAAGTATAAAACAAAGAAACAATCAAATGTATATATTTTACAGTAAGAACAAATAAATTCAAACATTACAAGAGTGGCAATATATTAGAATGTTCAGAGCCAAAATTGAGACACAGTAAAAATGAATCTGTGGAACTTATTTCCGTATGCGGTAGAATTAAGGCATTAGATCCAAACCTGGGCATATTTGAGTAGACTAAATTGAATCTTGTTGGATTCATTACCTCTCTTATTTTCATAAATAAGTCTCCATCTCATGCAAAGTCTAATATATGCTAATTTTTATAGTTCAAATTCATGTCAGCATAGCTGCAATGTTACAATTTGAAGGAAAATTTGGAAGGTATGTGTGGTGAAGCTGATGCAGTTTTTTAATCTCTACTTCATTTTGATTGTTGCTAAATGTGACTTCTTTGTTATCCATTTCAAAAGGCTTGCAGTTTTAAAGTTTCGTACCCTGTTCTTGCAGTTAAGCATATGTGAAATAGATATTCTCCAAGCCAAAACCATTACAGATCTGGTTATGTAGAAAGTACAGGGAACAGTTAATCTAAGGTCATCTTTTCATGTGATTAAAAATGGTGTGGGATCACAGAAGGGAAAACAATTCCGTTGGTTCAGTGGAGCTGTCCACTTGTAATTTGAATGGTTTCGTGTACATTGCTCTTCTAGAGTGATAAGGAAGGTGTTCATTTCTGTCCGTATTTGGGCGGATAAAAAATTGCCATTATTTCCTTTTATCTATTAAGTGTTGCAGTTTTGATCTGATCATTAAGCCTTTTGCATGTAGATATCACTCTCTGCATTTTAGGAGAAGCTGGTTACTGAACCTAATATAACTAACAGCAGTACTTGGAAACTAATGCACACTTTTTATTTTGTTGAAGGTGTAAGAGTTCTTGTGGATGCTCGAGAGAAACTTCATATTCCCTGGGGAAATTCTGCTAATCAGACAAATGGTGACAAGCTGATGGCCTTTGATACTCGCTCAGGAGCAGCAGTGCATGGGATGGTGGAACCCCATGTTTTTTTACAGTACCTTCCAGCAATAAAAGCTTTGTGGGCAGATAGTGGTATCCAGCATGCCTATGACAGACGCAGAGAATTTCAGTTGGTAAGAATACCTCATAATATTTTTCTTTTTAGAATATTTAAAAAAATTCTGCAGGTGAAATAGTTATGATTTCTGTACCATCATGAAAGTTTGTTAGAAGTACTTAATAGTCTAAATAATTTTAGTTCATCTATGTGTTATTTAGCAGTTAGCCTTTGTATACTGCCTGTCCTCAAGAAACTCTTGATAGCATGCATGGTTGTGCTCGTCTTTACTCTCACAGCAGCACCACAAAGTAGATTATAATGACAAAGAGTTACTGCAGTGAGTTTCACAGATCAAGTCCTGCCCCAACATACGGTCCATACATTATACCGTCCTGTATTTCCTAGAAGCAGATGTAACGTTATTCATAGCAGAGTAACTGGAGCAAACTATAAAATTCACAATGCTTCTTGCTTTACTCCTTTAGGAGAAAGAAGAGCTCCCACTTGTATCAAGTTATTTCATTAGATGAAGTTACCCTGCGTAGGCTTGTGTGATTTCCATTTGGCAAATGGATAATTGAAGAGAAATCAAGAGTGTTAATTTCCAGGAAGTCAGAACTATGACAGAGCTTTGAATTTAAACTTAATATCTTCATAGAAACTCTCCACTCCTGAAATATACTTGCTGTTTGCCTATTGAAAAAATAATCACTAATACTATATCATGTGCCTTATATATGTCTTGTTAAGGGCAGACTGAATTTGTGAAAGGAACTTAATAAACAATGTAAAGAAGCAGATGTAATTGCACATCTAGATTTTTTTTCCCCTCAGAGTTGCAAGGCAGGTAGGATTGTCCATGCTGTTGTATAATTTGTTTGTATGGGTAACATTAACATCCTAGGTTTCCCAGAGGAAGAACTAAACATGCACATTAAGGCATACTGCAGGCCTACAGTTTTGCCTACGCATTTGTCAGAAAGCAAATTTCAGCCATAGAATACAGCAAATATTGATGCGGCATTTATTTAACAGTCCAAATGCCATATTTATTGAATTTAAGTATCAGGACAACAGCTGTTTAGCTTAGCATGTACTTAACTAATTTGCTTATTGCAATCTGAGTGCCAGTCTCAGTGTAGCAAAGAAGCATGCTGGTCGCACAAGATGAGGAGAGGTATTGGCTGATGTCAGAATCCTGAAGTTCCCAGAGAAACAAAAACAAAGTTATCCCTCAGGAATGATATTCCTCTTCAGTCCAGTAAGAACTGTAGATGTTTTGAGAACAAAGAAAGTCGCTTGTCTAACATTAAAATGGAATACTGAGGAAATGGAATTGAGTCCCCGATACTAAACAGACTGTACTCTATAGTACAATATTTTGTTGTACATCTTGTTTGTCAGTGCATAAGCTCAAAACTCTTTCAAGGGTTGTTCACATAGTATGGATTGGTGCAAACATCGTTTACAAATTCTGATTTAATTAGAGATGGTGCCTTATGGTAAATAAAAAGTATGTGTTTCTGCAATGATGACAGAGGAAAAGGATTTGCTTAAGAAGGATATCATAGGTTGCCTTTATATGTGAACTGATCCACTGTTATGTAGCTCATCTTCCATATTATGAAATGAAGAACTATGACATTATATTTCTTCTCTTTTCCAAGCAATGATTCATGTAGGAAGCAATTTCTGTTCAGCTTCTATTAAGATTTAAATTGGAAACAAGGGGTGAGATCGAAGAAATGCCAGTGGAGGTCTGATTGGATGACTGGGCTTTCTTGCAACATCCTTCTTTATACTTTCTGACAACTGCTGTTGAAATTTAAGTGCCTCCCTTGAAGGCAAAGAATGTTGTACAGGGCACTGCTCTGGGAGGGCAGAAATGTGTGTGTAAGTGTCTTTTTGCTTACATAGGGCACCACTGAATCCAAGTCACTTCCAACAGTAGGTAAAGCTGGACATCAGCAAGATTCCCATAATATTTTTATTTTAGGAAAAGCAAAGGAGCAAGAAAGTATGTACATGGCTTCTCTAAAACATGTTAATGTATGTTGGCAGGTCAGCCACACACGTGTGGAAATAGAGTGTTATCAAATATCTGGAAAGATTCTAGAGCAGATCATTGAACAGACACTCTGTAAGCACTTAGAAAGGAAAGCCATGATCACTAAAAGCTAGCATGTGTTTCTCCAAAACAAGTCATGCCAGACTAGCCTTATCTCTTTTTTAAAATAGATTTACAAGCTTGATAGATGGAGGGAGTGCTGTGGATGTAGCATATTTTGATTTTAGTAATGCCTTTGACAAGGTCTCCAGTGATATTCTTGCAAACAAGCTAGTAAAATGTGACCTAGACAGGGATACTGTTAGGTGGATTTGTAATTAGTTGACTGACCAAACCCAAAGGGTGTTCACCAGTGGGTCTTCTTCAAAATGACCTTAACAGATTATAGAGCTGGGCCAAAACTAACAAAATTAATTTCAACAGTGAGAAAAGTAAGGTTCTACACTTGGGCAGAAAAAGTGAAATGGACAGATATAGTAGCATGGGTGACACCTGTCTTGACCACAGTACATGTAAAAGAGATCTAGGAGTTTCAGTAGATCACAAGCTGAACAGGAGTCAAAGTGTGATGTGGCAGCTTAAAAAAAAAGTCAGTGCTGTTCTTTTTGGGCTGCATCAGTAGGAGTATACTGTCTCTGTTGAGCATAATAGTATCAGTTTGTTCTGCTTTGGCCAGACCTCACCTGTAGTACTTTGTCCAGTTCTGGGCACTACAGTTCAGGGAGAATATTGACAGGTTGGAATGTGTCCAGAGGAGGGTGATCAGAATGGTAAAAGGCCTGGATATCATGCTCTGTGAGGAGCAGCTTAGGGACTTGGGTATGTTTAGCCTGTAGAAGAGAAGGTGACATGAATCCATGTTTCAATATTTGAAGGGATGTCATATGGAAGGTGGGGCAAGCTTGTTTTCTGTTGCTCCAGAGACTAGGGCAAGGAGCAATAGCTTCAAATTACAAGAAAAGAGATTCTATCTAAACATTAGGAAGAACTGCATGACAGTAAGAGCAGTTTGATAGTGGAATACACTGTCTCAAAGCATGTTGAAGTCTCCTTCTTTGCAAGTTTTTAAATGGAAGGTGGATGGCCATCTGTCAGGAGTGCTTTGATTTTGTATTCTTGCATGGCAGGGGGTTAGAGTGGATAGCCTTTGTGGTCTGTTCCAACTGTATGATTCTAAGTAATACTTAGGTATTGGCCTTGGGGTATGTATGTTGGTTGGGGGAAGGAAATGTCAGACAGTTTCACTTTTGTTTGTGTACATCAGCATTTCCTGGCTGTTGAATGCTAGGCCCAAGCAGAGCTTTCTCCCCATGATATGTAGCTATAAAGAAAAACAGTTGAGACTATTTTTTTAGTGGACAGGTTTCTGAAAATGGGGTAGACTGTAATTTGCATGTGCAAATATGTTGTTTTTACTATCTGTGTGTGATTGTGATGAACTCAATATTATAGAATCTGACAGGAGCTGTTTATTACATGGTAACTCCAATTTATTTTTAAACATCAGAGTGCTAGTCACTTCATATTTCTGTTGAATATAATTGCTTTCCTTCCTTTCGTATTTCTGATGTGGGCACTCAGACATTGCAAAATTTTTGAGGCTTTGCTTAGTTGTGCATTTTTGTTAATGTAATTGATTTGAGTGTGAGAAAATGCAGAAACTCAGTTATTATTTTGAATGCCAAATTTTGATTGCCATTTTTTTGCATTCATTTTAATTTGTTTTATATGTTAGTCTAGAAAATAGAAAGCTAATTAACTCTGATTCTGAAAATTTTGATGTCCAGAATAGTTTACATTCAGTAAAACAAAAAAATCTTCCTGTAGATGTAGAAGAAAACATTTGATTAATGCAAATGTGAACATGGCCTCCTTTAAAGATAATTGATAATAAAAAGAGTATTTTTATTATACTGCAGCTCACACATTTAATGCAGCATAAACTTTCCTAGATAAGAACCCATTTTGTTGGATAAAGTTGTTGCATTGACCTCTAGTCCATAAAAAATTATGCTTCAAATTTGTTCTTCAGGGTTCTGCAAAATGTATTTGTTTTTGTTCCAACAGACTTAACATGGGAAGCTATTTAGATGTTGTCATATAGTATGTGTCTCATGCTGACAAAGCTCTATATATTTAACTTTGTTGACGTTACATGCCTTCAAGTTGTTTCAGACTTCGGGCAACCCTAAAGTGAACCTATCATGGGATTTTCTTGGCAAGATTTGTTCAGAGGGGGTTTGCCTTTGACTTCCTTTCGGGCTAAGAGAGTGTGACCTGGTCACGTGGTGAGTTTCCATACCCCAGTGGAGATTTGGACCCTGGTGTCTAAGAGTTGTAGTCAAGTGCTCAAGCCACAACGCCACAGTGGCCCTTTTATATTTAACTTACAGATTTGTTACACAGCCTCATTATTTTCTATTTATTTGTCTAGCTGTATAGTAATGTGAACTATTTGGGATAGTAGGGTTTTTTAGGTTGTTCTGTAAGTATGCTATAATCTTAAATAAGTTATGTATATTATATTTAGAATGGTTCAAAAGGATCAGATAACTCTGAGAGAGTATGGAATAGACTGAACAATGTGTTACACAGACAGTGCATTCAGCAAGAGATTAGCGCAACCCACACATGTACAGTGTTGTATAAATAGTACTGCACCTTGCAGTCTATTTGCTTGTTTTTAATCTCCCTCTCCCTTTTCCTTTTGTCATATTAGGAGGGGACCATTAGTTGTTTCCATTGTTTAATACGTGCTAAATATAGTAGCTCTTCAGCTACTACTATATTTTACAGTTTCTTTTACAGCATGAAAGAAGGTTTATAGGACAGATTGAAGTCATTTAGAACTCAAATGAAAATACTATTTGTGTGTGATTGCCATATGCAGCAGGTTTTTTTCCTACTTCGTTGTGTTTATAAATGAGTACCTGTGCAGTAGTGTGTGCACGTATAAAATCTAAGCTTTAGAATGGAGTGGCATTGTATTTTACTCCTCCTCAAGAAAACCAGCTATTGTCTTTTGATAATAAGACTTATTTGTAAAGTATGAGTTTTGAATTGTCACATTTCAAGTAATGCTATTTAATGTACCTAATAGGGAAAAGATGCTGTGCCTAAATGCCAAGTGATCAGAATTTGTTATTCATAGCCAACAGGGACTGATATTCCTGATCTGGGTAGATCACTGGCCTGACCTTAAAATACGAGTTCCTTTATACAGCCCCTTTAAGGTTAGGAGCACAGGACCCCTGCAAAAGTGAGGGGGAAATGCAAATATAAAAGTGTGTGTTTGTGTGTGTGTGTGTGTGTGTGTGCCTTTGGGAAAGGGTGAAGCATTATGAGGAGAACAGGCATCCAGGGTCCAAACCAGGTCAGAAAAAGGAGAGGAAAAGTGGGTGGGTCAGCATGGTAGCTCTATACTTTCTTGCTCTTGCCTATCTCCTTTCTTGGTTGTGGGGGGCATCAGGAGAGGGTTTGTGGTGCTGAGAAATTGGGGTGTGAGCTGTCCTTAGCTGACCAAGCAGCTGCTGGTGGAGGAAGAGGTTTTTAAAGTGCTGCAGGGCCTGATCAGCACCACCAAGAGGGAAGATTCCCCCAGAAAAGAAGCACCTGAGGTAGAGGGGCAGGGGTTGAAGAAGCTCACAGATAATGAGATCCATGAAATTCAAACCTACAAATGTGTAGGACCAACCGTATGTAGAACTAATGCAAAGCATGGCTACTAGGAGAAGACTGATATTTTCTGCTGTATTTTGAAATATGTGAGAAAGGTCCCTTTTCATACACATTATGTAGACTTACTCTTTGATGGCAATTAGATGCTTCCCTTTTTTGATGTCTTCAGTGAAGTTTATAATGGGATAAATAATACTGCACTTAATATTTGTCATGAAAACCTGCCAGTAGATTGCAATTTGCTCACTGTATTGAAAGTTATTTTCCAGGGCCTAAACATTTGAGTGTGTTCCTAAAATTCTAGCCTTTAAAAATGTTGACTAAACCATTGCTTCTCAAGATATCTGATGTGGGAGACTGGCATTTTTTCCCCTAATGTTCTAGGGACTGATAGCATATTTTCTTCCTAATGTGCTAGAACCCCTAAGTCACAAGTGATAGTGCTGGGCAGCATTTTGGACCTGTTGGCCTGTTTTCTAATAAGTCAAATATTTCCTGCAAGTTGTGTCTCTGCACTCTAGCTATGTGTCATTTCCCACCATCACAAGACCTCAGCTTAGCACTTCAGACATCCATACTGTTCTTTGAGCTAAGACATTTCGTCCCATTCAGGGTTCTAACCAGGAAACTGGTCTTCCTTTTGGCTGTGGTTTCAACGAGGAGGATGAGTGAGCTGGTCTCCTCTTTGCTTGAGAACTGTTCTTCTACAAATTTTGTGGGGTCCTTTGAACTCGATTAATACTTGTGCATGCTTGTTTAAAGTATAACACCAAACATCTTGTATACATTTCTTTTGGAAAACCATGACAATGAAAAAGCAAATGTTTTAAAGAGTTCAGATGGTGTGTACCAATTCATATTTTAATTTTACTGAGCAGTAGCTTGAATCACATGTAAATGAGTCATGTGTTATATAATGTTAAACTACGGTTTGTTGATAAGGGAGTGGTTTTTTGCTTTTCCCTCCTCTCTTGCATATTTCACTTAATTAGTTACTTAGTAATTGTGACAAATAATTTGGCAAATGCTTTTGCCCCCTTGCAAACTGGGATTATAAATGAGGATTAATTGTAGTTTGCAAGGTCAGAAGAAGATGCCCTGCAGCCATTTGTGCAGGCCAAAACCTATCTCTGAAGGATTTCTTGGTGTTCCAGAACTGGTTTTGGAAATTCATGGAGGACTGTGGTGGGGAGGTTTTCCCCCTGAATTCTACTGTTCTGCCAGAAGAAGTCCAGTGGTACATATTGCCAGAGTATGAAGCAGCACATTTTATTTGCAGTGACATGTTTAGCTGTGAACCATTAAAAAGTAATGGTTTATACATTTCATGTATGAGAGCTGCCATGATGTAGCTTTGAGGGCTATGGCTCAGATTTGCATGCTCAGATTCCCTTATCTACTTCTTTGTTCAGAGAAACTATAGTTTACCCAGACCAAGAAATGAGGCAGGGAATTGGAGTACACGGGGAGAAGAGAATTCTAGAAGCTCATGGTAGAGTTCAACAACGAAGGCATGGTTTTGCCATTATGTGTCACGGTGCTTTATCTGGATGATACTGGTTACGTGGCATAGTGTTGGAGCACTTTTAAAATCCATTCATTAAGTTTTTCAGTGTGATAACAATTCTGACTTAACATTCAACACTGTATAGAATTTTGAGCACCAAGTATAGTATTGAGTAATAGTCCTTTTAAAGACTTTAGTGATGGTATAATCTGCTAAATACAGTATGAAAAATCAGATTAAAAGTGTAGGAATGTTTCTTTCCTGCTCAAAAACAAAACAAAACCCTCTCAGGAAGATTTCTATCTCTAGTATATTAGATAAGTGCCAAGTGCATGAGTGGATGTGTGCAAGGTGAACTGATTTAGAGCAAGACTGTGCACAGCGCCCCCCCCATTCAGTTCAGAGCCCAATTTGGCAGTTCAGGCCACAGATTGGTCCCAGTTGGTCCCTGAATCCCAACTAAGATTCAGAAACTCAACCCATCCTCCCCTAATGACTTGCGTTGAGAAGTCAAAATAGCTATGATTTCACCCCCATATATCTGCATGAAATTTGCAGACCTGATAGACCCTGAAGAGGGGATGAACGTCACCTATCCTGGCACTGTCCATCTTGTATTGAGGATCCCCATCTTTACAGTTAAAGAACTATTTCAAAGAAGAACAAAGGCATTAGGGTGCCAGGCATTCAGGCAGCAGCACTTGGCACATTGGGCAATAGATGATGATAAGTTGAAGAGGTGGGGGGGTGTTCTTTATGTTACCATCAGTTCAGATAGTGAGATTCAGTGATGCAGGATTAGAAAGCAAGGAATAGAGAGGAAATGTTTTAGCAATCCTACTGATAATATCTCCCAATTCCCCTTAATGGTTTTGGTGGTCAGGGCTGGTGGTTGAAACTTCCATCACATGTTCCTGTGTTTCCTCCATCCAATCTCTTCCATGTTGCCTTGCTTTTCCTCTTGGTGGGAAGGAGAAGCTGAGAGGTTATTTTACCATAGGATTCAAAAGTTTCTAGTCCTGACTTGGAGGTCACTTCACAATATGAATTAAATGTGCATAATAGTAGTAGTAGTAGTAGAAGTAGTACTAATAATAGTAATGTTATGTACTTTTTGAATTAAGTATGCTTGCTGTGAGATCACACATAAATAGAAGAATTAGAGAGATACTTTTAAAAACAACAAATATTAGTGAGAAAGCACATGAGGTATTGAGAAATTTGACTGCTGTTTACTCACAAACACACACACTCACTTGTTTATAAACAGGTTACTACTCAAAAAAAAGGGAAACAGGATTAATCATTTTTTTAAAGAAGTCAATGAAGCTTCAAAAGCTTGTATAATGTACTTTCTGCTTTGGAGTTGCCCCAATAAATGTATTGCTACTTGTAGATTTTTGATTTTGTTGTATTTTGCTGCACAGCCAACATGACCACCCCTGAGTCTTTAGTCCCAGGATTCAGCTCAGTTATTCATGAAGACAAACAGTTGTGAAATTTAGAGTATTAAAGAGAACTCTGATGATTAACAACCACCCAGATCTTCACCATTGCTCTTTTAACTATCTTCTGCTTGAGCAGCTAAATGTAGCAAAGGGATTGAAGAGGTGAAAGAGATTACGGCGGTCCCTCTGTATCCGCTAGGGTTTGGTTCCAGGATCCCCCATGGGATTCATGGATGCTCAAGTCCTATTTTGTACAACATGTAGCAAAATGACATCCCATATATAAAATGGCAAAATCAGGTTTGCTTTATGAATTTGTTTTTGTATTTTCAAGCTGTGGTTGGTAGAATCTGTGTGTACAAAACCAGTGGATGTGGCAGGTCAACTGTATATAACTTCAGTGACCGCACAGTTCCATTCCTATAGATTGCAATGGGAGAATGCTAATGAGATTGTTGCCTTCCTTGCCTTTTAGATCTATCAATGAACAAAATCAGCTGCCCCTTGTTGTTGTACTATCCTGGCATTTCCCTTATATGCTAGAGACACAATTCTCCTGCTTATTTTTCATGCCTCTATCTGTCCAAATCATTTTGCTCTCAATTTGCCAATTTAATCTGACTCAGAGCTGGTACAAACAGAACTAAATTGGCCCTGTTTGCTTCAGGGTTTAGCCATATTAGTTGCACTTCCCTAATTAACTTGCCAACAAAAAGTCAGGTTGAACTAATTGCTTTAAATAGATTTTTGATGATGTTGAGTATATTTCCTAAACAGTGGTACAAATCTATCCCCCAGACCATATTAATTTCCTGCTGGAATATGATTTATGTTGTTGGTAGTTTCTCATGGCATTTAATTTGTATTTTGTACTGTGCAGGTTTTGAAAACATTCCCTTTCTATCCTTAAAGAAATAGCTGTAAAATATTGTGTAATTTTGTCAGCCTTCTGACAAGCACTTGTGACAGTTTTTGAAATTCAGTGTGAGAATATGAGGCCTACCCACTGGATAATTTACCGGTAGGTTCTTCTTCTTTGGTTTGTTTTGCTTTGCCTTGGCCCTGGCCCTGGCCCAGACCCAGCCTCATCCTCCCCACCCACCCCCCACCAAAAAAGAGGAAATAGAGAAAACAAAATGAAAAACAGTATTAAATTAGTTTATTTTCATGAATTGAGGTTGGGGACATAAGACTTTCATATTCATATTTTAAAAAATTATAAATTGATTTTCACTCATATAGAAAATTAAAATATATTATAACTTGATGCATTGATTCAGTTTAGAGGTTAACTGTATGGCTGACATGCTTTCATTATTTAATGTTAGCCATGTTATTATTTAAGAGAAACTAAACTTTATGTTTACAATTACAGTTTTTTTATTAAATTCTGTTTTAAACCTTCTTAAAATATTTATTTTGTTTTTTAATATGCCTTGCAACTTGGAACAGTGGTTGCAGTTCACTTTTTTTTCTACAGTATCATTATTTCCCCCCTTAAACTCTTCAATGTATAATAAATACTGCTCAGTAAGCTACAACTTTGTTACAGTCACCATTTTATATACTGTATCAGATTACAAATTTGATATGTGAAACAAACAGTGAAACATTTGGCCCATTAGAGTGGAATGATAGAGAGAGACTGTTTTACGCGATGGTAGAGTCAGAATTATTTGCAATAACATAGATTAAATTAACACTGTTTTTAAAATAGGTACTGCTTTTCAATTTGCAGCTTATTGTGAAAGGTGGCAATAAAAGGAAAGAATGTTGACATTGTTCTGTTTTTTGAACAAAGTACACAAAACATTTGTTGAAAGAGTAATTAATAGAGCAAAAAAAGTAGTTTGTAACTACAGATAGTTATCTAAGTCTTTTGTTTACTCTCTTTTCAAATTTATAATAAAGTTGGTAAATCAGATAAAAACGAAATTGTACTTGCGTTGTTTTATAGCATGCTTACAGCCAGCTAGTGGAAGTTTTTTGTTTGGATAATGTTGCTGACACTTCGTGGATTTAGATTCTCTCTAAATAGATTGAATATGCTGCTAACTTGTCCATTCAGTATTCACAGTTCTGGAAGATGGAGCTTGGCATAGAGATCTCTAAATGCTTTCTGGGGATGTTGGGAGTCATTGTTCAACACTTCTGGAGTTACAATCTTTTTCCAGATTGAAGAAAGCTGCTATAGCTTATTTCAAATGCTTTAATGAAACACAATACAGAACATCCATTTGAGTATCAGCAATTTCCTTGAGAGAGGATTTTTGTCATGATATTAGTGCAGGAACACTCTGGGAATAGTTAGAACATGATTTTACTTCTGAATCTTATTTACTTCTGTGATTTTACCAGTAAGCCTTTTGATCAGATTGTCAAAGACAGGAAAAGGTGTGTTCACTAAGTTAGATGCTCTGTAGCCAGTTTCTTTCTTTAAGCACAAAAAGACACCGGAGAAATCTTGTTTCATTACCCTTACAATGTAGTTTGGCCCTGAGGTTTGTGACTTGACTAGTTTTGGGCAATCACTTGAATGGGTAGGTTTCCTTGCTCTAGCTTTCTTAGTTGCCTTTTAAATATATTATTGAATCCTTCTTTATGTAATTTGTTTTAAACAAACAAGGCTGCCACATTACATTTGGTCTTGTTCTACAAAAATGATTACTAGTATACCATAGAAAATTATTTTCAGGCGTATGCAAGTGCACTAAATTTTTTTCTATTTCTTTATACTTCTGTACATGCAAGTTCCTGAGATACTCATATGTAGAGTTTTATAGACTGTTCTGTTGATACTTACTTTATTTTGGGTTAGATAGTAAGTTTCATTGCTTTGAAAGGCAGATATTTACTTGTTGTTTACAAGATGTCTTGAGTTCAGCTTTATTCACCATATTAAGCAAGAAGGGAAAGGAGAGGATGTAGACCATTCTTTGCGTATCTTCTACCTCCTCTTCCTGCCTAGAAACGTGGCAGTTACAACACAGAGAGAAACACATTTGACTTGCTCAGCCTTACAGTCTAGCCAGGTTTGACAGTATTAATTACCTTTCTCCTTATCATTTTTATCATGGGCTTTTCTTTCCCTCCCCAAAACTTGCATAAGCATTGATTTCAGCCTATTATTATCCCTTGTACCACACTTGATAGCGTATCATTAAATTCCCAGATAAGGAAGGAGACATATATTGTGATATGTTTGAGCCTACAAGTGGGATTCAGTTATTTTTTTCAGTTCTAAACTGTGGCTTCAGTTGGATTGAAATTACATTGTTTCATTGTACTTAACAACCAGTTTTTACATGCTTGAAATTGATTTTTTTCTTTTAAATTGGTCTCTCACCTGGTGTAGAATATTTCAAAAGCTGCTGGTCTACACATATCTGTTTAAATAATTTATTCATTTACTTCTCTCAATGGAGTTACCACCTTAAGATGTTGACAAGTCTAGACCCAAGCCAGAAAATTATATTTTCTTTCTGGTTTTACTTTTGTCTTTGTCGAGAGTCTGTAGTTGGCCTGTTGGAAAATTTCTGTATTTTCTCACTTGCAACTAGACTTTCCTCTCTTTGCAGTTCTTTATTCTCTGATTTCATAGAAGTTGGTTTGGATTAGGACATGAAGACATTTCTTCACTCTTTTCCAACCCAAGCAGGAAATGCATGCCATAGAGAAACAATGCTGTCATGTTTTCAGAAAGCAGCCAGTGATGGAAAGTCATGAAGAGTAGTTAGCTAAATGCAATAGGTTTTTCATACTGGACATATTACTTAAATGCTCTCTGGTTGCTTTCCTTCCTCTTTTAGGAATGCTCTTTAGGTGCTAAAAAGTCAACAATCTTACAGCTATGTGCACTGAGGTGTGGGAACAGGAAGTCAGCATTGAATTTATTCCAACTATTTATACTTTACTTTTTTGGGTCAATCCCACACAAAGCAACAAGATCAGATATATGTACTGTTATTAAGAGAAAAACCTCTGAATCACAAGCTTTTCATGGTCTTAAGTGGAATGTCTGCAGTGAAGAGAAGAAACTAGATGAGCTACTGCCGTGACACAGAATGCTATGTTCTTAAGGAAGAAGCAGTTCACGATCAGTAATGTGTGAGCAAAAGGAAAGTTGTCAATTTGATAGGGATTAAACTGTCACATGAATGAAGACCTGTAAGAGATTCGGGGAGGAGCAGAAGCAAAGAGGTTGAAGGAAGAGTTTTTTTTTAATAGTTTTTATTAGAATTTCCATATAACTTACATAAACATACAATCACATACAGCTACAGAGTAAACACTTCTCTTATCCCCCCTTATACTATCCCCAAACAACCTACAACAACAAAACATCCTTATCATAATACTACATTCCTATTTCCCCCTTTCTATAATCCCAAAATCAATATCACAACAATTTAACATCCTAAACATACCAACCTAAACAGCACAAACAACATAAAACTCTGACTTCCTTTATACTATTCAAAACCGCTCATTTAACATTTATCTCTATATCCTATCTTTTATTTTACTTATAGCACTATAATATCATCACGTCTTTTTTTTTTCTCCCTTGATACCCTGTTTTTTACTACCAGCTCAAACTTTTGTTTCTCTTCTAATTGTTGCTATGGGCTACATTTGAAAAATTTCACTTTAACTACACTCATTTTCATGGTTCTTAATGAAGGAAGAGTTTTAACGTATGCAATGAACTGAGAAAGAGATACATGAAGGAAGGCTTGCTGTAAAATGAGACTTGAGGAAAGGCGTGAAGAAATGGGGCATTGAGTAAAAAAGCCTATTAAGATGCTATAAAGATCAAGAAGGATTGTGTTCTCTTGAGTGGAGATGGATGCTAGGAAGGCTGCCTGAAGGAAGTAGGGCAGTGGACTGATAAGTAAAGCATGAAGAAACAAAGTGTGAAAAAGACATGGGAGTAAGAAGAAGAGGAACGAAGAAGAAGGGCTGGGTTAAAATGATTTATATGGCCTACAGAGAGGGAGAGGCTATGAACTTCTGGCAAGAAAGATGAGTGGATAGTGGAGGGAGACAGGTAGGTTTGGGGACTGTGGGCAAGGCAGGCTACAATGGAGTAGGAAGAGTTCAGCTGAAGTCTGTAAGTGGCTTTCCAAGACCATTTTACTTCCACATATACGGTAATTTCCTTGCCCTCATCCACCTTCCAGATATTGCCTTTTGCCCACAAATGGCCACTAGCAGCTCTCCCAAGCCAGCAGGAATGTTACTGTGTTTTGGCTTCTCTTTACCTGTTTCATGCCTATATGTGCCTGAACAGGAAGAGTGCTAAAATGCCTGAAAGTTTGGCAGGATGGCCAGTAGAGTTCCTTGGAGGCTTGTGGTGTACTATTGACCATTTGAGGATAAAAAGATATATGTGCTGTAGTATTGTGTACCGTGAAAGGGTAATAAGCTGTCCTTGCAGCATTTTTATCTTTTTTGGGGAAGATGCAAGGGTGGGAGAGGAATGAAGACTGGAAATTGGTGGGATATAGACCGGGTGCTGAATTTTACATAGTCATCTCAATTCATCAACTACTCCTTTTAGAATATGCCGTAGTCTTCTGGTGTTGTATATTTTATTGTGTTTTGAGGTTAAATTCCATCAACCAGTGGGGGGGGAAGATACACACATTTAAGTCTTCCAGTTTGAGAAGAGTCCAGTCTTTGATGATGCCTTCTGATATCAATATAAAGATCACCCAGAGATCCCACTGAATTTGATCCTTTAAAACATTTATATTCACCAGTCTTAATTCTGTTCTCTGAATTCTGCTGAGCTTTACTTAATATTTCCTTGGCATTCCTGCAGCAGCACTGGCAAAGCAAGTACTAACTAGAAAATTGTATGGTTTAGCTCTAAGTTCTTGTGCAGAATATGATGCCACTTCTACCTCCACTCTCTTTATCTTCTGCTGCCACCACAAACAACCATGGCCCAATCCTATCCATCCATCCATCCATCCATCCATCTATTTATCTATATAAAATTAACGTTACCGGGGGCCTAAACCATATGTTGCACAAAAGCAATACTTTATTAACAGAAATTGAACAAAACAAAGCAAATTAATAATTTCATATACTTAAAACAAATATTTCACTTTCTCTCACACTTTTAAATCTACTAACTGACACTGTTAAACCCCCGTTCCTAAATCCGGCTAAATCTGACGCTCCTAAATCTGGCTAATTTAATCCTAATCCTCACGCATTCACCCCACACCCTATGCCCATCTCTCCCAATTTAACTGCCCGATTAACAGGCTAATACCATCCTTATTCAAATCCCTTCAAATGTTCTACCAGTCACCACTCACTCCTAACGTTGTTTAGCTTACCTCGTCCCACCAGTTCCTTATCTTATTGCCTCTGTTATTCTATATATACAAATCAAATTACCTTAATATAAAACAACATTTTCTCCAAAAAGGCCGTGAAATCACATTAAGTTACTGAAAATAAAGAGAGTGTGAGAGAATGCAGGAAGAGTCATTATTCTGGAGAAAAAACAATGAAATAAGGTGCTCTTTTTTCATGTCAGCAAATAGAATAGTCCCAAAAGTCCAGATGTAGCTATTTCTTGATTGGTCAGAAACTACAGAGCCAGTTCAGTGGGAAAATGTTGCTCAAATAGTGGCCAGATATTGAAAAAAATCTTTATTAGTAACCAAAGGATTTATGTTATGGTTTAAAAGTGAATTATTATAAAGCAGAGTGAAACTATACTCTTGTACTTAGGAATGCATAGCTAAATGTTGTCCATTGAAGTGTGTATGGGCCTGCTCCATATGTAACTCAGATAACAGTTCTGATCCTGGAGCTCCAGGTGAAATTGTTACGAATAAAATGATAACAGTTTCTTTAAAAGAAAAGTCAAGTATCGGATGTGGTTATATTTCTAGCATATGACAGAATGTGTTTGATTTTGTTTGAGGTGTTTACCTAGGCCAGGAGAGAAATGAACCTTTCCTCTTGTCCATGATATTGAATCATGCTATGATGCAATTGAAAAGGTGAGTGTCAGAAGAAACAGCAACGGCCAGAATTGTATTAAACACTGACTGAGCATAATGCTCCGCTGGTGTAAATGTCCAGGAGTGCATTAAGATAGAGATGGCGATGAGCTGCTAAAGCTGTGCCCAAATAACCAGAAGGAATGTTGGCTGTTGTAGTAGTTCTTGCACTGTTGGGAATTCCACTAGCATAACCCAAAACAGGATCCTTGCTAAAGAGTCTGTGGTGTCACGAGATTTCCTGTTCTTTCTTCTAATTGCCCACCTAATAAAATGGGCTGCAATCCACACTAACGCCAGATAAAAATTAATAATATTGAAGTTGCCATGATTTTTGTTATAAATGGCACAAGTTTTTTTTTACCTTCAAAAACAAAGAGAAGCTGCAAGATTGTGTTTTTGATGGATCTAATTAACATGGCTCCCCCCTCAAAACATCTATGCAAGTGCTTTTGTGGCATCACAGAATATTAAAACACACAGTCACATTGTTGTCTGGTCCCTCTAAGCCAAAGCTGAGCAGTTTTCTAATTAATTTTACAGGGCTAGCCTGTTTTCTCTGAAGCCAAAACTTAGGGTAGCATTGTAACTCAGGCCTTTTTTGCACTACACTGTTATAGTGCTATTATTCCACTTTCAGCATCCTATGGAATTCTGGGGTTTGCAGTTTGGGGGGGGGCTTTAGAATCTCGCCCAGAGAGCTCTTTGGCCTCAGTAAACTATGTTAGGCAATTCGACTGGACTGTTGTCTCCATGAGGTTCAATATCTACTTAGATTTGTTTTGAGTTTCTAAAAGTTTAGTAATTCACTTTGGTACATAGTCGCATGCTTGTGTTCTCAGAGTACACTCCCGCAAAAAAGAAAATTGTACTGTTGTAAACTGAGAAAGATTGTTAATTTATAAAGAAGAGGATTTCTCGTAAAGGAACATTCTGTGATCACGTGTGTTAATGGAAAAAGCAAATGTAATTACAAGACTTTGGATATGGTTTGTACAGTAAGTTGATTGGTCAGGTGGTTGTGGTTTTATGTCCCATGAACCCAGGGTATAGATGGTGTCTTTCCTTTTTTATTTCATTATGATGTAATTTTTTAAAGTAAAGGTACAAGTAAGGTCTGATTGCCCCCCCGGCCCTGCAGTAGTCATCAGGAGGAAACCTAGTAGGGAGCAAGCCTTGCTGGCTACTTGTTAAAATTTCAGGCATCCCCACATAGGAACATAAGCAGTCATTCATGGAAAAAGTCATAAAGACCAGCCATGACTACATCTTGCTGGCTGCAGGAAGTAGGGTGTATTCTCTCCATGTGACTTGCCTGTCTTTAGTAAATGCTACTGCTTGTTTAATCATCTGAGAATTTATAGAAATCCCTTTCCTAACATTTTTAAAAGTTAAAATAATTAATTATAATTTCTAAAGAAGAGCTTAGTTTCATGAATAGTTAACTTTTTTGTTAACAGCAGAAAATTTTCATAATCACTGAAGTGTGTCCATTCTAAAAGTTAGTGCTTAAAAAAATACTTCTTCATTTATTCAGCAGTATTTAATCAGGGATTGGATAGCAGTCTGTTGACCAGTTGTGTTTTTGACCATTCAGTTGCCTAACCAGAAAAGAATCAAAGGATGAAATCTTTGTGCTCCATGGCTCATAGAATTATACTTGGTGACATTTTGACTATCAGGATTCCCTCACTTCCTGAGACTAGCAGACATGGTAGAAAAATCTACTTCCAAAGTTTGTTTCTAAAGATCTATCCTATTATGGCTTATATGTCCTTTCCCTTCCTTCTTTCTAAAGGTGTCTTGTGGGAGACGCAGGAATGCTTTTCAGAAAGAGAAACAGAATAGCAGAAGTACTGTGATCACTTACTAATGACTTAGTCACATGTATACTGGAGGAGAGCAATTTCCTTGGTAACCATCTGTGATGTCTGTGAGAGTGACACAGTCCTGTTTTAAATCTGTCATCTTATAGGTTATACAGTTAAAATCCCTAAACCAAATAATATCATTGAATGTGCTACGCATATATCAAAACCAAGATAAGTTTTGAGGAGCAACTATTTAACTCGCTCAAAATAGCTGAAGAAGCTTGCATTTGGTACCAGACTGCTAAAGATTAGATCATCTAACCCTCTTGCACAGTTCAGTGAGACATTTTAATCCCCCAAATACACTTTTGTCTTGCAGGATGTATAGAGAAATAGACTTGCCTCATGGGCCATTGTACAACGTTCATTTGCACAGTTCTAAACAGTGTTCCCACTTACCTTATACAGTATTTTCTTATTGAAGAAATGGAACCAAAAACATCCCATCAAGTCTATTGATTTTTAGCATGTGGTAAAACATGGCCCATACTGGTTTTGAAGGAACCATGATGGTTTGCTAGTAGCAGGAAACAAACTTCCTCCACTGGGAAGACTTTGGCTTGTTTGTGGTCAAAAGGTATAACTCATGCAAGGCAAGTTTGTTGATCTTAGAGCATGAGGTTTAAGTCCTCTTTACTGAGACCTTTTTTCCCAAATCAAATGTTTTAGTTCAGCTCTTTCCAGCTACCCAGATTTTTATACAAGTTGCCTACTTGCCTAGCTCCTGCAGTGATTAAAAATGTTTTCTAAGTGACCAGCTTTTGCAAATTTTCAGCCACAGCTAACAGGTCTAGGTAGGTGTAAGCATGTAATCTAATTTTAAATTTTTGTGGGCAAATAATTTTTGGGATGTATTTTGAAGCACCCCTGATGAAATATTCATATATCTGAAAGGTACCTAGACTTGTTCTCCAAAATACTATGTGTAGTTTCTAATGGATCTGCTGCCAAGTGGACGCAATCATTGGTTAAGAGATGAGTATGCAGCAATGATGTCAGCATTTGCTTAGGGCAGGGGTGGGCAATGGTGGAAGCAGCCATGTTAGCCCTCCAGGAGACTTTCGTGGGCTGTGCTCCCCACAGTTGCTCCCACCCCGTCCCTCTGAAACTTTTTGTCACCAAATTCAAAGTGACATTCTGACCATTGGTGGTGGGGAGGTCTTCCTGGGCCACTTTAGGCCCAGGAGAGGCCTTTTTTAACAACAGGCTGTGAGTGGAAATCTTTTCCTGTCCACTTCCTGTTTAAAAAAAAAGGCCTGTCTTTGGCCTCAAATGACTTAAGGTGGGTCTCAAATGTGGTGGGATGCTGCCAGAGGATGTTTGGAATAATTTTTTTTTAATTGCAAAAAATTCAGCTTTATCCTTGAGGGTCCTGTAGGTCCTAATATGCTATAAATGCTTTCCTCACCCCTACAGGGGATTTTGGAGCGGATTCTTTTTTTAATACTCCTGGGGAGCTATATGTATCCACAGGCCTCACCTTGCCCGCCCCTGGCTTAAGATATGCTGTCACAAATAACTGTGCATCAAATTGCACAGGTTGCATTTATGTCTTAAGATGTGTTGGATTTGGAAGACATTATCAATGAGCTGACCCCAAAATGACTTAATTTTTTCATATGATACAAATTGAGTAGCAAAGAGACAGTAAGATGGCTATCCTTCTTGCAAATCTACAGTAATACCATATGTTGCATGGGTAGGTAATTTAATTGTTCTGAATGGGAGTTTTTCCATTTGGATTTTTGATATTTGTAATTTTAATTGGCTTTATTTAGTTCTTTACTTTTACAGGAAAGGTACATCAGTTTATATTGCATAAATAGTTAACTGCTGTTGTCTTTTAATAAACTGAAACTGGATCCTGTGACTAACTTGCCAGATGTCTGACTCAAATGGAAGTAGGCTAGGCTTGTGTAGATTAATGTAATATTTGAGGAGAAATACTGATTTGCTCTGGATGTGTCATCAAAGGTCTAGGCTAATTGTTTCCTTTCTCATAATTCATCATAAACCAACAGTTGTCTAACTGTACTAAGATATTTGTTTAAACTTTCCTCAGTTGATCACAAGACAGTGGAGAGAACCACATGCTATCTAAATACAGCCTTTGAAAATGGAATACTTGCTTATTATGAGTCTTGCATTTAGCAGTGAGCACCCATAGCTTACTATTGGAAAGAAGACTAGGCCCCGTAGTTGAGCTTGTCCTTGGAAAACACTGGTGAATTCAGTAAAAGAGCAGATGTTCTATGAGTATTCAAAGACACTGGCCAAATGCCAGCCAAGTGACAGAGGGCCTATTTTATGTTGAAGTCATAAAGACGTTGGAAAAGGTTCTTTGCAATCCCAGTTTACAGCAGGGATTGGGAAGATGTGGCCCTCCAGATAGTTAGACTGCAATTCCCATCTGTCATCACCATTGGCTGTGCTGGCTAGGGCACATGTGATCTTCAGTTCAACAGGGTCTGGATGATCTACTGTGCAGAGATCCATGGAACTTTCAGTAGCAATGCTGCATTCGTTTATCAGTTTATAACTCATGGAACCCAAATGGCAGTGCACAAAAGTCTGTTTGCATCAAAAGTGTTTGATTCAGGCCAGCTGAATGGATGTGCCGTGTGTATGTGTGCTTAACTCAAATTGATTGTATATAATTAAGATAAAGCTAGTTTGATTGTTGTACCTAGGGCATTGACATTTTATGTGTTGGATTTAAAATGCAGATATTGATGCTTTCTGATTTGAGTTTTGTATATGGAGTTTTTTTCTCTAAACGAATATGGCTGCCAGTAGAGCAGAGGGGGCTTGTAGTTCCCAAAGAAAGGAAGATGGAGAAGCCTGGGGGCAGGGATAGTGAGTGTTGTGTGCTGTCTGTCTGTGTTTGGGCAAAGGCTCCACACTGAAGACTCAAATTCGGTGCTGACCATTGATTGCACTCAACTTCCCTTATTTGAAATCCATTGATTGCCACTGAGGTTTCAACTCCTTGTGTTAGTTCAGCTTCAGTGGTAATGGTTTCTTTCTGTGCCTAAGTCTTAAGTGCTTCTTTAATCTTTTAGTCCCCAAATTGTCTGTAGCCACGTCAGTGTTAAGGACTGTTCCATTCAATATGAGCCTTACTGCATTCTGATAACATCTGAAATCTTGTTGATTCTTCTTCCTGCTGTTCAGAGAATGGTACACAGGTACCTGAAGGAGTGGCACATAAGCAGTCAAGCATAGGTTTTAAACAAAGGTATTTACTATGGAATAATTTACTAATCTTAAATATATTATTCTTTTTCTGATTTTCTTCTTGGAGGCTAGTTGTCTCTCTTTTCCCACTAAGAATACAAAAAGGCTCCATTCTGACTGCTTTCAGATTCAGTAAACAGATGCATCTTTTGCACTGAACCACTTGCTCTGTGGAGGTAGAGAAGACTTGACACACAGCAAGGAACTACTATTGTGACTCAACTGATGCTTTTCCCAGCTGGACTGGACCTCTCTTCCCCCCAACAGAAGCCATCAGAACTAAGCACCTTGTGTAGAAGAGCAGCAGGATCAATTGCTCTAGAGTAATGGTGGTGCCACTTGGGCCTTACCTACAGTGATAGGAATGGCAGGATTTTGACAGATAACCAGAACAGTTGGCAGAAATGTAAGATTCCACCCCATCAGACCAAGAACTTGCTACTTCTCAGAAATCCAATGATACTGTTTTCAAACTGTGAGCAGTTTGTTTTCCATTACAGCTGACCATTGTAAGAGCTATATAACATTAAGATCTGATGCCTTAGTGTATTTGTTTTTCTTTTCCTTCTCCATATATTTCCCTTTTTAATATCTTTTAGACTCTCAGTTTGAAGTCAAGGACTGGCTTGTTTTGATTCACCTGAAAGACTCTCTGTGGGTCTTTGCAGCTGAAGATGAGGGTAGAAATAAATTAATTTTGGTACAGGAGGGATTATCCTCCAGACCCACCAAAGTTGTTTGTCTGATTTAAATTAATAATAAATTACACCAGCTGAAGATATTTTCAATTCTAAACTTGATTGAAACAGACAAAACATACTGCTAGCATTTCTACCCTGTTTAGGTAACCTGGTGTTCTCAAAGCTCTCCAACTCCCAAAGCACCAACTAGCCTTACCAATGGTCAGGAATTATGGAAAGTATACTCAAAAAAGTATACTCCATTCACTTTGACCAATCGTGTACAGGAGAAACATGTCAGTAAATTTTGCAATAAGTAGCACAGAAGAATGTGGGGAAAATGGCTTGAGTTTCAGAGACAATTTGAGGTATTTGGGAGTGCTAGTACAATAGTTTTTTGTTCAGAATTATGTCTCAACATGCTGGAGAGACAGATCTTTATTAACTAAAGAGCTCAAAATGCATTGGGCCTTTTTGTTAGAAGATTACTAACTTAATAGTGTAATTGATTTTAAATAGTTGGTTCATATTACTAATCATAGGGTTTTTTAAAAAAATGAAATACTTCATGGTGAGCTGAATAGTAGAAAGTCTTGGAAAAAAGGTGCAATTATTGCGTGTGAAAATGGAAGTTTTCCAAGTTTAAGAAAAAAAATGTTTTTCAGGCATTAAACTATTTGGGCTTGTAAAAATTTGTCCAAATTGTTATGTCTTTGACATTGTAGACCATGGTTTGCTGTGTGGCTGAAAAATTCAGCATTTAATCCTATCCTTGGTCATGAGAAACCTCAGCTCAGTTCCCTCTTTCACCACAGAAATCTTTGTGACCTCAGCAAATTACTAAGTGGTTGACTTCTTCCGCTGCAGAGATGCAAATACACTGGATGTAGCACAGTCTATATTATTGAATGGCTAAAAACACAATGCCCTGCATGTCAGCTCACAAATAAATTCCACCAAAATCAATGTGACTTATAGGTGGTAAAAATGTTTATAACTTTGTTATTGTTGTTGTGTGCCTTCAAGTCAGTTCCAACTTATGGTGACTTTAAGACAAATCTATCTGGGGCTGAAAGTGTGTGATATGCCCAAGGATACCCAGTGGGTTTCCATGGCTGAGCAGCGAATTGAAGTCTGGTCTCCAGGGTCGTAGTCCAGCACTCAAACCACTACACTATGCTGGCTCTCTTTAATCTCTTAAAAAAATAACATACTTAATATGAAGGAATCTTAGGCGGAGTAGAGAAAGTTTTGTGGAACTAGTCCAAAAGATGCAGGTTTTGCTCATACCTGGATGAGAGGTTACGTGAGACCCCCAGATCTTACAGGAGCCAGAGACAGTGAATGAATTTCATTCCTTGAGAGGCATCTCCTGTCAGCTGTAGTATTCTGTTCTTCACATTCTTACCGTAATTTTCTTCCAGTTGCACAATTTAGAATAGTTTCCAAACTTTATTTTAACCGGATAATTAGAAGCACTCCATTAAGTATTTTCCTATTTGTTAGTGAATTGGAGCTGGAGAGAAGCAAATATTGAGATGTGGGGATGGAACTGAAGTAATCTTACCTCCTTACTACTAGAAGGCTCTGTTGGATCCCTATTTTGTACTAATTTCTTATTAACCAGCCAAAGAGTTCTCAGCCTGAGTTCCCTGGAACTCTAGGATTCTGTAAGCGGTTGCTAGGGATTCTGTGAAAGATTATGACTGGGAAAAATAAAACTTTTTTTAAGCTGTAGATATAATTTTTATGCATGAGTTCCCTGAGACGTAAACATTGTTTCAAGGCTTCTTAACCCAAAACATGTCCTCTGCCATTTGACTCCTGCTATGAACCTACTGTGAATATGGCAGACAACTTCATGTTTGTAGTTTACTGTAAAAGGCTTCTTTCTGACAGGTGTTCCTGTTTTGTTGCTGGATGTATTGGCTCATTCTCTGGATGCGTTGCCATTTTGTTTAGCTAGTGGCCTATGCTGACTTTGAAAATTGGCATGAAACTGTTTTGCAGACTTTCCTCATGTTAATACATGTATATATATACTATACATACTATATAGTATCTGATATAAAGCCATAAACCCTCCTTTCCTCTCTCCTTCTCTCTGTAGTGTATGTGTGCATTGATTATGAGTATTGCTTGAAGTCATACAAATAAAAAAGCAGATTATTACAGCTAAGAATGACTTAAAAGAACTATGGTCTAATGTAGTGGTTTGAGCATTGGACTACAATTCTGCAAACAGTGGCTTATAAGTAAGCTCCAGTGCAATAACTTCCTTGCAATACACAGTTCAGATTAACGCAAGTATATTGCTCACTCGTCAGAGCTAACAGCAGAAGATACATTTAAACAGAGGTTCCTCAACCCAGGATTAGTCCACAGTGACTTTGACAAATAAAAATTTTGTCTTCTATTTCTGGTGACTTTGTACTTCCAGAAATTTAAAATTCTGCTTGCTACTGCCTAGAGCCCATTGCATTTATCGGAATAAAAATTTGTTCAGTTGAACTTAATAGGAATTTCATTTTACCAAGCTTCTCCAATATGTTGTTTAATCTAATGAACTCTAAGAAGAAATTTAAAAAGCATTGTCCAGCATGGAGTAATTCTTTTCTTTACATACCTTGGAAATAGAACTTATAAACTATTGATGATTTGCATGTTCTGTACATGTAGAATCTGTGTAGAGTGCTAGTGTCCACAGTAGAGCATTTTGGTGTTCACCAAAATCGATGTGCTTATCTGTATGATTTTGACTACTGCCTTAATGAAAGCTTTGTAGATTTTGATGCACTTCATTTTCAAGAAAGTGAATTTAGAAGTTGAGCAAAATGCTTGAGCAATAGCTTTTTTGAAAAATAATTCATATTAAATTGCTGTTAGTAAGTACATTAACTATGAATAAAAGTAAGTATGTTGTTCTTTAATTTCAGGGGGAATCTATAAAATATTTCCTGGACAACTTGGACAAACTTGGAGAACCAGTATGTTTACCCTTGAATTTTAATTGTTAAAGTACTGTTGCTTCTTTGAAGGGAACTCTCTCTCTCTCTCTCTCTCTCTCCCCCACACACACATGTAGATTTAATGGTTGAAAAAATAAGTTTTTTTACTGAAAGACAGTCCCCATTACCCCTTTCCCACTAGCTCCTTTGCTGTTTTACTCCTGCCACCTCATTTTACATATATTAAACAAACAAACAAACAAAATCCCATACAAGAAGAATCAAGTGATCACTGGTGAAAGAGCATATTCTAGTGGAATTGAAAAGAGAACACCCACCTCCCCACTGCAACCCCCTGTATACTTCCAAACCCGGCTTTGTAAAGCTAGAACCAACCTCTGCAGTTGGTTTTTCAGAGGTGCACAGGGCTACAGGGCAGGAAGGGAGGAGTTCTGCCTTTGCATTGACTTCCTTCATGTGGGAGGGTATACACAATTTTAGACCATTGATAATATGAATAGTTCTAGATGGTGCCAGCTTGCTTGAATAAAACAAGAGCTTAGACCAAACAGGCCTCTTTCTTTTCACTTTCTGTTCCCACAATGTATATATTCTTTTAATTGTGAAATGTGAGATCATAATAATTCTTTCTGATTAGTTTAATTTTTGATATTGCACTGTAAATTTGGTTTGAGGCTTTCTAAAATACTTAGATAATTGAGGATCAAGTTGTTTATCTCCTGAACTTCTACTGTTAGTCGATTCTAAGGTTCAGTAACATGCACAGTGATATTATTAATGCCATTATTTTTTTTTCTTTCATTAGGACTATCTTCCCTCTCAGCAAGATATTCTACTGGCACGAAGACCTACCAAAGGGATCCATGAGTATGATTTTGAGATTAAAAATGTTCCTTTCAAGATGGTTGATGTAGGTGGCCAAAGGTCAGAGCGAAAACGTTGGTTTGAATGCTTTGATAGCGTCACTTCAATATTGTTCCTGGTTTCATCAAGTGAATTTGACCAGGTACTTATGGAGGATCGACTAACAAATCGCCTTACAGAATCTCTGAACATTTTTGAAACTATAGTCAACAATCGGGTTTTCAGCAACGTCTCTATCATTCTTTTCCTAAACAAGACAGACTTACTTGAGGAAAAAGTGCAAAAAGTGAGCATCAAGGACTACTTCCCAGAATTTGAAGGTGATCCCCACAACTTAACAGATGTCCAAAAATTCCTGGTGGATTGTTTTCGTACTAAACGCCGGGACCAGCAGCAGAAGCCATTATACCATCACTTCACCACTGCTATTAATACAGAAAATATCCGCCTTGTGTTTCGTGATGTCAAGGATACCATCCTTCATGATAACCTCAAGCAGCTCATGCTACAGTGATGGGCAAAAAAACTTTGAGTTAATCGTTTACAGCAGGAGTTAAAAAAAACTGGTCTTGTTAGACCTTATGATGTGTGGGTAAAAGCTGATGCTGTTCAAGTTACTGCCAGTTTCTCTTGAAATTCAGGCTTTAATTTTTTCCACTGTAACTTTATTTTCAATCAGTTTTAATTTCTTAACAGACTTTTAAAAGCTAACTCCAAGTTTTAACCTCTTCCATCTTTTTCAGATTGATAAAAGCTTGTATTCCTGTAACATCTATTAATGTATAGACGTGTGGTTGAAAGAATTTCCTTTGGAAATGTGCTAAAACGGCTTGGCATGTGAAATTGTTACAGCAGAGACCTAATATAACTTTAGACTGCTCTCCAGGCTCGGCCAACCACTACCACCCATGCTGTATGGCAAACAGCTCTGCTCTGCCCAATAATCAAGGCATACTTGAAGTTTACAGATGTATTTGTACTTCCATGCCAATAGAGGGTGCTCACAAATGGTACCAAAAAGGAAAACAATTTGGTCCGATACCACTGAATATATTAATCAAAACAAATTCTGTATAAACAGTTAATATTGATTGCTGATTGATAGCTTTCAAGGTTTCAGAAATCTTTGCTTTTATAGTTTCATACTGAAGTAGCTTAAAGCACACAGCTGCTTGTAGCTTTTGAAAGCCTCTGTCATTTTCTGTGAATAAGCCATTGTTGAAGAAAGCTCCTTGGATTTTTTTTTTGTTCAATTAGAACAGATATTGTAGTTTGAGTAATCAAGGAAGCCAGGCATGAGATTTGTTTCTGCTAAACAGTGACAGTGTTTATAGATGTCAGATGCAACTTGTTAAAGTAGTATGACAACACTGAGAGTGTACACAGCTGTAGTTGACACAGTGCTGGCCATTATGTTAGCAAAAAAAGCAAAACTTGTTTTTAAAAATAAAAAGCACTATATGATGTTCCAGGAATAACATACTGGGAAAAAAACAAAAACCTGAAATGAAAAAGGGATGCCACGTTTCACCTCAGTTGCCACACACCTCAGTAATTCAGCCTTGCAAGCAAACACTCACTGAAAATGAAACAGATTTGTTGACTGTTTTTCATCTCAGTTTTGAGGATGCTGGTGATACTTTGATTTCTCAGGTATTGGTTAAAAGCCTGTACATTACCAGTTATAGACATCCTAGTTTAACTGTAAATTTTATCACAGGACTTGTACTGTGCTGTAGAGACAATTGCTACAAAAGAGATTAGCACTTACTGCCATAAATATGTGAATGGTTAATATGACCAGAGATTAACAGCCCAACTTCCCTTTGTTATTGCATAAATGTAGTACATTGCTAGGACTCTCAAATGCTAAGTGCTCCTATTACATAATCTTTGTGGAAGGAAGTCAGAAAAATGCTCTTTTAAAAACCAACTTGATTTTTACTGTATGCTAGATGGGGGTAACACAAGAACTTTTGCAAATTAAGTGCTGTAATAGAATAGGCTCAACTTTCTCAGTACTTCAGTGGGCCTATCCAGAGCTAGTAAATGCTGTAATTTGAAGCAGAATCTTTTTAACCTGAAGTGCCTGTTACTTTTTTTTTCCTTGCAGTGGCCTTAACATGAATGCCAGTTTATCTGATAGTGGCCTTTGTCTGGAGAGAGGGAGCACTCCATTGCCTGAAGAGCACACACACACAGTACAAAGTTGATCATAAGCTTTTTCCATATTCGTTAGGAAATGCGTAAATGTCATTAGCAGGTTGTTTAAGATTCTAAAGGGAAACAGTGTATATGTTATGGGATGCCATTCTTCTTGCACCACCATTCTTTCACAATTTCACCAAAATTTGTATATTAGAATAGGGTTAGAATTGATAGGCTCCTATCTACCAAGTATAGTATAGAGATAAAGACAAAAGCTGTTTTAATCAGGTTCCCTACCAGTTTTAGCTAATCAATCAAGATATATGTAAAACTCTGTAAATGAAAAAAATCAGAATAACTGTTGGCTCAGTTTTATAACAGGGTACAGAGCTTACTGTTAATGGCAGTCAGATGTTCCATTGTATTCTAAGATAGCTATAAAAGGACATGTGCTTTGGGAATTAAAAAAAAAACCCTGCAGTGAATTTACATATGTAATCAGGGTAAAACATATACTACATGTGACATGCAGTCTCACATGCACATTTTCCCCTATGCTGTTTTTCTAAAGCAGTTGTGGAATGCCCATATTATGGGATAGGGGAGAGCAGGTAAATCTGCTTGAACAAGTATAATGGTTAATTTATATAATTATCATAAACTCAGTGTTGACACACGATAAATCTTGAAAGAGACTCTGGATCTTGAGTAGGCAACATCACAGATCAAATCATCGCCCTGTATAACCTAGCCATCTTCCTGTAGTATAGAACAGGATAGTTCTGGTTTTTTTCCTCTCTCTTGTCCTGCCATGAATCCCAGTCACAGTGGATTCTAGGCTATAGGCCACCTGTCTTGGGATCTTGGAGAACATTGTGACATATTTTACAATCCTCTTGTTGCCATTCTGCAATGCATTGAAGATGCTCTAATGGTCCCTAATAGTGGACAAACAGTTAAAAATAACTGTCTTGCCAAGAGGAATGGCTTAGCCATCTAAATTCACCCTAAGAATGTCAGCATCTACATTTTTAAGTATAAATATTGTTAAAACCTTATATTTTCTGAAGTTTTTTTCAAATTACAAGACTGTTTTGCCTGATAGAGATTTTCTCAAAACAGATTAAAAAGAAAAAGAGAAAAATCTCTTAAGAAAAACTTAACTAAACTTGTCTTTATGTTGGATTTGCAAAATTCAACATAAAGGCATTTTTGTTAATTTGAAGTCAAATTTCTTTAGAAAAATCAACAAGGTAATTCTGCTCAAGTGTGTGCATGTGCACTGTTTTTTTTACCCCCATACCTTATTTTCATAGCTCAGTATAAGCAGCTATGCCTCATTCCAGACTTGCCTGTAAACAGCACTCCAATAAGAAGGAGCAGCTTGAAGGAATCCAAAAAAGGGAAACGCAGGGATTGGTGGATGACTGTCATGCTTCATGGGTACAGTCTCTTAAAATGCTTTTATGTCAACACAGATTTTATTGTTTTGTAAGATCATGTGAGAAAGTAACCTTAGGAAGCTTGGGTATCAAGGCAATTGCAGCCATTTTGTTTTTGAGCCACTGTTTCAATCTGGAAATGCTACTCAGTTGCTCACACAGTCAACTGGTTTACAAGCCTTTCTCTGTTTGATGATACCACAAGACAGACATCTCTAAAATCAGTCTTTTAAAGATTACACAGTGTTATAGTGCCATTTGCAGTCTTATGTTGTACTTGAAAGCAAATAATTGCCACTTATTTAAAACAGCTTCCCCATCTAACAACACCAGTCAGAACTTATATTTTATAAAGCTTTTCTCTAAAATACATATTTTGTAAAAACCTCACCAAACCTTTAATGAACAAAATTTGTATTAGCTTTGTATAAATGGGGTGTTCTGTGGCTTTACATTTTTATATGTATAACTTTTGTAACTTTTCCAGGGACTAAGAGAATCTTCTACTTGTAAATTTCCCCCTTGGTTCAGCGTTGGCAATAAATTATTTCTAAAGAAGTTCTTAAAGGCATAATTTTAAAATGGATCGGTTTACTAATAGATGAAAGCTTCCTTTAGTTGTACATTGCTCTCTGTACATACTTTTTGAGTGTTCCTACCATTAATATTGCCTTATGTAAAGTAAATTACTGACAGTAAATAAACAATCTACATCCTCATTGTGTATATAGAGTTTATATTTTTGTGGGTATGAAACATTTTTTTCTAAATATTTTTTTTCTCACAATGCAGTCAGTTTTTATCTTTACCTAACTTTGAAACAGCCATTAAAGTACAAATCTGTATGCCAAGTTTCATTTTATGGATAAGACTGCTTTAACTTCCAGCAACAAACACCAAAGAAGCAGCTCTGTGCATTGTTGACAATGGATTAAATCCAAGGTTCTGCTGATGGAATTTTCTCCCCCTCCTCTGCAGCCCTTGGTGCTGCCTGAAAACCAACTTTAGAGTACTTCCCAGCCCTGCAGAGGTGGTTTTGGAAGCACACAGAGGTCAGTAGTGGGGAAAGAAATCATCTCCTTCCCAGTTCTGCTTGCTTCTGCTGGTTTGCTAGCTGAAGGTCTGCTATTGGATTCTGTACAGTAAAATAAGTGCAATATTGGAACATATACATTAAGTGTACAAAAGTTAAGAGAAATGTTTTTACTGGCATACAATTCTGCAAAAGAACAGGGAAAAAGAAACATAAAAAGTTCGTAAGTCCAATCCTTGGAATGATTTTGCTATATAGAACTTAACTTAAAAAGAGCCAGTTGCGTCTGAGTACCAGAATTAAGAGTTTACTAAGCATCATTCATATATATGATGCCATTGTATTTTATTTAAAACTGGGATCTGAGAATTTTGCAAAGAGAATAAGGTTGTTTCTGGTTTTTGTTATAGCTGAAATTGTGTTCTGTGAAATTTTATATTTCAGTGGGGTGGTTAAGGGTAGAAGCACAAATGAGTTTCCTAGTTTTAAATGAAGGTATGATCATTAATTAATCCTGGACATAATATTTGGAAGGTCAGGTCAGTTTTGTAAACGTGGCTCTTGTAATCAGTAGTTGCAGATTCTGTAGGCTCTTGTCTAGAGAAAATTTAGTGCCTGGTACAATAAAAGCTCTCTTAAATTACACCACGCTGTTTAACAGGAGAGAGCCAGCATGGTGTAGTGTTCTGAGAACTGGACTATGACTCTGGAAACCACAGTTTGAATCCCTGCTCAGCCGTGGAAACCCATTGGGCAAGTGACATTCTCTCTGCCTCAGAGGAAGGTGAAAACAAACCCTCACTGATCAAATCTTGCCAAGAACACCCCATGATAGGGTTGCCTTAGGATTGCCATAAGTTGTAAATGCCTTGAAAGCACACAACAACAATATAACAAGAATACTTTTCTAGAATACTACTACTACTGCCAAAAAAGCAACTCTGGACTCCTACTTAATTCATTGTGGTTTATTTTCAGGATATTTTACGCATGGCACTGTAGCAGAAAAGTTATTCTGATTTGTGCTACTGCAAAATTACAGTATAGGCTTTTTAGGTTGCACAGTAAGTGGAGAAAAATGGAAGCACACTTGTTTGAAGTTTAAACAAAGGCCTGTCTGGAGTAACTTCATTGGAGTTGTATGTTCCTCTTTCCACTTAAAATTAGCTAAACAAGCTCCAGCTTCTCACAGATGAATTTGGGGCATTGTTGTCATTGCTATGTGACAATACAAGTCATTCCAACTTAACGGCAACTGTAAGGCAAACTTACCATGGGGTGTTCTGGGGACAGAGTGTGTAAAACACCCAAGATCATGCAGTGGGTTTCCATGGCTGAGTGGAGAATCAAATCCTGCTCTCTGAGGTCATAGCCCAATGCTCAAGACTGCTACATCAAGCTGACTCTCAGTACTTTCGGCTAACATAAAAATTATCACCAAGTGATGTCATTTTCTGCTCTGCAACATTTCTTCCAACAATGGCATTTATTTTTGTTTTTATTTACATCTTTGTATAAGATTTGTTCTGTGTGTAAGATGTTTTTGTAAATTAAAAAGAACTGCTATCATAATGGAACTTACTATGGCATAGTAGGTCTACAAATGTCTTAAAATAAAATGGTTCCCAAGGGGAGGCGGGGGGAAAAACTCTACTAGACTCGCTTGAAGCCCTAGCTGTAGCCTCAGGAATTAGCCAAGGGTCTTGTCTTGTAAGACATAATTGCCAATGTGTTTGTCTTTTTTTAAAAAATGTTTTTAAATGCCTGATAGAAGTACACAAGGAGGGTTCTTAGTTACATACCATAACACTTAAAAAAAAAAAGGCTGACCAAATGGATAGATCTAATAATACTTGCAACATTTGAAAGAATGATGTACAGATGGCACCTACAAATGGACTTATATCTGGACATTTGGTCAGCTTGCCTTAATATATATGTTCTTCACATACCTGCAAGGCTCATTCATTGACATTACTGAGTCTCCAGTTGAAATGCTTACTGTGAGGTCTCCAGCCTCTGCTTTGTGCTAGTCGCTGAGGTTCATACCACTTCATCACTGGGCAAGAAGAGACACAAGGCTAGCTGTATACTCTGTTGGGCTTTGAGGAACCCCTGCTCTAACCACTGATCACTAATAGCCACAGTACTCTTTAGGGCAGAGTTTCTCAGTCAGGGTTCTCTGGAACCCTAGAGTTCCACTAGGGCTTACTAGGGGTTTAACAAGAGAGTGTGACTGAGAAAAAGTGGTTTTGAGCTATAGATACAAATTTTATAGAGGGGTTCCCTGAAGTGCAAAAACTGTTTCATGGGTTCCTCCAATATAAAAAGTTTGAGGAAAGCTGCTTTAGAGGGTGACAGAAGCTGGCTGACAATGGCCTCCACAGGCCAGACCTTTGTGTCCAAGTTTCCCCATTCTTGGTTTGTGTGTGTGTGTATCCAAGTACTAACCAGGGTAGACTCTGCTTATACCATTACAAATGTCTCACTCTGTAAGGAGCCACAGTGTTATTTGATACAAAAGAGTTTCTCTCTTGAAAAAGAAGCAGACTGCCTGCCAGGTCCTTTGTACCATTGCTGGCTATTTTGATCACTGGCTAATCAATAACCAAATAAATAAATACCAACAACAATATAATTCAAAATGGATTGAAACACACATCAGATGCAACTGACAGTATAATTTGCAGTCCAAAATGCTTATGTTCAATTGAGTGTGTTAGTCTTTAAGATCCACTAGGTCTCCTTGAGGTTTTTGTTGGAACATAGCTAATCAACCCCCCCAAGGCAAATCTTGAGGTCTGTCCAATTATTTATCTGTTGAATAAATTTATATCTGGCACTTAGGACCACTGTAATTTTCACAGTGACAGATCATACTCTATATTCTTTCTCATTTTGCTCAGTTAATTAATTATTTAATTAAACAGGCTCAGCAGCCATAGGGGAGTGAACTACACCAATGCGATTCCACATAATGTTATTTTTGCCCTCACATTCAGGGAGGACAGATTTTTTTTAAAACAATTATCTTCAGCATGTAAAGAAAAGAGCTAACTGGCCTAATTAATTTCTATTTTTGAAACATCCAAAGATTAGTAGTAGAAATAAAAAGTATACTTGTAAATGTGTGTGTGTATTTCTAATAATTTCATTCAGTAACAAACTGCAAAAATATGGATAGATTTGAAACAGTTAATAGTGATCTACACTCAAGCAACTTCCTTTTGGATTACTTGTACTATCTTGTACGTGGAACTGTCTTTTAAAATGACCTGCAAATTTCAGCTAGTGGTGGGGGAAACATGGAAGTAGTGGGTCAATTAGTACTAGGCACTCTGATCGTAGTATGCTCTCTAGTTTGCCATAGCTTCCAACTAATTTCTGGGCCAAACTAAAAATGCTGATTTTGACTTGTAAAACTCCATATACCTCAGGACCTAATGGCATACCTCCTCCCATTAATTAATCCTTGTGTCCAAAATAACCTTCAGAAACCTTCCATGTGTACCACCACAACAAGATGTTCACACAATAGGAGACCAATTGGGGGAGTGTCACTTTGGTTTTAGGAATTCTTTTCCTAGGGAACCTTGCCCTTGGATCCTGTCCTGAGAGGAAGGCAGGATATAAATGATGGTATGATTGGTGGTATCTGATTAAATTATCCTGTTGACTGAACTACTTGTCAGTAAAAATGGGAGAAGGCAGTTCCCCCTTTCCCACAGACTCTTGGACTCTGCTTCTGAACACTGTGGAGCCCTTTGGAACAGATCAGAGGCAGTGTAAAAAGGAGAGACGGCAGGGAAAAGGTCCCATCATACAGGTCTAAACTTGTGTGACATTGGATTGTATGTCATGCCGGATTTTAAATGTTATTGTCTTTATTATATCTAACTTGTACTACACCTTGTGTTTGTGGGTTTACGTGCCTTCAAGTAACCTGTTGACTTATGGTGACCCCATGAATTCTACAGGGTTTTTCTGAGGCAAGGAGTACTCACTAGGTGTTTTTTTCAGCTCCTTCCTCTGAAATATAGCCTATATTCACCTGCAGTGATGTTATTCTGAGAAATGTAATAATGGTAATAAACAAAAAATGTTAAATGTGCCAATACAAGAGATATAAATGCTGAATGATCCATTACACAGATTTGTGATTTGGGTGACTGTTGTTTATCTGAATAAAATGTAATAGATGTGCATTGTCCTTTCCAGAATACGGAAAGATTAAATCTTCTATCCTGCCAGACCCTTATGGTTGGACTTTAATACTTAATCTTGTATTTAATAAACCCTATTCTAGTATGCCTAAATGCATGCCCATACAACTTTTAATCTTTAAATTGTAACAAGACACATTAATCTGTGGTGCAACAAAACTAACATAGCTACCTGTCTAGAAGTTAAAATAATGCTAAACACAGGCGATGCTGAAACACAAAAGAAACACCCACAGGAGAATTTGTAATACTATAATCATTAATTTGCTTCATGAAAACTCATTTATAAAACACAAGAATAAGGAAAAGCAAACTCTGCCCAATTACGAACACAATAGATTACATCTGGTTACTTAAGGTACATTCCTCCCAGTCCTTTAGCCTAATCTTTCAATAGCCCAGTATTCTAGTAACCAGATGCATATAATAAGGGAGCACATTCAATTCATCTAATAAACAACGAACATTTAAAGGATGTACTCCCTTATTACATGCAGCTTCAGAATAAACTAATTAAACACGATCTTTCTTGGCAATCAAAATGACTCCATAAATACACATTAGTGTAATGGGGTTACTAGTACTTTCTTTTTGTTCTCCTAAAATTCATCTTGGCCTGGGGCAACTTCCTTTGCAGACATTGGACCCTGCTGAAACCAGTTTAGCTATGCCCTACATCAGAGCTTTCCAAACTTTTCCTGTTGGTGACACAGTTTTTAGACATGCATCATTTCGCAACACAGTAATTCAGTAAGTAATTCATTAAGTGGAGGCAGCCCCTATACACCGACACACCTATATGCTGAAGCCGACACACTAAAGTGTGTTTGGAATCCCCTGCCCTACAAGCTTAATGCTTCCTCAAGTCACGCTCTAGCCTCTGTTAGGAAGTAATTGCTTCTTAAATAATATGCATGTTTTATTTAGTCCCAAAACTAGAGCACAGTTTTCCCTGCTCAAGTTACCCAAAGTTGAGAGAAACAGGGTGAGGGACAACTTTCTGCCTGTAAGGGGTGGAGTGTGAGTGCAAAACGATTTAGCTAGCCAAAGAGACCCAGCTTGGACAGTTTTGAGAGACAGGTGTGTTAGTTCATTGCAGCCTAAAAAGAAAATGGAGGTGGGAACAAATCAATCTAAAGCCATTTCCACACTATACTGTTACAGTGCTGCTTTTCCACTTTCAACCTCCTGTGGAATTCTGGAGTTTGTAGCTTATTGAGGCCAAAGAGCTCTCTGGGTGAGAATCCTAAATGCCTCTCCCTGAACTGCAAACCCCAGAATTCCACAGGATGTTAAGAGTGGAATAATAGCACTATAACAGTGTAGTGTGGAAATAGCCTTAGAGGTGACCACCGTATGTTTTGTGTCACTGAATCCTAAATGTGCATAAAACATACTGCAGGCAGACTTTATTTTTCCTGGGAAGGTTTGCAATTGCAAAAGAAATTAACATTTCTTAATACTGGATGATTTAGTAAATTCCACACGGGTCATTCCCACACAAGGGGTCTGGGGCTATATCTGCCCTCCACTGTTATAGTGTTATTATTCCACTTTCAACACCCTGTGGGAATTCTGAGGTTTGTAGTTTACTGAATCCAAAAAGCTCTCGGGCTGAGACTTCTAAGGCCCCTCCCGAAACTGCAAACCCCAGGATTCCAGAGGAGGTTGAAAGTGGAATCATCGCGCTATAACAGGCCAGTGCGGAAAGGGCCGTAGCCTCGCTCTCGCGCCGCTGCGCGCTCTCCAACGTCTTCTGAGGCGAGGCCGCCGAGGCCGCCCTGAACAGCTTTGCTCTAGAAGGGCCGGGGCCGGCTCGGGCCACCCATCCTGCCAAGCCCCCCTCCCGGCGGCAAAGTCCTAGCCCGGGTGAAAGGCTGAGCAGGCCGCGCCCCGCCGGCTTCGGTCGCAGAGAAGCCCAGAGGGAGCGGCGCCGGGGCGCGGAAGGATACGCGGCCGAGGGCGAGCGCGGCCGGAGGCGTGGCGGAGGCGGGGACGGGGCGCGGCTGGGCCGCCATGGTGGCTTCGCGAGAGGTGACTCGGCCCCTGAGCAGGCCAACGCCCCGGCGTCCTAACGAGGATTGTGGCCGAGTGCTTCGTTACTGCTGCTGTGGGTCTGTGGAAAAGCCGCGCAGGGCGGAGAGGGCGTCGGAGGCAGCGGGGCAAAGCTTTGCGGGCGCCCCTTTTGTCGCCCGTGCGGCCATTTCCTCGTTCGGCGGCTGTGTGGCCGTGGGCCTGCTCTGTGACCCAGCAAACAAACCCTCGTGGCGCGCAGCGTTGGAGTCCGTTTATCGCAGCCGCTCTCCAAGGTCTGCGGCGGCGGCCCTTTTCGCCCCTTTTAAAACCACCTCTTGAGTATTCTTTGCCCAAGAAAACCCCAGGAAAGTCATGGGGTTGCCGGAGGCCTAGGCCTGGGGCATCACTCGTGCCAAGCCTGTTCTTTTACCACTCAAGGCCTTTCTGCACTAGACAACTATTCTGCTATGATTCCACTTTCAGGCCTTTTCCGCACGACACTCTTATAGCGCGATTATTCCACTTTCAACCTCCTAGGGAATCCTGGGGTTTGCAGCTTCGAGGGGGGTGGCTGGCCCCTCTCGAAGCTGCAAACCCCAGGATTCCCTAGAAGGTTGAGAGTGGAATAATCGCGCTATAAGAGTGTCGTGTGGGAAAGGCCTAACTGTCATGGTTGTGTTCTCTGGAATCTTGGGTTTAGCAGTTTAGAAAGGGATATTTGGCAGTCTCAGCCAGAGAGGTCCAGTATTTGCTGAGACTACAAACCCCAGGATTCCACAAGAGGCAGCCCTACTAGTTAAAGTGGAATCATAGTGCAGTAGTTACATAGTGTGGAAAGGCCCTCAGTTATGAACATATTCCCTATGGCAGGAGTTCGTAACCTGTACCCCATGGGTAAGCTGCAGGGAGTCTGTGAACCGGGGACAATATGTGTGTGCGCACACATAGGTATAAGAAGTTTGGTTTTCTTCCTGTTACTGTGAAAATTATGGCTAAGTGAATTTTTATGGGAAGGAGGTATGGAGCTTTCATCAAACTATCAAAGAGCTCCGTGATTCAAGGTCAGGCATATTGTGCTAGGCCAGCCCTACCATTACACAAGTACCATTACCACTTCCATAATTAAAATGTCAGGCAGGTTTTTAATTAGTTATAACTGCATTTCACTGCCTAGAATGGGGAAGAGGTGGAAGGAAACTGTCTGCTTCAGATGCCAGAAACTATGTGCACCTTGACATTGAGAATGGTACATGTGCTGACAAGCCTCAAGCAACTTTGAGCCAACCTTTTTTTAAAAGCTCCCCTTTAAATCTATCCAGGATGATATTGTAAACAGTAAGTGTATTTGAAGAGAACTTACGGTTATAAAAGTTTATTTTTGTACCTCATAGTGATAACAGCAATTTTACCAACACACGTAAAACTTTTTTTTTTTTAAATAAAGACAGTTTTGATTAGTATACCTTAAAACTGGCTTGGATGCAGTTTTGTTCACAGAAGAAAGCATTCCTCTCTCTCTTCCCTTCTGTTACAGTCCTTTATGTCATTCAGAATTGCAGCTTAGAGTGGGTGAGAGGCCTTTTGGAAAAGAGAATGGAAGATAGGTATGTAGCCAGAAAGTATAGTAGGTGGAAATTAGGGGACAAGTATTCCTATCTCTTCAGCTCTCACCTTTTTAATCATACCTTTTCAAAATCTGTATCCTAACTGGATTTAGGATACTGTACCTGCCCTATGCAAAAGAAAATGCTGAGTTGACTGTTCTAGCATATAACTATTAATACTTTCTCCCTATTGTTTCTCTGCCTTACTTTCTCTGGAACTTTTAAATATTGTTGACTATTAAGTTATACTGCTATATTCCTCATTTACCATGAAGCCTTTTGCAGAACTTGATGAAATATCTGAGAATTGATATAATACAAACTCATCAGTTTCACCATAAGATGGATGTATATCTGCACAGAAAGTAATAAAGTGCAATCTAATGATCTGCTGCTGAAATATTATCTTGCATGCCAACATCATGTGGGCATGTAGCAAAAACTATGTGACTAATTAAATGTTGTAATTGTACCCTTTCTTGAGTGTATCCAGGCAAGCAAAGGTAGCATTGTATTTTTTAAGATTTATTAACTGTTAATGCTTTCACTGTTCCTTCAGAACATCCATGTAACATTGTGCACATTTGTTTCAGGCAAGAAAGAGGTTTTGAAACACATTCTGCCTCTGAAAAACGGTGTCCAGTAAGAAGTGCTTTGACAATTGGTTCCGGAATCCTAAGACCAGCCTGACATACAAGGTGAATTTAGCTTTCTCTTTGAAGAAAACCCCCCAGTGCATCACATGGCAAAATTATTTTGAAAAGGGGGTAACTTTAAAACCATTTTGTGTTTCTTTGCTGTTCACAGGTAGTTGTTTTGGTCTTTCTGGAATGTATCACTTGTGAGCATCATTACTGTGCCATGCAAAGCAGAAGAATGTTATCTTAAAATCAGATTGAGGATATACATATGAGCACATATCACAGAGTGAAAAAGTAGCAAGGTATGTGTGAAAGCACTTGTTAAAATATTTGTTTTTCCTAGATTATGGACTTAGAAGGAGCCAACATGATGTAGTGGTTTGAGTGTTGGGCTAGGACTCCGGGAGACTCCCCAATTAGCCATGGAAACTAACTGGATAATCTTGGGGAATTGACTTACACTTAACAGAAACATGAACAGCCACGTGCTGTTTACATTGGGAAAAACCTTTTGGTGCAAAGTTGAGGTGCATAAAAGAAGAGTTCTGCCAGTTGTCTTGCTGTACTTGATAGGAAATAGCTTTGGTCGTCTGTACTTTAAAGCCTGTACTTTAGCTCATCTGAAAAAGAAAAGTTAAAACTGGAACGAAATAGCCCATGACTTAATACATGGAATTAGTGATGACTGAGCTTTCAGCAACACTTTCCCATGCAGATTTTGTCCAAAAGCAGAAGCTGATTGTGAAATGGCAGTTGGGCATGGAAAAAGGAAGGGAATGAGGAAGCTGAATGTTGCATGTATGGGGCATGATAGTTGCTGAATAAGCAGCAAACTACTGAAGATGGTTGGTTTGTTGCCAACTTGTGTGAAGTGACTGGTGGTGTGATAGAAGAAGAGGAACTTTTTCAGAATCGAAAAATGTTGGTGTGAGATGCAGAATTTTTAACAATCTTGGTCTTGCTTTCTCCTAATTAGATGAAAGTAATTAAGCATTCTGAGGAGACACTGAAAATGGCCCTGATCTCCAAGGACATGAAGCTTGTGAGGCTTTATGAGAAATTTGAACCAAAAGAGAAGCTTTTGCTGAGTCAAGCATTTCAACCAGACAGTGATCTCTTCAAGCCCATCACACTACATTCTGAGTCAGATTGGATCTCTTCACATCCAGAACCTACCCAGGATTTTGCACAGTTTTATCATGACCCTCACAGAAACACACCATCTCCTCAGAAAAACCGGATTTATGTTCAACCAATTGGTAATGCCAACTTGATCTGTTAAACATGGTTACAAAAACCTATGACAGAAAAGTATGTAAGCTGATCTCTCCAAGCCTTTAATGAACCATTAATTATTTAGTAATGCAGCTAGTAATTTTTAGAATTTCTTGTTCAATTGTAAAGTCTTTCATCTTTGGCTTGTTTATCCAAAGAACCCTTGCACGTCTGCCATGAAATGCCAGTGCTTTATGGAAAAATCCAGAACATTTTGGGGGGGGGGGTGCTGTCCCAACCAGGCACCCTCCAGACATGTTGGACTACTACTGTCATCACCTCCAGCCATCACAGCTGGGGGGAGGATAGAGTTCTGACCCAGTCGATCTGGAGGACACCTGGTACCAGAAGGCTGTTCAAGGGCATTCTCAACTCCCTTAGGACACATGTTGGACCTTGCTATTACTTTGTGCAAATGGAAAGTAAAATATACCCCTACATTGTTCCCCAACCAACACACAGCAGGTTGGTAGTAATGGGACAAAGTTTGATCTTTTCTCTGATGTGCTTTGGGAACCCCTTTCTTTCTTGGAAAACAGCTTGAAAATGATCAATGAGAGCTCTGTGGACTTGTTCCTCATTGAATCATTCACTATTCATAAACTAGATTTCTGATGTTCTGTGCTTTTGGTGTGTGTTGTTGATAAGAATGTTCTCACTGGATTTGGTAGTACCATTCCTATGACAAATAAGATGAAGAAGTGTTTGTGAGATCAATGATTTAAACTGACTTCCACTTTTTATTCACCATGCCTAAAATAGCGGCCATAGTTAGATCCTAGTTTTCCAGATTGAAAGACGACCTGTGCAGAGGTGAATTAGTGCTAATGACAATGAATAATAAGAATTTATAGGTTGAGTCTATCCTGGTGTTAGGGCAAAGGTGAACCCTAATCTTTGACCAGATTAAACCCATGAAGGATTCCCACTTGGCCTGAAAAAAAGCCCCTGTGGAGGTCTCCTGCATTTGGAGTGGGGGCTTGGCAGCTTGGTCTTTCCTACCACATTATGCAGAAGATCAGGGAAAAAAATGCAAAGTGGGACTTAGATACAGAATTAAATTTAGAAGAAATTTAAGATCAGTCCTGTTTGTTTCGAGAGAAGTAAATTCTATTGAATTTAATGAGATTTACTCCCAATGAAATATGCATAGGATTAAAACATAAGATGTGTCTACATTCATCTGAATCATGACTGGGGGTTCAAACTGCAGTGATTTTTTTGTGGCTCATTAGATGGTCCTTGAGAAGCCATTCTGTCCTCACTTTGGTTCCCTATATTTGAAATAGGACTAACTGTACCTAGCTCAACCTGTTGTTCTAAAGCTAAATAGAATATAAGTTGCAAAACATATTTCATATTTTAAATAACATAAGAAAATGTTTTTTGAATAATTGGAATGGGAAGGGGAATTTGCAGAGCTAACGATGTTTGTCTCTCCTGGATTCCTGTTTTTAGGCTCTTTTGGAGATTCCAGAGTTAGCACAGATGTCTACATGAAATGGCTGAAGGACTACTGTGAAGCCTTTTATTATGGCCTGACTGTAAGAATCCTAGGGCCAGTGGCAGTTTCACACACGGGTTGTGCTTTCCGAGTCAATGAATATACTCACAATCTGCAGATTCACGCAGGTATGAGAAATAGATGGCACATTGTTGAACTCACACATCCTTTTGACTACATCAGTTTATGCCTGTTCCTATGGCATAGAAATCTTCATTGTGTTAATGTAGAATGATAGAACCATAGAACTGGAAGATGGGCCATCTAGTTGTACCCCAAATTTTGTAACAATGTGTAAACAGATGAATATTGAATGACAGCTATAAGCAAAAGACAAATAAAATGTAAATAAATGTAAATAAAATATTATTGTTTTCATAACAGTCAGGGCTGTCTGGCAGTGGAATCTGCTGCCTCGGAGTGTAGTGGAGTCTCCTTCCTTGGAGGTTTTTAAGCAGAGGCTTGATGGCCATCTGTCGGGAGTGCTTTGAGGGTGTTCCTGCATGGCAGGGGGTTGGACTGGATGGCCCCTGTGGTCTCTTCCAACTCTACATTTCTATGATTCTATGATTCTATGGTTCTATAATAATAGCAGGAAGGATAGTAACGTTTTTCAAAATGATGCTACTTTTATAATAGCTTCATGATTTTGAACTTTTGGAATTGGAAACCCTGTTGTCCAGTGTGTTATAGTGGTTTGGACATTGAACTACAACCCTAGAGACCAGGGTTTGATTTTCTGCTTGGCCATTGAAAACCACTGTGTGACCGTGTGTGTGTCTCACATTCTCAGCCCAAGAAAACGTCATGATAGGTTCACCTTAGGGTCACCATAACCCAGAAGCAACTTGAAGACGTACAAGGCAACACAACAACAATCCTGTTTCTTGAATATGCAGACAGGAAGTGTAGCTGGTAGCTGACTCTTAGAAATATTGCTAAAGAACTGTGTGTGTGTGTGTGAGAGAGAGAGAGAGATGCTTTGGAGATAAGAGTATTTGTCTATCCAGCCCAATATTGTTAGGTCTGAATGGCAGTAGATCATTCATCTTGGGTCTTCGGTTGAGATGTTTCCTATTACATGTTGACACTTAACTGGAGATGCTAAGGATTGGACCTAGGATCTGCTGCATATGTTCTACCACTGAATTATGGCCACTCCTAGTGGACACTTATGCTTCTAGTTCTGTATAGTGCTTGTATGTGGCTGCCTTCATGTGTAATTTCTTGCCCTTCTTTTGCAATTGGCCGTAGGTGTGTCAGTGTGTTTCTTTTTTTAAATACAGGACACCTTCTGAATTACCTAAAGAAAAAAAAGGCAAAGGATGCTTTCTGCATTGTGGGAGTAACCATGATAGATCTTTACCCAAAAGACTCCTGGAATTTTGTCTTTGGACAAGCTTCCTTGACTGAAGGTATATATGACTATTTTATTAAGTCATCAAGATGATATACAGCTCTGGTTCTTTTATTTTTGTTTTGAAACATTGTTGAGGGTGGCTACAAGTAAAAAAAAAAAAAAAGGAGGCACACAGTAGAACCATCCTTTTCTTCTTCAGGTTCACATTCAGGGAAAATTGGATCTGCAAGATTCCAGCAGAAGCTGGTTATGCATAAGGCTAATTGAGTGCTCTTTGGTACATATACTTTCCTTGCTCAGCTCCCCACCCACTGTTTTGTAGCTTTCATATTCAGGTAGCTAACTTACAAATGTTGCTTAAAAGAAAACAAAACATCTTTAAAAAATACAAGCACTTTCATCTGTAGGTCTGTCTTGGAGACAATAGTTCATAAACATATGAGTGGCATTAAAGAAAGGGTAGGCAGCTTGCCTAAAGTGTGCAGCTCGGGTTAGAGTGACACTGCAGATGATTGATAAATAGGGCACTATTTTTCCTCCTGGAGGGAATGTGCAGTGACTACTGTTTATGTGACATATTTCTACACCACAGCCTTCTTAGTTCTATATAGTTGTGAAAACTTTTCCCTTTTGTGAAACTGCTGTGCTGTGGTCTTTTCTGTTCTTTGCAAGAACCTAGGAATGGATTCAGTTGTGTGAGTCTTGGCAAATTTAGCTCCTCACTATATTGTTCCAATCTCCTGTAGAGATTGTAGAGGGGCCATCTGAAGGAGACTTGAGGAGATACAGGAGGAGGCAGTGCAGAGGAGAAGAAAGGAGAAAAAGGGGAAGTTTAGGTCCTTCTTTTCTTTTCAATTTTTTAAAAAAATTATATTTAATTTGAATTATTCATTATACATACACATTACGGACAACATTTATATTTCATTCCTTCCCCTCTACCCCCACCCAACCCTGGAATGGTGTTTCATAATTAATTTCTTTTTCCCTGTATCTGGTATATCATTTTAACTTGTATCATCCACATCCTCATAGCCTTCTCTCTCCTTTACAAACTTAGTCAATTTCTCCCACATCCTGGACCAGTTCTCTTCTCTCAGCTGACCTAGATATAACCTCCTCTTCTCCAATATAAAATCAAACATCATATAGTCTGCTATATAATACAGTCCTCTCCCTACATTTGCCAGTTTCACTTTTGCTAATTTGATTATTTGCGAAGTGTCCACTTGCCCCCCCTTCTCTCCCTCCCTGGCCTTTTGCCCAGGCAAAGGGAGGGGAAAGATCTTCACTCTCCTGCATTCTCATGCCTGTTGCCCGCGTGGGTGCAGGGAGGACGATTGCCTGTTCCCAGTGCTCCCTTTCCTGCCACCTGCATGGGCATGCCTGCAGCGGCGGACAGGAGAGTGCAGGGAGGGTGATTGCCTGTTCCCTGCACTCCCTCACTGGGCAGGAGTGTGCAGGGAGGGCAATCACCTATTCCCTGTGTGCCCTTGCCTGCCACCTGCATGGGTGCACCAGCTGCTGTGACAGGCAGGAGCATGTAGGGAGGGCATCCATCAGGTGAGTTATTCATGATCTTTTGACATTCGTGAGGGTTCTGTGTCCCTAACCCTTGTGAATGTGGTGTGCCCACTGTATGTCCATCTGTTAAGGTCCCACTTTTCTTCATCCTTCCAACCATAGGCAATCACTGCCTGTGCCACTATTAATAATTGTTTAAATATTCCTCCTCTTTTTGTAACCCAATATCATTAACGTTAATAATCAGCCATCTATCTTTATTTTCAACTTTTCCCCATATAATTCTATTAATTTCCTGTTCTATTTCTTTCAAAAATCTTTGTACTTTTTCATATTCCCACCACATAGGAATACAAGTTCCTTTAGAACCACATTCATGCCAACATTCAGATGGCATTCTTTTATAAATAGAAGATAGTTTGTGTGGTGTTCTGTACCATCTTCATTTCATCTGTTGTTCTCTAACTTTATTATTTTTATTTTTAACTGTCTCTTGTAGCCATTGTTGCATTTCTTTCCTATTAATACTAACATCTGCTTCTCATATTCCTAATATTAGGAATATTCTTATTCCTAATATCTGTCAAATTAAACTGATCCTCTAAAAACATTCTATAGATTTTGTCACCGGTCTCTTTGCTTCCTTCGTATCTCATCTTCAGTAATTCTTCAAATGGGTATTGGCATTCTTTTTTCACTATCATTTCCTATAATGTTTTTTAATTCCACTCAATTGTAGCCACTATTTTTTCTCTAATGACTCTAAAACAGCGGTTGCCAACCGCTGGTGGTCTGAAAGAAAATTTTGGTGGTCTGCAGCCCATGATGAGTTCGCCCTCCTGCTGTTCTCTCTCACTCATACCAGGTAGGATTGCTCCAGCAGCGGGGAGAAGGACAGCGAAGGGGGCAGTCTGCTCCTCCTCACTGTCCTTCTCCCCGCTGACAGAGTGATCCCGCTCAGAGCGAGTGAGAGAGGACAGCGAGGAGGACCAGATTGCTTCCCCCCACTGTCCTGTCCTGCTCTTTCCAGGGGGATCGCTCTGGCTTCGGAAAGGCGGAAGAGGGGCATTCTCTCCTCTCCCACCCACCACTGACAAAGTGCAGAAGTTCCTCCTGCTCCCAACAGAGGACACTGAAACACCCATCCCCCTCATTGCCCACTCTTGTTTCTTTCCCGAGTTGGCAGCAGCAGAAGCAGCAGCAGTAGCAGCGCCCCTCGGGCCCAGTGCTGGTCACTGCATCTGCCCACCCAGTCACAGCATCAGGCACACCTGATAAAAACCTCCCCAGGGAAAAAAGGCTGGGGAAAAAAATAAAAGGGGGGGAGAACAGCTGAGGGGGCAATAAATATGAAATAAAAGCACACTAAGTCACTGAGGAAACCCAGCTGGGCTAATGAAACAAAAAACCCAAAGAAAGATTTCAGAAAGGAGTAAGGGCGAAGAGGGGAAAAAAATAAGGGGCAACCTAAGTAGGATCAAATATCTGAAGGGACTAGAGGGGGTGGGGAAAGGGAAGGTATAACCGCTGTGCCTTCAACTGCTGAGTCCAAGTCCCTTCACCAAAAAGCCCTCCATGCCAAAACCGGGGAGTGCAAAAAAGCCCTCAGCGAAGGAGCAGGAGGAGTAGGAAGAGGACAAGGAGAGGGGGACGGTGGAGGTGAGTCTCAGTCCCCTCTCCAGTGAAGCCTCCGTATAAATAAATAAATTTACTTAAGAATGAATAAATAATGAATGAATGAATAATAAAGAAATAAAGAATGAATAAATAATCTTGCCAAGAAAACTCACTAAACACTAAATATATTATTAGGATACATATTTGGAATGAATTGACATAGTTTCTAATGTGTCTAATAGTGTCTAATGAACAAACGGATATTTTGATTTATCTTTATAGTACCTGCTTGATAAACTAAGAGGTATCAGCAAATATCAGAATATAAATCAATTAGTATTTTGATTTATCTCTGTAATATCTTACTTAATGATTTAAGTTGTTTGTAAATAATAATTCTTCTTCGTGGTCTCTGTGCCTCACACACTAGGAGCTTTCGCGCACGTGTGGTAGCGTTTGGAAGATTCCAGAGCTCTGCAGCTCGGCAGGAACCCCTCCCCCATGCCCACACTGAGCATGCTCAGCCCGCCGAGCAACGGTCTCTCCTCAGTTCTTTTTCATCCACCTTAGCGAACGGAAGGTTCTTAGCTATGCAGCTGTCAGGGGCATGGGCCCGGCTGGGCCTGTCGCTGCCCCTGAGGCCGCTGCGGCTGAGGGGCCTTGTCTGGAGGCCGACGCGGCCGACGGCTCGGGGCTGGCGGCCGTGGGAGAGGCTGCCGGGCCTGGAGCCACCTACCTAGAGGCTGCGGGCCCCGGGCCTGCTCCTGGGGCTCCGCCCACTTGCAGCCCCGATCCACGGGAGGCCTGGGAGTTTGCCTGTGGTCCTGATCCAGAGGAGGCGACAGGCAGAGAGCTTGCAGCTGTGAGGCACAGCCCAGCTGTGAGCCCTCAGCCACATGGCCACGCCTGATTGGTCGGTCCTCAGCCACATGGCCACGCCTGATTGGTCGGTGCCTGGCTTGGAGGGCTATTTGAGGCAGGCGCCGGGCTGTGGAAGGCATGGAGCAACAACTGTTGGTCAACTGTGGTCCTGCTGTCCGTGCCTTGTTCCTGCCCTTGCCTGAAACCAGTCCTCCTGTTCGCCTTAGTGTAGTAACCTGCCCTATGTACTTTAACAGCCTGTGTTTATTTCTGTTAAGACTGCATTAAAGCCCTGCAGCTCTAACCAGCTCCCCTGCCTCTGCCTGACCACCGCCTGGCACTGACAGATTGTTGCTCCGTCCCTTCAGGCAGCATGGATGGGGAGAACGCGGCCCTGCAGGCCCAGCTGGCTGCTCAGGCCCAAGAGAACCAAGGGCTGTGTGCTCAAGTGGACCAGCTTTCTCATGCTCTGCAAATGCTGCAGTTCCAGATGGGGCAGCTACAGGCAACCCAGCCCCAGCTTGCTTCCAAGGTCCCTATGGCTGTACCGCAGCGTTTTTCGGGGGAGCCTACAGAGCTGGAGACCTTCATTGCTAACTGCCGGCTGTACATCCAAGTCCGGGACCAAGCAGGGGAGGGGCTCGGTGTGAGACTACACCATCTCCTTCCGGCTCTTGGCCCAGGACGTGGCCTACAATGACCCGGCTCTTCAGGATCAATTCAAGGCCGGCCTCTCGGCAAAAATTCTGGACGAACTGGCCCGCAGCTCCCCGCCCACGACCCTTGAGCAGCTTATCCAGCAGGCCCTCCGCATTGACGGGCGCCTGGAAGCCTGCTGGCAGGCCCGCCGTGCCAGAACCTCAAGTGCGCGCACCTGGGCGTCTGCTCCGCGAGAGACGGAGGGTCTGCCCAGCCGGACCAGTTCCGGTGCCATCCCGGCTTCCTCGAGCCCGGAGGAGCCTATGCAGTTTGGGGGGGGCGCGGCCCCGGCTGACCGCCGAGGAGAAGGGGTGGCGGCGGCGGGCTGGCCTGTGCCTCTACTGCGGGCTGGGGGGACACTTCGCTCGCGTGTGCCCGGCCAAGACACCAGCTACCGGCGCGGCGGGAAAAGCCAACCCCCAGGCCTAGAAGGCCTGCGAGGCCTGGGGGAGCCCGGCAGCAGGGACACTGCAGACCCACACGAGAGGCAATGAGATCCACTCCTGGTGGCCGCCATGGTATGCCTCGGCGGGGCAGCACCGATACCCGTGGGGGCCATGCTTGACTCCGGGGCGTCCAACAACTTCCTGGACCTCCAGTTTGCCCAGGATCACCGGATACCCTTGGAGCCCCTACCCAAGCCTCGCCCGGTGGAGACCATCGACGGATGATTGTTGAGGTCGGGCCCCATCACCCACCGGACGGTGGAGGTGGGTCTGGAAGTCCAGGGCCATTATGAGCGGACCCGCTTCCTGGTCACGGCGGTGCCCCACTTCCCGCTGGTGCTGGGCATGCCATGGCTCTCGCGCCATGACCCCCGAATCTCGTGGTCACGGCGCGAGGTGCTCTTTGCCTCCGAGTACTGCCAGGAGCACTGCTGGCCTGAGAAGCTGCTGGCTACCCTGGAGGCCCCTGGTCCTGCAACTTCCGTCAAGCTGCCACCCAAGTACCAGGAATATGCGAACGTGTTTGACCAGAAGGAGGCCGATCGCCTACCTCCCCACCGGGTTTATGACTGCGCCATCGACTTAGTCCCGGGGGCGCCCATTCCGGCTGGTCGCATCTATGCGCTTTCGGAACCCGAGCTGGCAGCCCTAAGGGACTTCCTGGAAAAGAACCTGCGCCGGGGCTTCGTGCGGCCATCGACGTCACCGGCAGGGGCGCCGGTGCTGTTCGTCCGCAAGAAGTCGGGGGAACTCCGGCTCTGCAATGATTACCGCACCCTTAACCGGATCACCATCCGCAACCGCTACCCGCTCCCCTTGATTCCGGAGTTGCTGGAGCGCCTGCGGCACGCGACAATCTTCTGCAAGCTGGACCTCCGCGGGGCCTACAACCGGGTTCGGGTGGGAGACGAGTGGAAGACGGCGTTCCAGACCCGGTGTGGCTACTATGAATATACAGTTATGCCCTTCGGCCTCTGTAACGCCCCAGCTGTGTTCCAGCACTTTGTCAACGACGTCTTCCGCGACTACCTGGACCGGTTCGTGATTATCTACCTTGACGACTTCCTGATTTACTCCCCAAATCAGCAGGTCCAAGGCGCTCACGTACGGGCAGTTTTGCAGCGGCTCCGGGAGCACCGCCTGTATGCGAAGCTCGAGAAGTGTGCCTTCGACCTCTCGGAGGTCGACTTCTTGGGCTACCGAGTGTCTCATCGGGGAGTGGAGATGGATCCGGCCAAGGTAGAGGCGATCGTGTCCTGGCAGCCGCCGGCCAGCTGCAAAGATGTCCAGCGCTTCCTAGGGTTTGCGAACTTCTATCAGAAGTTCATCCCCGAGTACGCGACCCTAGCGGCCCCCATCACCAGCGTGTTCCGGGGAAAAGCACCCTTCCGGTGGACCGAGGAGGCCCAGCAGGCGTTCGAGCGGCTGAAAACCTGCTTCACGTCTGAGCCCGTTCTTCAGCACCCAGACCCCAGGCGGCCGTTTGTAGTGGAGACCGACGCCTCGGATGTGGTGGTCGGGGCGGTCCTGTTGCAAGCTGGAGGTCCAGAGGGCCAACTCCGACCTTGTGCCTACTACTCGCGGCAGCTGTCTTCCCCCGAGCGGAACTATACCATCTGGGAGAAGGAACTCCTGGCGGTTAAGGCGACCTTCGAGGCCTGGCAGCACCTGCTGGAGGGCGCCCAGCATCCGGTGCAGGTACGGACTGACCACCGCAACCTGGAGTACCTCCAGACCGCCCGCAAGCTGACTCCGCGGCAGATGCGGTGGGCCCAGTTCTTCTCGCGGTTTCATTTCCAGCTCCAGGATGTGCCGCGGGCTCGTAACCGCCGCGCCGACGCCCTGTCCCAGAAGCCAGAGTATGCCGCGACTCCGGAGCCCGAGGTGCGGTCCACTATCCTGCGCCCGGAAAACTTTGCGGCGGCGGTGGAGGTAGCCACCCTGGCGGAGCGGATCCGGGAGGCCCAGGCTTGGGAGCCGCCCCGGGGGCCCCTTCGGCTGGGGACGCCTCCTCCCCGTGGTCCCAAAGGGAGGGGCTGCTGTATCACAAGGGCCGTTTGTTTGTTCCAACAGGTCCGTGCCGGGATGAGGTGTTGCGGCTCTGCCACGACAGCAAACCCGCGGGGCACTTTGGCCCGTTCAAGACCATGCACCTGGTGACCCGCGAGTTCTGGTGGCCCCGGGTACGAGGGGACATCGACCGCTACGTCCGCACATGCCCCGTGTGCCGCCGCTCCAAGGACCCGCCGGGGAAACCTCCTGGTCTCCTCCAACCTCTACCAACTCCGACGGGTCCCTGGAAGGCGGTGTCCATGGACTTTATCACTGAGCTCCCACCGTCTCGAGGACACACGGTCATACTGGTGGCGGTGGACCTTTTCACCAAGATGGCGCACTTTGTCCCGTGCCCGTCACTGCCCACCGCCAAGGAGACAGCTCGCCTAGTGTTACACCATGTGTTCTGGCTCCACGGCCTCCCCGAAGGGATCGTGTCCGATCGGGGACCCCAATTCACGGCCCGGTTCTGGCAGTGCCTGCTGCGTCAACTGGACGTAGAGCCCCGCTTGTCTTCTGCCCACCACCCGCAGACGGACAGCCAGACGGAACGTACCAACGCAACCCTGGAGCAGTACCTACGTTGCTACAGCTGCTACCAGCAGGACGACTGGGCGGACCTGCTACCTCTGGCGGAGTTTGCCTATAATAACACCGTCCACGCCTCCACCCAGCAGACCCCGTTCTTCGCCAACTACGGCTACCATCCACGTTGGTTCCCGGCCGTCGGGGCGCCATCCGCGGTGCCTGCCGCCGACCAATGGCTCCAGGAGCTGCGGGCGTTGCAGAGCCTGCTGCAGGAGCAACTAGAGCTTGCCAAGGTGGCATACAAGCGGACCGCCACCGCCAACCGGGCCCGCCGTTGCAGGTCGGGGAGCGGGTCTGGCTATCCACCCGCTTCCTCCCGACCGGTCATCCCAGCCGCAAGCTGGACGCCCGGTTCATTGGGCCCTTTGAAGTCACGGCCCAGGTGAACCCCGTGGCTTATCGGCTGCAGCTTCCGCACAGCCTGCGGGTTCACCCCGTGTTCCATAGGTCACTCTTGCTGCCGGCCTCGGGAGTGCATCCCGACGCCGGACCAGGTCCACCTCCAGCGTCTGTGATTGTGGATGGCGAGGAAGAATTCGAAGTGGCTGAAATCCTCGACTGCCGCTGGCAGAGAGGGCGCTTGCAGTACCTCGTAGACTGGCGTGGCTACGGGCCGGAGGAACGGTCCTGGGAGGATGCCACCGATGTCCATGTGCCCCGGCTGGTGCGGGCTTTTCACCGGCGCTTCCCCGCCAAGCCGCAGCCTTGGCGGGGTAGGGGGGGCAAGTCTGGGGAAGGGGGTGATGTCAGGGGCATGGGCCCGGCTGGGCCTGTCGCTGCCCCTGAGGCCGCTGCGGCTGAGGGGCCTTGTCTGGAGGCCGACGCGGCCGACGACTCGGGCCTGGCGGCCGTGGGAGAGGCTGCCGGGTCTAGAGCTACCTACCTAGAGGCTGCAGGCCCCGGGCCTGCTCCTGGGGCTCCGCCCACTTGTGGCCCCGATCCGCGGGAGGCCTGGGAGTTTGCCTGCGGTCCCGATCCAGAGGAGGCGACAGGCAGAGAGCTTGCAGCTGTGAGGCACAGCTCAGCTGCGAGCCCTCAGCCACATGGCCATGCCTGATTGGTCGGTCCTCAGCCACATGGCCACGCCTGATTGGTCGGTGCCTGGCTTGGAGGGCTATTTGAGGCAGGCGCCGGGCTGTGGAAGGCACTGGGATGGAGCAACAATCTGTCAGTGCCAGGCGGTGGTCAGGCAGAGGAGCTGGTTAGAGCTGCAGGGCTTTAATGCAGTCTTAACAGAAATAAACACAGGCTGTTAAAGTACATAGGGCAGGTTACTACACTAAGGCGAACAGGAGGACTGGTTTCAGGCAAGGGCAGGAACAAGGCACGGACAGCAGGACCACAGTTGACCAACAGTTGTTGCTCCATGCCTTCCACAGCCCGGCGCCTGCCTCAAATAGCCCTCCAAGCCAGGCACCGACCAATCAGGCGTGGCCATGTGGCTGAGGGCCGACCAATCAGGCGTGGCCATGTGGCTGAGGGCCGACCAATCAGGCGTGGCCATGTGGCTGAGGGCCGACCAATCAGGCGTGGCCATGTGGCTGAGGGCTCGCAGCTGAGCTGTGCCTCACAGCTGCAAGCTCTCTGCCTGTCGCCTCCTCTGGATCGGGACCGCAGGCAAACTCCCAGGCCTCCTGTGGATCGGGGCCGTGAGTGGGCGGAGCCCCAGGAGCAGGCCCGGGGCCTGCAGCCTCTAGGTAGGTGGCTCCAGGCCTGGCAGCCTCTCCCACGGCCGCCAGGCCCGAGCCGTCAGCCGCGTCGGCCTCCAGACAAGGCCCCTCAGCCGCAGCGGCCTCAGGGGGAGCGACAGGCCCAGCCAGGCCCATGCCCCTGACACTACCTGAATGACTTGCTGATGTTGAAATCCTGTGGATAAACACTCTACACAACTCTTCGGGTATATGGCCCGACTACCGCTGTGACTTACTTGGCCTGAATCCGTGCTCGACTTCTTCAGCACTGGTCGGTTCAATTTCAACCCGCCTCTGGACGAGCAGAGACGTCTGCTTCAAATACCTCCATGGGTGCGTCACTCCCAGCTACGGTGGCAGTCTTACGACCATCTCCTGTCAGGGATCCCCTTCTGGGAACCATTTTCACAACTCAAGGTGACAGTAGGCACCCCCTTTCTTCGGATGGGGAGCCCACTATAGGTGACAATGGGCGCTTCCCTTTTTTCGGATGGGGAGCCTGCTGTAGTGGCCTTAAGTCCAGGCCCAGTGGATCAACGATGAGGCCATCCTCCACATCAACGCCCTCGAACTACTCGCCATTTGGAAAGCCGAGGGCATTTTTCGCCGCTTGGTTGCGAGCCGTATGGTGTGCATCTTGACAGATAACACAACGGCATGGTCCCAACCATCGACCTTCGTGCGCCACTACAAACTTGACTGCCGGTCCCGTGGAGATGCCCACTTTGGACATGCGGTGCTGGTTTCCGTTCTCTAGGACCTGACCCACCATCCAACCATTAAGCTACAAAGTCTCCTAGTGTGTGAGGCACAGAGACCACGAAGAAGAAGAGGTTGCTTATCTGTAACTGTAGTTCTTCGAGTGATCATCTGTGCCCTCACACACACCCGCCCAATCATCCCCTCTTTCTCAGGTCTCTTATTGGCGGACTACAGAACTGAGGAGAGACCGTTGCTTGGCGGGCTGAGCATGCTCAGTGTGGGCATGGGGGAGGGGTTCCTGCCGAGCTGCAGAGCTCTGGAATCTTCCGAACGCTACCGCGCATGCGCAAAAGCTCCTAGTGTGTGAGGGCACAGATGATCACTCGAAGAACTACAGTTACAGGTAAGCAACCTGTTCTTTTGTTACAATTAAACAAGTTCATTTCATATTAAATTTTGTAGATGTTTGTACCTTTTTAAAAACAATTGTTAGTGATCCGCAGGATTCAATATTGTGAGTTTAGTGGTCCGTGAGGTCCGAAAGGTTGGCGACCGCTGCTCTAAAATGCCCTTAATCTCTATTTATTCTCCTAAACTATCAGATACTTCACCTACTGTTCAGTTAGGTTCCATGCTCAATAATTCATTTGTGCAACTAGATGGCTAGATCTCCTGGGTTATAGGATAGGTTTTCTGAGAAGGGATGTTCTGAGAATTCCCAGGAAGGCTTATTCTCTTTTCCTCTTTTTCTCCAATGTATTTCTGTGCATACACTGAAATCTTTTCCTAGGGTTAATCCACAGATCATACTGTGGTTGGTGTATACATGCAAGCTAGAAGTTAATGTTTTTAGCTGAAGTATGCTGATTTTTTGCTGGTCATCATAGTTTCACCCTTCTGATCAGAGATTACCACAGTAGACATAGGCCCTTTTCACACCTTACCTTCGTCTCGGCAGTGGGGAGCAGCGCTTGTGTGAGCAGCGGCTTGCGCGAGCCGCTCACGACAGCCCTTCTGCCTCCTGCATCGGCTTCCTGGTAGCGCAACTGTCGTGCTAGCGCCCTGCCCCTTCCTTCCGCAGCACCATCTGGGAGCTGTAGGCTGCGCTGTGGGAAGGAAGCGCGACCGGCCCAGCTTGCCGAAGCACTGCACGCGGGTAAATGTGCGAGGGTGCTGCGAGCATTGCGTGAGAGCGCAGTATTTTCAGCTTACTTTAGCCTCATGAATGTCGCACGAGTGGGAGTGTGTCGTACGGAGCGACGCTTCCACTCGTGCAACGCTCAAGGGGCGCTCATGCAAAAAAAAAAAAGCATGCGAAAAGGGACATAATCTTTAATCTTGGGGTCAATATTCTGATAAATTAGATTCCCATCTATTACTGGAGGAATTTAGTTTGCATGGTATTTTCCACTTTTTATAGAGGTTTTGTTTTAAAAATGGGACTCAAAAGCGAGTGAGAGAGAAACAGCAAAAGGCTGAGAGTAAAGCTGAGATGCAAGATTGAGAAACATTTTGGAGTATAGCTTCCTCTCTTTGGAGATCTGTATTAGGCAGTGAATTTTACTTTCTGTTGGAGTAAGAAATGGTGCCTCCATTTATGCTCAGCTTGTACTTATGTGTAAGTAAATGCAAATGTTGCAAAATGTGAAAGGAAACAATCTGGGCAAATGCTTTGCCAGAGGCACCTCACCACCAGGGGAACTTCCCTCCCCTCAGGGAAGCTGGAGGGAGCATAACACTGTAGTAGCATTCCTTATTTTCAGTTCATATGAGCAAGGAAAGCAGGAAATAAAGCTTTGTAAATTAGGGCATCAGAGTGTGTTGTGCTGCATATGTCATGGTCCATCGACAACTCCCTCATAAACAAATGGGCAATAATATATGCATAGAATTGGTCCAAGATTTGCCAAAAGTGATTCTGGCAAGATGGAATAGCAGTCTGGAACAGCAGGTGCTCTGCTTCAGTGTGGAGGCATCACTACAATTGCCTATTGGTTGGCTACGATTTCTGCACAGGTGGAAACTAGTTGTGTGTGTGTTGGATAGACTGAACTTTTCTCCTGTTCCCCAAGGATGGTGGTGGATTTCAAGCAGAGGATAGATTGTCTGCAGAAATGTGTTGGGTGGTGTTGGCAACATGATTATATCTGTAAGATCTTTCTGATGTGACCTGTTTATTCAGTTAAGTATTTGTTTAAGACCTCATGAAGATATTTATTATAAATATAATATTTATTATGAAGGTTGCTATATATTCATTGACCACAAGGGGACAGCAGTAATACACGTGAAGTAGTCCTGTAGTGGTGTGTAGAAACTATGTTTTGCAGCAAGGCAGTCTGGCTCTCTTGGTGGTCAAAAAACTACACAAGACTGGATCATCCATTATTTTCATTTAGCACTGAGAGCAAAATCAAGATTAAGTGGTAAAAACAAAATGTAAAAAACACTATCCATCAACTAACTTGTAGCAGGTTGGGCATAAGATGGCCCTGAGTCTGATAAGCAGGACTGTGGACTTAGTACAACAAACTTTTGACTCCAACTATTCTATTTTTCTGTTCTGATTCCCACTTGTTCATAAATGAACCAGTTATGGTAATTTAATTACTAACTTAATTAGTAATAAAAATTTATTGTAGTAAAATGGTAGCACAAGGCATTTCCTCACCACCACGTGAATCATCAGTGTATTTAAACTGGTAAAACATAAAATATATTTTCATTATGTGTGTGTACATATCCGTAAAATATATTTTCTTAAATACCTATGGAAGTAAATATACAATATACAATATTACAATACAAATATACAATAAACTGCCTTTAATATCATGCATTTTTAATTTGAAGCTGGGGCAGAAATTGGTAATTTATACTGACTCTGCCTCCTCAGCCCCACTGATAAGATTGGAGATAACAATTTTGGAGCCTGGAGTGGTACGTACTTTCCATGGAGAATCCCAGCCATCCCCCATAGATTTCTTAGGCTCACTGCCTATTCTATTCAGTGACATTGCCATGTTAGTCTAGATCAGTATGCCAAGGGGTATTGTAGCACCTTTGAGACTGAAAGAAGTTGGTAGTATAAGCTCTTAGGTTGGTGCTGCGACTCCTCTCATGTGATCCTGATTGGTTGTACCTCTCCTCCCTACAGCGTTGTGCTAGGCCCCACTGTACACTTTCAGTTCCAACAACAAAATGGAATGTCTTGGAGAAGATTTCTGTTAGGCTGCAGCTGGCCCAAGGGGGGTGCAGGGAGCAGTTGGGACTTTTTCTTGCCCTTATGAAGCACACTTGTCCAGTTTGGATCATTTTCCATTGAACTGGTCTCACCAGAGGCCTAAGAAGGTGATACTCCCCCATGTCACTTTGTCACCAATGAAGAGAAGAAACATCACAATCCATCTTTCTAGAAGGACTCTCTAAGTAATAAATAAACCTGTTTGTGTATTTATCTACTTACGCTTACTGACCTGTCAATACAAGAATTTCCTGTGGTGAAATTCTAATTTGTTTCATTTCTGTTTTGTTAAGGAATGGGTATTTTCAGCTTTGCCAGATATGACAGTGACTTTTACAGTGCAAACTACAAAGGCAAATTGAAGACTGCAAAAAAACTTCTTCCAGCAGACTATTCTGTGTTTGATGGTTACTATACTCCCGAGATCACAAGTAAACTGCTACTGAGATCCTGCAAAGTGAGTATATTTTAAAATGTCAAAATCGTTTACTTAAAAACACATTTCCTCTTCTCCTTTGTATATCAGACTTACAGTACCTTAATGAGAAAATTCAGCATTTTTCCTCTTGCACTAGGGTGCTTCATCTTGATTGTATATTTGAAACTCCTACAATTTGCTTTCCTGTTGTTTCACAGGAATTGATGGTGTGAGCCACCAGATACATAACTCAAGATAATTTTCTTAGTTTTAATATGTCTTTGTACAATTGAAGCCGGTGGGATTAAATTCTAATCAACCTGTTTGGCATAATTGAGATGCAGTGTGGATGAAGTTCTGTAAGAGGTTTGTCTTGTATGGGACTCTGGGCATAAAATAGCCATGGATATCAACAGGTAACTGTGGAAGATCTTTTTTGAAATGAGAGAGCCAACTTGTTTTGCACTAGAGATTTTTATTAAGTGCATTTTTTTAAATGAGAGAAAATGATATATACATACTTCTCTCCAATTAATGGAAGAATGTGCCTTATTATATTCAAATGCAAAATCAAAATATCTACTTATTTATTTTTAGAAGAACTTAACTAAGTATGTGTGAGTAGATTAGACCAGTGCAAGCTTGCTTTACTAGATGGAAGTAGCTATTCTGAAATATGATTTGTTCTTCTAAACATCATTTTATATTAAAGGGTCATAGCTCTGTAAGTCTTCCTATCATCTTTCTCTTCATGAAATACTATGAATGGGCAAAACACATACTTTCATGAAAGCTGAGAGTGTGTGCAATATTTTTAGACAACTTGCAACATTTTGATTGAGAAAGAGTCTTACTGAAATATTACAATGGCCATATTACTTCTTCCCACAGATTAGGGAGCCAGCTAGGTCTGTCTCTCATTTCAGACATACTTGTGAGCCTAGGAGCCAATATGCTTCATGTTGAAGAAAGGAGCAAGGAATGCCATGAATGAAAGGCCCCAAAATGTATGGTCATTAACTAATGTGAGCATATAGGAATGAAGAACAGCAAGTGCTTGCATGCCACTTAGCTACAGCCTGCTTTTGTGGCTATATTCCATTCCCATTAGGGTGGGCATTTTGTTAGCTTTTAATTAATGTTGGTATAAACTTTGTTTCACTAAGGTTACAGCTTAGAAATATATTTCCTGAGTGACTTCTTTTTCTTGCTGTTTCAACTGTTTCAACTGAGAAATTTGTATCTTTTTATAATCTAAATGAAAAGACAAGACAAAATCCAGAACAATCCAAAACAGTTTACAGCTTATATTATTTCATCATAGTAAACTTCTTTTTACAGTAATTCTTTTACAGGTAATTGGTTTCATGCAAACCGATTTTTGGATAAATTTTGAGTCTTGTTTTGGTTTTTGGCTTCCAGGTTTACAGATTGAATTGCACTTGTGCTGAATTGGGTTAAAAGCAGATAATTGTTTTGTTGTATACAGTGTTGAAAGATAAAAAAGACTATTGTCTGATGAATATCTAAATCATTAGATGAAATGTGGGAAGAAGAATATTTTTTTCTAAAGGATAGCAAACCTGTTTTGTTAGAGAATATAGTCTTTCTGTTCATTTCCGATACTCTGGCAGAGAAATTAACCCCAAATTTTAACATTTATTTCATTTTCCCTTCCCAACAAACACATGTATCTTGACTTGAAAAATGAACAGTATGGTGCCACTGGGATAGTCAGGTCCTTGGATGAAATGCAGTTTCCACATATTTGTTGATTTGACCATATCTGTGTTTCAGACATTGACTCATGAGATTGGGCACATCTTTGGGCTCCATCACTGCCAGTGGTTGGAGTGTGTTATGCAAGGGTCCAATCACCTGGAGGAATCAGACCGACGGCCTTTAGATCTTTGTCCTATTTGTCTGCGCAAGCTGCAAGTTGCCCTCAGCTTCAACATTATGGAAAGATACAAGGTATGAAGAGGTTGTTCTACAACAGATTACTTTGCTGTTAATGATGGAACCATGTTTCATTTTGGTGTCACATCTGCTTAACATTTGGACTCAAGGCCTGATACTTACTTTTGGAACTAAGGCTGGTAGCATGAGTGCTGCTATTAAAGCATGAGGTTAACATGACATGCCCCAAACTATGCAGGAGGAGCCCATGCTGCACTTCAACCCTCTACCAGTATTAGTCCTACGCTAATGTGTATAGATGTCGGGAGTCCTCCATGTTTTATTTTATTGTTTTAGGATAGCAGTAGACTGAGGAAATAGTGATAGTAGGCTGTTAGCTATTCCCAGGCGCCAACCATTCCTTCTGGCTGGAATTTCAAAGGAACCATTTGGCATGATGACGTTCGTTCTTTTACAACTATCTTAGGAGAAACTGTCTGTTAAAGTGTAAGGTGGGGGAAAACGTTCCATTCTCGAGCTTTAACGTCTGAAGACAGCATCCCTTACTATGTTACAATAAATCTTCTATTAAGTTTGTTGATCCGTGTAAGAGTGAATCTGTTCCTGACAGAAAGCTCGAGAATCCTTTCAAAAAATGCACCAATTGATGGACCAGTCGATTACTGAAGAAGAGCAAGGATCTGCAGAATCTGATGGAGCTACAGAAACTGAAGTGCCCCTGGATACCAAGACAAAATTGCGCCTGACCGAGGCTATGGAAACCCCCACAAGCGGCCAAACCTGGGTCTGGGGAGAAAAGCCACATACGTCGTTGAGACAACGCAGAAGGGCTGCTAGATGGGATACATCAGCAAAAGACCTATCCCTTTTGGAGGAGATAAAGCAAATGGAAACCGAACTGGAAAGAAAAGATGAGGAGATACTCGAACTCAAGACCATGCTATGCGAGATGCGCATCCGTCCCTCGCAGACAGGGAGATCACCAGGAGGAGAACCACGAGCGGCTGTCTCGGCGGCAGGCACCCCTGGTCCGCCCCAGCAACCAACAGGGCACACGCCAGCGCCACTGTTACTCAGAAATGTGGGAGACCTGAAAGCGACCTTCAACGGGAAGGGGGAGAAACTCTCCTTTTTTTTGACTATGGCAAACAATTTCATGATTGATCACGGCCATCTATTTCGGGATGATGCGGCCCGAATTCGATACCTAAGCCAGAGGATGAAAGGACTGGCAGCAGACTGGGTAGCGAACCTATATGACTCCCGCGCCCCCGAAACTGAAAATCTGCAGCTCTTCATGAACCATCTGCGGAACGCTTGAAGACCCCCATTTATTGGAAAACACCAAATATCAACTGAAACGAATGAAACAAGGCAGGAACGATGTGGGGACGTATTCCGTGAATTTAGAAACCTGGCCACCAAAGTCCCGTGGAGTGATGAAATTCTAATTGAGTTATACAAAGATGGACTAAATCCTGATATTCTACACGGGTGCTTAATGCAGGCCAATCCACAGACCCTGCTAGGTTGGGTCAGACTAGCTACTGAAATGGAAGGCATAACCCAGACTGTTCAGCTGAACCGACAAAGACAAGACGTGCCAAAACGACAACCTCGCGGTCCCACCGTCCTCAATGCTGAGGAACGGAACAAACGTCTCCGTTTGGGCATGTGCTTTAACTGTGGAAAACCGGGCCACCTCGCCAACACCTGCCGCGGAAACCAAGCTCCGACTGGGACTAAGGGAGCACGAGCAGACCCAAAGGATATAGAATTCACACATCAGACAGCGGCCGCCAAACAACCACTTAGACGCACTTCTAAGGACCCTGCAGCGGCGACAGGAGACTCCGATCCCGATGATGAAACCACCTCTTCGTCCTCATCTGACATAGATGGAGATTCTAAACCTGACTGCGATGACTGGCAAGCGGCGGGAACATCTGTAAGTACTCCTAAAATTCCCCATTTCTACGCCACGGTTGCGATTAGTGGCAGCGATGGGACTTTGCATGTACATAGGGCATTAATTGACTCTGGCTGCTCCAGAAGTTTGTTACACCCCAAATTGGCCAAACAATTGAAAACTCTTTATGAGCCCTTGGAATGCCCCATCAAATTAACGCAAATGGATGGGACCTCAATGACTGGGGGAGTAATTAGTAAAATCACTAAGCCCATCTCATTTCAAATGGACAAAAACAATTACAGCATGCGATTTCTAGTTCCCAAGGCGATGCAGTTCAAATTGGTCTTGGGAATCGATTGGCTTCGTGAATATAACCCCCAGATAAACTGGACTGCTGGCACTATGTCCTCTTCAGATGAAAACTTTTCTATTCCCCATGAAGAATTGCAACAAATTCCTTCACACTACCGAGACTTCCAAAAGGCTTTCCACGAAAGGGAGGCTGACAAATTGCCTCCCCACACGGACTTTGACTGTAAACTGGAATTAGTTGACGGGGCCACCCTGCCTAAACCGAAAATTTATCCCATGAGCCAAAAGAACTCCTTGCTCTCAAGAAGTTCCTAAATAAAAACTTGGCTCGCGGCTTTATCAAGCCCTCTACAGCCCCCACGGCGAGTCCTGTCTTCTTCCGAAAGAGAAAAGATCCAGCGCGGATCCGAGACTGATAGTTAACTACTCTGCTATTAACCAGGTTATTTCCTCCAATTGTTATCCCATACCTCTGATACGGACTGTTTTGGACCATCTTGTTCAAGGAAAATATTTCACCAAACTTGATCTTAAAGAGGCTTTTCATAGGATTAGAATGGACCCGGACTCTGAGTGGCTCACCACCTTTGCAACTCCTCTAGGTAACTTTAAATGGACGGTTCTTCCCTTTGGCTTACAATCGGGGCCATCTGTGTTCCAAATGTTTTTGAACACCATTTTCCATGACTTGTTGTATCAGGGGGTTCTGATTTATCTGGATGACATTTTAATTTACGCAGATTCCATGGAATCTCATGTGTCATTGGTTCGTGAAGTGTTACGAAGGCTTATAGATAACAACCTCGTGGTTAATCTATCTAAATGCCAATTTGACACCCAAACTTTTGATTACTTGGGATATAGGATTCAAGATTGTTCACTTAAAATGGACCCTTCGAAGATTAACTCCATTTTGTTTTTTTGTTTTTTTGTTTTATTGTTTTAGGATAGCAGTAGACTGAGGAAATAGTGATAGTAGGCTGTTAGCTATTCCCAGGCGCCAACCATTCCTTCTGGCTGGAATTTCAAAGGAACCATTTGGCATGATGACGTTCGTTCTTTTACAACTATCTTAGGAGAAACTGTCTGTTAAAGTGTAAGGTGGGGGAAAACGTTCCATTCTCGAGCTTTAACGTCTGAAGACAGCATCCCTTACTATGTTACAATAAATCTTCTATTAAGTTTGTTGATCCGTGTAAGAGTGAATCTGTTCCTGACAATAAGGGTGTTATCAAAGTAGAACTTTGAGGCAGAATTGCAAGGCCTGACTCACCAGCCTGAACAGAAAGGCCTCCAAATTCAGAAAGGCCAGCATAGCCACTTGGAGTAATTCTAGGCATTGTAATTGAGTGACACCTTAGAAGACTGCATAACTCCTTCTGATGATTTAGAGCAATAAGAGAAAAATAATAAAAAAGGAAAAAATAATGTCATATAATACATTGTAGAAATATTCACATCCTGTTTGACTTGTCTGCATTTTGTCATGTTACAACCTGAAGCTGAAATGTATTTTGACATTGTTGCTACTTGATGTGCAGAAAATACTCAACACTGTGGCAATGTGAAATATTTTTACTGAGGCACAAAAATTAAGTAAACTTAAATAAACTGGCATTTGTTTGTTACATTGCTTGGTTGAAGCTGCTTTAACAGCAATTACAGCTGCAAGTCTTTTGGGATAAGTATATCAGTTCTGTGCATCTGAGTCCTGCAGTTTTAACCCATGTTTCTTAGCAAAATTGCTCCATCTCTGTTAGTCTGGAAAGGAAGCATTGGTGAACAGCAACTTTCAAGTCTCACAACAGATTCTCAATTGGATTATGGTCTAGGCTTTGACAGGTCCATTCTAAGGCACTCTGGTTCTTATGTTTAAAGCATTCCAGTGTGCCTTGGGGCTATGTGCTTGGGGTTGTTGTCTTGGTGGAAGATGACTCTCTCATCCATTCCAAGGTTCCTTGCAGAAAAACGTATTTTCCTCTAAATTGCCTCATATTTTGAGTCCACCATTCTTGTCTAGTCTTGACCCCTTTCTCAGTTCCTATCAAGGAAAAAAAAACATTTCTACAACATGATGTTGCTGCCACCATGCTTCACTGTGGGTATGGTGTTTTCAGCACAGTGAGCACCGTTGGCAGTGCATGACATGTAGTGTTTTATGGTAAGGAAGAAAGCTAACTTTTTTTCTCTTATTAGAGAAGAGTACCTTTTTGTACAGGTTTATTGGGCCTCCTGCATGCCTTTTTGCAAACTCCAAGCAGGATTTCTTTGTATAAGGGTTTCTTTAAGCAATAGCTTCATTCTCACCACTCTTCCATAAAGTGCAGCTTTATGGTTCAGGTGATCCACTTGTCCCAAAGATCTCAGCTGCAGATCTCTCTAGCTTCTTATTGTGTCTTAATTGTTTCTCTGACTAATATACTCCTTACCTGGTCACTGGGTGTTAGTGGAGGGCCTTCTCTAGGCAGAGTCACCACTGAACTATATTCTTTCCATTTTGTGACAATGGATATAACAGTCCTTTGCAGGGTGTTCATAGTTTTTCATAACTCTGCCTTGATTGGGGCTTCTGCACAATTTTATCCTGAAGTTGTTTGGATCACAACTTAGTCTTTGTGATGCTGTTTGCTTATATATGCTCTTCAGCAAACTCTTCTGCCTTTCAGAAACAGGTATATCATGTAGTACTAAAGTTGCTCACAGGTAGACTACATTTAACTGCTTACATGACTTCTGGATACAGAGAATTCCACTAGAGTTTCTTTAGGTGTGTCATAGCAAAGGGCTGAATACTTAAGCAACTAACAAGGGTCAGTTTGTTTTTGTTTACGTAATTTTTGTACTCGTATAAAAGTATTTTGCACCCTGAGTAACCCGTGCACACCAAGTGATGTTTAATATACTGATTAAATTCATGTCAATGCTAAGATATAATACAACACAGAATGTGGAAAAGTCAAAATGGGGTGGACAACCTTTGCAAGTCATTATGTAATGCAATATCATTTCAGCAGTATAAGAGCTCTTGCACCTTTAATTTAAATGAAGATAAGTATCCATTTCTCTAGTTACCTAGATCACTGGAACCCAGATCATTGGACAACACTCCATCGACTGAGGAAATAGCTTCTCAGTTCTGTAGTTCTTAGCCCACAGCTGCTAGATCATGGTCATACAGTATGTATATCCTTAGGACACTGTGTTTTACAAATACAGTTCATGGTTGTGAATTTTTGAAGATCTAGTTATATTTTTAATAAGTCTTTTCTTTATGATGGGGTAAATTCACAGATGTGTCACACATAACATGGAGAACTATTCTTTTGTGTTGGTTTCTGCCACTTCAGTGCAGTAGAGCTGCTGTGATTTGTTTCACTGCGTTTCTTTGTCCACTTTTTATCTTTACAAATAAAGGAGCAAAGAAACTGTAGCCTCTGGAACAAACCCCGGCCGTAGATAAGCACAAAAAGAAGCCATTGTTGATGCAGAATCATGGCTTCATGCCAAACCAGTTGGTTTGTGTTCTTTTTTTTTTATATATATATATTTCATGCCCATTTGAAATAAGACTTCTGAACAGTGTTTGTATTCCTCTAGGCACTGAAGAGATGGATAGAGGAAGAAGTTAATGAAACAGAAGAAGGAATCAGTGAAGGTCCTATGTCACGTTTGCAGAAACCAGTGGAAGCATTTAAAGAGAGTTATGATTGGATTGTCAAATGCCTACATATTCTGCAGAAGTAAAATCCTTTGGTACTTAGATTGAAAGGGGATACTTTTATTTACAGTGGTCTAACTACTGCTAAAACACAATTTTTAAAATATTAAATTTAAAATTAAATAGCTTGTCCTAAAATTTAACCTGATGGTTTTGTGAATTGGCCTTCCATTTGGCCATAATGTCACTTCTTGTTTCAGAAAATCAGATTCAGCTCAAAAACCTTATAGGTTGTTCATAAAATATTTTTATAAGTAATAGTGTTACTGTTATGTGTCTGTTGCATAGCTGTGCAGCACTAGTTTGTAAACTTGTAAATTCTGACACAAGCAAGAATGATTCTCCATCATACAATGAGATACACACACATTGTTGCCAGAGGGCATTTCAGTTAATGGCTACGTGCGTAGCTTGTAGCTAGCTTTGTGATTCTGGCTAACCTATGATGTGCTACTGGTACATGCAGCCTACATTGCTCAAGCAGGTAAGAAACTGAGGAAACTGTAATTAAGCACAGCTTCTCATTTAAAATAGTCATCTTATTCTGCTTTGTTTGGAAGTAGTAAACCAGGATTAGTCCTAGACATAACAAGAAATCTGTGCTCAATTGTGGTTTCCCTGTTTGCACAGGTTCATGCCCTCCCATAAACAGAGGTTCTGGATTATTTATTCTGTGATATTTATTATAAAAGTATAAGCCTGGAACAGTGATCTTTTCAGAAGCACTTTAAATTGAAATCACTGAAGTTCAGTTCCAAAGAAATGCTTTAGAAATAGATGTCAAATATGAAAGTAGTAGGAGTTTTCTTTAATATGAATAAACTGTCAGGACAGACAACATTTCCTATTTTCAGTATGTCAAAATAAATTGTGCATGTGCAGTTGTTTTTAGAAGTATAAAACAACATCTCTGACCATTAGGATTGCTCAATAAAAGGACATTGAGGCTCAAACCCTATATTCATTTACTTGAGAGGTCCTTTGAATTCAAGGGGACTTACTTCTGAGTAACCATGTGTAGCTTGCACTGTTAAGTAAAGAGCAGATGGTAGACTGATTCATGTTTTTTTAAAGTAGCATGTTATCTAAACCTCAGAGCTGCCTGTTTCAAAGACTGAAGAAAGTGTGAAATGACTAGCTAATAAACCAAATGTTCCACTTATTTGGGTGTGAAGAAGAAAATAATAGAAATGGCCTTTTCTTCTTCTGCATTAACACACCAGAGCCTTACAAGTCTCATAAAATAAGTGTGCCTTTAAATCTCCACTGTGTCAATTTAGACTCCTTTGCTTAATCGGCTAAAATGATAATACTGTAGTATATTCAATTATATATATGGCATGCAGAATAGCCTTTGCTGTCTAAAAGAATCTCCCTTTAGTCCTTTATGTGTCCATCAAATACGGAGCAGATTCAGGAGGTATTGAGGGAAGTAGAGGAAGGGCTTACGTTTAAGCCTGCTCGTATAATGTCACTTTTTGTTGACTGATCTACTTAAAGCTGGAAACCTTTCCGATAAGACAGGGTACAAATTTAAAGACTGTTTATATGGAGTTATTAAACCTGCAGGTATTACCAAATCTTGGTCCTTGTGCAAAATCAGGTACAGAGAACCAATTCTGAAAAATCACTCCAAATGTAGTCATTGGGCTTCTGGGGCATTACTGTTAACTTGGTCCTTAGCAAAGGATGAGTATTATAGTAGTTTGAGCTTTGGACTATGATTCTGGAGACCACAGTTTGAATCCCCACTCAGCCATGGAAACCCACTAGGTGATCTTGGGGAAGTCACATTCTCTCAGCCTCAGAGGAAGACAAAGACAATCACTCCATAACAGTCTTGCCAAGAAGACTCTGTGAAAGGTTCAGCTTAGGGTCATTGTAAGTTGTAAATTACTTGATAATACATAACAACCCAAAGAATTTGGAACTGGGTAGAATTAATGGGAAAAAAATTAAAGCAAAAGCTATTAAGATTTAATAACTGTGATGCATTTAATTTCCTGTTACATGAATTACTGTTATAAGGATCCAAGAATACTTCCATCACTCTCTATAATCCTATTAGCAGACTTCCTTGCCTATTTAGCGCTGTAAGCACACTTTTTCTCTTTATTTCCTAAATAGGTCAGACTTCCCACAGTGCACAATTTTCAGAGTTAATTTTTGTTCATTACAGAACGTGTTGTGCCTCCTATAAAAACCTGCAAACTGTTAGTTATTAAGGTACAAAACTTTTATTGTTGTTCATATGACAGAAAGATAGGACAAGTGCAACTTTGCAGGAATCTGGATTTAAAAGATGTTTAAATATAATTGTTGTAAGTACTACTGCTTTTAGTTTTTGCACTAGTAAAGGAAATTACAGAAATAGAATTTGTACATCAAACAGCCGCCACACTGAGAACCAAAACAGACAAAATGCAGGAGTTGAAGTCTAGGACATCTGGAGTTACTGGCATAAGCTACAAGACATTTTCCTTTGTCTATATACTACATAGGTAGCACTACTGCTCACATTTACAACTCTTGTGTTTTTGATGTGTGGGAGACCAGACCTATATGTTTGTTGAGAAGGCTGGACTTCTTCTTTTTGTTTTTCCAGAGCTTACTTTAACTTCTTTAAAATCAGGTTAGCCAGCAGGTGAGTGAAGCTAACCGTCAGACTAGGCAAGAGAATCAATCTAGTCTGGTTTCCAGTTCTGACATTTCATTAAAAAAACAAGAAGCTCAGAAATTGCCAGTTACTTTTAAAATTAAATGAACAAACAAGGCAATGGTGCACTAAATGTGTCAGGATCCCAGGAAGAACTTGTTAAAGTAGCTTTCCTTGCTGTGCACCTTCAGATCATTTCTGATTTATGGAAATCCTAAAATGAACTTCTCAAAAGGGTTTCTGGGGCTGAAAGAGTGTGACTTTTCCAAGGTCACACACTGGGTTTCTATGGCCAAGTTGGGATTCGAATCCCGATTTTCAGACTCATAGTCCAGCACTCAACCCACTATACCACACAGGCTCTCAGTATTTGTGTAGATCCTAACAAAACAAAAAGTACTAGTAATTCATAGCAAAGTGGTGTGAATACACATGAATACACACAAATACCAGATACCTTTACACACAGCACATCTTGGATGTGCCCCCAATAGGTGATCACTGCTTACCATATAAGACAGTGATTTTGCACTTCACTTTCATTGTTTTATCTGGAAAAGTACAATCAATTCAGCACAGTACAAAGTGTCTACTAAAAGGAGTTAAGCACCATAAAATTAAAAAAAACACATCTTAATCTAAACTTTAAATTCAGAGCCCAATTCTTTTCTTTTTATCCATCAGAGCAATTTAGAATTCAGAATTGCTGGCTGCTGTTGATGGACAGTGGGAAGACCCACTGGGTTTCCATGGCCAAGTGGGGATTCGAACCTAGGCCGCTTCCACACTAGATGGTTATAGCGCAATGATTCCACTTGCAACATCCTATGGAATCCTGGAGTTTGCAGTTTCGGGAGGGGCCTCTGAAACTGCAAACTTCAGGATTCCATAGGATGTTGAAAGTGGAATAAAAGCACTATAACAGTCTAGTGCGGAAGCGGCCTAGCTAGTCAACCCACTGCAACGCGTCGTATGTATGTATGGCATACATACCCCGGTTCAAGCACAGGTGGAGGGGGCCCTTGCTCATGCTAAAGGGATAAACTGGTGCTTTAAAGGACAAGAGAAGGTGGGCTAAAGGTTCCGGACTATGGGTTGTTTCAGAGCATTGCTGGGCTGCCTGGCGGAACCGGCCTTGACCATTCTCGTCCCTGACCGGGCGAAAGAATTTATGCCGCGCGGGGTGGGTGCCAAGAGGCTGCCTGTTCCGCTCAGTGTGGGGGGGGGCGTGCGCGAGGCCTTGGCGCGCCCCGATTGGCCCGGGCGCGGGGGAAGGGCGGCGCGAGGCCGCGTTCGCACGTGCCATCACTCGTGCACCGTTGGAGCCGGAGGCGGCCAGCGGGGGACTGGGCAGCCCAGACCGGTGAGTAGTTAACGTTCTCGCCCCGTGAGGGGGCGACTTTTTTGGATCCCCCCCTCCCTAACGCTCTGCGGGGGCCACCTGCCGGATAGGGCCCGGCCCTGGCGTGGTGTTAGCACGTTCGGAGCCTCAGTTCGGAGAGGAAGGGTGGAGCCGGAGGCATCGCAGCTCCTCTGAGGGAGGCAGAGCCGCGTCAGGACCCAGAGACGCTCCAGGTATTTGACTTGCGCTGCCCTGGCGGGGGCGGTGTTCAGTCACCGGGGGTCCAGCGGGACGAGGGCGGCCCCCTCCAACTTTGAAACCAAAAGAAAAAGGGGGAAAGAAGCCGCCTTCCCCGAGGTACTTACTCGTAGGAGGGCTTATTTAGAAGCCAGTCCCGCTGACGGGCTGCGTGAGGGAAAGTCGGCCGGCCTCTTGAAAGTAGGAAAGCCCTCAGCGGGGAAGGGGAGGTAGGCCGGGCGAGGCGGAATTCGGCGCTGGGTCCCGGGGCGGGCGAGTGGAATTTTCCATTTTCTGCTCTGGGCCCGGCCGATTGGCAGCCGCCCCTCCTCCTCCTCCTCCTCCTCCGTCCGGCCCTGGGGGGGCGTGGCAGGAGGCCGCCGGGGAGCGCCACGGGCAGGACGGGCCTGCAGGGGGCGCCGTCGCTGCTGCAGAAAGGAAGACGAGGCGGGTGGGCGCTGTTCTCGCGTGGGCTGAGCGAGCAGGGCGGGCGGGGTGGCCGCTTTTCCGTTCCCGCCAGTCCTGTGTCGGGGAGGGGCGCTGGGTCAGCGGTGGGTCCTCATCTTGGTCGGTCTTGGAGGTGAGCAGGAAATAGGCGCGGGAGGGGGGCGCAAAAATGAGGCCCCAAACAAGAGCTCTGCCTTCCCAAATGAAAATTTTCTTTAGCCCCCAAGTGTCTAGCATTCTAGCCAGCGAGCCCTGGAAAACTGTTGACACCTAGAACTTGTGTATCTGCCGTGTTCAGGTCCCTTGGTGACTTTGCCAGCCTCCTATTCTTCTGATGCATAAACTAGGTTGGCTGCAGTTACCCAGAGGACCTTTTCTTCTATCGCTCCCAAGCTATGGAACGGCCTGGCGGAGGAGACCCGGCACATTACCAGTCTTGACAGCTTTAAGAAAGCAGTCAAGACTGTTCTCTTCCGACAGGCCTTCCCAGACTAGCATTTCCATCGCCTCCCATCTATTGCCTTGTTCCCTTGCTAACAGTAATTGATGGACTGTTAATTGCTGTGTGTTTTAAGGGGTTGGTTTAGGTGGGTTGGTGGGTGGGGAGGATTGGGTATGTTTTTAATTTCTTTTAATGTATTTTAATGTATAATGTATTTTATGTTGTTCGCCGCCTCGATCCATGTGGAGAGGCGGGATACAAATAAATATTATTATTATTATTATTATTATTATTATTATTATTATTATTATTATTTCTAAATGCTTGACTTGACTTTTAAGTTATTGCAAAACTAGAAATTCGAAGATCGAAGGAAAACTCGGTTGTGGAACAAAATTCTTATTAGGGAAGGCAGTGCTCTCATTTTGCCCCACCGGTTGTTAACCCCCCCCAAGTAAATGTAACCCCCCCAAGAGTTTTTTTTTTCCTCCAAAGGACCTGCTCCCTTTCGTCAGGAATAAAATGCCCCCCAAAAGGCCTGCTTCTTCTCAGGAAGGAAAGGAAGGCAGGGTAGACTGCAGTGTTTTTTTGAGGCCCAGCCAGTCATTCAACTTACTTAACCACACACATCCTTCCACAGCACATGTATTGAATGCAATGTGGGAGTCACTTTTTCTGGATTGCAAGGTAGCATTCAGGCCATGGGATGATTACAACTCTGAGGTTCCAATTGCAGAATTTCCAATACACCCTAAGGGAGGGGCTTAACTGCCCCCCTTCCGCGGCAGCCAGCCATGATGTCTCCTTCCTCTGATTCTCCAGTTGTGGACTGGACTTACTGCAGTGTAAGGGGGAGGGATGAAATCCCACTTATGGTATTGTACTGTTTGGTCTTATTGGTGCCCCGCTACTCTCGTCCTCACCCCCAGTTGCTTCAAGGAGAAAGAAGCCTTCTCACAAGTCATGGCTGTTGTGTGCCTTCAAGTCATTTCTAACTTATGGCAACCCTGAGGTGAATTACCATGGGATTTTGTTGGCAAGATTTGTTCAGTGGGGGGTTTGACTTTACCTTCTTCAGAGGCTGAGAGAATATGACTTGCCCAAGGTCACCAATTGGGATTGTATGGCTGAGCTGGGATTGGAACCCTGGTCTCCAGAATCATAGTCCAACGCTGAAACCACTATATCACACTTGGTTTTGTTCAAATGTTTGAGTCCTTTCAATTTTCTGTCATCATTATCATCATCATTTATTTATACAGCACCATCTTGTACATTGTACAAGTAAAATAACAAGAAAACATTTCCTTGGGCTACGGATTACAGTATAATTAAAACATGAGACAAAAGGAAAAGGGATGGCAGTGTGGAAGGGGATGAAGTTCAGTAGCCTCTTCTTCCGCTTTCTCTCTGAGGCCAGGACAGTGGCAGCTGAATCTTTTCGTCTGCTTCTGGGGCTTAGGCATGATGGAGCTGTGCCTGCCTCTTCTCCAGTTCCAAGACCACAGCAGGGTTTTCTCTGGCAATGTCTGGGAACCAGATGCGGGAACTTTTTGTTTGTTTCTGAATAGTTTATTAAAACCAGGAAGAGAATGTGATGGGTGACGTCAGGTTAATTGGCTTGTGGAAATGAAGAGTTGGACTGCGTGTTCAAAACATTGCCCAAGGAAGATACCAAGGCAGATCTGACCCTTGTTCCTGTCTAATTTCCACCAAGTACTGGTGTGATCTGCTTGTTATAGCCTTACATAGAAACTGCTGCAGTCACTTTCAGCTGCAAAATGCTAACTCACTTTGGTATGAATGAAAGGTTCATTCATGTGGAAACTGGCTGTGCATTTAAAATAGGCATAACTTAGCATGAGAAAAATCTTGGAAGTTGCTGACAGATACCAAGAAAGTCTTTACCACACACAGAAGATTTAGGAATTTTCCTGTCTTTGACAACTATGGGATATGACAATAATTTCCAAACTCTAGTTCTCTGGTGTTTTGAACTTCAGCTCCCAGAAGTCCCACTTGCATTGGCCAATGATCAGGGATTCTGGGAGCTGAAGTCCAAAACACCTGGAAAATCAAAATTTGGGAAGCAGTAATCTAGGACAAGTAGAGTCCTAGACAACTAAGCAAAGACCTTCATGTTTAAACAGACCTTCAGCCTCATCTGACCTGGGTGGAGTGATATTGTTCCTTTCATTTTAAAACTCCCAGCGGGCAACCAAAAGAGTGCTGTTCATAGCATTCAATGTTTGAAATTGCTGTTTTAACCATTTCAAAACTGGATTCTAGGATTGTTTTTAGACTGCTTTTAAGAGTTTTGAAGGAGTGTTTTTAGAAGTTTTAAAAGTGTCTTTATCTTTGTGTTGTTCTAATTTGTTTTTATTTGTTCATCGTCTCAGGAGCCCTTGTGGATTGAGAGGCAATGCAGAAATACTTTAAATAAATAGTGCATAATGTGTATTTTAAGTGTTTTAATTGTTTTAATTGTTAATGTTTTAAAAGTAATGGCCATAATCCTGTTGGGGACTTGCTTCTGCAGGAATTAGAATTGGGCAGTTCTGTAACATCCATCTCCAGTAAAAGGCTGCTGCTGCTTAACCAAGCATAGGAGCCGGCAAAGTGACTAATGTGCATCGTTCCTCTTGTGCATTGGGACATGGAGTGGGGAGTGCCAATATGCATGGGAACACTCTTGCTTGTGGCCTGTTACTCATCTTTGCAATTCACTAACGGGGTTTCTTAGCATTTCTGCTATGCAGCTAAATATATGTAAAATTACATAATGTAGGCCAGGATAGAAGATTTTAGCCAGTGTATTAACTAAATGTATGGTTTAATGCTTTTTAAACTTTTGTAGTCTGTATTGTTTTAGTTTTTTATTTTAATTTATATTGTAAGCTGCCTTGAGTCCCATTTGGGAGAAAAGTGGGATATAAATCAAATAAATAAGATTTAATACTTATAATACCCGCTCTGCTCCTCTTCATTTACTAGATATTTTTGGCAGAGTCTTTTGAAGCCCCAATAGTTCATAAATTCCTAAACTAGGGCCACAAGGGGTAGTCCAGTGAGAAGCCTGAAAGCTTACTTAGGGAAGTACAGTGCTGGCTTCAGAAGAACTTGGTGTGCACTTACAGGCTGCGTATGTGTGTGTGGCCACTTGTTGTCTAATAAGATACTGTTTTGATAGTTGCAGCATGTTCTTTTAGAAGAAATAACTACTGTATATTCTAGATCTCCTACTGGAAAGGCACGCTAGAGGGAACCATATATCCTCTTTAAAGCAAAATCTGCTGTCTCTAATATGTTTCCAGCAATTGTACACTTAAACTGTAGGGCAAATTAGCATTTTTCAGTCAGGCAAATGTAACTGGAGATTCTTGCAATTCAGTACAACAATATTCTTTGCTTTTTTTTCTCTTCAGAAAATTTGCATACTGCATACTGAGACCTGTTGGTCATTTCAGATTTGGCAATAAACATCTAAACTTTCATCAGTCTCTTGTTACAGCTTCAAAGACATGAGATGCAAAGCAAACAAAAATATAAACAAGGTGCTCTTTGAGAACAAATATTTATCAATAGCTGTGAAAACTGCAGGTTGATATCTTAATCAAACAACTTGATCTTTGGATGGCTTCTCCAGTATGCTTCCTTTTGTTTCAAAGGCATGCCTCTGCACATGAATACAGATCTGTTCTGCATGCAGAATGAATACAGAATATAAGACCCCCTTCTCTTATGCCAAAGTTCACTCTCCCAAGGCTGTTTTCTGGCAGCCCTTAAAAATCTAGATTCTGAACCACCTTAGTTACATCAGTAGTTGGGAGACCTTCAGTTACATTAAAAGAGGTGCTGAACATATGCTTAACAGCCACTGTGCCTGTCATCTACTTACTCAGAACATGGACGAAGACGTTTTAATACATGTTTATAGGTCCAACTCTTCCATATGGGAGAGGATCCTGATTCCCTTGTCTGGTGAAGCCCTGTGGACCTGATAGCATGTGAATAGAACCCAATGGTAGCTGTTAACTCATTGGGACTGATAGAGTAGGTTCATCAACAGATGATGAAGCCAAAGTCAACAATAGTTGGAGCCAAGTAATTCTGTTTTTGCCCTCCTCTTCTTCATTTGCAGTGCCTCTACTCTACATCTCCTTAGCTTTTAAAGTTAAACTCAACTGAAAAATAGCCCCTTGTGTTTGTTCAGTAGGCTTTCATTATGTCATCCTTGCTTCTTTGCTGGGGGGTGGGGGAAGATGTTGCTTCTACGGTCCTTGCTAGTTACTCCTGTCCTCCAGTTAGGGCACCATGCAGGCATAGTGATAGTGTTTTGTCAAGGCTATGTGTTAAAGACTGCAGTCCTACTGCCACATTTGCAGGTTTGACCTTTGCAAATTTGATTATTTGCGAGGCAGATGCTTGTTTCCCTCCTCCTCCTCCCATTCCCTTGCATTCCTCTCCCCTGGCTTGTGAGGCTTGTGTTTAAAATGGATATTAAGAAAGCCCCCTTCACCACTGCTGGAGGCATGTCCTCTGACACGTGGTTGTACATTCTGCTGTATAATGGCCACTATTTGGTCAGGTGCTCTCTTTGCTCCTACCCTGCCCCTCTGGAAGGAATCTCTTTTCTCAAGGTGGTGACTGCAAGTAGCTAGAACACCAGAACTCAACGTTCTGCTCTTCTTCATCTGAGGGAAAAGTATGGGTAAGCCCTTTACCTTGTCTTTTTTCTTTCCCCCAAGAGCACCAGGGCCAGAGGCAAAGGAATGGGAGGGGGACTGTGCAGGTGCAGTTATTTGCTTTTTTTCTACTTTTGTGAGGGTTCTGCATCCCTTGTGAATGTAGAGGGCCCACTGTATGTAGCTTTATACCTCTTCCCACATGCAAGGAAAGAAATGTGCTGATGGATTTTCTCATCTATTTTGGTTATGAGCCAGAGATGGGCAGAGTCAGGCCCACAAGCTGCATGAAACCCCAACTCCTTATTTGTGGCTGTGCAAGCACCCCAGGAAAAAAAATCTCCCATCTTCGGCAAAAAATGGGCAGCATGGTTTGCTACTGCAATTAAGTATCAGACATTGAATTCACTGATGTTGTGTAATTTACTAATCTTGGCAGCTACCAGTCTGAATGCAAAACCCGGTACAATTGGTGAGTCTTGTCAGTTACTTGTGAAGCAGAAATCTTGGGCTTGCAAGCATTTCAAAGCATTTCTCAGATCAGTTTGAACAGGAAACCTGTGACTTACTTCTTTGGCTACGGTTTGTTTTACTCTGCAATAGTAATTGAATTTCAAATTCATTATTTTCCAAGTTTTGGGGTTTCCTGAGATTTAAAATTAAGAATTATTCTGTAATGAAATAAAACTAGTTTATAAAATTAATTTATTCTATAATAAATTTTAATACTAAGTGAAATATAATTATATAATCATTTATTAAAAATCTTTTCAAACAATTGTTTTTAATGGGTTTGGTAGGTTTTTATTTCTTAATGTTGTTTTATTATAATAAACTAAATATGTTTTATATGTTTATAACAAATAAACATTTCCAAATATTACAAGTTTTTACCTGATTTATAGCTATTTTCATCAATTTTCTCTTTAAAAATGGTGTTACAAGCTGTATCCTTTAAATTTAACAGTTATTGAGGAGTCGGCCAACTGGAAAAATGTCTCCCTACATTACAGAAGCTGCCCTCCCCTTTTGTAGGCTGATAGCTTCTTCTCACCAGACTCTTAAAAGGGAGATAAAGTATGTGAAAATATGGGTGGCAAATGCCCTCCTCATCCTCTCAGTTCTGCTTGAGGAAGGAGAAAGGACCAATGCAGGCTGAGAGCAAAGGTCTTTTGCCAGGGTCCAGGTGAGAGAGTTTGTTATAGACCTGGGGGTACATGGCGTTGGGAAAGCCTGAGAGGAGAACAATGCCTGCATGTTAAGAACAAAACACTTAAGGACACTGGTGCAAAACTACTTCACTGTTTTGCTTCACTGCTGAGATCTTATGGATATTATTTGAGTAAGACAAGAAATATAGTGGTCCCTCTGCTTTCACAAGGGTTCAGGGCACAGAACTCTTGCAAAAGTGGAAAAACCTCAAATAACTCCCCCTGGGGACCCACTCCCATTCCCTTCCGAGGCTTCCCCCTTGCATTCTCTTGCATTTTGTACACTGGGGCCATACAGAAGGGAATGGGATGGAGGAGTCCAGAGGGAAGAAGGAAGGCTTGCGTATGCCTCTTCCCTCCATTCCCTTGCCTTTTGTTCAGGCGCTTGTCTTACTTCTCCACACTCAGCAAAACACATGGGAATGGAAGGAGGAGAATTTGGGAAGAACTACCTTCCTTTGTGGTAGTTTGAATGTTAGTCCATGACCCTGAAGACCAGTGTTTGATTCCCTACTTAGCCATGGAAACCCACTGGTTGATCTTGGGTGTGTCACACACTCTCAGCCCCATAAAACCCTATGATAGGTTCGCCTGAGGGTTGCCATATGTTGGAAACAACTTAAAGGCACACAACAACAACAGTCAGAGCAGAGCAGAACAGCTCTTCCAGACATCAGAGTAAAACAGCCACCACTGCTGACTAACTTAATTCAAACCATGTTTGGTTGCCCAGCTGAACTGAGGCATCAGCACAATGGCTCTTTGGCTGGAAGGAGAAGTCCCTGCTGCCCTTCTGAATCCCAGAAGGATCATAAGATTGGGCTTATCTATCTTGCCTTCCCACCCCTTTGCTCTTCCTCTCCCATTGGTTCTGTCAGAACAAAGGGACCTCTGCCCTTGAAGATCTCCCTGTACTGTTCAGGGGGTAAAGTTGGAGAATGCTGTGAGTCTCTGTTGGGAAGGGGCTTGCTTGCTGAGCTTTGCAGAGCCAAACGTGAGAGACAGACAAGGACGCTTGCCTTCATAGATTGGCTCCACTGAACACCCTTCTGATGTACAAAAATTGAGTACACAGACAGTGGCATGTGGCTAATATGGCCCTATAGTATCCTTTACAGGTTCTGTCATATTATGTATGGAGTAATCTGAACCCACCCGTTCTCACTGTGGGATTATTAATGCTTAAGAACAACCTCCCATAGGTATTGCTCATTATTGTTCCCCTGTTCCAGTAATGGAAGCCAAATCAGGCAGCAACCACAATTGTTTCCTAAAGGTTGTGGTGATAGTTCTGATTTAGCTTGATAAATCCACTGATTGTGTATGACCAAGAGTATGCGGTATGCATCAGTTGTATATGCCTGTGAGCTTATCATGATCATGAAGAAGAGTGATTATTTTTAGATGGCTCAGGAATTCTGTAGCTGAATGTCTACAGTATTTGCATTAAAAATCCCAGCCTCCACAGTTGAGGTGACATTTGTGTGTATGTGCTTTCAAGCCAACTGTCAATTTACAGGTACTCCATGAATTTCATATGGTTTTCTTAGGCAAGGAGATGGTTTTGCCAGTTCTTTCCTCTGAAATACTACCCACAGCACCTGGTATTCATTGATGGTTTCCCATCTAAGTACTAACCAGGGCTGATTCTGTTTAGCTTCTAAGATCAGACAGGTTCTGGTGTCTTTAGAGTATTTAGGCAGCTCTTGTATCTTGGTATTTAGTAAGTATATTTTCAGAATGCATTTACATTGATTGATTTGCTTTGGACGAGTTGCTTAATAAAGTGTTCTCTCTTTTAGTATTAATTTAACTGTACAGAACTGGAAAAGAATTAAAATAGAATGGTGGAGGAAAGAAATACATCTGTAGGTGGAAGGGAGATATGAGTCACTGAGCACTGGCAGATAGTTTATTTAAATGACGGAATCCTCCCTCCCATAGTTTTAAGCAAAATCTGCCAGCCAAGTTCACATGTGTGTCTGCAGCTACATGAGAGTAAGAATCTAGCATTTCAAAGGTGAGACTGATTTTTAGCATTTGTTTAGCTCAAGTTCTTTACTCCAGTGCTTCTTAACTTGGGGTTCATGGACCCCCTGGGAGTGTGCAGAGTCCTTGCAGGGAATCTGCGACACCACCAGCAGCAGTGGCAACAGGGATGTGGCAGCAAAGGGGTGTGGATGCCAGTATGTTCCCTCATTTGCAAATGAAGAATCAGTTTGGATGCGTGCAGACATCTGCTGTCACCTCCTTTTCGTCAGTGCATGCACCCAAATGAGAGAGCAGTTTTGGCACCTCCCGCCACACCCCTTAAGGAAGGGGTGCAGTGGCAGGTGTATGTGTGCACCCAGACTATGACTCCGGAGACGAGGGTTTGAATCTCCACTTGGCCATAGAAACCCACTGGGTGACCTCAAGCAAGTCACATTCCCTCAGCCTCAGAGAAAGAGAAATGCAAAAAATCTTGCCAAGAAAACCCCCATGGTAGGTTAACCTTACTGTCTCCACAAGTCAGTTTTCAAAGGAGAGAGACATGATGGCTAGAAAACTTCTCCCTGTCAGCAGCACTTTGTTGTTGCGTGCCTTGAAGTCACTTTTGACTTATGGCACCCTAAAGTGAATGTAACTTGCTCAAAGTCACCCAATATCTGAGTGGGAATTTGGATCCCAGTCTCCAGAAGCCTTTAGTAAACAAATATTCAAATATTTAAATCTAAATTTAAATATTTAAATCTTGAGTTAAGTCTTGAGGGTCTCCAGGGACAAATTATATTTACAGTGAGTCCCCGGTAAAGAAAAGATTAAGAATCCCTGATTTACTTGGTACTACTTTAGATGAATAGCCATTAAGTAAAGATGTTTAAAAGGCATTGCTACAAGTTTAGTTGTCCTAGGAATAGTAGTAAAGAGCTATTACTCCTTTTCATGTACCCCAGTTTAAAGCAGAACTTGGGAACATTATTCCTGCCCAAGGTTACATTCTCTTGTGAGAAAAGGCAGATTAATCTTTGGAAGGTTAAGTAGTTTGGAAGTAGGCACAAAGGAGTCATTCCACACTTTTTCTCCTGCTGATTTATTAACACAGAGACCCATGTGCTTCATTTATTTTCTTTCCAACATTTGGAGACCATCACATCAGTCATAAGAAGTTCATTAGTAGGCCTGCTGCCTATACCCAGAAAAACAAAACAAATGCTTGAGGTCCCCCATCCTTTCTTCACATCTCTCCCATCAGGCCTCTTCCATTGCTTACAAACTCTGAACCTCCAGCACCTTGCAACAGTCCTCACTCCATCTCTGCAGTGAAGAGGAGATGAGTCAGGAGGAAACAGGCACAACTAGATTTGAAAGATTTGGAAACTCCATTTCCTAGTCCCCATGAAATGGAGCACAAGAGAAGGGTATAGTGAAGAAACAGGGAGAGCTAAAACAAACTACAGTTGCTGTCTGAGTCAGGCAAAGTACCAGAACACCAAACACTGAACAAGTAGTGAAAGGCAAACCCAGAAGCAGAAGGGACCAGGCGCTGAACACTGCATGAATGAGAGAATGGAAAATGACTTACTCTAGGACTGATAGAGGGGATGTGGCTGGGAAGAGAAGGCAGGTCCTAGGAAAAGGGCCAATTGAGAAGGTCCAGTCAGCTGGTTCTGGCCCAAGTGTTTTAGGATATATGAAGAAGTACATCACTTGCATTTAGTCCATAGCTTGAAAGTAACATATTTATTTCACAATTCAGCTTGGTAAATAATAATCTTTTGCTATAATTAAATGGAACAGTATTTTTGACTGTATCAGCCAGAGCTGGAGGAAAGGTAAATCCTCCTCTTGCTCTTAGTGCTATGCCTCCAGTGGGAAGCAGAGGAAGACAGCCAGCTCCAAGGAGGAGAAGACTCAGAACTGTGAGATTTTGACAACTTGAACTGCAGTGGCAACTGTTTGATTAAGTTGGTCATTGAAAAAAAAATATACTTTTTAGAAGTTAGCCTGCTTTTTTGCCCTCTTCCATTATGCAAGAATGAGAGCCTCCTGTTGCTGTCACCAGAAGGACAGTCAATGTGACAAAGAGAAGAGTTACCCTTCTACTAACAATGACACAAAGGCATGCACTTGTACAGGCTGTATTTGTGTGAACTGTGAGAAATGGGGGAAGTGCTTCCTTGCAGGCCTAAATAAAGCCAGCTCAGGTTTAAGTCTTGCAAGCAAACTATTGGGAAGAAGGAATGAGGAAAAGAAGAGAGATTGAGTCAGTGTATTTGGATGCCTACCCAAAGCTGCGCTTGTGGAATTTTCTGCATCTTGAGCCAAATTAATGTGTCAGTTCCATCTCATCTCTTATTGGATTGTGTTGGGACAGTTCTTGAATGCAGCATATGGATGGTAAGGAAGTGTTAGGGAAGGATTGCTTTGTAATTGTTCTCAAAATTAGCAAGGTGCAATATCCTAACCGGCCACTTGAATGAGCTAGAGAATATTCTCTTGTATTTTTGAGTGTTATAGTAACATACTAGTAAGGAGAAGGTGTATGATCTGTCTTTCCCTACTGCAGTAACAGTAAAAATGACCTGTTGTCTGAGCAGATAATGAGTAAAGTAACTAGTCCCTGCTAAGAAGTAGCACTCCAAACTGTGGTTTATTCTTTGGAGAGCTGAGGCTGAAAATTTTATGTATGGAATGAACCATAGTAATCTAGCCATAAGGCATGGCCTGGGAGATTTGTACCATGTTTGTGACACTGGCATGTGTTTTAAATAATCATAGCTAAGAGATGAACTGAGATGTTTAGGATTAAAAAGAAGCTATTGAGTTGCTACAGTGAAGTTCTTTCTTTACAAAAGTTTATTGCAAAATTCAGTATTTGGTAGCACTTGTAGAGTTCACTGATTACAGTACAGAGCAAATCAGCAGTCTCATTATGATCGTGTTTAATTCTGGTTTTGGATTTCTTGTACACACAGACATACATCCTCCTAGTCATGCAAATATGGCGTGTGCATATTACAGTAAATTTTGATGCAGTCATATATCTATCTATCTATATATCATTATTTAGTATTGGAAATCCTTGTAAAAGAATACAGTAGAACCTCGTTAATCTGCAGGACAAATAGTTTTTGCCACTTACAACTAGTATGTTCTTTGCCATGTTAACTGGAAAGTCCTAATTGCATAAGGACCATATTGAGGTCTCGCATTACTCAGACTTACATTTACCATTATATAGTATATTTTACTACTTTTCTAGAAGTACACCTGCTAAATAAATAAATAAATAACACAATTTTATGAACACAAGCCTCATTTTGTTCATTTACTCACTAGTTTAGAAACAGAAAAGCTAACTACAGTACTGTCTTATCAAGGGTGCTGCACCTGTTCCCATGTCTGCTGCAATTTATCGAGGTTCTGCTATATACGATAAAGTGCTGAAGTTATACCAAGGACATGAAACTGCAACATGATTTCCATAGTTTTCAGGCAGTGAGCACAGGTTGATTTGCTAAAGCCACTTTGATGTGAGAACACTGTTCCGTGCATTTTGGACATCGTAAAACCCTGAACTGAAAAGAAGTTAGCAGAGCATACTTCGAAATAAGTATGCTTAAGACCACAGCCTAATGTTTTGACATTAAAGATACTTAACTTCACAGTATGCTCCTTCAGCAACTCCAGGATTCAGCTCCCTTCCCCACTATAGAGGCTTTAGTAAAAGCAGACTAGATTGTTGCGCATCTCTGTGCCTGATAATACATAAATATCTTAGCAGAGCAATCATCAGACATTGCCACTCCGAATAAAATATGGAGAATTGTTTGAATGTGTACTGTGTGTATTCAGAACCAAAACAGACTTTTTATTGTGTCCTTTTTTCCCCCTGAGTTGTCTTGTGACAAAAAGATGCATAAAAGTGGGCCAAGCAAGCTTGTGTCACCTTTGATAGCTATCAGTTAAGAGTGAGTGAAAAGCCAATATGTCGCCATCTTTTAGAATTCCCTTTCTTTACACATGATTGACTGACAATGGGAGAAAAACCCAGCAGTATCAATAGTGCTCCTTCTAAATCCACCAACAAAATTCTTATCTGAGGTCTGTGCTATTACATTTAACATTCATCCAGGATGATAGTGTTAAAATGTTTGGACCAGTTATTGAAGCATGTGGCAGTTGTAGAGTATTCTGAAGATTCATCCTAAAACTCTTTGTCTTAATTCAGTAAGCACTTAAATGCAGACTCTTCATGTATTACATAAACGCTCTTAATACCTAACATACTTCAAGTTTTTTTTTTTAATGTATCAGGATTCTGCCTTTAGTGTGCTACCAACTAGAACAGTAGCTCTGGTGCTTTGGGGATTGTACTCCAGAACAGCATGGGCGAGCTTTATTTTTAAAAGACATTGGCTAGAATCCTCTTAGTGTCACATGCTGACATAACACTGAGTTGTGGCAGCATATGTTTTTCTTTGGATGTTGCAGAAAGAAGTATCTTGTACACAACATCACTTGGTCCATGTGCACAACAGCAACCCGGGAGGGCTGATGGGTGCAACTGAGTCACACCTGCCATTGATTAGCTATGTAGCTGCACCCAGATGTACTACAGCTGTCCTAGCACGCTTTGAGAGGGAAGACCAGCCTTCTGCTTGAGGAAAAGGCTGCTCCTTCTTCCCAAGGTGTGCAAGAGTAGCTGACATACACTTCATTTACAGCCCTGCAGCCCATCAGTGGCAGGGGGACACAGCAGTGCCAGCAAGTCCCCTGACTGAGGTTGTGCACTTGGAAAGGGAGTGAAGAGGGAGCAGCCTCTGTCCCCTGGTGTGAGCATACCAGAAAACTTACTGGATATTGGGCCCTGTCTCTCAATCCTGCTTAACTGAAAAAAGATGATGAGTATAGCTACGTAACATGTAGAAAAAAACCAAGAAGAATAAACAACATAACACATTGAAGAGACTGGTGAAGAGTTTTTTTTAAAATCCAAAGATTTGCTCCCACAAGGCAGCCTCTAATACTCTTAAAATAACAATAAATACTAGTTTTAAATTAAAACATGATACAGTCCTTTTTTTCCAATTGCCAAGAGGGGAGAAAAAGTCTTCAACAGTGTGAAGCTACATATATCTGCTCAGAAGCCAATCCTACTAAGTTCAGAGTGACTCAGTTCCAAGGCATGGGCACAAGGTTGCAGACTAAGGCTGCAATGATATGCCCACTTGGGTCTAAGTCCTATTTAAAGTAGCGAGACTTAAGAAGTTCTGAGTAAGCAAGCATAGGACTGGACTGTAAGAATCTGAATCTAGAGTGGAACAGAACATTATCAAGAAGTATCTGAAATAGTAACTGGCCATAAAAATAGAAGTGGTAGCCTCCTGCTTCCCAGCATTTATGAAGTTCAAACAAGATTTAAAAACAAAATAAAACCCTCTGTTAATCCTCTAGGTTAAAGCAGAGACCCTGTGGCTTTCCAGATGCTGCTGGGCTCCAGCTCTCACCATCCCTGGCCACTGGCTATACAGGAGTGACAGAAGATGAAGTGAAACATCTGGAAAACTACAGATTCACCACACTTGCTCTAAGATACTATCTAACCCAGTCCCCCTTTTCCCTTGAAAATAACATCCCGAAAAATCCTTTTGATCTGATAGTTTTGTCTTTTACCAAATCAACTCTCTTGTGTCACCATTCTTTTCTTGCTGATTGGCAAAATAAAGTTTTTTGGTAGGAAATATTGGCAGACAATAAAAAAGACTGCAAAATGATAGTTTCTGTTACATGACCCATATTACTTTTTTCTTTCTTTCACCATAATTACTGATTTCTTCCCCATGCCTTTGAGTCGGTAATTTATATGTGGCTTGTCCTGTCTTGGGAATATGAGATTTTGAACCACAACTTCAAGCTGGATAGGAGTGTGCGAACAAACTTTGCATTCCAAGTGTTTCCAAAAAAACAAAAGGTGACATTAATATTTCTGAAAGGATTGGTAACGTTTCACATTTTTTTTGATTTTGCATTCCCTTTAAAGTGTAGTTTTTTGAAGGTGGATTGGAGCTGACTCGCTTTTGCCCAAGTCTCTAAAACATTTTTTTAAAAAAAAAAAAGTCAAGCCATACTATCACAGCCTCTTACAGAATCCTCATTTTTCCCAAGATCGGGTTCTATAAAGTCCTCTGGTACTTCTTGCAAAGTCTCTGACACATTCTGTTGTACTGGTTGTTTCTTGCTTTGACACTTCCTGCAAGGCGTCACCAAAGAAAGAAATACAGCAGCCAAAAGCATGCCAGCAGCACAGGAATAGAATGCAGAGCTATAGTTCTTCGTAGTATCCACTAGCACACCTGGATAGGGAGACAAGGAGAGAAACACTGAAAATGTTAAAAGCTTCAGCTTATATCAGACTGTGTACCAAATCTATATACACCCAACTTGCACTATCCATGAATTTCAGTATGCACGTTAACAATGGTGGGGGTCCTGCAGGAGCAGCTTCTGGAGATTTAAAAAAAAACTTGTACAAACGTGTGCACACTCTTTTTGGCTTGTAACCAAATTTCCCTTATTTAGAAGTGAACTCACTAATTTACTGAAAATGATACCCCATTTACTTCACTGAAATGTACTTCCAAGTAAATGTGCTTTGGACTTCAGCCCAATCATCCTGTGAACTCAAACTTGTAAACAGTTTTGGGAATGTTGTTGAAGTTGCTTCCTAAACTGCAGTTATCAAATAAAACTGCTACTGTATTGCATGGAAATGCAACTTCCAAATAATCTGTTTTCCCCAGTAATACAATGAAAAATTCAGTTTTAGAAATTAACCCACTGTAGGCTTTCTTGGGTATGTTACAGTAGCAGTAATGTATTAGGTGCATAGAACAATGTCTGTCAACAGCATCAGGCAAGTTTCATTAAGCAACAAAGAACTGCTACGGAAGTGTATTCTTAGCTGTGAAGTTCTCTGGATGACCTTAGGGCAGTAATCCACTCTTGGTCTAACCTATCTCACAAGGCTGTTCTAGGGATAAAATGGTGGGGAGAAGAGTACATGTGCACTACCTTGAGCCCCTTGGGGGGAAAAAAGATTAAAACTACAAGCAGGAGGAGTGATTACTACTGTGAGTGCTAATATTGTAAGGAACAGAGGACACATGCATCTTTCAGTGAAATGTGTCGCCTGTGTCTGTCTGAGTCTTTTACTCTTCAAGATTAAAGCAGTTCTGGTTCCTCCTTGTTCTTATTCTGCTTACATCTGAATCCAAACTAAAACAAAGAGTTGCTGCCCCATGAGTAGAAATTTGCCCTTACCTACTGACTATCAGACACTTCCCTGTAAGATAAGGAACACCAGCAACCAGCCTCACATGGTTGTAAGGGGTAAAACAGATTCTAAATTGCTTTGTAAATTAAAAGCACCACAGCACCAATAGTCAACATTATCTTTTGTCTTTTTTATTCAGCTTAGCTGTGGCTAAACTGTTTGAAGGAGTTGCCTGGACAGTACCTACAATGTTGTGCAGACCTTACACCTATTTAATCTCAATGAAAGCTTCTTGGAAAGGAGTTGTTCCATTAATTTAAAAAAGAAGTTTGAAGGAAACGCATGCTTGTGAAAGCATGCATGCAGAATGGGTTTGAAGTGTGCTTTTGGAAATGTTAGTGTCTTTGGGCCCCATACTGGATGAAAAGTGGGACATAATAAAGAACACATTTATATAGAATTGCCCCTGCCCTGCCCTCTTCTGATACTACCCATTACCTAATCCTAGCTGTGCAGGAATACTCCAGTTTCCTTCCACTGCCTTTATGTTTACCTGCCTATTCATGCTGCTCTTAAATCACTCTTGTCATTTTGAAAACATTTGTTCCATTTCTTGGCTCTCTCCTAGCTACTACATGTAACCACTGAACAAAGCACAGAACATTTGAGAAGATTTCTATGACACTATTCAATTTTACCTGCGAGGGGTGGTCCAGCCAACCCTGATAAACTTTGAATAAATACATAAACTCCTGCAGCAGACGACATCTTCTCAATGCCAACCACATCATCTTCAGCCAACATAGGAATGTGCGTGCCTGCTACAGTCCCAAGCATAAAACCAAAGAAAATGCTACACATCATTAGTCCCCAAAATTCATAAGCGAATGGGAAAGCAAAGAGGGCAATATCCAGCAGAATGACAGAGATGAGTTCAATGTAAATTTTACGGATGGGTTTTTTGTTGAGGACCCAGCCAGCACTGATTCTGCCAAAGACCTCCGCGATTGCCATTGCTGACAAGATGTATGCAGAGTGGTCCTTGTCGATGCCAAGGCTCATGCTGAGAGGGATGATGTATAGGGAAGGGGCAAAAAATCCCAGAGTAGCAAACAAACCAAAAAGTGCGTAACAAATAAAGCTATAGTCTTTCAACACAGAGAAGTCTAGCAGTTTGATTTTTGGTTCCTTGGTTGGAATGCTACTAGATTCTGTAAGCATCTCAGTGTTTTCCTTTGGTTCCTCTGCACTTTTCAGTTCCAATTTGGCATCTTCAGACATGTTGCGAGGTGAGGTAGTTACTTCTACTCCTGAGTCAATGGAATCTATTGAGGTGCGGGTCTGCTCATTTTCAAGCATGTACTTTGTTTCTTTTTGCTCTTCCACTGGGGAGGCTTTCACTACTTCCTGTGCTTTGATTATGATGGGCCGTAGCAGTGCTCCACAAGCAACAATTCCAAGCTGTAGTAGACCAACAAACAAGAGGCTGTATCTCCAGCCAATGTGTTCCTTCAAAGCAGTGATAGCTACAGAATAAGGAAAAAATGAAATATATTCATGAATGCAAAAAAGAGTTCTAATTTATAATGATACCCAGAGGTGGTCTTTGTTTCTCAAAATTATGGACAGGCTTCCTACACTCCTGGCTCAGACTCAAGACAGAAAAACATGTAGAATAGTGTAGGCTTCATGCAGAAGTGCTCCTTTTTTGCCTGAGTTAAGTGGTATTCCCTCTGCACTGTTTCTGCACTTTCCCAACTATACTACGTAGACAGGTAAGGAGGTGAGAGTAGAAGATACCAGCCGAAGCTAGGCACAGATACTGTGTGGCATATGGAGAAGAAATTCGATGCAGACTCCCTTCTGTCCCTACCAATTTGAACAGAATACTCTCTAGGGGGGGGGGGAACCCTATATCCTCAGCTGTAACAGGATAATTTAAATGATCTGAAGCAGTAAAGTAGTAAAGACGTGCTTCCTTTTCTGTAATACAGCCAACATTGATAGGGTTTACAAGGGATTTTCCACTTCGGAAAAGTACTGGGGGAAAGTGCATTCCCATCCTAGCACCTTCAAGTAGGCTTCATGGAATTCACCCTTCTAAGACCCCAGGTTTTGGGTTTCGTAAGTGATGAAATGTGGCTTGTATACCAAATAGCCTTCCATGCTTTGCATTAGGGCTTTGCAGGTGGTGTAACTGCTTGCCTTTATTTTTAGCTTGGGAAATCTATACTGGGATCCCACTGGATTGTGTGCAAGGTCAGCATGTTCTGCAAAGTAACTGAAAGTCCTGTGGTGTCTCAATTTAAATTTCTAATAACCAGTAGGGGATTGGGTGGAATTGGAATATGCCTTAGACAAAATGATCATGGAAAGGACCTGGTCCCCCTTGCAATATCTCTTCTGCATGCTTTGGAGGTTAGGGGTATTGTACAAAGACTTGGATTTCTCCCATCCTTCTCTTGCAACTTCTCTTGCAATTTAGCCCTCAGCCTCCATTAATGGCTTTCCAACTAGTTGGTGTTCTTGAGATTTATTCTAAGAAAAAGAGAAAGATCTGGCTATTTGGTAAGAGATGAAAGACTGACCTCTAGCTCTAGCAAAGGAGCATACATTCTGACGGCTTGACAAAATATCTTGTTTTGCGGTTTTCGGAAAAGATCTAGTGGCTTTTTGGAGGAGGCAGCAGAAAACTGCTTTCTACATCTAATTATCTACAAAAGTATAATGATCTGTGCTTTTGTTGAGATAACAGATTCCTGCATTAAGAGCAGAAAAATTTTGGTTCAATAAAAGACCTGGGTTTTTTTAATGCTTTGCAAAGCTACCTGGGTTTTTAAGAGTCTGGCCAGGACTGTGGGCTGGAATCTGGTAGATTTGACTTCATATGTTCTTACTGTGGTTTGGTTCCTTACATACTCCAAAGCCCAAACTGATTTGGACTCCAGAAGTGAATGCTTTAACAAGGAGCAAGTGATCCACAGAACCACTCTTATCTGGAGACATGGGTTTTGTATTTGGAGGGAGTGGCCATTCCAACTGAAAAGCAGACAAAAACCTAGCTGGAGCTGTGTTTACACCCACAGTTGACTCTTACCAGGTTTTATTCAAACATTTATAGAGGAGCAAATTTTGATATGACTCTTTATAAAATTATACTAAGCAGTCAAAAGAACTAAGTAAATGTAAGATTGAGGCCATGGATAGGGAATCTCTGGTCTATATGCCTGATGTGGCTCATAGGAGGTTCCTTTGTCATTCACCAGCCTCTCTGCATTGCCGCCTCCCCTGACCAGATACAAGAGATTCTTCCTGCCTACCATATGCTGCAGTAAGACTTCTAAATTTTAAACAGTCCAACTTCAGTACTGCAATAGGGTTGAGTTTAGGGAAAGGGATTGCTGCTGTTTCCAATGCTGTGAGCCCTGTTTGGCAGAATTATTTCACCCTGCTGGAATCAGGCTTTTCGAAAACCTCCGTTTGTGTTAATAGAGGATTTTAAAAAGCCTGATTGCACGGCACAGGAGAGGGTGAGGCTGGGGATGGGAGGGTTAGCTTTCCCAGCTCTGCAAGCCCCAGATTGAAAAACCATCCTCTTTGAACACTCAGCCTAACTGCTGGGGTATGTGGCATTTGTAGATAGGACAGTAAGTGTGCATGGGGAACCATACTGGGGAGATACATGTCAGCAGTGCACTGACTACCACTGTTGACATGTAGCCCTGGCATGCTTATCCCAAGTTAATTCTGCCCTCAGGCTGAACAAGGTTCCCAACCCCTGGTCCAAGCAACCATGTGCCAGAGAAAAAACCAAGGCATCCACTTCAGTACCTGGTGCAAAAGAGAAGACAGCAAAGCATTCTCCTGTGGAAGCCACTGCTGTGACTAACGAGCGCTTTTTGTCAAAGTACTGTGACAGAATGGTGACAGTTGGGAGAAAGGTAAGGCAGTATCCTAGTCCTGTGAATAAATACAAAACAAACACCGTTAGTGCAGGACAATTAAGGAGATGCTGATACTGGACCAAATTTTTGTAGTTTTGCTTCCCTGTTTGTAGATTTTTTAGTCATTCACCCTGGCCAGAGCATCAACCCACAGAGTTTCCTCCTGGAATAATATCATGTTTGGCCAATTCTCATTAATAGTTCGTGTAATTGTTTCATTCACTGGAATGCCATGTGACAGATTTCTTAGTGATAAGATCTTGACGAATGCTTTGCCAAGTAGTTATAAAAGTTGCAAATGTAGTTCTATCATACTGTTAACAACCAAGGTGATTTAGCAGAACCAGATAGCTGCACAAAACTCACCAAGATACCTTGGTCCACCAGAGTCCTGGGTTGCTTCCAGATCTGAATATAAACATTTATCATGCAAAATTAGGATAGGTGGTAGCTACACAAAGAGCTGGAGCTCATAACTCACCCGAGACTACGCCAATGGAGATGTACATTTCAGTAACAGTGCGTGCAAATGAGCCTGCAACCATTCCAGTGCTGATCAGCAACCCTCCGATCATCACCACCAAACGATGACCGAAGCGATTAGCTAATATTGTAGAAAGAGGAGCTGCAAAAGAGGGAAAGGGTCATTTTTATCCACCATACCTCTCTTAAAATTACAATAGTAACTGCCAATCCATGCTGCCAGGAGAAGCTGAGCTGGCTTTTTGTTACATAATGGAGCACTTGCATATTATGCAAAGAAGAAATACAATATGGATTGCTGTTATTAAGAACTTTCAACTCTGTAAAGTTGAATGAAGTGTAGAGTTGGGAGGGAAAAAGTAATATATAAAGTAATATAAAACCCAAGTTTGGGAAGGTTCAAAAAATCTATCCCTACCCCTCCCCAAACCCCCTGTACTAAAGAGCACATCAGACTAGGACTATGTAGGTTAGTGGTGCAGTAATTCAGAACAGATAGCCTCTCCTATTTGCTTAATTTCATATCATTAAACCCTAGCTGATAGGATTCAAGTGATAGTTTCTCTTATGTTGGTAAACTTAAGCTACCATATACAGTAGCTGCTACTGCATGCACACACAAACACTTCAGGAGTGGACTTTCTCCAAGGAGCCTAACCAATGTGATTTAATTATGTCTGGAAAAAACTGAGAAATGAAAACAAGCCCTCATTGTTCTAGACTACTTCCAGAGTTATCTTTCCTTAAAAAGAGCTGGTTTGATTGAATTATCTCGCTTGAGATAAATGCTACAGGGAAAAAACTATCAACTGAGAGGATTTTTTTTTCTGTTCCAAACACACTGAAATCAGCACCCATGCCCATCTGCACTTCCCATTCATCACAACAGAGCTGGTGCCTTTGCTTGTACCTTCTCAAGTTCATTCCCTTTGTTTCATTAGCTTTTTCCTACAGGTTTTCTTTTCCCTCTCATTGTACTTACAAATCCATGTTACTGAGCATCTCCTTGATTTATGTGAAACAGTAGTATAAGTTATTAAAGGCCAGTATCCTTGTGACTCTGTGAAGCCTAGTTTCCCCTTAAATTGCAGTGCCAGCCTCATATTGAGGCAAGTCAGTGAAACCAACTCAGGTGAATCCACCTGTATATGCTGATCTTTGTTTCTTGTACTTATGTAGGATGCACAGACATAACTAACAGCCCCAGTAGCTGAATATGCAAAACAAGGAACATTTAAGCCCACCAAAATCAGTAGATTCTGGCATGCTTAGCTTCATATAGGATGAAGTTGCCAAGAGGTCTACAGTTTAAGATTACCGTATACTCACCTGTAAATGTTAGTACAAACACACATATTGAGATTATCCAAGATATCCTGCTGTTGGTTTCATCAAAGCTCTGCACTAAGTCTGTAAAGAAGACTCCAAAAGACTTGATGATTCCGTATGTCATGGCCTCCACAAAGAAGAAAGCAAAAGCCACAACCCAGCCCCATCCTCCATCAGGCACTTTAGTATAAACATTTGGAGCAATGCATGACATTCTTGAAGCTTTGACAGTCATTTTTGCTCTGCAACAGAAGAGAAGATCAGGAGATAAGGACATTTTGTAAAACCATGCCATAAGCCTATATCCTAAACATGTCTGCTTAGAAATAAGTCTGATGAGCTCAGTGGTGCCTGCTTCCCTAGCAAAGATGTTGAGGAATACCACCTTTGTTTCAAAAAGCGGCTGCTCTTTCATGGCACATAGAAAGCTGGAAGCTACAGTAATCTGACTGCTGCTTCAAAATGAAATGCAGTATCCCAACAGAAGTTTGTTCTTTTATGATCAGATTGGACTAGTTGAATTAGGAACCAGAAAATGTATTTATTCATAACGACCAGCTGTTTCCATTTAAGAACAAGCAATTAAGTAACAGTCATCTGACTTAAATACAGTGTAAAAGAGATAATTTTGTGATAAACCCATGACAAGCGTAAAAGCCCTATGAATTATCACCAACACACTGAGAAGATGGTCCTAAACTTGTAATTTTGGGTTGCATTTGCAGCTGGTTAACAGTCCTTAGAACAACTAGATTGTCTTTTAAGGCTAGGGTTCTGTTGCAGCATGGGCTTGTCAGTCTCAGAAGTTCTGCATGTGTTCTGTATAGATGAAAAACTATGTAAATTAACCACAGGGATGCTTTTTTAATGTTCTTGATTTAAAATAAATAGAATAGCCTGAGTGCTTGTAGTGGCTGCCCATATTATTGAAATACCTAGTTCACTGTAGCCTATAAATATTAAGCACAAGTGGGGTGGGAGGGGGTTGAGGAATCTCTGTGCTACCTCTGTACAAATTTCATGTTTATTTGGACCTCTGTCATTGCATTCCATTGGTTTTTAGCAACCTATAGGCTGCTTTAAATTGTCTTGTGTTTCTAAGCCCCTGTAACAACTTGTTGCTTCAAACAAACAAAAGATTACAATGCCAACTATTAGCCAAAAATGGATACCAAGCAGAGGAAGGCTGAATACTTTTCAGTCAAAGTTCAAGTATAAGGGAAGAGTTCAGCTTTTTTTTTTATAACTATACTTGCTAATTTTTTTTTCTGATGAAGTATCAGTGAAGCATCTAACTAGTGATTTGATACCTATCCAGTTATCATTATAGCACACTGCAGATATACTGCAATCTTGCTATTGCTCTATAGTTTTAGGCGTTTTGCTGCACTGGGATAAGAGAATGTTTAATAATAAGCACTAATTAAGTTATGTTCTTTACTAAAGCAACAGTGTGGACAAATGTGATCTCTTAGACAATCTTTTTGCTCTTAGGATAGTGTATTTGGTCAGTACCTTCCAAAGCTGTGAATCAGTCATGCATCTTAAATAAACAAAAGCCAAAACTGCATCAGCAAAGTCTATTTTCATAATATGCCTTATTTTTCAGATGTGGTCAGTGGCCTAGCTTCTGAAAAAGGTGAAGGGAAGTAGTTCACCGGCTTGGAACTCTTGAGTATTTGATTTGGGCATTTATCTTCCCTGCATGTAGTTTTGTTAAGAACAGGGACCCCTCTAGTACTGTATTATCTCCAGCAAGCATTGCTGTTAGCCCTCTTCAGCAACCAGAAGAAAATACATAGCTAAATAAGTATGTTTAGCCATCAGCTTTACTCTTTTGACTAGCTTAGAAACATCTGTATATACATTTAGGAGGGAAAGACCTCATGTTGTCATTATCAAGTGCCACATTTTGATAAGTCCCAATTAAAAGTGATTTGAATTTAACCTCATGACACATAAAAAGAAGGAATCTGTTACGCTGAAACAGATTAACATTGCTTTGTCTTTGAGGGCATGTGATATATAATTCCATATGTATAATGTACAGTATGTCCATACTACTCCTAAGGAGCACTTCAGTGTTGGGTCATGGACAGTATGCAGTTGTACATGCGTCCAAGGTGTGCTCAATGACATCAGTGGACTAAACGTGCCTAATTTATCACATTCGATTTTGAGATTCTTCTAGGGAAGTAATACTAAAAGATTTAGGCAAAATAATATTCAGAACAAACATTCTGAAAAGAGTTTCCAGTGTATGCATTAAAAGATGTGATGGTGATCAGCAATTACCTTAAGGTATGTCTCTCCTAGTAGCTGTGTTCATGGTTATTTCTGTTTGAAATTGATTCCAACGTGACAGAATAAGACTTCTGTCAAGTTTACTGAGGAATGGAATTCAGGGATGCAGAACGGAGGCAGTCTTTTTGAACTTGGTGTGCAGGCACCATACTAGAGTATGACTGCCTTTAGCCAGTCATAAAACGCATCTGTACTGCACACCAAAGGCAGTGTAATGGTATCTTAGAGATCTTTTAAGTTTAAAAAGTAAGCTATATTATAAATAAAAGTGGGGGGAGCAGTATACACAAGGAGTGCCTTAGTCAGAAACAGTATTATAGTAAGCCTGCAATGCACAGATGCTTATGAAACCACCGGACGTGGACTACCATCTCAAATTTGGAGGAACCCAGACAGGAGCTAGGTATTTTAAAGATGCTCTGTAAAACAAGGGCAGCAGGAGCTCCCATTGCAGCCTTGAAACAAACTGCTTCAAATTATCTTCTGTTGACCATACAGCAGATAGAGCCAGTTATGCTCTTGGTACATCTGTAGCAGGGCTGATCTGGTCCTGAGCAAATTCTCTCTCTGACCTCAGCTGTGCAGGACATGCTCCCCTTAACCAGTCTGATCTGCAACTGTAAAATATCCCACACTGTGAATTCTTCAGTACAGGGCTTTCCATCTCAACTAAGCACTTGGTGTGCTTCAGTTCCCCTTCCTGTCCAAGAAGACTCCCTTGCAGCATGGACGAGGGGATGTGAGCAACAACATGTGTGGTGAAAGTGCTTCATCAAATTGGGGTGAGATGCCTGCATAATTTGCAGACCTTCATGGAGCCGAGGAGAGGCTTTTGGTGGCCACGTTGCGCCCTGCAGTTATCCTCAATCCGGTTTAAAGCGCCTTGATACCTTGGTGGAATGCAGAGATGCAAGTCTGTTGTGCTGCATGAACATCCACAAGCCAAGTTTGTTTGGCAAAAATAAAAGGGGGGTAAAACGCAGTTTTCCTGGGAAGGGAAAAACAGCAGCCCCTCAAAGCTTAGAATAACATGCCATGCGATGCAGCGTCAGGAGAGCAGGAGGCATAATTTCTCCATCACTTTGTGTGCCTTCGAGGCACAGATTAGTCAATTTCTAAAAACTGGGCCATATCCTTCTCTCCCCCGCTTTTTGGAAAAAAAAAAAGGTGGGGGGTAGATGGTGTTTAAGTGAAAAACAAAAACAGATTAAAAAGTGGCAGCACAAGACAACCAAACTTCAGGGTCCAGAAGAGAAGTCACTTACCAGGTCGGTAGAAGGTGTCGCTGCTGCAGCTTGGGGAAAGACAGAGGTGGCAGAGAAGGTTCCTGCCCTCAAGCTGCCCAGAAGCGCAGCCTCGGCCTAGGACCCGGTCAGCACCATGCTGGGGTGGCTGCCCCGAGGCCCCGCGAGACCGACCCCCTCGCCCCGCCGCGGAGCGGGAACCTGCTCCGAACGGCACCCGGGAGGGGGACGCGGTCGCCGCCTCCTCACCCTTATATCCCCGACCCCTCTGGGAGGGAGGGTGGAGCCTGCGGCCGAAGCAGACCCCTCTCTCGGGGGGAGCGGCGCGGGCTGCCCCTCTCACCCGACGCTGGGCTCTCGCTGCCTGTGCCAAGGCTCCCCCATGCCCAGCCGGCTGCTCCTTCGCCACGGGCGTTTGCTCGCTGCCGCCCACCCTCTTATTTTTTGCTGGCTCTAATGGAGCCCGTTCCCCGCTCCTGCCTCTCTAATTCCCCCCCCCTCTCTCGGCCCCCCAGTCCGGCTCCGTCCCTTTTCCAACTGCTGCCGTCTGTCCTGTTAACCTACTCTCGCAGAGCTTTTTATACCGGCTCCAGCCGGTCTTTGCCGGCGGACCCGGCGCGCGCTGTGCTGTAGCTCAGCAGCGCCATGTGCGCGCCGGGTTCGCCTTTGCAACTGCAGGCAGCGCCGCCGCCGCCGCGGACTAGCGGCTTCCGCGTGCTCTGCCAGGGGAAACCGGGGAGGGAGGGAGGGAGGCGCGCGGGGTGCGCGCCGGGCGGCGGGATGGGCAGGAGCCTGGGCGAGGAGGGCGCGAGGCGAGCGGGGGAAGAAGGGCATCATCGGCCGCTCGTGGGGAGGGCGATGCCGCTGCCACGTCTGCTTCGTCCGGTGCCATCTTCTCCCCTCGCTCATTAATACGCACGTTAGCCCCATTGATTTCCTCTTTTTTTCTACGTTCTGCAATAGGATTGCCTAGAATTCTTTCCCCTACTTCTTTTAAGGGGCACTGCCACCTCCCCGCAACTCTCCATGACGCGGCAGTGGACGAGTAGCTGTACTCTGTGAATGGAAGTCCCCCCCCCTCCTTGACGGCGCCTTTCCTTCATCTTCAGGAAAGCCTTTGCAAAAGAGCGTGCCTCTGTGTGCATGTTTTCATACAATTATCCTTTCAGACGTGGTTCAGCCTTGTTTGCTCATAAGTTCAGCCCTAGTGAACTTCCTGGAAGACACTTGGGAAATCGGAGCCATGTCTGGGAAACTCGTTGTAAGTTTGGGAAGACCCCTCGCCAAGGTCAAATGTTGAGATTTCCTTTCTTTACATTCGGGATATTGGGTACCACTTTCTTCCCGCGCCCCTCCCGTAGGGAATGTTCCCGCTTGCCTGTCAGACGCGGCGAGTTAGCGTGTCTTTGGCCATGTCCGCACGAGACTGTTACAGCGCTATGATTCCACTTTCAACAGCCGCTCGGCCCCTCCCTAAACTGCAAACCCCAGGATTCCATAGCATGGTGAAAGTGGAATCCTAGCGCTGTAACAGTCTCCTGCTGAAATGGCCTTAAAGGCTCGCCCCTCTCCTCTGCTCTCCTCCCTATATGATTTATGGGCTTCGCAAAGGCTACCCCTCCTCCTCCTGCCTGACTTCTGCTCCGGAGGACTCGGGGTCCTGCGTTTCTCCGCGTCGGATTTGGGAGCGTTAAATTGTCGCGGGGACGGGGGGGGCTCCAGGCGACGTGTTGCCCGGATCGATACGCCCAAGGAAGGAGAAGCGCCCCGCCGGCCTCCCGAGCGGCCCCCCTCCCCGACCGGCCCGCGGAGTTCTGGGTGAGGTCGCTTAAGGTAAACTGCGGCATCTCGACCGAAGGAAGCCTCGGGGAAACCGCAGGGCTGGGATGACGAGTCCTCTTCCTATTACTACATCACCGCGAAACCCTTTTCTCACGGGGCATCCTACGGCGCCGATGCCCATAAAAAGAGCTGCCAGATTCATTCGCTCGTGTGCGTGTGTTTGCATTGGCAGGCGCCTTTCCCGGCGCAGCCTCCATCGCGCCGTGCGCTCGGTAGCCGGCCACAGGCGAAGGCGGCGCGGGCGCCCCCTTCCCTTCTCCCTCGCCCCGGGGATCGGAGCTCAGCAGGCAGCTTGGGAAGGCGCTGCACCGACCCTGCCCTTTCTCAAAGGACTGGGGGAGCTGCTGGCTCCAGGGGCTCCAAAACCCCCCTTCCCGCCGGAAGCCGGCAGGGAAATTCAACCCTGGGCCGCTGAGCGGCTCTGCTGGGGGATAAGACCGGCTCCGCGGGTTGCTCTGGGCAGCGCGTCCCCAACGCAGCGTAAAGGTAGCGGCCTCTTGCAGGAAGGACGTTTCTGACACTGAACGGCCGTGCCGCAGGGGGCCTTTCGGCTCATGTAAAGCACACAAGCACGGCAGGGCCACAAACGCGCTTTGCACACCTTCTTCCCTGACTGCTTTAAAAAAAACTGCTGTCCCTCGGAAGGACTCTCGCCGGCCTTGGAAGCGGGCCGCCCGCCAAGCGCCTCCCAGAGACCGAAGGGCCGGGCGCACGAGCGAGCGAGCGTGTGTGCGCGCCCGCGCGCGCTCTCCCGCTTTCCTCGGCGGCGCGAGCGCGCCTCGTCTTTCCCAGGTTCGAGCTCGTGCAGCCGCCGCCGCCGCCGCCTCTAGAGCTGATCCGGGCAGAACAGGTTTCTGCCAGTTTGGGTGTGTGGCTGGCTGCCTTCGCCGCTGCTGCTACTGCTGTGTGTGCACTAGAGGCTCGTAATCTCCCGGAAGCTGCCCTTAGTGTTGCAACGGGTAATGCTGAGGATGATGACTCAATGGGCTGGCCGCGCTCAAGACGAAGCCCGCAGCATCTTTCTTTTGCAGAGAGCCACGAGGGTGGGTGGGTGGATGAATGAATGAGTGGATGGGTGTCTCCCTTTGTCGCTCTGTCCCCTGGAGTCAGCATGTTTGCAGTCTCTTGCCTTGAACCTTTCCGTTCTGTCCACTTGGGTTTCAGTAGAATCATTCTGCGAATGCTCTTCCTGCTTTTGAATGGGGCGGAAAGAAGAATGGCTACTGATGACTAGGCGATTTTGGAGGCTTCCTCGCTCATAGAACAGCCATAATTCGAAGTGTACTTGACGGTAGTTAACATAGGCCATTTCCGCACTAGCCTGTTACAGCGCGATGATTCCACTTTCAACCTCCTCTGGAATCCTGGGGTTTCCAGTTTCGGGAGGGGCTGCCGGCCCCTCCCGAAACTGCAAACCTCAGGATTCCAGAGGATGTTAAAAGTGGAATCATCGCGCTGTAACAGGCTAGTGCGGAAATGGCCGTACTTACGCAGCCTTTTCCCCTTCTGGTCCTAGAGAGAGAAAGTGGCCACATTTTGCAGGGTTATCCGAACACTTTTGCCCTTTATGGCTCCTACCCGTTTCTTTAGTTACAGGGTGTGTGTGAAGTAAAGTTGTTGCCCGCAGACAACCTGCTGAATGAACAGTGGGGAAGCGTTTACCACACAGGTTTAAAACATATTGCAAAACCACACTATTTTCCTCTTTCTTTTATTGATGTAAAAACAGCAACAGAGGGATTTCCCCCCTGTTCAGAGTTGGAATTGGGGAATTAAACTAGGTTGAAACTGGTGCACGTATAAGCTTCTTTTACAGCTTTTGTTCGAAGGTAATTCTCCATAAGCAGCATGTAAAAGATTAAATGTTGTGTGTACCTTTAAAAAGGCCATAGAATAACACAACAGCTTCATTTTGTGTGCACTCCCTGTGTATAGCGATAAAAAGCTGGTCTGAAGATAGTGGTGCTTTTTGTTCATTTCCCCCCACTGAACATGGTTTCCCATAATTCAGTTGTAGTTTAGAAATAGCCTTTCCCTTGCTGAGGATCCTCTAGAGATGTTTTTAACTTCAGCTCCTATGATCCTTCCCCATTCGCCCTGACAGTTTGCACTGATGGATGTTACAGTCCTGGTGCTTCCCTGGAGGCTATCAGATTGAGAGAGTCAAGTTCAGAATCTCAGAAAAGCAGATGAAGGGACAGAATTGAACTATGAATGACTGAATCCAATGTCTGTATGGTGGGATGATGCACATACATTCTTCTCAAAACTTGCAGAGGTTTGAGCTGCTCAGAGGACCAGGCAAAAGGAAGGAGTTCTGGCCCTAGGTAGTGCCCTGTGGGAACTAGTTGAATACAGTATTTGTAACAATGTTCTGTTTGCAGGGTTGTTGTTGTTGTTGTTTTTTTAGAAAGCATGTAGCCCGAACCTATTTATATTTATTTTGAAATTAATCCTAATGTGTTGGAAGTTTGGAAATGAATCCCACTGCAATCGGTAAGCTTGTTTTAGAGGAGATCCAGAACAGAGCTACAAGTTTGCAGATGTATCCATGAAATCCATGATGCTTAAATTTTTACCTTAACACTTTTTTTTTAACAAAAAGATGAGGGTGTTAAATCACTGTGATCAGCGTTTTCTTTGCCATACCAGCTGCAACTGATTTGTGGTGTGCGATGATGTGATAAAACTGGCAGTGCCCAAATGTAATTAAAGAAGAGTATGGAGAGGTTTAGAAGAGTGTTTTGGTACCCAGCTAGGGAAGTGTTAAAAATAAAATACATTTTGAAAATTGTTTTATTTGGGGGATAGTTGGGAGAAGGAACTCCCAGACATTCTTGGATGAGTCCCCACCAGTATTTCTAAGACTTTCAGTCTGTTCTTCCATCCCTGGCTTATAGGCTTTTGAGGTCAATGTTTCAGTGTTTAAACTGTTAGGTTTCAGTGGAGCTAAAGGTTTGAGTGCTCTTTGTAATACCATTAGGTCTAGTGTTAGAAAATGAACGTTTCCAGTGTTCTTCACTGAAACTGTGTTTCTGGTTTTTCAAAATGGGGAGTTACTATTATGTGTACTTTATTTATTTATAAGAATGCTTATAAATCTGCTTTTTGGTCAGGATCACCACAGTGGTATACAAAACAACATTAAAACATTTCTAACCAATAAACAGTGTTCAAATGAAAACTTAAATTTAAGGAGAGTGAAAACCATTAGCCTCATATCAAACTATTGAAAACCAGCTCCAGATGTTTTCCCAGCTGCCTGAAACTAAGCAAAAATGTGTTATGTTAACCTCCTTTGGAAGGGAATTCTTCTAACCTGACCTCTTTTAGTGGTGGGATGTGAAACAGGGCCTCAGAAAATTGTTACAATCTGCAAATGAGTCCGTACACTTTACCATAAACTGAAACCACTTTCGATTTTATAGGTAATAGTAATTCAGTCCTCCCTCCACATTCACGGGTTTGACCTTTGTGAATTTGATTATTCCTGAGGAATGTGCTTCCCTCCCCCCCCTGTTTTCCTCTCCTCATTCCTTTGCATTCCTCACCCCAGGCTTGGGAGGCTTGTGTTTGAAATAAATGGCCCTTTTTTCCTTTTGGGTGAGCAAAGCCCCCCCCCACTGCTGAAGCTGCATCCTCTCTGCCCTGTGGCTGCACCTTCCTGTTGCATAATGGCTGCTGACTGGGCAGGTGCTCTCTTTGCTCCTACCCCTCCCTTTTCAAGATGGCTGCCGGAAGTATCTAGAATCTAAGAAGTCTGCTCTTCCCCTCCCCCTTGAGGGGAAAGTACTGGTAAACCCTTTACTGTGACTTTTCTCTGCCCCCCCCACCAGTGGGGACCAGATGCAAAGGAATGGGATGGAGAAGCTCTGGAAGGGAGTCACAGGAGGGGGGGTTATTCATGGTTTTTCAACTTTCATGAGGGTTCTGTGCCCCTAACCTTCATGAATGTGGACTTTGAATTGGGGTCCAGAAACAACCAGAGACTGGTATAATTGGTTTAGAAAAGTAATATGGTATGACCTATATCTCAGGAGTGAGAACTGCACAGCCCCCCAGATGCTGGTGGACTGCTACTCCCATAATCCCTCATCACTGACTATGTTGGCAAGAGCTGATAAAAGCTACAGGTCTGGCAATCATCCAGGCCTCCAGATGGAATTGAACTACAACTCCCATCATTCCTATTGGCTAGGCTGACTGACACTGCTGGGACTTGGAATCTATCAGCGACTGGAGGGCCACACTCTTTACCTACCTCTGTTCTGTAGAAGGCTTGCCAGACAGCAATCTGGCTGCTGCATTTTGTGCCAGTCCTAGTTTCCAAACATTCTTCAAGGGCAATCCAACACAGAGTGCATTTCAAGCAATTTAACTGAACCAGCTAAGTAGTTAACTATAAACTAATTGACCAGTTCTGGCTTGTCCAGGATCTTTGGTGTCAGCTAAAGCTGGACAAAAGGACTTCTGGGCACATGAGCTGTCTTTGCATGTAGGAGCAGTGCCAGATCCAGGAGGATCCCCAAGCCCTAGATCTGATCCTGGATTACACCAAACCTCAGTCTGGTGTTTGGGTATCAGCATCTCTGTCTCATCTGGATTTAGCCTTAATTTGATAGCCTGTGTTTAGTCCTTCACTGTATCCAGGTGATGTTTCAGGGTTTCCACAGCCTACTTGCCATTATTTGGTGATTCTTTAACTTGTCTAGGATCTGACTGAGCACTATCTCTTCAAAAGCCTACTCATAAGGCAGTATTGTTTGTCTATTATTTTAAAATTCATTTGCTGACATTGAGCCTAACAGCTAAAGGCAATGTATGTGGTTCTCTTTTTCCCTATCCTCTTGCAATTATATCCTCACAACAACCCTATGACGTGGGTCAAACCAAGAAAATAGTGATTGGCTCAACTGAGCTTTATGGCTGAATGGGGATTTGGACTTTGGTCTGCTTAGCCCTAGTCACTACACCATGTTGGAGCAAATCTATACCGCATACTGGGTGCTGGGAGACAGTGACCAGCCTGGAGCTGCCAATTGAACATGTGGCTGACCAGGAATTTGACTTCAGTTTAGATCCTGACTTTCAGGGTTGCATAAAAAAATATTCAAAGGGTGATTTCAAATGTTTGTTCAGCTTCTGGAAAAGCACAGTTTTTGGCCCTGTCAGTTATTTGCACTTTAAACAAAAAGCATGACGCGATATATGTCTTTCACTTGTGGGCTTGCTGAATTTCTTGTTTTGTTCTGTGAAGCATGTGCAATAGCATTGTTTAAAGATCAAGTTCTGGTTAGGCTTGTTTTTCTTTTTATCAGTCTCAGCACTCCTTATACAAACACACACAGCCACACTCATGTGCATGATGGCACACATTCTCTGTTACAGATTGAAGCTCTGGATTCCTGAGCCTTGGAGTATTACTCATTACTGTCTTTTGTATTTGAACACAGACTTTTCTATCCTCCTGTGTACCTGATAAAGCTTAATTCATCTTGGCTTGGTAAATTAAACTCTGTCCTTTTTGGGCTACTGTATTTGTGGGCTATGGAAACTTGACACACTGCCATGCTGATCAGAAGCCTGTATTGCAAAGTGAACTTCTGCTGTGCGTAATCAAGAAAAACATTTTAAAAAACCCACTCTTTAAGGAATCCAGTTAGAGACCTTAGTTGACTTCAAATCAAAAGGTAAACTTCTGAAGGCTGGAAAATAAAGATCTGACCATTTGCTAAGAACAGAGTTATGCAAATAGCATACACAATGGGAGTGCTATTTATTAATAATAAATATTTGCTCTAATTATTTTTTTTAGAAAAATATTCAAATTCTAATGGATACTTTCTGAAACAGGGTTATCCTTTGTTCTTGTTGATAAGCATTGCTGTATTAGAAAAATGGAAAGTTGTAGCTCAGGAATAAAGAGATTACAACAGTAGAGGGCAAGTGTATCGTGCTGGATGTTATCTGATTGCTTTGAGAGCCAGCGTGGTACAGTGGGCTATGACTGGAGGCCAGGGCTCAAATCCTCACTTAGCCATAAAAATCCACTGAGTGCCTTGGGCAAGTCATAGGCCATTTCCACACTAGCCTGTTACAGTGCTATTATTCCACTTTCAATATCCTATGGAATCTTGGAGCTTGCAGTTTAGGGAGGGGCCTCAGGCCACAGGATTTTCACAGGATGTTGAAAGTGGAATGATACTATGACAGGCAAGTGCAGAAATGGCCATACTTTCTCAGCATCAGAGGAAGGCAAAGGCAAACTGCCTCTGAGCAAATCTGCCAAGAAAACCTCTTGATAGGTTTGCCGTAGGGTTCCCATAACTCAGAAGTGACTTGCAGTCACATCAACCACCAGTTTTGAAGTAACAAATTGAGGCATCATGTGGAATTGCCAGGAGGGTACAATGTAATCCATTTGCCTGGTGGGGTTGTGCTAAAGCTGGGAACTAAGTGAGTAGAGACTCTTTTATCTAGTCCTGAAGCCAAGCCTGTCAGTAAGTTAGTTACTTTTCCTTACAGTGAACAGCTGATTCTGAGGCTGAAGGAAGTGTGTTTCAGATGTACATCCTAGAACCCTGTCTTCACTCCTCCCTCCTTCTCAACTGTTATGGACTCTTGCCCCTTCAGAGCTTAAAAAGCCCTCAGAGGGCTGATTAATTAGGATCAGAAAGAATGCTTTTCCTGTGATCCTCATTAACCTCCCTCCCAGGACACTGTTAGATTCAAGGTGCTTAAGAGTCTTTAGAAGCTTTTTGCATTCAGGATTGAATGGGGAGGGATAGTTGGCTCTGGCTTGGGGCTGTAATGTTGTTCTTTTATTGAACAACTCAGGAGACAGTCAGCTATTAATCAGTGAACTCCATTTTGGCTTGGGTTGTTATCCAGTGCAATGTTCTACTAAGTAGTTTTCCCAAAATGGTGGCTTATCTGCCCCTTCTTTGTTCAAGAATTCATGGAAACGAACTTCATTCTTTGGGAATTTGCCCTCAGTCGTTCCTGCTAAGTAGCATGCAGATCTTCAGCTGAGATTTATCGCTTCAGGTGTGAGATATGCATGCAAATGTTCTCAATTATTTAAAAAACAAAGCACAGGAAAGAAGAGGGGAATTTGAGGACAACACCTTGCCCTCAGGTCCAGTTGCTAGAGACAGCCCCACCCTTGTAGCTAGCTTTGGCACCCTCAGCCCGCTTGCTTGTTTCTTTCCTCTGTTTTCTACTGCCAAAGCTATCCCTGGAAATAATGGTGCCTGCTTCTGCCCCCTGGGACATACTGCAAAGCACGCTTGAGTGGAATCACTTTGTCTTGAAGCCAATTCCCTGATTGGAATGTCCGCACACAGTGATTAGCTTCAGAACTCAGTCCGAGCAGTTTTCAGGATGTTTCCTTCAGATTTGGTTCACCAAGCTCTGTGTATGTTTTCATTGATTTGTTGCAAGCAGTAGTTGCAAACACTGAGGAATTGAAACAAGGCCCTCTGGCCAGCATATTCAGGTGGTTGAACTGGTAGATATTTTGCCCCCTAGAAGAAGAATCAGACACATTTCTCAGCTCTTGCATTCCCTACCTAGTTTAGGAAAGTGATGATTTGTCAAATTTGGCTTTTCATTGGTAGAATGATTGGCGGTCTGTGTGATAGTTGTTGTGCAAGTGAATGATTCAAAGGAAATACTTCAGAACAGCACTAGTTTTTCGAAGTTCACTTCTAAGGTGAACTTCATATCTAAGATACACTATTGTACCCCCCTTCTTTGCGTCATTGCATTAGTCAGAATTCTTCACCAATTGTTCAGTGACCAACACCCCCCCCAAAAAAAAACTTCAGCTTTTAAGCAGCATAGCCTTTACAGTATGTCCATTTCCACGTCACTGGAGAGAGGTGGTGGTCAGCAGAGATGAGTACCACTATTTTCTGGTAGCTGGATGTGTTACAAGGACCTCATCTTCAGGGACCTCATAAGCCCCTGTGAGTGGTCCCCATGGATGCCGATCGCAGTGCATTCAGCAACAAGAGAATAACTGAACACATCTCTGCTGGTTCCCTCTCCAGTGACACAGAAATGGCCAAAGGGAGGTCTATGTCATTTGAAGTGCGGATTGGGAGTACACTTGGGAGACATGTGTTCCCTAAAGTAGGATTTAAATCATGGTCTGTTCCTCCCTGCCCATCTTAACGTAGATAAGAGCCTAGGAAATCTAAATTCTGTTCGCCTTGTTCTGGCTGGATTTGCCTGCTATAACAATTTGGTTGTTGAGATTGTTTTTACTTTGTTCAGAGATAGTGAGATGGCTTGGAGTGAATGGATACAGATGGGAAGTGAGTAGGGGTGAAAGAAATAGATAAGGAACCAGGAAAATGATCTGCCCTTTGATCATTGAAGGCAGGGATCCCAGAACTCTTTTCAAGGTGGAGTGGCTCCACATTGGCAGGCAAATTGGTATTAATTTTGCCTACTTGCAGGGGGGTGTCCTTCTTGTGTTTGGTATAGCTTACTTCCCCCCTCCCAAGTGTCTGGAATGGATTGCAGGCAGTTTTTATTATTCCTGAGGGACATCAACAACAGCTGTCTTAATAGTCTTAGTGATCATGGAGTACACTTCTGGTTGATCATTCCTGACGAGACTTAACTACAATTGGTGGCCCAATTTTGCCAAATCATTTTGGAGGTGGAGGGACGGAGCCACCTCCTAGATTAGTCTTGGACTCAGACCCCCTGAGCCTCTGTTCCTGGGTCCATGACCGAAGACCCAGTCAGACTACTACTTTCTACTGTAGGGAAAGAAAGGAAGGTTATTTCTCCCTTCTCTGGGCTCTTGCCCTGGGCTATTGATATGGCAATTCATTGTGGAGGAAGGAATCCACAATCCACATCTGGGTGCTTTCTTTAGTTTGTCTCTCAACAGGATAGCTTGTTCAAGGAATTATGAAGTGACCTTTAATCCACACTTTAATCCTATTTATTTTAGCTCTCTTCTGTACTCAAGTCTCTGAGGAATGAGCAGATGTGAAGGATGGGTAGATATGGAGTATTCTTCATATTTCCTGCTTAGACCTGGTCCCATACAAACCTAAATGATTCAGCAAGCATTATGAATCTGTAAAGACAGGGAAAGTTCACGTCACATCTCTGTGACTTCCAGCGTTCTGGACTATGCATGGAAGTATAGTGCTATAAAGATTCTCGTACTACTTCAGCAGTGTAACTCCCTTTCGTGGATAAGAATTCTAAAGTTGTCAGTGTGTTTATGTATATTTCTCTGCATGATCATGAGACCTAGCTACCTTCTGCTTCTTTTGTAATACTGGGGTGCATTAATATTGGCTGTACTGGTTAGGGCTGGAGTTGTAGTCCAGCAAGTGGAGGGCTGCATGATTTCTGCTGTTGTTCAAACAAAAGCTGAACTTTTCAGGCATCTGAAGAAATAAACTGTCTTGTTTCAGGTATGCTTTAGGCAGTTTAATTGGAAGTGTATTTGAATACAGTTCTGATAATCAGTCTGGGATTAATCAGGTGGATCTTGGAACTGGGAGTTGTGAACTCCTTGAAATTCTTCTGTGAAGCCCTGATTTTTCAGCTTCAGATGAAAAGTAATAAATGCTTACCTCATGGCCAATGCTGTAGAAGAGGGTGTCTCTTGGATTCAAAGACCTCCAGATTGTCTAGATACAGGGGCAGTAGCAGCGTATGGCTCTTGTTGCTTGATAGTTTCAAGGTGGACACCAAAGGCAAAAGGAAGACCGCCACTCGGTTGTTCTGTTTTGCAAGCCAAGACTGCAGTACTTATAATGTCTTTAATCCCTCCCACAAAGAAATAACACTGGAGAAGTTGCTCATTCCCCAATTAAGGAACTTGGTTGCCAGTTAAGCTAATAACTAACCCTGCTGTGCTGCACTGTGTAACTGTAGGGGACACTGGACAGGGTCTGCCCAAGTGTTAAGGCAAACTGGGTATCTGCCCCAATTTTGGTTGTGTACCTTAAGCTGTACAAAAGGTGAAACAGCTGCAGCAGCACCAGGTTTTAGAGGAAAAGTGCATGGAGCCAGTGTAGCAGGTCACTGCCTGGATCAAAATCTTTTGCCTTACAGGAGAGAGGATTTTAAGTCTTTTGAATCCATGGGATATCCAACCTCAGGCAGAGACACAAGCAAAGTGAAGAAAGTAAAATGAGCATGGAAAAGGCACATCTTGGGGTGGATCAGCACTGCCCAACTATAGCAGTTCAAGATCACTTCAGCTGGTGTGGCTCCATCTTAGAGAATCCTGGGGTTTGTCCATCAGCGAGGGATTTGTACTTATTGCTGAGAGAGTTATAGCCCCAGGTTAAAATAGTGCTGAGTAGTTAAGCATAGCAGACTTTCCTTTCTAGTGACATACAACGGGGCAAGTCATTATGAAATGATTGTATTGAAAGTGTGGCAGCTTCTGGAAGAGGAGAATATGGACGCAGATTTATCTTTTAGCCCCTGGACAGACAACATGTGCCTAAGCAGGAGGTAGAGAGTAGTAGGCCACACTTCTGCCTACTTTCTCAGCTCTATTGCTTGATCCTTGGACAGAGAAGAGGCAAAACCATACCAAGGTATAACAGCCTGGCATATTGGACACTAGAAAGACATATATTGACTTGATTTGACATATGTGACAAGCAGACATTTCTCTACTTCCAGCCTTTTGTCCACCATGTTCATTGAATACTGTTCTCAATACCACATGTGAAAATACCGCTTAGCTCACACTCAGCTCAGTACAGGATGATGTGTGTACATATACTTTGGCTAGCCAAAAATTTAATGTGGATCCTAAGCATAACATAACCAAAACAGATTTCAGGAGAAGAAGACACTTGAGACTTTTTGGCGTACTCTAGACTCGCCTTGCTTCTTTATGGTCCACAAGAAGATGAAAGAAAACTTACCTGGCAGGGGATACTTACCTTGCACTGGGTCTGGGAAGCTCTCAGACAAAGAAATTCATGTGGGCTGTTTCATAGCCTTGGCAAACCATACATCTTCTCAGGTGATTTCTGCAGTAGCTGCTTAATACAACCTGAATCATGGGTGGGCAGGGGAGTGGGAAACCCTGGAACATCTGTAATAAGAGAAAATGAGCTTTGGCTTATCCTAGCGTGCTTGCCAGTAAGGTGGCCCACCATTTTAAATTCTCTGTGAAAGCCACTGCTAAGCTCCAGTACCAGTAAGTTTGATATTATTTTCCTCATCAAAGCCAACCCTTCATATTTGTGGATATTTCCATTTTTAAAATATTTTCAGTGTCCCTGTACAGCTAACTTCCAATTTTATATGAGTGTTTTGCTCCTCTAGAAAAAGAAGATGTTCTTAAAAAGTATAAAACATTTTGTTATCTTCTGAGCTTTTTATTTGTTTGTTGATTGGTTTGGTGATTTTACTAGACTAAGGGTTAATCACTGAAATGATGTTTAACTAAAGATGTTCTCTGGTAGTTAATATTTGGCAAGTCCATTTTTTTCAGACAGAACAAGTCTCACACAGTCTCCTTTTTGTTCAGTTCTGCAGAAGGTGGTAGTATAAGCCACGTTGCAACATTTCTGTGGTGAGGCATCTTCTATTGCACTGTGCTAGAATGGATGTCCTTGTGTAAGAGATGCACTGAGGCAGTTCATTAGTAGAGCTGAGTAGGAATTTGAACTCAGTCTCTTCATCTCCTTTTCTCCACTCTGCTGCACTACAAATTGAGTACTAAGGCTGTGTCTTCCTAGAGATATTTGTAGCATCTCAACCAAGGCTTCCCATATTTGCTTGCTGTTAGCAAGTGCCCCCTTTCCATTGCCCTGCTAAGCAGGAAACATAAGTCCATCTCACGAGTTCTCTACGGGTTACAGAGAACTCAAAGAAGGTCTCTGAACTTTGACTGGCTGGGTCAGTCTCCATTCCCTGAACCAGGGTTGATGATGTGGAACATCAGGCCCAGAAAGATCAGTTGCAAGCCATCCTTACTGAATTTCAGGCTACTTCAGGCACACAGAGAAATATTCCTCTAAGTCCAGCACTAGGTAATAATAGCACAGGCCTAATGAGAACATGCACTGAGAATCTGTCTTTTAATTTCTGCCTGGCCCTCTCCAAGGCCAGGAACTGATCCTCACAGTAGTCAGCTCTGAGCATTCCTGGTTTCAAGAGCAGGCCCAGCTGTCTGGCTATACAAGAAACACAGCAGCCTGACTCCCCTGGCCCCTTATCTCTCTCTTCCTTCCTTTCCTTCAGAATGGATCATTGTCTCTCCCGTACTGCAAACCATAAATCTACAGTAAAAAGGGACAGTTGTACCTCTGTGGGCCCATGCCTCTTTGGGATCCAAGTAGTGCTATTATGCCAGTGTTGTTGGTGAGTGTTGTGGGTAGCAGATCATTCCATCGGTTCCAACATTGGTGATTGCAGTGGGCATCCCTGATCTTTGCACTGGTGACAAACCTGCCTTCCCCAAGTTGTCTCCATGTGCCAGTTGTCTCCATGTGCCATGAGCCTGTGCTCAGGTGAAAGGAGAAACTGATAACAACCTTAAATATACTATTTAATTTTATCCTCATTTTCCCTTCAACCAAGGAACCTTTGTGATTCACCAAAGAGGAAATAAGAGCTTGGTTTTACATTTTAAAAAAGCCTGGAAGGGGATATCAAGTCGTTGTTTTTTAATTTTATTTTCTTCAACATTCCTAATAGAGAAAGTTGTAGGTACAACCTGAAACCATCTCAACTTTGATGAGAGCCTAGTTGGAAGGTCTGCAACATTTTTCTTCATTTCTTCTAGTACAGACCCATAGCTTGAAGAGCAGACTTATAACCTTTTTTGATGGGGTATACAGAGTTACCATTGAGGGCTTTGGTTATTATGTAATGTGATGAAGAATTCCAGGGAACATAACAGTTTGCCTGCTGTTTTGGGAACTTAAGTTAGCTTAATTAGAGGTATTGTTAATCCTGATGTGAATTTTGGACTCTTAAATAAACTTTCTGGTGACGTCACAGCAGCTAGTATCACTTGTTGTATTCTGCATTTCTTAGAAATGCTATTCCTAGCTTTGAAGGACTTGTGCACCTTCAGAGGACAACTTTTTCTGTGACAGTGGCAACAGATAATTAGGTTAACCATGTCTTGTCATAAACAATTTAAGTTTCAACAGACATTTTTTAAGGTGCTATCATTCATGAATACAAGTTTCCCAAGTGTGTGCCACATTAACTATATTAAAGATTATATGTATTTGTAAAGTGCTAAGCTGGCCCGCTTCAGTTCTGGAACTTCTCAGGGGTCTGAACAGGGAATCATACTTCCTAAACCTCTTTGATTTCCTGCCCTACCTTGGCGTACTCTGTCCTCTTGGATTAGTGGATGTTCACATGGCTTGACCAATAGGACTAAAATGGAAAAGCTACCTTTTATGACTAACAGCTCTCAGAATTCCCCATTCCACCTATCTGTTGCCCATCTTGGCTGAGTGACTATGGAGACCTATAGTTCCAACAAAGCAACTTTTCCAGTTCTGAATAGGGCCAAAGTCTGATTTCTCTCTCTCTTTTCTCTCTCTCTCTCTCTCTCATTTATCCTGGGACATCAGAATGAGCAGCAGGAATAGCCTTCCCTGATCCTAGTGATTTACTATAAACCATGCATGCATTAGAGGTATAGAGGGGTTTTTGGTCAAACAATTGAAGTTACTGGTTTTTCACTGCAAGAAGGAAGTGTAGTTTTTATCGGAGAAGTCAAACCTTTCTTCCCTTTCTGATAGGCATCTTGCTTTCCTGTTCAAGGGCCATTGCACCACTGTTTGTTGTGGGATGATGTAGGCTGGTGTTTTCATCTCCCCCCCCACTGCACATGGATTTGGCCTGAGGGCATGCTGGTGTTGCCTGCTAAGTAAGTACAGTGTAACTAAACAGGCCTCTTCAAAGTGTTCTCTTGAGGTTCTGGGCTTTTGGTGCATTGCTACATATCTTTTTTAAATATTAGTTTATATGCTCCATGATGTTCGTTTGTGTTGCGTTTGTAATGTTTGTGTTGTGTTTGTATGTGGCACATGCCAAGGAGGTATATCCTGTGCACAGTCTCCAAAAGGATTACAACCCACTCACATTCTGGTTTGTGAGTTAAGAAATCCCAGATGTGGCAGTTTGGTGACTCATATGTATAGCTGCATGAAGACAATTGGGCAGCATGAGGATTCTGTTCTTATTAGGCAAGTTAAGATTTGCATCCATGCCTGAGAATGAGTTTGGAAAGAGAACTTCACTCAACCTTCCTCCCATCATGCAAATACAGCTTTCACCCACAGAACTTTGTTGAATAGTGTATAATAAAAAACGTCCCTTCCTTTCTACAGCAGCCAGCTAATTACCATCGTTTACTTTTTAAGTTATTGTTCCTTGGGAGACCGCTTAACAACTTCCTAGTGAGTCAATTCAGTCTTATGCTCCCACAGATATACGTTTTCCAACTCTGCACATGTGATATTACTTAGGCCAGGCTGTGTGGATGTACCAAGAGGATGCAGATTCTCCTGAGCAAGGGAATTCTTTTAAAACTCTGGTGGTGGTGGTGGTGATTTTTATTATTATTCTGCATCCATTGGCCATTCATTCTACTAAACATCTGTCTCAGCCACTCACAAGTCAACTCATATATCTCTTTCCTCTAGCCACTGGGCTTTTCATATTCTAGAAATAATAGAATCATAGAGTTGAAAGAGACCACAAGGGCCATACAGTCCAGCCTTCTGCCATACAGGAATATACAATCAAAGCACTCCTACCAGCCTCCGTTTAAGAACCTGCAAAGAGGGAGAATTCACCACACTTCAAGGCACATATTTCACTGTCAAATTGCTCTTACTGTGAGCCATTTCTTCATAATGTTTAGGTGCAATCTCTTTTCCTGTAGTTTGAAGCCAGTGCCCTGTGTTGTAGTCTCTGGAGCAGCAGAAAACAAGCTTGCCCTGTCTTCTATATGACATTCTTTCAAATATTTAAACATGACTATCATGTCACCTCTTAACTTTCTCCCTAAACAGCTGTTCATAGAACAGGGTTTAAATGCCTTTTACCATTTTGGTCATACTTCTCTAGACACACTCTAGCTGGTCATTATCTTTCTTGGATTGTGGTGCCCAGAACTGGACACAGTATTCCAAGAAAGATCTGGCCAAAGCAGAGTATTGTGGTAGTACTTCCCTCAACCTACACACTATGTTCCTAATGATGCAGCCTAGAATTGCATTACCTTTTTTAGCTGCTGCATCACACTGTTGACTCATGTTCAGCTTGTGGTCTGTGAAGACTCCTAGATCCCTTTTACATGTACTGTGGTCAAGCCAGGTGTTACAAGAACATCAGGGAGGACCTTGTCAAAGGCTTTACTGAAATCAAGATATGGTATATCGACAGCATTCTCTTCATCTACTAAGCTTGAAACTCAATCCAAAAAAGGGGTAAGATTAGTCTGACATGAAATGTTTTTGAGAAACTCATCTTGACTTTTAATGACCGTGGCCTTCCTTTATAAGTGATTAGAGACTGCCTGTTTAATTATCTGCTCTAGAATCTTTCCTGGCCAAATGGGCAGAAATTGTGTACTTTTTTTTTTTAGCCTCTCTAAAGATGAGGACAACAGTTGCCCTCCAGTCTGCTGAGACTTCTCCTGTTCTCCAGGAGTTCTCAAAGATTATTGCCAGTAATTCTGAGATTACTTCTGCTACCTGTCTTAATACCCTTGGATATTGTCTATCTGGCTCTGGAGATTTGAATTCCCCCACTGCATTATTTGCTCCATTTTCCCCAGGTTGAGCACTGTTTTCCTTTTGGAAAAGTCCAAGGCAAAGGAGGTGCTGGGTAGTTCTGCTTTTTCTGTGTCCTTTATTAGCATTTCACTATTTTTTACATCATGCAGTGGCCCTACCATTTTCTTGTTTTTCCTTTTGTTAGACATTTAAAAAAATACACTTATTGGCAATTTATTTGAATTCTTCAATGATTTAATCCTTGTTCCATTTCTTCTCCATGCCCCTTTTAAATCTCAGCTCAGTTGAATGTTCTATAGATATACACCTCGGTTTCTTTATACACCTCTCATTTTTCCTCCTCACTGGAACTGTTTGAAATTGTACTTTCAATACCTTGCTTTTAAGAGGTATCATCCATTCTGAACTCCTTTCTCTTTTAATATTTCTGACCATGGGATCAAACTCCATATTTCCCTAATGTTACTAAACTCAGCTTTCTTAAAGTCCAGAATGCATGTCTGACTACACTTGGCTCCCCTTTCTGCTGTATAACAAACCCCAGGAGCCCTGGTGGCGCAGTGGTTAAATGCCAGTACTGCTAAGCCACAAGGTTGTGAGTTCGATCCTGCCCGGCTCCAAGGTTGACTCAGCCTTCCATCCTTTTGCAGGTCGGTAAAATGAGTACCAAGCTTGTTGGGGGCATGTATAGAAATGTTTCGAAATACATGCTATTTGTAAGTTGTTCGCCACCTCGATCCATATGGAGAGGCGGGATACAAATAAATAATTAAAAAAATATGATGATCACTCCCACCTAGGGATCCCAATACTTTCACCCTGTTAACCATGTCATCACTGTGGGTTAGGTTCACATCTAAAATAGCTGCCTCCTTCTTTCCTCTTCTACCTTCCTGACACTAAAATTGTCTGCAAGGCAAATGAAGAATTTATTGGACCTTATATTCCTTCCTAGCTTTCCAACACACTTGCAAACCTTTCTTCTCTGCCTTGAGGGTAAGAAACCTCCTTTTCTTTAAATGGCTGTGTAATGAATTAACTCTACATTTAGTGCAAATTCTAAGCTGCCATGCAGAAACTATACATCTTTGTGTATACATGCGCTGCATGAGTGGCAAAAGGAATGGTGACGTTCTGAGTTCTCTCACAACTGGAGGGAAGCAGGAATTTAATATTCTCTAGATTCCATCCCACACGTACAGTAGTGGTAATGTGAGTGGCAATAAAGTAGAAATTATTTGGGGCTGCAACCCTTCTTTCATCTTTGAAATTCGCTCGCCGGGGAGGCCCACCTACGCTGTTGTTTTGGCAGATTGCAAACCACTTTGTGCTGTCCTGGGGTACTTAGCATTTTTGTAACATATTTTCGGCATACAGAGTGCTTCATATATATTCTCATAGTTATTTTTACACTAGCTCTATAAGATAAGAAAGAATATTGCAGGAAGATGTTGGGTCAGCCTCTCTCTTTCTCTCTCATGTGTACATGCAGGCCCAGTCTGATTTACCTCACAGGACTGTTGTGAAGATAAAAGTGTAGAAGGGGAGAACTTTGTACACTTTTTTGAGTTTACTGGAAGAAAAACAGGCTATAAATGTTACTAATTAATATTTGTTCCTTGTTTTTGTATTTATTCTTCTTTTCAGGATGGTGGGTGAAGCATGATGTATTACTCCACCTGCGTTCTAATCCATGCTGTTGAGAATATAACTTTTGCTTCATAAACCTGAAGCCTAGTACCCTCAATGTGATAATATCCTAACCCCTGTTGTAACCCATAACTGAAGGTGTTGATTTATGTTGCCATATATCCCACTAAGGGCAGCAGTGCTCTGAATGCCAGTCTAGACTGGCTGCTGGAATTTGATCTACCATGTCTTGTAAATGGAAGTGTAGAAAGGGTTAGTGAGGAAAGGGTCAACTTGTTCCACCACTGGACCATGCCAGACTATATTGGGCATGATTGGCAGGAGGTGTGGCAGACTGGGGGAAGAGGAGGGTGTGAGATGGATTATTTGTGGCTTGAGTGTTGTCAGGGTTCAGGTTTCTGATTCCATGGTAGTTCGATGGAATCATCTTCTTCTCTTCTTCTTCTGGCTTCGCAGCGCATGGTATGGTTTTCTCAGCCACCAAGCCACTCATCAAGGCAAGTCTCTCTTGCCCTTTAAAGGAGACAGAGCCCAGTGTCCCTTTAAAGAGGCAACCTAATGTTGTTTGGCAAGCCACATGAGACACTCTTACTTCCCAAGAGTAAGCAGAACCCTTTACTAAAAGTTCAGGCTGACTCACTGGTCACTCATAAAGAAGAGAATCTGCCCAGTAATCTTTGAGACATATGTGGAGTAAAGAAAAGTTCATTTTTACCGCTTTGTTGTTGAAGGATTATTTGTGGTCCTTTTTCAGGGGCAACAAAAGAAGCTGAAATCAGTGGGCTTCAGTAATGTGGGTTCTTCTTCGTGGTCTCTGTGCCTTCATACACTAGGAGCTTTAGCGCCTGCGCGGTAGCGTTCGGAAACTTCTAGAGCTTGTTCGCTTGGCGGGAACCCCTCCCCCACGCCGGTACTGCGCATGCTCCTCCCGCCGAGCAACGGTCTCTCCTCAGTTCTTTCTCGTCCGCCGCCGCGTACGGAAGGTTCTTTAGTTTGTTCCTCTCACGTCGTGCTTGGCTTGCTGTTTTTTCACGGTTTTACGGACTTTCGGACTGTCTTTGACCTCTCTTTCGGACTCCCCCTTCGGTTTTCGTCTTTTTGGATTTCGGAGTTTGGCGTTTCTTCGTCTTATGTCCGCGCTCTTTAAGAAGTGCGTGTCCTGCGGCCGCAAGGTTGCCCTCAACGACGGCCATAAGGAGTGTCTCTTCTGTTTGGGCGAGTCCCACAACATCCGGACTTGCCCAATTTGCAGGGATTTTACTCCCCAAACTCTTCGCAACCGCTCCGCGAGACTCAAATCTTATTGTTGGGAACAGTCTCTGCGGGCGATAGACGAGACCTCCACTTCCAAGATGGCCGACAAGAAGACGACCACGCCATCGACGGTATCGGCGGCTGCCGTTCCGTCCACCTCGTCGGTATCGGGCTCGGTACCGGCGAAAACGCCGATCTCGGCGTTACCGAGGATCCCGAAGCTGTCGGCGGCTGCCAAGTCAGCGAAAGGATCCTCGACGGCGAGGAAGGCTGAGGCTCCCCTTACGGAGACGCCTGCAAAAAAGCGCCCTGCTCCGGACGGAGGCAAGGGCAAGGAGAAGGAGAAGAAGAAGAAGAAGAAGGAAAAGAAGCGCTCCCCGGCTGGGGACGCTCAACCTCCTACTCCTCCTCCTACTCAGCAGCCTTCCAAAGGGCGAGGCGAGTCCGTCGACCTCTCGGAGGATGAGATCGAGGACGTTCCCCAACAGCGCCCGGACTCGCCTGTGGCAGACCCTCCAACCCTGGTGGAGGAGCGCCACCGCCCTCTTAGCCGTCGCAGGTCGGCCGACCTGCAGCAGAGAGAGCCCTCTGCTTCTCCGGAGCGGCGTTCTACCTCCTTCAGGTCCCGGTCCCGCTCTTCCGAGCGTCCGGTGGCCTCGCCGCCTCCGAGGGAGACAAGAGAGGAACAACCTCGCTCGTCTGCCTCCAGATACACCTCGGCGTCCTACGTGGCCAGGTACGCGAGGGAATCTGAATGGAGAGAGCGCCCGGCCTCCTATCGGTCGCATTCGCCATCGTACCGGGATCGGTACCATCGTGGCCCGAGTCGCTGGGAGACCTTCCGGAGGTCCCGGTCACCTCGTCGACAGCGCGAATCGCGCTCGCCTAGAGGGGACGAGGCTCGGTACCGTCGACGCCGAAGCCGATCTCCGTCGGACCGCCGCTCCTTCAGCCGCTCTCCCTCCCCTCAATATCATAGGGCGAGGGAGCCTTCACCACGGTATCGGGCGATATCGCCACCTCCTAGGGTCACGGCAACGGCGACGCGCCCTACGGAGTCGGTGGTGACTGAGCGGGCTACGACGACGTCAGCCTGCCAGACTACCCCGGTCACCACCAAGAGGGTGAAGTCAGTGGTCAGCCATCCCAAGCGGGACGCTGCTGCTACCACCGCCCCGGCTGCGGAGAAGCCTAGGAAGGCAACACCTGCGGCGACTACGAAGGAGCCGGAGAGCGTGCGGCGAGAGGACTCACCGAGCTCGGAGTCGTACGACTCGAGTGCGGAGTCTGAGGTGTCTGAGGCGGCCTCCCAGGAGTCTCCTCCGTTGGGATTCGGGGACCCGATCCCAGATTCTGCTCCAGAGGACGTCCACCAGTTCTCTGCGATGCTGCTCCGCATGGCCACTACCCTCGGCCTTAAGATCGCCGATGCGGAGCCGGAGGATGACGATCCAGCCTTCTCCGTTTTCGAGGAGAAGCGACCTTCCACGGCCCCGCTGCCTCTCCTGCCCCGGGTATCCAGACTGGTGAAGGCCGCCTGGGATAGACCGGCCTCGGCTCAGCCGATACCGCAGCGGTTAGAACACCTCTACAGGGTGCAGAAGGATAACGCCGGTTATCTATTTAATCACCCTGCACCGAACTCTGTGGTCATCGAGTCCGCGCAGACGAAGGGCTCCGGCAGGCAACACACCACCCCGCCGGACAAAGAGGGCAGGAAGTTGGACGCCTACGCAAGGAGGTTCTATTCGGCTGCCTCCTTGCAGATCAGGCTGTCCAACACTCAGGCTTGCCTCGCGGCATACCTGAAGAAAGTGCTCGATCGCCTGCAACCAGCGATGGAAGCGGTACCGGAGGACATCCGCCAAGCCTCCTCCGTGATCTTCAATGAGGCTATCTCCATCGCTCGGCACCAGATGGCCTCCTCCCGGCATGCAGTGGAGATCGCCTCCCGGGTCATGGCGGGATCCGTCGGCCTCCGCCGCCATGCTTGGCTTCGACCGGCCGACATCCAGGAGGACACCAGAAGGAGGATTGAAGATCTCCCCTTCGACGGTGAAGGCCTATTCAATTCGTCCACAGACGAAGCTTTGGACAATCTCGTCAAGGCGAGACTGACCGCAAAAAAGATCGGGCTGCAGCCGGCCACGCAGACCCGCAGGGCCTCCACCTTCCGACCATCCTGGCGACGATCTTCCACATCGTCGTTCCAGCGTTCGGCCCAGTCTGGACAGTCGAGACCGTCCTCCGGCTCATCGGCCAGACGCACGATTAGGCGGCGCCCGCCTTCGTCGAAGAAGTCCTCCTCCGAGACAAAGTCTCGGTTTTGACGTGCCTGGCAGGACCCACCAATACCCACTCTTCAGCCTACCATCAGCGCTCGGAGACTACCGACTCTCGCTCGACACCTAGCGGACTGGCAGTATGTCACTACGGACTCTTGGGTGCTTTCCATCGTCCGTCTTGGCTACGCCATCGAGTTTCTCAGATTCCTCCTCGCGGCTTTTATTACTCTATGCCGTCGAGTCCGGCCCTCCTGGAAGAGATCCAATCCCTCCTCCAAAAAGGGGCGATCGAGCGGCTCCCGCAAGAGGCCAAGACCACCGGCTTCTTCTCCAGGACTTCACGGTACCGAAAGCCGACGGTACCCTCCGGCCGATCCTAGACCTCAGAGGGGTGAACTACTACATCCGCCCCAAAAGGTTCAAGATGGTCACGATACCGTCGATCCTACCCTTCCTACATCGAGGGGACTGGTTCGCCTCCATCGATCTCCGAGACGCATACTTCCATATCGCCATTCGCCCGCAGCACAGACGGTACCTCCGCTTCGCAGTCGACGACACCTGTTACCAGTACAAGGTGCTGCCGTTCGGACTCTCGACTGCCCCAAGGGTCTTCACCAAGTGCATGGCCCCGGTGGTATCCTACCTGCGGACGAAGGGCGCTTCCGTCTTCCCCTATCTCGACGATTGGCTGTTGGTGGCGTCCTGCAAACAGAGACTTTACCACGACGTCCACATGACGTTGTCACCCTGACCCGCCTTGGTCTACGAGTGAATCCGAAGAAGTCCCACCTCGAGCCGGCGAGGATCTTGGACTTCATCGGGGCGACGCTCGACTCCCACCTCCGCCAGGGGCGTACCTACCAGAGTCTCGAGCACAAACCTTGATCCGGGCCGCCGCTCACGCTCGTACGGCCCCGACGTTATCTGCGGAAACGTCCAGCAGCTCTTGGGCTACATGGCTGCGACGACCGCTGTGACATATCCCCGCCAGGCTGAGAGCAAGACCTCTTCACACTGGTTCGTCCGCAATTCGACCCCCTGCGAGACGAACAGACACTCCGACTGCAGCTGCCGGGAGACGTCCGCATCCCTCCGATGGTGGCAGTCGCGACGACTATGTCGGGGATGCCTTTCCAACAGCCGACACCGAAGGTGACGGTAACGACCGACGCCTCCCTGTATGGATGGGGTGCCCACTGCGGCGATCTCAGAGTCCGCGACAGATGGACCGACGACGAGACCGCTCTCCATATCAACGCGCTGGAGCTGCTCGCCGTCTGGAAAGCCCTACGGGCGTTCCGCCATGCCGTGGCGGGGCGCACGGTCCTGATTCTGACGGACAACACCACCGCCGTCTGCTACATCAACAGACAAGGTGGGACTCATTCCACGACCCTGCTCGACATCGCGCTCGGCCTGTGGGAATGGTGCATTCGCCTGCACACGCATCCCGTGGCGGTTCACCTGGCCGGGCAGGAGAACACCACGGCAGACGCCCTCAGCAGGGACACCTCATCCCATCACGAATGGTCTCTCTCCGGAGAGGCGTTCAGACTGATTCGGGACCGCTGGGGCGAACCATCGATCGACCTCTTCGCGACCAGGGAAAACGCGAAGTGTCGCCGATTTGTTCCAGAGCGGGCCACGATCGTGCCTCCATCGGGGACGCTTTCCAGTTTCCGTGGACCGGGGAACTCCTCTACGCGTTCCCGCCGTTCCCGCTGCTCGGCCGGACGATATCGAAGATCCTCGCCGACCGAGCCGACGCGATCCTGGTAGCCCCGTACTGGCCGAGGCAACATTGGTTCGCACCCCTGCTACAAGCCGCGCGAGACGACCTGCTCCGGTTGCCACCGACACCGGACCTGCTCTCCCACTCCGGCGGCCGAGTCCTCCATCCGGACCTGCCACGCCTGGCCCTCCATGCCTGGAGGATATCGCATGACGATCCCGTGCTCGGTACCGTCCTCGTCGCGGCCAGGAAGGAATCCACCCGTCGCAACTATCAATACAAGTGGCGACGCTTCCTGACCTTCGCTAACGAGAGGAGTGAGCCGGTATCGCCCGCGGGGCTCTCGACCGTCCTGCACTTCCTCCTGCACCTCCGGCAACAGGGCCTGGCGTTTCCATCCCTGAAGGTGTATCTCTCCGCGATCGTGGCATACCAACCGCCACGATCTGCTGCCTCGGCCTTCTTCAGGAACGATACCGTTAAGCGGTTCCTGAAAGGGCTTCATCATCTCTACCCGCCGGTATCGCCGCCGCTACCGCCGTGGTCCCTCTCGCTGGTGCTCTCGCAGCTGACGAAGCCGCCCTTCGAGCCGATGGCGACCTCGGATGACAGGCTCCTGACAATGAAAACTGCCTTCCTGGTAGCGGTGACCTCAGCGAGGCGAGCGGGTGAGATCACAGCTCTTCGTTCCGATGAGCCCTTCACGGTCTTCCACAGGGACAAGGTGGTCCTGAGACCTGACATCTCGTTCCTGCCAAAGGTGGTGTCCAGTTTCCATCTCAACCAGGACATCATCCTGCCTGCCTTCTTCCCGAACCCGACGACACCGTTGGAGCGGTCCCTCCACTCCCTGGACGTGCGTCGGGCATTGGCTTTCTACAAGGACAGGACTGCTTCCTTCCACAGACGCCGCATCTCTTTGTTTGCTATGGGCGACGTCGGAGGGGCCTAAAGTGTCCACCCAGCGCTTCTCCAAGTGGGTGGTGAGGACTATTGAACTGGCGTATGAGCTCGCGAGGAAGCCTCCGCCAGTCCTGCTTCGAGCCCACTCCACCAGGGCTGTGGCTACTTCTGCGGCCCTCCTGCGAGGAGTTGACCTGCATGAACTCTGCCGTGTGGCGACCTGGTCCCAACCGTCGACCTTCGTGCGCCACTACAGGCTCGACTGCCGGTCGCGCAGAGATGCCCGGTTTGGACGTGAGGTGTTGGCTTCCGTGCTGTAGGACCTGACCCGCCGTCCGACCGGTAAGCTACACAGTCTCCTAGTGTATGAAGGCACAGAGACCACGAAGAAGAAGAACAGGTTGCTTACCTGTAACTGTGGTTCTTCGAGTGGTCATCTGTGCCATCATACACACCCGCCCTTCCTCCCCTCTTCTCAGGTCCCTGTAGGTTCTACGGCGGACGACAGAACTGAGGAGAGACCGTTGCTCGGCGGGAGGAGCATGCGCAGTACCGGCGTGGGGGAGGGGTTCCCGCCAAGCGAACAAGCTCTAGAAGTTTCCGAACGCTACCGCGCAGGCGCTAAAGCTCCTAGTGTATGATGGCACAGATGACCACTCGAAGAACCACAGTTACAGGTAAGCAACCTGTTCATCCATGCCACGTATCTGACTTTGCATTTTCAGAACTTTAATAATGCAAATGTCGTTTCTCTTCATTGCAGCCCTCCTTTGGTGAATTCTGGTGGGACAGCTGTCTACTGCCATTCTCTTTTTAAGCTTTCCCATCAGAGCATAGCTGCACATTATGAATTAGGTGGGATTGCTACTGAAAAATGGTGCCATGATGTTGAGTCCTTCCTCTTTCTCTCCTTACTGTGCTGTATAACATAGTATCTTGACATGTCACAGTATTGTGTCTGTCTTACGTTGCACTCAACACTGGTGGTTGGTGCAGACATACCTACATGGCGATTGTGTTTATGTTTTACCTTTTTTTTGTATGTTTATATGTTTTACATTTTTTTTGTATGTGCATCTATTATTTTCTTGTGAATTTGTATCTGTTTATTTTTTGTTTGTCTGGTAGTGCATTTTATTACCAATATCAAAGGCATTGTGGGGGAAAAATGACTTGCCATTGTCAGGAAGCCTGTGTTACTCTGGGAGCATGTTAGTTTTACAGAGCCCATGTGGTACAGAAGTCTGGGCATTGGACTTGTTTTCAGGTATGCTGTCAGAGCACATATATGAACCCATTTAAAGGCTTCTGAGCCTATATGTCTTTAAGGGATCTTGTTACCTTGACTGTAATGCTTCTCAAGCAAATCCACATCCCCACAGAACTTTTAAGGGAAATTGTGTTGAACACATTAAAATTAAAATATACACAGTAATTGCATTGGGGAATAGCAAATAGTATGATAGAGCTTTGTAAATGTCAGTCAGTACACACAAGATAGAAATAGCTGTCTAATACAGAATGGTAACTTTTGAATGGGAAAGTACTAATTCAAAAGAATAAATTTGGAAGACTGAGAGGATTTGGGTTGAGCAATCTGAATTTTAGATGTTATGAAGGAGGGAGTGATGGGAAGAAGAAAGAGGTTTAAAAAATAAGGGCAAATGATATACACACATGCACACACCAGAGAAAGAAAGGGCAGTTTTTGGGGAGCTGCAGTCTACAGGGAAAGAAGTTCCTGACAAATGGATTTAGAGATGACAAATGTTTCCTCTCCTTGGTCCCATTGGACCTTCCTGAGGAGAAGCAAGGGCATGTTGATACTGTAAGAGACAACAATGCAAAGAATACAATGACAAGCTCACCAAGATCCTGCATGTTAGATCAGAACTTGCAAGAGAGAATTAGCTAATGAAATTCTCTGGCCAATCTCAGGTTTGGAGAGGGATATCTAAAAGAGTGATTTAGCTGAAAAGGAGCAAAGCCTAGGCTAGGTAATGATTTAAACAAGAGACCCCCAGAAGGAAAAGGCAGACACAGTCTTATCAGATCTCTTGGATAATGATTCAAGTAGAGTCCACCCCTAGAACAAGGTGCCTCTTGATTTTGGACCCTTTTGACAAGAATTGTGGCAGGAAAATAAGCATGATATCAGAAAGTTCTCTAAAACAGCACTTCTCAGGCTCTCTGACCAGCAAGTATTTTTTTCCCATTGCGGCAGGGAATGGCACACTGGCACCAATTGCTTATGTGTTTCCTGGAAATTTGCAAAGATGCAGCACTCATCCAGGGACCACTGCTTTGAGTAGTACTGCTCTAAAACAAAGAGCCTGTTAAAACAAAGGGTGTCTGTGCTTCCTGAGGGACAATACCTGATACTTTGTTTTACGGGGAGCTGGTGTGGTGTAGTGGTTTGAGCCTTGGACTATGACCCTGGAGACCAGCGTTCGATTCCTCGCTCAGCCATGGAAACATACTGGGTGACCTTGGGTGCCTCATGTGCTCTTAGCCCCAGAAAACCCTGTGATAGGTTCATCTTAGGGTTGCCATAAGTTTGAGGAGACACAGAAAAATCAAAAGTAATATATCGTAGACAAGCACCTACTTAAGAAAGACATCTCGGAAATACTGAGGTGATCACCATTATCCCAAAGGTGGTCATTGTCATTTCCTATCTACAGTGCATTGTTTGCCAGCTACAGGGTGACATGCCGGGAGAAAAAGCCTGAGGATATTCCATATTCCATATTTAAATAATTTATTAAGTATATTTGGTGGCATTCATGGAATTACATTCCGACACAAATGGGTGCTGGCTACAAGATTTGAGCAGAAGCCTTTTCCAGCTAATGCTTCCTGTCTTCAACCAGAGAGTCAGAGAGGTTAACATTTTAGAACACACACATGTATGTATACTACACATATGTGTGCGTTAGCTGGTGTGTTGTGCAAATATGACTATCTTGGACTACAGACTAGGACTCTGGGAGGCCAGGGTTTTAATCCCTGGTCTGCCGTGGAAGACCACTGTGGGACCTTGAGTGAGTCACATTCTCTCAGCCTAAGAGAGAAGGAAAGGCAAAACCATATCTAAATAAACCTTACCAAGAAAATCATGCATGGGTTGCCATGACTGACTTGATTGAAAGACCCATAATGACACTAAGCTAGTTTTACAGGCCATTTAAGAAAAGAGGCCATTTGAGAAAGCAGTACTGCCAAATCTTCTGTGATATTGCAAAGAATCCTAGGCTGTTCCTTTTGAATGTCATGGTACTGCTTCTTGGGACTTTCAGATATCTTGAGCCAGTCCTGACTGTACTTAACCCATTTTTCAGGCTTATTTGGAAGCTACTGCACTGACACAAAGCAATTCCTAGGATTCCCAGAAGTGTCTCAGCAGTGCACAGCGATGACCCTCATGCTGGTGTGACACTGAAAGGTGACGCCCAAATTCTGAATTTGTGCTATTCAGATAAAATTCAGGTCGGTTTACAGACCAGTCAGGAGTAGAGCAAAGGGCATCCCCTTATGCAGCATTATGAAGACAGGGTAGCATAGCAGGGATAGAATCAGGCAAGAATTGAGGAGATGACTTCAGATCCCTCCCTGATGATCAAATACACTGGGGTGTTGTGAATGGTCACTGCCTCAGTCTAAGTTTCCCCACAGTCTTGTTGTGAGGATAGAATTGAGCAAAAGAAAATTATATGACTGTCAAGGGCTAGTGTGATGTAGTATTTTGAGCGCTGGACCGTGACCTTGGAGACCAGGGATCAGTTCCCTGCTCAGCCATGGAAGCCCACTGAGTGACCTTGCGCGTGTTGCATGCTCTCAGCCATAGGTTTGCCATGAGATGGAAGTGACTTGAAAGCACACAGCAACAACAACTTGGAGAACAGGTGGCTTAAATATAAAACAGATGAGGATGTATTGTTGCTGTACCCTGGCAGTGGTTTTTTTTAATGAGATGGGCCATAAGCAAGTAGCTTTTCAGGACAAGTGGCTAGTGCAGTGTAAAAGTGAGGCAGTGTGTGCATCCAGTTGGCTGAATATGCACCAGCCTAGCGTGTAACTCACAGAATCTCTCAGCCAACTTGAGTCTGGGAGCTGTATCCCAAAACAGTGACTGCATATGTGCTGTATTCATCTTTTCTTTGGCTCCTGAGGTAGACCTGAGAAGCCGTCTTGCGTCTAGCCCAGTATCTAGCAGCTGCTGTCCATGGTTTCAAACCAGCGTCTTTCTGGCCATAACTAGAGACAAACCTGGAGCTTCTTCTTCGTGGTCTCTGTGCCTCACACATTGGGATCTTCACGCATGTGCAGTAGCGGTCGGAAGATTCTATGGCCCTCTTCTTCTGACATGAATTTCTTCTTTAGCTCTAACCTACCTGTCCTCCTCCCCGCACCCAAAGTTCACCCATCCATCTAAGAATATGTTTTAAGCAGTTGGAATCAAGAGGAAGAGGGGCTTGAATGGCTACTACCTTGTACTGTATTCCCTCCTTTCTCGTGTATCATCCTACTTCTTTTCTCACTCTTCTGCCTCCTTTCCCCAGGCATTCATTTTTGCAAGGCAAAGTGGGAACAGGCACTGGGTAGAGATGAGAGGTGAGTGACCTTACTTAAAGTAAATTTTAGCTATCACTTTCCTCCTCAAAAGAATTCTTTTGGTGCCGTGCTAAACATAGAATTTGAGAGGAGAAACCTCATGCTGATCCTTGTCTCTTGGTCTGAGTTTCCCTACAGGGTTGTTGTGAGGGTAGAACAAAGCAAGGGGAAATCATATATTCATTTAATTACCCGTGTTCATTTTCTCAAAGGCTGCGCTTCTTTGTTCATTCATTAAGTCTGGCCTTTGACAATGAACTTGATTGGGAGGCTTGAGAAGAGTCAGCTTATGAATTCTTGGCCTGCAGAGGGTGTTCCTTGGGATTTCTCTCCTTTCCCTGCTATCTCAGAGCTGTTTTGTTTTGTTTATCCAGGGTTTTACTCATGCCCCTCATTTAACTAGGTCAGTTTTTCTCTCCCCTCCTCCTTTTGTGTTGACTGACCTACCAATTTTGTATCTTCAGCTGCACATTCTTTCCACAAGGTCATTGATACACAACTGGAACCATCTGTCATAATACTGGTCTTAGCTGGACTCAGCTAGCCCGTTCCATCCACCTCCCAAATGCTGATACTTACAGTGTCTCCCTATCTTTGATATTCTGGCTGCTGCTTTCTCCTTTCAAGTGCCATCCTCTGATAACATTCTTACTGTCCTTGTAGATTAAGTTGGGGCTGATGACTGTGTACAAATAGCTTTCAGCCCTGGAAATTAAGTCAGTTTTGTCCAGTTCTTGGCAGATCAAGTTGCTGACATAGTTTAATAATTCTGCCACAGGCTGTTACTTCAGCCCCCAGCCAGTCCCTGTAGTTGACCAAGAAAGAGGCAGAAGTGGAAGAACTGTACACTCAGATTGCTTGAGGTGAACACAGGAAATTTCCTACCAGGAAAGTTAGTTAGCATCTTCACTTCTTCAGAGGGCTTTCTTTAACGTGTATTGTAGATTCTGATTCATTCTCTGGTGATCACTTGTACAACTTCTTGGCATACATGGGAGCACTTGTTTCCCTTTACTGATACTATATATGCATTATATATGCTATGATTCTGGTACGTTTGCAAAGGATTTCAGGCTCTGGGATAATTCTTCTACAAGCTGCTGTTACTACTTCTTCTACTTCTTCCTTCCTTCCTTCCTTCCTTTCTACTTCTTCCTGGTCCTTCTTTACTTATATCTTGCCTTTTCTGTGAAATTGATTCCAGGGAGTTTCAGAAATTAAAGCAAATGCAAATTAAAACAAATGCTGTGGCCCTCCAGATATTGTTGGGCTTCATTTCCCAGTATCCCTCACCAATGGTTATGCTGGCTACATCAGCTGGGACATGCAGCCTCTGAGGGACCACATAATCCCCATCTCTGATTTTTACCTGGACACCCACTCTCCCACACAAATTCAATATACAGTAGGCCCTCCACATTTGTGGATTTCACTTTCACAGTTTTGATTATTTGTGAGTTTCTCCAGTTCCTGCCCCCCTCATGTCAAGCACTTCTCTTCTGGGGAATCTTCCTTCTCACTGGCTATGATCAGACTGTGCAGCCCTTTGAAAACCTGCTTCTGGTCTTCCCCTTCCTCAATCAGCCACTGCCTGGCCAGGTAAGGGTGGATTGAGACCCAAATTCTCAGCACCTTGAACCCTATCCTGATGCCCCTCCCACACACCCAAAGAAGGAGATGGGCAAAAAAGAAGAAGTAAAGGGCCACCATGCCAACCTACCCCTTTTCCCTCTCCTTTTTCTGACCTGGTTTGAACTCTGGGTGTTGGCCCTCCCTTCTCACAGACACACACATATTTTGATATTTGCTGTTTTTCCACATTTTTGGAGGGTCCTGTGCCCCTAACCCTAGTGAATGTGGAGGACCAACTGTAATCATTTTTTAAAAACAAAAATTTGTTATTTCTTGAATTAGCAAATATGCCTTCCCTGAGTGAGTAACAGTTAATTTACAATTTTAATTCAACGAGGAATTAAAGTAAAAAGCAAATTAAAGAAGGAAAAAGAAGCCCTTTTTTTTTATAATTAGGACAAGAACTAGATAGCAGTATAATGTTCAGTGGTGGTTTTTTTGTTTGTTTTTTGTTGGTTTTTTTTTTTTTTAAATGATTGTCAAGTTGCACTGAAGTTCTCTGGATTTTCCTGTGATATATAATTATAGTGGACCCTCAGTATTTGGTTCCAGGACCTCCCATGGATACGAACATTCGTGGATGCTCAAATCAAGTATATTATGGTGTAGTAAAATGGTGTCCCTTATATAAAATAGCAAAATCAAAATTTGCTTTTTGATTTTTTAATAAAATATTTTCAAGCCGTGGTTGGTTGAATCCATGGATACAGAATCTGCAAATGCTGGTGGGCCGACTGAACTTGGTTAATGAACAGATTGGAAAGTTTCCCATATAATTCTCATTTCTGGGGAGAAATCATAACTTCCAGAACTGTAATGAGGTTGCCGCTAATGGTGGATTAAAATGATAAGACAGCGGGTTTCGTCTGAACATTGGGAAGAAACTTTTTGTTTTTTTGTCTGTTTTTACTGTAAGAGCTGCTTATCAGTGGAGTTGAACAGACTGCCTTGGACTCTCCTTCTTCAAAGATCTTTAAGCAGAGATTGGATGAGCATCTTCCAGGAATGTCTTAGTTGTATATTCCTGCATGGCAGGAGGTGGAACTAAGTGGCACTTCCTGTCTCTTCCAACTGTGATCCTAGGATTCTAATGATAATCTAGCAATCCAGAGTGTGGTAGGTTTTCTTGTTGTGTGCCTTCAGGTCATTTCCGACTTACGGTGACCCTCAGGTGAATCTAACGTGGGGTTTTCTTGGCAAGATTTCAGTTGAGGTATTGCCTTTGCATTTCTCTGAGACTGAGAGTGTGTGACCTGCTAAGCGTTACCCACTCGGTTTCCATGGCTGAGCGAGCATTCAAACCTTAGTCTCTAGACATAGTCCAGGGCTCAAATGACTATACCACACTGACTCTCCTGGAACTAGCTAAACTAAAAGAATGTGTCCTGGAGTAAGACTCAGGTGAATGAGAACTGATATTTCAGAGTCAAGGCTAAATTTACTTTTTCAATGAGATTTATCTTTAAAAAGACTCAGTAACAAAGCTCTTCCAAAATAATGTGGAGTACAGTTGTTAGTGAACATCCATATATCTAGTTGATTTTATTGTTGTAAGATGCAACATGATCTGGAAAACTGGGACTTAATGCACACATGACCCAAGACATGAGTCAGTAGAATGTATGAAAACAGAACACCAGTATGGTGCTCAGCCTGAGAATAAGACGCAAGATGCACCTCAAAATGACTAGTATATTTCCACTTTAGCTGGAGAAGTGAAGCCTTGTAATGGTTTATCTCACAAATCAATGTAAACTAAGGTATTTCTCATTTATCTAGACATCTGGAAACAGAATACTTTATGTCCTGGTTTACTTCACAGAAGCTTCCAGAACAGACCAAGACATGTTTCCCCAGGTATGGAATGTGGGCCTTGGGCAGTTCCATTGCCCCTGGATACACCTGAGTGAGACTTTGGTTGTGGGGGAGGGGGTCCAGTAGCCATGAAGAATATGTATCTGTGCTTGTGGAATGCAAGTTGAATTTTTTTCATATAGCTGCCTTCTTTTCTGGTGTGCATGTGGTGTTTCTGTGTTTATCTAACTCTGCATTTGCAAATTGCACGTGAGATCTTATATGCAAAAATAATTTTAAATTCGTATGCTTAGCTTCTGTGTTTGCCCTTCTGTTGTCTGTACAGAGACCAGTGACTCTTATATGACCTGTTCTATGCATGTCCTATCTTCTATCATGCAGTAGATCTAGACTAAATTACTTTTCTAATAACCTTCAAATACTAATAAACCCAAGGGAGAGTTCAGGCATGACTCTTAGAATTTCTGTTAACTGATGTGTTGTGAAGATTAGGAAGAACAGATGCTGTTCTTGTTTCTGTGTGAGTTTCCCTTTCTGGCATTCATTCATCTTGATGTTCATATGCATAGAAGCACATAATAAACAAACAAATCTGAGAATTTGTGAATTGCCATTCCTACGCGTGTCAAAGTGCAGTGCATTCACCCCCAATCCCCTACCTTGGCTCTTGACACAGGCACATGGAGTTTGCTGAAGATCTTCCTTCTCTAAACAAACACAAAGGAGCTCCAGCGCAAATGGAGATTTTGAAAGAAGAAAATCTAGCATTCTATGATATCAAGAAAAAGAATACCTGAATTAGAAAGATAAACATTACAACATAAATAATATCTGGATCATCACTGTGACAGTTTAGGAGAAATGACATTGATGCCATAAAACTTGAGGGTACAATCTAGTCATCATTATGTTTTGCTTTTCATTTTTATATTGAAAAATAATAGTTTTAAAATATAGAAGGAGATGGCAATAATAACAACTGAAGACATAGAAAAAGATGAAACAGATGAAATTAACTCAATTTGAACATGCTAATAAAATAAGGAAATGGCTAGCATATAAACTTAAGAAGAAGAAAGAGAGGAATATAATTGGTGAGTTGAAATGTGGAAAGAAGTTGATTACTTAACAAGAAAAAATAAAACAGAAATTTGAAGACTATTTTGGGAAACTATTTTATAAAATAAAATCCCCTCATCAATAGGAGAAAAATCTGTCTAAATTTCTTCAAAAGGTAAAGATCTCAAAAGCACAAAAGAAGCGCAAAAACAGTTGAATAAATCAATAACAATTACTGAAATTGAAGAGGCTATAAAGGATATGAAAGTGGACAAGACACCAGGACTGGATGGGTTCATTGTGCTATATTATAAGAGATTTATAAAAGAATTAATGCAACCAATTCAAGCAACTTTGACGGAAATAGAAAAACATGGTAAACCAAAAACCTGGGGAGAATCTAACATTGTTATTAATACCCAAAGAGGGTAAAGATAAAAAAGAAGTTAAGAATTACAGACTAATCTCCTTGTTGAAGGTATATTGTTATATTATATTATAAATATATATTATAAAATTTTTGCGGCAGTGTTGGCAAAATGGTTGAGACAGATATTACAGGATAAAGTTCAAGAAAGTCAAACAGGTTTTCTCCCAGGTAGATACATGAGAAGCAACATAAGGACAATCCTAATGTAATTGAATATTATGATAAAAACCCAGGGAAGAAAGCAGCACTCATTTTTTGGATGCAGAAAAGACATTCCATAATGTTTCCTGGGCCTTTATACATCGGGTATTGAGGGAATATGACATAGGAGAAGATTTTTGTAAATGGATTGAGATGATTTATCAAGAACGATCTGTGAGATTAATAATTAATGGAGATATTTTGACAAGCTTTGAAATTAATAAAGGGGTATGGCAAGCTTGCCCATTATCACCATTATCATTTATAGCTGTTTTGGAAGTATTGTTAAATATAATAAATGAGGGTTCACAGATAAGAGGTTTGAAAATAAAGAGAATGGAATTGAAATTAAAAGCCTTTGCAGATGACGTAATTATATTTTTAGAGGATCCACAAGAAACAATTCAATTTTGCAAAGATATGGTCAAGTGGCAGGATGTAAGATAAATAAGGAAAAGACAAGGATGATGACATTGAATATGACTAAAAAAGAGCAAGCTGATTTGGAGAGTAGATCTGGGTGTCAACTAAGAAAACAAGATATTTAGGAATTATGTTAAAGAAAAGGAACCAAGAATTATTTGACAACAATTATTTGAAGAAGATATGGAAAGAGATTAAAAACGATATGGAAAAATGGAAAAATCTAAATCTGTCTCTCCCGGGAAGAATAAATGCTTTCAAAATGTCCTTATTACCAAAACTTATGTTCCTCTTTCAGAATTTAGCAATAATAGGAAGAGAGAAAACATTTAAAGAATGGGAAAAGGATCTTCAAAAGTTTATTTGGCAAGAGAAAAAGCGGAGGATAAGATTTAAAACGCTTCAGGATGCAAAAGAAAGAGGAGGATTTGATCTTCCATCACTGAAAATTTATTATTATGCATACTGTCTAGATTGGATTAAAGACTAGATTCAATTAGAGAGAACAACCATGAAAGATTTGGAAGAAATAAATAACAGATTCGAATGGCATGGATATTTATGTTATGATAGATTAGCGGTGAATAAAGTGTTCAACAATCATTGCATCCTGAAGACGCTGTTGAAGGTTTATTTGGCTACAAATAAAGCAGAAATATTATACAAAACTCCCAACATGGACTTCACCACAAGAAGCATATAAAATTGCTCCAACAAAACAAGGAAATTTATTAACATATCAAGACATATTGAAATGGGAAGGGAATAAGCCAAGAATGTGTACAGTGGAAGAATTAAAGGCTGATGGGCTTGAGTTAAATTGGTTCCCATGGCGACAACTAAAAGAAAAATTTAAAATGGATCAAAAACTGTATGGATTTGAGAGAAAAGAGAATGAATTCGACTTACTGATGAAGGGAAATCAAAAGAAAAGAATTTTGAAGTTCTATAAACTATTGTTGAAAAGAGAAATGGAACCAGAAGTAGTTAAAGATACAATGATTAAATGGGCTTGGAATGTGGGACACCCGATCGAACTAGAAGTTTGGGAGAAAGTATGGAAAACTGATATAAAATTTACACCAAACTTACATTTAAGAGAAAATTTTTACAAAATGTTACATAGATGGTATATAACTCCACAAAGATTACAAAAAATAACTAAAATTGGGAATGCGAAATGTTGGAAGTGTGATGAAAAGATTGGGTCCTTTTTTGCATATGTGGTGGACTTGTGGAAGGGCAAGAAAGTTCTGGAAGGGGATCCATGATGAAATTCAAAGAATCTGTAAAATGAACTTTGAAATGATACTGGAATTTTATTTGTTAAATACGTTAGGACAACAAAGGGAAATTAGAAGTCATCAGAAGATATTGTTATATTTGATAACAGCTACAAGGTTGACATACACGCAACATTGGAAAGAAAAGAAAGATATTGATTTAGGACAGTGGAAATTAAAAGTTCTGGATATGGGAGAGACAGAAAAGTTAGCATTTTCATTGAAAAATAAACCTATCCAGAACTTTGAAAGGGAATGGAAAGGAGTTTGGGAATGAATAAAAATTTAAAAGTATATGAAAGCAAAGAAAGAGATAATGTAATTGTTTTCTCTTCTGTAAAATGTAACTGTCATTCTTTCTTTCTCTTTTGGTAAATGGAAACAAAGACCCTTTCCACACGGACTTAAAAAAGCGGTGTAGATCGACCTCCACAGAGGTCGTCTACACCGGTATGCGAATTGGGGTGGATTACTCTCGAGTAATTCCACACCGCAATCCGCGTTTGGGCGCCCACAAGTGGTGGCGCCGCGTGCTTTTGAAAAACCACATTTTATGTGGTTTTTCAAAGGCACGGGGCGTGCAGCCCCGTCCAGCCCCGTCGCAGCGCCCGTGTGGATTTACGGACGCGCTCAGGGCGTCCCTGCAGATCAGGCAGGGGGCGGGATTTCCGGCTGGCGGGCTTCTCCGATTGGTGGAGAGGCTCCGCCAGTCAAAATCCGCCATTTTGGGCACTGCCGGGCGCTGAGGACGCCATGGGACGCTACTGTGTGTGGAACAGCGAAATGCGCTGCTCCACACGGCGACGGAACAAGGTAAGCCCCGTTTTGGCGTGGCTTTCCCCGTTTCCCCACCTGCGTGTGGAAAGGGCCAAAGAAGACTCAACTGGAGTAAAATAATATGGAAGGGGGGAGGGTATGATATATCTGATAATGGGGTATATCCACTCTGTTTTTTATGCAATGAAACTTTTAATAAAAATATTTTAAAAAGAAAAAAAGAAAAATAATAGTTTCAAAAATAGAAAGCTCATTTGAATCCAACTTAGTCATGTTTGGAATAGGCCTATTTAAATCAATGAGATTTCAGTTAAATTGCCCCATTGACTTCACTGCATGTGTTTTATGGATGACTAAGTATGGATCCAGGCCAAATGATAAGTTTGTCTATTAGATCTAGGATTCTATGTCCTGTTGACCTGGAGACAGAATTCCTCAGAGATTCAGCATAACTGTGGTGGGTTCCAGCAGTTTTATGTCTACGCTGGTGGAACCTTTGCAGAGGCCTCAGACACAAGCACCATCTGATGATATCATCAGCTCACTCAAACTCCTTGAACTGATAGGAAGCCTCAGATAGATTGAAGCCACCTATGAATTAAGATATATCCCACCTGCTTCTAGTGCTTTTGGCTTTTTCCAATCTCTGTTTCTAATTTGCTTTCCTGCAGAATGATAAGGATGCTGCAGAAGATATGAAATACATACATTGCCTCCGAAGAAAGCAACACAGAAAGAAATTTTGCAATATGAAAATATGTTTAGCTAACCACTAATGTTCATGAGATGCCTCCTTGGATTATGTTCTGGATACCATGGATGTTCTGCTGCCTAAAGCACTGCTGTTGGTGTTGGCTGTTTGTTTCATTGGACTTTTCCACTGTCATCATAAAGGCCTCTTTTTGAATGGGAAAGCATCAGATGATAAGAAACCAAATTTCATAGTAATTTTAGCTGATGATATTGGATGGGGAGATCTTGGGGTCAATTGGGGGTTGAGAAGAGACACTCCTAACTTGGATAAGATGGCATCAGAAGGAATGAGGTAAGTTTTACATTAATATCTTGCATCTGCTGTAGTAATTGTTATTTATAAAATGCCTTCAGTTTGCTAGGCAGTGTGCTAAACGTAAAAAAAATGGCACAGGCCCTACTCTTAAGTTTAAACTCTAAAAGATTCAACATAAACAGAGAAAAGATGGAGAGGGAAATAAGATAGTTTATGTTGCAAAGCTTTCCCATTGCATAATGACCCAGTAGAATGACCACCAAGAAAAACCGTCCTGGAAGAGTTGACAGTCCTCATAACATTCCTTGTAAACCATTGGAGTAGGCTGTATTGTTCCCACTTCTCCCCCCTCTCCCCGTTACAACTAAGCGCATAGGCTGCCAATAAAAGACAGCACTGATCCTGAGCGCTATAGGACAACTCTAGTGGGAAGGAAGAACAGCCTACCAGCACCATCTTCTGGGAACCCGTTTCTATGGAAGAACCCCTGCAAAGTAGTACTCCAATTGTATTAATTCTCATTGATTCATAATGAAAATAAACCTCAGAAGGGTAAAGAATTTCCTGTGTAATCCAGCTGCAGCAGTGAAAGAGTCACCAAATCCCAATTAAAATAGAACAAGGCAAGTTAGGCACATTCATTTGTGGATGGGCATCTTGTAACTCCAAAGGTGTTTCTGCAAGATGCTTTCCAGAATATTGAGAGTCTGGTAACTTATACATATGTGAAATCTATACATATGCACACACGTATGTGGAGATGCACACAAGTTTTGTAGCTGGTCTCATAGAAATGCTTAAGAATGTGAGGAGCTAGTTCCAAAGGCTCAGCTAGTGTGTGAGGTTCAAACAGGTGAAAAAGACCACAGACTCTGATGGTCTTCTGTACTATCTCTTTCTGAGGTGACTCAGCCGTTGTCTGCACTACAACTTTTCAGTCCGTCTATGAGGATGTCTTCAGATTTGTATTAGTATTTAAAGAAAAATTTACCAGTTTAATCAAATGCATCTTCTTTGTTCAATTCAAATTGGTGTTGAGAGCCATTTTTGTTTGATGGTTTTAAAACAACAACAAAAACAAAGAAGGCCATTTTTATCATAAGCTTCCTTAGTCATGTTGTTAAGCTTTCCTTTGTAATCACAAGAGCTGTGAAATATTTTAATACAGAGATTTTCAGTATTAATGAATAGTTGGGTTTTTAGTATGGACAGAGCCTATTAATGTCCAGAGAGTTTATAGCTCTTCAAAATACGTCAGCAATGGCTTGTAAAACCTGCCCAGGCAAACTGTAAGTCAAGGAGCTGAGATAGCAACAGCAATTGGGACTTCTGTTTGCTTATGGTGCACATTTTTAATCCCATGTTGTCCCATCTTGAACACAGTGGGTTCATTATGGCACGTACACAAATCCCAGGGAGAAGCTGATTAAAAGTATTACTTCAGTTAATCAGTGTTCTGTCTGTTGATTATTATATACCTTCCTTTAATGTGGCCAAACACTTGTGGTAGCTCATTTTGCAAGAGTTCAGCAGAACGCAATAAGGAATGAATGGTTTATTTTGGAGAATGGGACCCTCTTGCTTCCCTCTCTATTCAGCATTCATATTTCAGTTTAGAATATGCAAGCTGATTTAAGTGGTTCTTCTGTGTTAAATCCAGTTTTGTCCTAATGAGAGTAGATTCATTATATCAGTGGAATTTACACAAATATTGACTTAATTTCCCAAATATTGCAAAATATTTATTTATTTATTTGCTTGCTTGCTTTGGCCTGTTTCGTAATTTTGCCATCAGCCCTACTAGAAGGAAGATACTTGTGAATTCCTTATGCACTGCATGTTTACACCTATCATTCTAGCAGAGTTACAAAAGTAGATCCTGTTCTACTATATAAGAATATTCATTCCCACTTTATAGATGCAGTTTTGGATAAGTTCCAAGGAAGCTCTGATAGCTTTGTATTTCCCTTCTTCTTTCAGAGTCCTCTAAATAAATAATCTGTTTTGAAGTTTGCAGAGTTTTCTGTGTATGTGCAAGCTGATCAAAGCCCATGATTTTCATCACAGAGAATGCTATTTGGTATTGATTTAGAAGCCAGTCACTAAACTGCCACTTCAGATAGATAGATAGATAAATTGGTAGGTAGGTAGGTAGATAGATAGATACAGCGAGCAATTCTTGTACCTGGGAACACTTTTTTATCTGGATTTTTTGCTATGTTCTGCTTTTGTCCCTTTTTATGATTGATTTGTGATTGTGAAAAAAGTTTATTGATTGTCTTAATAAGTTCCCGCTGACCCAGTAGCTGTGCTCTAACTGAAACTAATAACTGGGTTTAGGCCTCAGAGCCCTGTCAAGGATTAGTAGTTACTGTTCTCCAGATACTGCAGAGTGGAGGCTCAGAAAGAATGGCTTTCCAAAGGATGGTGAATGTGGCAATTTCCCCTTACATGTCCCCCATATAGTTTTGGTTTGTTCCTGGAAAAAAACTTCACCCTGTTATTTCAGTTTTAAAAATCTCAGACTGGCTGATAAGTTCACCTTGAAGCTGAAAATGATCACAGTGTTCACCTAACTAAAGGTTCACCTAACTACGTGAGGCTGGTCTCTCAAGAACATCTATGCTGTGCTTCAGCCTGTGTGGAGTCTGCAAAGCTTCTAATGCTGCCAGATTCTTCAAGGTTTTTCTTGGAATCAATTACCATTTAGTTATATTAATAGCCACATCTCCATTCATAAGCCCCCATGACCTATATGCTTCTTTTGGACAGTGCACGTCTCAAACTGTGTAATGACAAGTATGAAGCTCCCAGAGCAAATCAATCTCATTTTAAGGCAACCTGATTAGGAAATTGGCTTTTTAAGGCAGATATTAGATAACTCCAGATGGCTAGAAATGCCACCCAATTGGGAAACTTGATAAAACCTTTCCTCTTATAAAAGGAGGGAGCAGCATTAGTGATAACATGTTGAATTATCCTGTTTTCTCTTAAGTGTCCCACCTAGAGTGTCCTACTCTCTGGGTGCTAAGTTAGAAAGTGTGCTGTATAGCCTTTGTTTCAGTAATTCCAAAGGTAAGAAAATTGTATGTGTATATATTACAATTGCCCGGACCTTTCCATATCCATTTCCAGGTCATCTACAGTCCTCCCTTCACATTTGCAGGTTTGACCTTTGCAATTTGATTATTTGCAAGGCATGTGCTTGCCTCCCCCCCCCGCAGTTTTCCTCCTCCTGCCCCTTGCATTCCTCACCGTAAGCTTGCAAGGCTTGTGTTTGAAATGGACATTTTCCTCTTTTGGGTGAGCAAAGCCCCTTCCCACTTCTCTGTCATGTCTACTGTGTATTGGCCGCTTGATTGGTCAGGTGCTCTCTTTCTTCCTACTCCTCCCTTTTCAAGATGGCCACCAGAAGTAATTAGAACACCAAAACTCTTTTCTTCTCTATCTGAGAGGCAAGTACCTGTAAGCCTTTTAGGTTGTCTCCCCCCCAATCCCCATGCTGGGGCCAGAGACAAAGGAATGGGAGGGGGAAGCTCCGGAGGGGAAATGGGAGGGAATCACAGGGGGGAGTTATTTGCGGTTTTTCTACTTTTGTGAGGGTTCTGTGCCCCAAACCCTCGTGAATGTGGAGGGGCTACTGTAGTTGAAAACATAGCCCGTTGTTCTTGAGGAAAAAGAAGGGGCCTTGTTCCCTGGTGTTCATAACAGTTCTGGAGCTTAAGAAGTTACTTTTAAAAAGCAATTTGTTAAAGTAACATGTTGCAAATCCTCAATCTGTCCCCAATAGTGTGTAATTACAGTATAGTTACAATTATGTAATTACAATAATGTAATGTTAAATGTTTTTGGTTTTTTATTCATTACATTAGTTGTTAACTTTGCCATTAATTTTTGGTCATTTTTTAAAAAACCAAACTCATTTTAAAACGAGAAGAAACTGCCTACAATGGAGGAAGAATTAATACCTCCAAAATGCCCCTGAAAGCATTTTAATACCCCACCAAAGAAATGAGAAAAGGTAACTAGAAAACAAAATAATGATATTAACTGGTTGTTACTTTTTTTTTCAAAGGCCATCATTATGCCCTCATTACACCAAATAGTAAGGTTTTAAGATCATCATTATGCCCTCATTATATCTGGTAGTAATGTGTCACAGGCAATGTTGTTCCTTGTAACGCTTTACTTTGAAGTTCTAGGCAAGCCTGATACCACAGAATACCTGTTTGGGGCAAAGAGCTGATGTCTCAACAAGGAGAATATGATGTAAAGGCCAGACTGAGGTGCTTAGGGCACTGGAGCTCTTCCAAAAACTGCTTTGTTCAAGTGTGTGAACCCTTCTGTTGGGGTGTCATCTTTGTGCTACAGCAACTTGGCTGTGCTACCAGGTCAAGAGGAGCCCTCCCTGAGGCCAAAGCCAGTCCCTTTCAGGCCCCAGGGAAGGTTCTTCTTGACTCGGCAGCACTGCCAAAAGCAGAGATAACTCTGGTCATCTTCCCCTTTCTCCTCTGTCCCAGCTGGCATGATCCCAAAGTATTAGCATTCTTTCACTCACTCAGCAGCTGGGAAATGAGACCAAGGTGGTCAGAAAATGCCACCAACCCTTGGGGAAGAGTTCACCTACAACACAAGTATTTCTTGCATCACTGTACAAGGGGAGTGTGTGTGTGTGTGTGTGTATGTACTCACACAGTGGGTCTTTGGTATGTGCGAGGGTTTGGTTCCAGGGTTTCCTGTTACGTGCAATGGTGTAGTAAAATGGTGTCCCTTATATAAAACGGCAAAATCAAAGGACCTTTCTGCACTACACTCTTATAGTGCTATTATTCCATTTTCAACATCCTATGGAATCCTGGGGTTTGCAGTTTAGGGAGGGGTCTTTAGAATTCTTAGCCAGAGAGCTCTTTGGCCTCAGTGAACTACAAACCCCAGAATTCCACAGGGTGTTGATAGTGGAATAATAGCACTATAACAGTGTAGTATTTTTTTATCATCATCATCATCATCATCATTATTGAAGGAGAAATATTTTCCAGCTCTAATTGGTTGAATCTGTGGATACAGAATCCATGGATATCAAGGGCCAAGTATATTTATATGTGCGCATGCACGCATATGAACATTGGCATGAGGCTGTTAGCCACTTAACGGTATGAAGCATTTATTCAAATGGCACCATTGAGTATTCATCCTTGAATATAGATCAGGGTGAAGGAAAGGGAGCGTGGTCCTGAATGTCTTCTTCCACCAGAGAAAACTGCCAACACCAGTGAGAGATAGTTGCTGGTATTAGTTGATCTAAGAACTCAAATGGGTTTATAAAGAGAAATTAAAAAGAAGAGATGAAGCTTATGACATCATTGAGAGTACAAATTAAAGTTATTTTTACACAATTAGGGTTAATTATTTCATTAAGAAGGGTACTCACTAAATAATAGACAGAAAGTCTCTTTCTTCTCCTCCTCTAGATTTGTAGATTTTCATTCAGCAGCATCCACTTGCTCCCCATCACGGGCCTCTCTGCTTACAGGGCGCCTTGGCCTTCGCAATGGAGTGACCCACAATTTTGCTGTGACATCAGTGGGCGGTCTCCCGTTGAATGAGACAACTTTAGCAGAAGTCCTGAAGGAAGCTGGCTACATTACGGCTGTAATAGGTAATTTGATCTGTGGCTGACAGAAAGCTAATCTGGTCCTAATTTTAGGTGTTTTTATGTGCATTTGCTTAGAGTGCTGTAGAGATACTTAGGGATGCTTCAAGATCCTGCTTTGCCACTAAAGATCCAACTGGCATCAGAGGTACAGAATGACTTTTGCCAGCTTTGGCCTGTTAACACACGATTAGCCTGGCCATGATGATCCACTTCAGTAATCTCCCATTTAGATTGTAGTCTGTTTTATACGTGAGGCTACCCTTGACATTTTCCCATTTACATGAAGTGGGTTGTGGGGAAGGGGGAACCCCTTCTGCTAAGAAATGGCTGGAGAGCAAAGAAGCATAGACACTACCACCCTGGAATCTTTGAGGCAGTGAGGTCCCTAGTAGGCAGTGGGTTTCTCCTTCCTGTCCTGCCATTTGTGGCAGGATGGGCGTTTCTTTCCTTCCTGTTCAAGTGAGTAGAATGATTTCTCCATTTATCTGAATGGAGGCAGAGTGTCCTGCTAGAGAGAGAGGTGGAGGAGACAGAGAGAAAGAAGAGGAGACAGAGGTTGAAGAAAACAAAAAGAGAGAGAGAGAAAGAGGGAGTTTAGTGAGGAAGAAAACACAACACATACATACACATGAGCATAGATAAAGGTGGTGCTCCTGACATTTTTGGACTGGCCACTTTCTTCTTCATCAGCTATTTTGTGGTAATGAACATGGGACTCCTGTGTAAAATTCTAAATATCGCTGTAATCTCCACAAAGTTTGGGAATCCCCTGCTACAGACAAGCAAACAAACAGAAGGGTGGCCTGTTGGTTTCAGACACTCCTATGGAGAGTACATGAGATTATGTTGAATCTTCTGCAAAGCTGCTATAGTGTGTCCTGTTAGTCATGCATCAGTGATGGCACAGAAACATGCATTTTCCTTCAGAGAGACTGTAACAAAAGGGAGTTATAATTGCATTTCTTGCCTTTATGGTGCAGAACCTTCCCATTTGCTTCTGATATGCCACGCAGCAGTGATGGCTAGATGTTTCCTGCCTGGTTCCTTCCTTACCCAATAGGTCATGCTCTTGAGTGATGTTATCACAAGGCCCAAAAGGGAAGACTTGACTTTTAACAGATGTCAGAGTGTACCAAGGATAATTGTTTTCCATGTTTTAAGACCTTGGCATTCATTAAAGCCAGTAAATAACTAAAAGGCTCTTTGATTTTCTTGGGCAGGTTTGGAATAAAGAGATGTAAAGTTCCAGCCCTTTTCCTTAGGCCCATTGGGATACTTTCTTACTTGGCTATAATAAAAAGGATTATTTTCTTTAGTCACTAGTATTGTATATGCTAATATTGTTTTATTATAAGAGTCTCCAATACCTTTCTTGCAGGCAAATGGCACTTGGGACATAATGGCCCTTACCATCCCAACTTTCGTGGTAAGGATCCCATCCTGCTTTTTCTGTGTTGGAATATAAGTTGCTGCTGCAGATGCAGGCCCTGTTCTCCTTGGGGCCTGAGATGTTTTTGAGCTTGAAAGCAGTGGCTCTTTAAAAACCTGAGACGAGGTAGCTGATGTCCAATAACTTCCTGATATGTTCCAGTAGAAGCTGGGAGGGGCCAAGAAGTCATAGATGGGGAACAAGAATGTATTGGAGCATTAATGCTGTGAGCTCAGTGTACACATTTGTGGGAATAAACCATGGTTCATATAAATAATATATGCCTCCAGAATCAGTATAAGCCTCTGAAGTAACAATATGAGTCTCCAGTGACTTTCCTTTAATGAAACTGAATCCTTGGCAAAAACTGCTCAGAGATAGGGTGCACGTGTAGCACTATAACTGTAACTATGTGTGTGTGTGACAACAAAAAATGTCTTCCAAAGATTCAGTAGTGGCCTTGCAACTCCTACTTCTATGGTTTTAATTCCAGGATTTGATTATTACTTTGGGATACCCTATAGCCATGATATGGGCTGCACTGACACCTTAGGCTATAACTTACCTCCCTGCCCAGCTTGCCCGTGGCACTCTACAAGAGGAAGGTAAGGCTTCTTTGCTGATGAGCACGATTCTCTTTGGAGACAGACTTCTAGTAATTTGATCATCAAGGGCATTTTTGTCACTTGCGTCCTATTTTGTTGCTGTTATAAGAGCCAGGGGATGGTGAGCTAATTTTCTGGAAAACCACTTGCCTCTACCATGAAATCACTGCTCCCAATCTAGGGCTGTGGATATGCTCCATAAAGCTTCCCCCACTCTGCAGGAAATGGATTTCTTCAGTTCAGAGTGTGGCTTTCTGATTGCATCCTGTTTGTGTGCAAAGAGATATTTCTTTCACTGAAAACAATACAGAAGTTCTTTGGGCAGTATTTTCTACATGTTCATCAGAGCTGTTACTCATGCAAGGACCCATGAGTCATAGTAATATCTCTGGTCAAGTCCCAGTATCCTAATGTATGTACCTCCCCCCACCTATTCCCACCAAACCTTTATTTTCTTCACTTTTCATAACAACGTATGGAGTGGATTTATTGCATCAAGCCAGGGATCTCCCTGATCCATTACTGTATTTCCAACAGTGGGAGCCATATTTTACCCTGAAAGTCACTGCTAGAGCAAGGTTCTTAGCATTAGAGAACCAGAGGTACATGTGGAGACTTACAGCAAATGGAGCGTTCCTGTTTCAATGTTCAAGCCAGCCACACCTTTGAGGAAACTCCATTCCATCGCCTCATCAACCTGCATTTCTTTCTCTTTCCCAAACAAATTACAGTTGTCTGTTGTCTCCAAGATGTTTACTTCACATTGGGTGTTTGGAGGTTTTGTTATTTGTTTGCCCCCTGACACCCCTCAAAGATCTTTCTGCTAGTGGTGCCATCATCGCAGAACTCTGGAGTGAGATCCTGCACCACAAAGAGAGCGAAAAAGTCCAAAATGAATATTACCACCTTATAGAGAAACTGGTCCTTAAGACCAATAAGGACAGAGCTGACTGTAACCTAGTTTTGATTTCTTAATGAGTGTGCTGAAGCCTGCTGATAATTCTTGTGTATGGGTGGTGCTGTTTTGACTACATAAGAATTCACATTTGAGATATTGTTCATTAGTAGCATATAGAAGAGATGGGGAATTTCTAGACCACAGTCCTAATACAGCCTGTGGAGCTCCCTACTTTGGGCAGGGAAGCATTCTGGGAAGGAATGAACCCCTCTTTTGGACATTCCCCCAGTCTTTTATCTTCCACTCTGTTCAGTCAGTAGGGGGAGGTCAAAGGTTGGAAGGGGGGGTTCCAAATTGAGCTGTGTGGCCCAGGGCTTTGCTTGCCCCATCTTTTCCCTACTGATAAGGAATGCTGGAAGCTAAATGATTCCCATCCTTTTGCTAGAGTAATGTAAGGTAATGAATGTTGTCACTCCTTATGACAGTGAATCCAACATCACAGCTACTTGCTGGTGAATATGTACTTTCTTTTGTCTGCCTAGCCCCTATCAGCATTCACCTTTGTTGATGACCCTGATTTCTATGTGTGCATGGGCATAGTGTTCATTCTTTTCAAGCTGTTCATATTTTGCTGAACTTCTTTTTTGTATAAACATCAGTTCTTACCGTATATACAAGTGAAAGAAAAACTTGATAGATTTTTTAAGATTGATTCTGTCCTAATCTCCCACTGTATATTCATAACTTTTCTTTAAGGGATGTTTTATAATTCCTCCCTTCCCTGCAGCAAACAGCAGAAAGACTGTTATCCTGAGATTGCACTTCCTCTTTTTGAGAACTCTGCAATTGTTGAACAGCCTGTGAACCTCACCAGCCTGGCTGCAAAGTATATAGAGAGAGCAGTTCATTTCATCGATCGTGCAAGGTAAAAGTAGTCAATAGCTTTCAATGGATGTCACACAGAACCATGTGCTAGCATTAGGCAAATGAGCCCCATGAGTTTTGAACTTGTGCGTCTCTTCCTCCCTTCTCTTTAATGTAGATGTGAGAGGCAGAATGAAATTGTTGACTAACAGTAGATTGGACCACCTTATACCTAAAGGTAAACAGTGGTTTAGTTCTGCGCAGGTTAGCCTCACTGAGGCTGAGGGAAGCACCACACTCAAATATTCTGCTCTCCTTCTTTTGATTCTGAATGGTCAGAGGGTTCTTCTGACATGACCTTCTTTTCCTCTTGTGTGACCAGAGGCTTTGGAGAGTGCAGTTTCACTTTCTGCAAATTGGCGTATTGCTGTTATATATGAAGCACTGTGATTTACACTGCATGTTTAAAAGTTGATTTGTTTAAAAATTGCCAAACCGTTAGTAAAACAGTCCTGATACTTGGAGTTTTTAGGATGCACACATAATATCCTTTAACTGTATACCTCAAAATGTGAAGATGAATGCCATGAATACGCATTTTCTACAAACGCATGTATCTGTACAGCTCAGTTGTTAGGGAGTTAGGACTGGTAGATTATACACATCATTAGAAATGTGAGGCTGCTGCTAAAAACAGCAGTCCCATGTCAGATTGCTCTTTGTCCCTGTGTAGTAGTTGGTTTGCCTTCATACACTGACTTCATTATGTTGAGCATCCTCCCTTGTGCTATACATCATTGACAAGCAGGTGCAGGGTGGTGCTCCGTTTAATCATAGGAGGTCATAAGGCAAGTTGATTTTGACAAGGAGTTTCCATTTTAGGTGGCCGTTCTGTGGTTCTGATAAAGCTCCCAGAGAAAAAGAAGCCATCTGGAGTTACAAACTAAGGCTGCGATTGAACATCACCTCTGCCTATCATACATACGCACATGTGCAAACATAGTAACATTGTGCCACATAAGTGAATGACTGGGTACTATTGTGCAGTGTCCAGTAATGTGCAAGCCCAGTGCACAGTGCAAAAACAGTGTACAGCATTGCTGTAGGTACAGCTCTGCTTCTGTTGCTTTGAGCAGAATACATCTGTTGTACTATAGTGAATAATTTGCTCTGCACGTGTAGCATGACTTAACACATGTGTGTGTCACTGACAGAATCCTAGCCTAATAATAGTGTTAATTCTAGCAGAGTTGACTTTACTAAAAAGGCTGTCCTTTGGTGAAAAATAAATGCCTGCCCAGGTTGTGTGATTTAACAATCCAAGTGCATATCACCTTGCAATCCAAAAGTAGTTTTGCCTAGTTGTTGTAGAGCCAAAGTGAGCAACTTTGGGAGGTCCAGGGGCCAGTCTTCTGTCCCTGGAATCCTCTGTTGGCTGCATACAGTGGCCAAAAATATTAAAGGATGTGGGAAGAAGTCCACCTGTGGTTTTGAGAGGGAAATAGTATTTTTTGATGTTAGCACAGGAAGGACATCTAGCCTACTTAAAAGGTAAATCATCTTTCATTGAGGCTTTGAGGAAAAGCAATTAACTGTCTTTTTTTTTTTTACCAATAAGGGACAGTCTGGGCAAGAGTATGTGGGAGGGGTCTTGGGGGCCATATAGTCTCAGGGCTACACCCTGATACAGAGCCAGGCCTGTTTTGCATAAGGACTTCAGTGGCTCTGAGAAATATTTCTCAAGAGCCAGCATTGTAACCTTGCTATCAAGTTTTCTTCTGTTAGCTATAGACAGAATGTAGCTATTCCCTTTATTGAGCTGCTGAGGTAAATTTCTGTATTAGATAGAAAGACACAGCAAATAATTTTAAATTAATACATAGTAATCATTTCATAGGAAAAGAGAAACAACCATAATCTTTCTGCACTAGGAAAAAGAGTGGTAAAATGATTGATGGGCTTGGTTTCATGCAAGTGCACTTGACTCTGAAAACTGATAGGGGCATATCAGAGAGTTTGCTGTGGTTCTATGATCATTCTTTTTGGCTTTAGTTCACTAATGTTAGTTGGCAACATTTTCTAGGAGAAGAGAAATTCAGTTTTTCTTTGTTTGTTTGTTTCATTATTGTAAGCAGACAGACCCATTCAGAAAGCTGTATCTTGTGTTTCCCGTTAACACTGAGTATTAGAGCTGAGTATCTTTGTTAATGAAAATTGCTTACCAGAAAGCAAAGTCTTGAGGAGAAAGTTAGAATGTTAGAACTCTGTGAGGCAAACTAAGGGTCGAAGTTAGGAGAGGAGACAGATTTATGCTGATGTTTGTGAATGGGAAACCTTCTCAGAGAAATTTATACCATGGAGTTTTGACTGACTGACTGACTGACTAACAACTGCATGCTTGATTCAAAATATTTTCGGTCTCTTGTGGGCCGCACATTGTAGCACAAGGCTGAGAATCATATGGCTCTCTGGATCTCACTGGACTCCAAGTTCCATCAGCCTTAACCAATATAGCCAGTGGCGGGGGATGCTGGAATGACTCATTCACACTCCCATTCTAGATGAAAGAAGGGAATGCATAGAAACAGAGACTTCCTCACTTACATTTCATACCTTTGGATTGTGATCTGTGTGGCAGATAACATCACAGGTCTGAGACAATGCTCCACAGTTATGATGAGGGGCAAGTCAAGGACATGACAGGACCCGGGAGTGCTTATGTATATAAAACATGTGGAGATAATTTTTAAAAAATTGAATTGTGATCAGAACCATAAAACAAAACCTTTGCCTTCAATAAGCATTTGGCAAATTATCATGCGTCTAATCCATGACTCTTGGCAGGTAGCAGAAGTCATGTGTAGTTAGCAGATCAATCTACTGGGCAATAAGGGAGCGTTCATTACTCCGAGTTACCAAGAACTGTTAACAAAGTACACAACACATTTAGCTGAATGTTTAGATATTGTTTTATTATCTTAACTGTAAAAGGTAATCATTTGAGATTGAAATCTATTAACTACTACTTTGTTCAATCCAAATTTTAAAAATCCAAAGAGGAAGGGTGAGCCTTCCAGATAGGTGAGATTTTTCTACAAACAGTTGCCTAAAGTAGATGAGATATATTTTCTGGTTCTTCATATATATGTGTGTACACACACACACACATATATATACTTATATAAGATAGTATAGGGATCACAGACACCAGTTCACTTTTACTACCTGCAAATCCTAATATATATGTGTGTGTGTGCGTATACATAAATATTATGTATAATATTTGGGGTTGGACTGGATGGCCTGTGTGGTCTCTTCCAACTCTGAATTTCTATGATTCTATGATTAGGATTAGCAGGTAGCAAAAGCGAACTGGTATCTGTGGAAGTGATCCCTATACTATCTTATACTCAGTACAGCAAGATCAAATCAACAGGCTTTGACGCTAGCTCTCCCTCGTTGCAGAAGTGAAGTAATATGACATCTCATTCTGACCTGTACTTTCTTTGATTTATCTGCAGTAGAGAGTTCATATAATGACACTTCAGTTGTACCTGGGAATATGCTTATGTAATTAGTATTGGCAAAGGTCCACAGATGCCCAAACAGTGTCTGAATTGTCACATGAAGCAAAAGCATATCACATGTGCAATACTGTGCTAGAACCTGATCAAACCAGTATCAGGGTGTTTTCATCCATGTTTAAAACATCAGGATGAATGCCTGTGACCTTTGAAAAATGAATGAATGGAATGTTTGATTTGTACTTTATTATTTCTGAACAATTTGTACCCATGTGAGATCAAGGTACACAGTACTGAGTGTAGGGTTAATGAAAAAAAACCCTTTTTAACTAATTACAAGGTTTCTTTTTAATTGGGTATCAGAAGCATATTGATCTAGTTAATCTCTCACACAAGTCAGTGAAGTTAATCCAGGAAACAGTTCATTCGGGCATATTGTTATCTTAAAGTAGTTTAATAATTTAATATTTATTTTTTATTTTGCCTGGGCTTGTTTTGTTCATAGGCTGAGTTCTTGAAGCCTGTATGTGTGTTTTTTAGTTAGATATGTTGATGACTGTCACATGATAGCATGAGGTAAAGGCAAGGGACAGTTGGGATGGAGAGAACAAGAAGGTACCTTGATCTGGAGTGATTAATGTAGTATTCAAAGTTGACTAAATCTCCCAACTTCCCCTTGTCGATTCTGCATAGTGTTCCAGATGAAGGTGTAAGAAGCCATCAGGGTTCATAGCTGGAGAGAAGTGCAGCAAACATTCTGGAGGCTAAATGACAAGTACAAATCCTTTTTCCCTATAAATATTGCAAAGACATACAATCTATAGATGAAATAACATGTAATTTCTCTGAAATTTTGTCTTCATTTCTCACAAACACCTCAGAAATGTTAGGATGATGATGATAACATTAATTTATGTTAGATTTTTTGCCAGACACAGCTTTAAAATTTGTACCGTACAAAAATTAAAAATATAATAAAGCTAACAATGGAATTGAAAGCAGTACAAACATGATCATTAAAAAGAAAACAAATAATGAACAGTACAGCACATTTTCAAAGGCCGTTTCGCCTCCCTGAAAAATCAGCGCTCAAAGGCCTGCTGGAGCAAAAAGAACTTCAGCTACCTGCAAAAAGATAGCAGGAAGGGCACCAGCCTTGCCTCTCTGACAGCATCACTGACAGTGACACTCGGGGCTGCCAGTCTTGTGCATGGTTCTGTAAGAGTTTTGTACTTAGAGCCAGTTTTCTACTCTCAAACAACTAATATCTAAACCAGTTGTGGGCAACTGTAGTGGGCCCATGGGCCTATTTTCTGCCCATGAGATCCTCTTGGGGTGGTCAAAAGGCCAAACAAACCATTCCAGAATCGATGCATGGAAATCTCCTTCTGACTTTGGAAAGTTCATATTTTTTGAAGTTAAATGTTGCAGGGATACCCTACAAATTACTTAAAGTAGGAGCTGATATTCCCCTAAGAGTCCCAGCAGGAACAATTTACTGTTTTTGTAGATGAGAAAAAGGGTGATCCCAGAAATCTGAACAGGTTGAGGGCAGGAAAGGAAGCCACATGGGGTCCACATTCCAGCCGAAGGATGCACTTTGCTGACCTCATATTAACAATATAACTGACATTTCCCCTTCATTTTTCCAAGTCATTGTGATTGTTAGAAGAAAACATTTTCAACACTTTTGTTGTTAGATATTTTTAAAGTAAATAAATTCAAATTGTCTGTTGCTACAAGATTTATACTCCAAGACGGGAAAGATAAACGTTTACCTCTGTCAAAGGAGCTCACTGTTTAGCTACTCAATAATGTACGCTTTATAGATTTTGAGCTTCAGCAAAAAATGTTTTTACAAATATGGTCAGCTTATATTAATACTTAGGCCTAGCCCATGTGCCTACCTATGTATCCCCCTCTCCCTTTCTTGTTCCTCTTTCTTTCAAATATATTTTTTAAAAATCCAGTGGATGGATGGATGGATAGATAGATAGATAGATAGATAGATAGATAGATAGATAGATAGATAGAGTTTCTCTAAGTGTGAAAAGAACTGCATAATTTTTTTTAAAGCTTTGTTCAGTTTGTGAATGCTTTGGTTTGGCTGTTCGGTAGAACTGTGGGGATTTTAAGAAGTCACCAAAGGAATACATAAATACGTTTGTCACTCTGTGCTGGATGTTTTCCTGCCTTTGTAGTTAGTGAAATAGAAGGTTTGGAGAGGAAGTGCCAAGAGTAGCTAAATGTTGTACTTGGTATAGGAAAGGGAAGGAGAATTGAGGTTTAAATGTCTGTGTTTGAAAATGGCCGCTGTCAAATTTCTGTTTTTAATGTATGCAGTGATAGCTGGAAGACTTGATATGAAAGGGGTTCTTACAGATGTATTTCATGAAGGATAGTGCGTCTTGTCTTGGGAACTGTGAGGCAAACATATGTTTGTTTGTTTAAGTTCCGTGAGCGTAAGTGCGCACAAATACGCAAATACACACGCACTTGTTGTAATCCTGTTCCTCCTCATCAATTGTGATCCCACCCTTTTCCCTTTGGAGGGCCCTGAGGAAGAGCAAGCCTTGTTTGAATGGATAAATATAGCTGTAAACAAGAAAACAGGACATGTTCTCTGGTTATTTAAAAATAAACTAGCTTGGCTGATAAACTCCTCCTTTTTAATATCTTTGCCCTTCCTGACAGCATGCTTTGCTCCATATTGAGATTCTGCTGTGTAGGAATGCTAAAGCCATCTGGAATTCACAAAGTGATTCTTTCCTATAGTTTACTCTCCTCATAATCCATGCTGAGTTTCTTTTAATGTGAAAAAGGAGCTATCAGCATGTGTATGCTTGTACAGAATTCTGCTGTGGAATATGTACTGGCTTATTTTGGCTTCTGGATTACATGTAGAATAGGTTTGGGTCTCTTTGAGCGCTGTCTGTTTAAAGATGGTCCAGGCCAATTCTTATAACCATCATGGTCTCCCTCCCACTCTTTTGTGTGCATGTGTAGAAAAGCCTGTTCCCAGAAACCTTCAGGAGTGGCAAATAGGGGGAAGCCCCCAACCATACAAAATGAAACCAGAACTCTTCTGGTTTCATGGTGCTGATAGGGAACCTGGTGAGCTGCATCCTCAAGTGAACTATATCTGATTCTGATTAGCTTTTCCATGCATTGGCACAACTTGTAGATTATTATCGTCTACACTGATTCTAATCCTTTTTTTTTTTGTAGTAGAAATTAAATGGGTTTCTTTGTTTATTTTGTATTGGTGTATTTTTTAAAAAAGTTTACACTTCATATGACACAAACACCAATGTGAAAAGAACACTATGAAATATAATACAAATTAATTTCACTCTACTGCTCCTCCTTCAGCCCTCTTCCTTGCCAGCTTTGTTGCCAGTTCCCTTGTCTTCCCCACCCTTTGTTTCCTTTCCCGGCTTATTCCAAATTCCATCTCCAAGGGGACAAGAAGGAAGGAAGGAGGGAAGGAATTGTACCTTCCTGGCTGTTAATGGTAATGCAGAGTAGAAGAAGGAAGAAATGGTGGCTAAGTTCCAAATAAGTTTTTCAAAAAGGTTTAAAAAAATGAAAAAGCAAAACAGATTCCTTGAGGGTTTTTTTGCTTTTGAAAGTGTTTATTTCCCCTAACCTTGTGACATAGAGCTCATTTTCTCAAGCTTCTCACCACTCATACAGTGACATAAACCAGCCCTGGTGAATAATGGAAGTGAGTGAGGTCAACATTTCAGAACAAGGCAGTGAATATTTTTCTACAAATCTCTCTACCCCCTCTCCCCTCCCCCCTCCCTCTCTCTCTTTATTTATTTAGAGAATTTATATCCTGCTCTTCAGCCGAAAAAAGCTCCCAGAGCAGCTTACAAATTGTTAATGTGACAATTCCCTGCTCTAAGGCTTACAATCAAATGGAACCTTCTTATGAATCTTTACAAGGTTTGTTGTTGAGGTAGTGTGTCCTCAAGTCATTTCTGACTTATGGTGACCCTAAGACAAACCTGTTACTAGGTTTCCTTGGCAAGATTCGATCAAGGAGGGAGGTGCCTTTGCCTTCCTCTGAGGCTGAGCAAGTGTGACTTGCCCAAAGTCACCCAGTGGGTTTCCATGGCTGAGCAGGGATGTGAACCCTGGTCTCCAGTGTCCTAGTCAAATGCTCAAACCACTACACCATACTGGCTCTCCTTTATGTAGACCCTTCTTTCTATTGCATTCCAGTTGACCAAAACCTCAGCTGAGGGGAGGAACAAGCTCCCCCTCCCTCCAAATCTGCTCCAAAGGTCCCGCTCACGTGGCCGACCATTATCCTTTAGGAAACCCCTGGCCCCAGGGTTCATGCAAGTAAGAGGGCTGCTGTGGGGAGGGAAAGGAAGTTCCATCAAGATTCAGCACCATCATAATGTTTGGTTTAGGCCTTTCCGCACTACACTGTCCTAGTTCTATTATTCTACTTTCAGCGTCCTGTGGAATCATGGAGTTTGTAGTTTACTGGGGCCAAAGAGCTCTCCAGCTGACAATTCGAAAGTCCCTTCCCTAAACTGCAAACCCTAGGATTCCATAGAATGTTGAAAGTGGAATGATAACACTATAACAGTGTTGTGCAGAAAGGTGCTGAGAAAAACAGTTGCAAACACAGATATGGGGACCATTCAGCACTGAGTGGCATTGCTCGTACTTCATGTGTCAAAGATCTCTGGCTTAGATGACGTGCCTGGAAAAATCCTCTTGAAATTTTGTTGAGTTGGTACCTATCCAAGTGCCAGTAATGGTGTTGAACACCCAAATCAGTCTCGCTTGAACAGATGGAGGTTTGTATGTTCATACTGAGGCAGTCTGGGCTAGGGCTTCATGTGGCCTCCAGGCTGTTTTTGAGCCTCTCAGCTCCTCCAGGCTCTCAGAACTGTCCTTTTCCTGCCCAGGGAAAAGGTGAATTGGCTCTCAGGGACTCTTCCATGAGAAGGCATTCCTCTTTTAAATTGGTTGCAGGATTCCGCCCCCCCCACCAATTAACATGAAAACATAATGGGGGGAGTTGTGTGTGTGTTTTAGTTTTGGCAGTGTTGGCCATCCATGAGGTTTCCAAAGGGTCCCGGAAGCAGAAAATGGGCTTCCAGACCCACTACAATTGCCCACCACTGATTTATATGTTCAGCTGTTGCCCCCTTTCTTCATAGCAAAGGCCACTGCCCGCAGATGCATCCATTTGCTACCTAGCCCTGGATGGGAGAATGTGTGATTGTAGCACTGAGATTTTCTGTTTTTCCTTTTTTAAAAAACAAACAAACATCCATTTTGCTTGTTCTTTGAGCCAAAATTTAAGAGGGAAAATAATGAGTAGAGTTACAGAAAAGTACATGACTTGGAAATGCAGGCTTTGGTCAAGGCTCTTTGATGAAGAGATTTCAAAGGAAGGTTGGGGCTACCCACGCTCTGCCCTCAGCCTGTTGCACAAGAGGCAAGCAGGAGTGGTGCCCGGAAAACTGTGTCTTGCCTGTCACTTCAGGGAAGTGAAAGCAAATGAGATTAGGAACTAAAAGGCAGGAGAGGAAATCACCCCTGTCAGCTCTCTCTTGAGTCAGGCCCTCAGGCAAGGGTGGAGACTGGTGTGTGGAGTAGGCCTCAGATTTCTGAGGCAATACTTAGCAACAAGGAAGAGAAGGTAAACAGAACCATCCTAGGATGTGTCAACAGAAAATCTGATTCTCATAACAGGAAAGAGCCACAGCACTCCCAGGCCTTCCCCCTCCCCCTGCCATAGGCTGCAGATGCTAAAACCCAATGCAGTTATTGGGCTGATTGGAACCACCTTTGCCATATGTTCACTGCCACTTTGCATCCCAGATAAATTTTCTGAGTGTAGAAGCTGGTAATGCCTTTGTTCCCTGTTGTCCTCTATTTCTTTAATGTTAAAAGATTACAGGAATTTTTGGCTTTGGGGAGGGAAGAACAGGTGGGAAATGATGGCAGAGGTGTGAGAGGTAGGTTTGGGTAACACTGAAATTCACTTCTTAGTTGCTCGCTTGAATAGCCTCCATAGAGGCATTATGTAAACCTTGTCTCCATACACATGCAAAGTCCTAGTGAAGAAACAATTTAAAATATCTCCACGAGGGTATTGTATATTTGAGACTGTGATTGTGAAAGTCCTATTCCATGTTGCCCTGTTGGTTCCTCCAGGAGAAAGAATTAATGCCAGTTTTTTGTCTTTTTTTGGCCTGAAATTATATATTATGGGAAGGATGTACAACACAGCACAGAACGTGCAGGTCAGTTGCACAGGGGTTCATATGCACAATGCAGCTGTCTTTATGATTTTGAGACTGCTCCACAGATGTTATATATATTACTATAAGTGGAAAAGAGCTTTGCTATGTGAGTAGTACCAAAGATCAGTACCTGAGAGAGGTACAGATATTCTTCTAAATAAATTGACCCTGAAACACCTTTCCTAAAAATGTCTTAGGCACTCTAAGCTGCCATGGGTGAGTGGTGGTGAATTAAGTCTTTGGTCTTAATTCAGATCTAGGGATGAATTTATGTTCCCCTGGGTTTTGGCTTAAACCTTTGTACTCTCCCTTTGCACTTAATTCAGCATACTGTCATCACATAATAACTGCACTTGACTGACATATTTATTGTTGCAATCTTGAAACTATTCTAATTAGCTGTCCTTATAGAGTTATGTAATAAAAAACTTGATTTAAAAAAAGCTGTTTGAACTCCCCAACAATTTGCAGCATTTTAGAGTCATAGAGATGGAAGGGGCCTCATCGGTTATTTAGTCCAACCCCCTGCACAATGCAGGATCTCCGGCTCCTGAGTGAGAAAGAAGGAAAAGCCAAGTATTTGTGCAACATACCCCATCTTTTTTATTCTTTCATTCAGTGATGGGTGGTTTCACTTTCTCTAGAGAGTCTCCTTATTTGTGTCTCAAAAACCAGGGGACTTGCTCTCTGTGACCCTGCTTGATCAATCCAGTTGTGTTTGTTTCTTCCAGCATGAGGGTAAGGACCAGAGTGGTGCAGCATCACTTTCCCTTGATGGAAAGTGTTTTTTTCCAAACAAAAAACAAAACAGAATGTTTAAAAGTCAAGTCTTAGATTGCATGAGTTTTCCTCTGATGGAATTCTGTCCCACAGTCTTAACCCTTTGTGGAGTGATTCTTCATCACTAGTTACCTTTTTACAGGTTGTGCTTCCTTTTAAGGCCCACATTCCAGTCTTTAGGTCATTTTGTTTATGTATACTCCAGTGGAAGACAGTTAAGAATCCAGTTCCTGATATAATGTCTCCCCCACTTTGCCATTGTTCAACTCAGTTATTCCTGCTAGAATAGCTACTGTGCAGTTTTCTTGTGCGGGGAATATGCTCTTGGATGCTGCTGTGGATGCATCTTCTGCCCCCAGCTTTGTACAAGTGAATTATTCTGCGCTGGTTATAATGGCATGTGGAAGGCATCCATAACTGAGCAGCCTCTTAAAAGTGATTTTCCAAATTCTGCAGTTTGAATGCAAGAGTAGGTTATTATGCCTGTGATTGTAGTTCTGAAATAAGCTGTCAAGAATTTAGGAAATCCTAGTCTACTCCACTTCTGTACACAGGGCCCCTGCTAGGTATGAGGGAGTTCTGAGTAAGGTGCTCTCCTTGGCAGAGGGATGAACACTGGAGCTGAAATAAATGTCAACAACAGCAATAACAACAACAACAACAACATGTATTTATAATGTCCTTTTCACCAAAGGGCAGAACATCAACATATACTGTCGGGGATAAGGACAATAAACATAACACTATAGCAACATGTGGGATGAAATCCAGCACTGGGCCAATCGCTAACCATCTCAGCACCTTAAACACAACTCAGTGTTAATGTCACAGAGAAAATGAGTACCGCTGAGCCAGGTTCTGAGAACTGCCACTATCTTAATGTTCCTGCTAAAGTCTTTGCCCTCTGACATAGTGTCTCAGTGCCAGACATTCCTCCCCACCATTTTGGGGGAGTTAGTTAAGGAATGTCAGTATCAACATAGTGGGCTGTCATGGCTTGCCTGAGGGTGCCAAGCCTGTTTGTTTTTGGTTTTTTTGAAGGCAGAATCCAATTAAATCTGATATAATAGTGAATCTCCACTTGGGAAATGCTAGTGGAGAAGCTCTTAATCTTCAAGTGTTTAAACAGTGTTCGTTATAAGTGTGCTACAGGATTGTCAACTGAGAGACAGCTTTTCTACCACCTTTTTCTTCTAGAGCACATTCACCAGAAAGTGTTGGATAAGTTCTAATCAGGCTTCATGTGACCTGGGAAAATGGTGAAGCTCAACAGGCATGGCCAGTATCCTATATGAACTGACTGTGGGCCTTAGAACTAGAGCTTGGAAGAATTACTTTTGAGGACCACAAAATCCAGAATCTCCTAGCCAGTTTTGCCAAACTCTGCCAAGAGCATGTATCATATCAGAGTTTCATGTGAAGAAGTCTCTGGAAGACTGAATAATAAATACTAGCTTGAATAAAGAAGACCAGTCCTATGGCAGAGAGAAGTGGGAAGGAGTTGCCCAAGTAGTTGGAGAAAAGGAATCACAAGTATTCAAGAATTTTAGCTCAGTGCTGTAACTAAGGTGAATACTAATGTTTTTCTTATCTAACAACAATGGTAGTAAACTATAATGAGGCTATGTTATGGTGAGGCATGGAAGCCAGCATGGTATAGTGGTTTGAATGTTGGATTACAACCCTGGAAACTAGAATTCAGTTCCCCGCTCAGCCATGGAAACTCACTGAGTGACTTTGGGCAAGTTATACACTCTTAGCCCCCAGAAAACTCCATGACAGGTTTGCCTTATGGTCACCATAAGTCCAAAACATGTTCCTTCAAGTTGAAGGAACACAACAAAAACAATGTTGAAGCATGATCATTCTGACCAAGGCTTGTCTCCTCATTTTAGTTAACCAATATGCACTCTCTTTTTCCTTCTAGCCAGAGGGGTCAACCCTTCTTCTTATACCTTGCCCTGGCTCATATGCACGTGCCCTTGTTTTTGTCTGAACCATTGTGGAATTTGTCTTGTCAAGATCCATATGGAGCCAACCTAAGAGAGATGGATGCCCTGGTGGGACAAATAAAGGACAAAGTTGATAGTACTGCAAAGGAGAACACATTCCTCTGGTTCACAGGTGAAACCATAAAACCTAGTCACTGTAACAAAGATTGCTTAGATGCTGATTTTAATGGGAATGACTGAAGGGTCTGTGGTGAGACACAGGGACAAAGGGGGGGTTCAGGGGGGTTATAGCAGCTGTAGTAACTTAATCTCTGGAAAGCATCTTGTTCAGGCAGTGTGTTAAATCAGCTCAGCTGTGGTGGATAGCATGGTGGCCCTGGATTCAAATTCTCACTCAGCCATAAAACTAACCAGTCATTTATATTTGTCTTACCTATTTATTATTTAGGAAAAAGTAGAAGGGAACTTAAGTCAATAAATCTAATTCCCTCCCCCACTGTCATCTCCTTTTCTTTGTGTTTCGGGCCTTTTTATAGCTTTTAAGCCTGAGGGCAGAGAATTGTCAAGCTAACAATTTATAAGCTGCCCTGGGAACTTATTTGGCTGAAGGGTGGAATGTAAATGCTCTAAATAAACAAGAAATAAATAGTGTGTGTCTGTGCACATGCATACAACATGATTATAAACAGTATGCTATGGACTGATGTAAAACCAACCAGATCCTGCTCAGAATGACAGCTTTCTCTGGGGCTCATGATCACTGCATGTGATCTGTGTTTGCATCTACACCCGCTCTGTCAGCTCAACAAATGTAGATCAGATTAATAGATATGGTAGCTTCTCCAGAAAGTAGATATGGAATAATGATAGCTTCTCAATCTAAACTACCTCACAGGATTGTTAAGATAAAAACAAGAGTAAGAGTCAGGGGGAAATCATATACAATACTCTCAGTTACAGGAAGTAAATGAAACAGAATTAGTTCATACATATGTTTGGAGAAACATGATTATCATAAAGAATTTGAGGCATTCCAGTGGTCTTTTAGGATGTCACATGGGTTACAATGTTGTAGACATTTACATGGGAACAAGTTCCACAGAACATGATGGTGCTTCTGAGCAGATGTATGTAGGATGGATTGTTAATGTAAATGAACTGCTGCTCTATAGAAGATCCACTGTCCAATTTTTCTGTCTCTCACTCACACACACACAAGTTCTCTCACAAAGACACATTCCTCCTTGCATACAAATACCCATAAATATACACACTCTTTTTCAGTTGAGGCACTCACACATGGATAAACAAACATCCTTGCACGTTCTTCAGGCACATACAGGCTGGAAGGAAAACTTTGAACTGCTCCTTGTCTCTTGGCCCTCTGTCCCTGCCTGTCCTTTCCTCCTTGTTCAGGCAGCTTCTGCAACAGGAAGTAAAGAGCTTGCCTAGGCCACACCTTCAGATTGGTTATTTGAACATTCCTCTTCCCCAGCACTGCCTCCTTCCCATTTTCTATTTGATACGTCACCCTACAGAACACATGAAGTACTTTTAATGCTGATGACGATGAGAGCTCGTGCTGAGATTCTGAATCTGGGATTCTACCTGGGCAGCAGTATATTGGGATCCATGTAGGTTCCCAGAGACATTCCTATGATTTTTGGGACGCTTGGAAAGTGTGAATTGCTTGGCTCTTAAGGTCCTCACAAGTCTCTTAAAACTAGCCCTGTGCAATGTAAGGAACCAGATTATACTACAGTGTGCTTTCTTCTGGCACAACCTCCACATCACATCCTATTATAGTCAGTCGATGCAACCGATACATGGCCATGCTGCCACAGGTGCATGCACGTTGCATTCACTGATTACAATGGGATGCAACGCTTGTGTTTTTTGTTTTACACGGGGGGTGCCCGGAATGGAACTCCTGCATATACAGCAGGTACACTGTATTGGATTGCTAGGCCTGTTTTTAAGAACTACAGGAGTGAAACCTGTCACACCCTTTGCCACCTTTCAGACCCCATCCTGTGATTTAACCTTTGCACTGGAAATCTTGTGCTCACGGGAACAAATACAGCAAAAGACTTGCGAAAGTGATAAAATTTTTCAAAGCCTTCTGATTCTGCTCCTTTCCTCTGGGGAATTTGGGTAATCCCTAATATAATCTGAGGAGAGCTTTGGAAAGCTCATGCATGTCTAGGTACTTGTCTTTAATAAAGAAAACTGTGACTGTTGTTGGGTGCCTTCAAGTAATTTCCAACTTGTCATGGGGTTTTCTGGGGCTGAGGGTGTGTGACATGCCCAAGGTCACCAAATGAGTTTGAATGACTGGGCAGGGAATCGAACCCTAGTCACAGGGCTTTTAGTCCAAAGCTCAAAGCACTACCCTTTAAGAATAGTACTCAAACAAATGGACTTCCGTGATAGCTCCTGGAGTGCCTGTCATTAATATTCAATTTAACTGAATTACTGGAACGAGTTTCACATGTTTTGACAGTGCATAGTACATTCTAGGTTTTTATACTTTTACTCTAGATCCTGTTTCTTGCTCTTGAATGTGGCTGCAACTGCTCTCCCATCCAGGCACTAGCCAGGTCCACAGTTGCTTAGCAGCCTCCCTATTGCTGCAGCAGCATGTGGTCTCAGACCACTCACTGCACTCTGAACATGACCTTTTACCAAGTAAGCTTGATTTTTTTTCACTTCCTTCTTCTCCATTCCCACAGATTTGGAACAGAGATGTGAAAGGGAAAGTCAGCACATATTAATTCCCAATCCTGTGTATTTTATATGAGCCGGAATAGAGAGCTGTCATGCAAAATATGTAGATTTGAGCAGACAAGGCCTTAGTATTGCTTACTTACGTAACGTGTATATTTGCAAGTCTTCTAGGAAGACTTAGTATTATAGTAAACTAGCACCTTCCATACTCAGAAGAAGCTGGAAGACTCCCAGGAAAGTCTTCTGTCAAGGTACTTTGTTTAACTGAGCTCAGGTATCTGCATAATTGTGGATGGTTTCCAGTTAGCTGGGCCTATTTAGCCTCAAAGCAAATGGTGCATTGGACTGGGCCTTGGCTTAATCTCAGAGAAAGCTGTCACCAGGTGTGTAATATCTGTGGCAGTGAGCCTCTCCCTCAGCAAATTTAGGTGTGTTTCTTTTTTTAGTAGAAATGCTATCTGCCTGGATATCATGGAACACTGTGTGATGTGGGATGCCTTGATTGACCAGTTTGCCTTCTTTGTAGTCTTGATGCAGTCCATTTTAGACCCTTATGCTGCTCCAGATTCTGAGCTTGAGAAACCTTGGGAACATCACAGGCAATGACAGTCTTCAGACAGTTGTGTCATTTCAGCTAAAAGAGTGAACCATGTCACTAGTGTCTAAATATTAAAAACAGAAATCCTCATTAAATAGGAACAAGATATCCAATTCCTAAATCCACTGTTAATGAGACTGCTTTATGTTGCTCATTAAAACCCAAGGGAAGCTATTTCTTACTATTGTTTTCCCTCCCCTTGCTTGAGTTATTAGTGTGTAAGCCTAACTTTTCTCTTTATTGAGAAAATGTACTTTCATCTGGAATTTGCCTCCACTCTTTGGAGAAAGCAGTTGTTCAGATACTCTCTTTGGAATTTTTGTGCAGTCACAGCAGTTTTCAGGCCTGATTAGACATTTGGGGAAAGTTGAATATGGCTAAAGTAGCACTTGCTCCCTGTCTCTCTCCACAACCAGACATTCGGATGCCTTCATCATCACAGAACGTGGCCCATGCTTTTTTCTCCATTCCTTTCTTGACACTGGAAGCAACATCAGAAAGGACGTGCTTGTGTTAGCCTAACTAGGAGGGGACTGTCTGTGTGTCAGTTCGTAGCAGTAATTAATTTTTCTAGATAATATGCCTCTTCCACTTGGCACTGGTGCTTTTACATTTTCTGGGTTGCTCCCTAACTAGAGCTTTCTTTTAGAAGTACTATCCTTTGTTTTATTTACTTTTTTGTGCAGAATCCAGTTGAAGTCTTCATGTTATTGTGCTCTAGCCCTTTCTATGTTGTCCTCCTTTGGATATTATTTGTACAGCTCTTACTTGCGTTCTTTCTCCTATCCTCAATAAAAGGAGATTACGGTACCAGTTTGGACAGGCAAAACACTGTTTGGATTGTTGAGGACTCTTGTGTCTTTAATTAAAGCTTGCCATTTTCAGGTCATGTTCATTTTATTACTTTTCATTGATGGTGTTTGTAGATTGGTAATCAACAGGCTCTTAACTGGCATTGCCCTTCTTAGTTGCCCCAGTGTCTCCTGGAAGATGAGAAGGAAGTTACTCCTCCTCCTACTTTTTATGCTGTGAAATAGCAGAGTCCTTCACAAACTTTACTTCATTTCTGAAGTAACTCTTTGGAGAAAGATGCCATGGATAGAGGGCACAAAAGGGACTGGCAGGTTCCAGCAACCCTGAAAACCCTGGGAGGGCTGGTGCCACAGAACCAAAGAGCTGTTTGGGAAGTGGCAACAGCCTCTCCTTTGCCTGTTGTCTGCTTATATTGCCCGGATAGCCTGTGTTCTGCAACATGATTCAACTGGAGAATAGTTCCAGTGCCTTTATGCCTCCTTCTCTTGCAGAGGCTATTCCCAGGGGAGTTTGGGAGAGGAGCATTGTTTTCCATGCTCGCTGTGGGATTTTTTTTGCAAATATTTCTATGATTGCTGGAGACTTTCTTCACCCCTACTTTCTCCCCTCCCATTTAGTCTCTGGCATGTCCATGTGCAGGCATCCCATTTTAATGTGTAGGAACTTAGTAGCATCTACATGACATGAGTAGATCTACATGACATTTCACTTCCGATTGCTACTTGCATGTCACACCTCATCAGACCAACTTATAGTTGTATTTGAGAGTTTGGTTCTGGAGGCATCAGCAAAATGTGCCTGAAGAACAACAGCTTTGAACATTTGTCTTTGAGGCTAAAGTTGAATGAGGTATTGTGATACGTTTGAAGATGATGCTCACAATGTCATAGCTTGTGGCTGTAAAGATGAAGTGATCACTGATGGGATCATTAGCTCAGGCAGAAATGATTCTTTGGAGAGAGATGCTGGATTAATACTCCATGTTTTTTTTGGTCTTTCACATTGAACAAGCAACTAGGCAATTTCAGTGATGAGCAGTTTCATTGACCTCACTGAAGGTAACCTGCTCCATCTGGGCTGTTTGAAAGTATATCTAGCACAGGGGTGGGAGTTGTACAGCTCTCCAGCCGTCGTTGGACTTGCACCTCCCAACAACACTAGCCAGCATAGCCAGTGGTGCGGAATGCTAGGAGCTACAGTTCAAAAATACATGAGGAGCTGCATGTGCTGTAGCAGATGATTTACAAATGTTTATCTACAATATGGATCTGGCAGCCAAAAATAAAATCCTTTTATATTAACCTTGTGCAATGTTAAAATTTTTTTTAACATTTACTCTAGTGAAAGCTTGAGTGGAGCTCCATTGTTTCTTGTTTGTTTTTTTTTTAAACCTTCTCTCTTGTTTTTCCAGCTAGGTATATACCACTTTGTTGTAATATGTTAAAAAGCAGCTTTGTAAACCATCTGTGTATTCTCCATAATTGTGCATTGGAAGTAGCTTTATTACTGTAGGTGATGTTCATTTAGAAGGGAAAAGGCTCAAGCTATGTGTTCCTTTGTCATTACCAGTTCTACCTGTTGTGAATCAAATATACTTTTCTGTCCTCCTTTCCTTGCAGGAGACAATGGCCCTTGGTCTGAGAAGTGCGAATATGCAGGAAGTGTTGGCCCATACACTGGGATATGGCAAAGGAAAAGAGGTAATTGTTAGTTTTCACTTTGTTTAGGATCTGTTTGACTGCTTTGTAGTATGTCATGAGCACAATCTGTTTTCTGTAATCTTCCTTTTCCTAATTCAAGCAAAAAGCTGAAAGAAAATTAGGTGGGCTTTTTTCCTCCCTTAGTCTGATTTCTTCTTTCATGGCAGCAGCAACCTTGTCGCTGAACATTTATATCAGGATGAAGAAAGTTTGGCCTTCTAGATGCTGTTGGCCCTACAACTTCTGTCCTTGCTCACCACTGGCTTAGCTGAGTAAGGCTAATGGAAGTTGCTTTGCAACAACATATAGACTGCAGGTTGCCCACCGTTGGTGTAGACACATGCTATGGGTTGCATTTGACACCTTCTTGCTACACTGACTGCATGACTCAGGACCACTGTTTAATGTGTATTTCCTCCAGAAGTCACCTGCAACACAGAGAGGGGTGCAAATAATGTTCTGATGCCCTCTCACAAACATCTTAAGATGCTTAAAAAGTAATGTTACTTTGCTTTTTGGAAGACTGTAGCACATTAGATACTATAAGGGATATTTGGAGAGGAGGAAAATGTCCTTAATTCCTGGTCCTGGAATTATTTTCCTAACCTTTGCGGGCATTGCTACCATTCAATTTATCTTCAAAATTTTTTTGTATGTGTAGACCCCAGAATTTTGAATTTGCTCATAAGTCTGTATTTGGACATAGCCTATAGAGGCAGAAAACAATCTTGCTTTCCTGTTGTTGTTTTTGCTGGGGACAGTCCTCACCTCAGATTTATAATCAATACCACATTCAGTGTAAGTCCTTGAACTCAGTAATTCCAGCTATGTTCCCAGTGTTAATTTGGGCATAATTTTCAAAGTTCAGGTTTTGAAAGACAGTATCTCCTTCCCTTCCCTTTCCTTCCCTTTATCTTATCTTATCTTAAAATAAATATGCTTATGGTTATAGGAAGAGACTGTTTATTGCCAGTTACCTTGTCACCATAGAGGCTTAAAGCAGTGAGTTGTATTCAGTGGACAGGTAATCTCAGTGAATAGTGTTTCTGCCCATGCAAATCAGGAGACCTAGTTTTCATAAATCTTTCTCTACCTATTCTCTTCCAAATCAATTTTTGTTTTTTTACTATGCCGAATAAAATATGCTGGCCTTTAGGTATTACAAGAATTTTTGTTAGCTTTGTTGTAACAGATTAACAAAACTACCTCTTTGAACAGTTTGAAAAGAAGTGTAAGAAAAAAATCTTTCCAAGCAACTATCAGTTTGATATGGCAGAAATCTTCTTCCCTTTAACACCCATGTTTGCCTTTCATTTCTCTTTATAAATTATTTCTATATTTTTACCCATCTTACAGCTGCTGTTTTGTTCCCTTGCTGCTGGTTACATTATAGTAAAGAATGGGATGGATTTGTAATAAATACAAATATATAAATTTCCTCTGCACATTTGCTTTAGGTATAAGTCTCACTCACCATGGCAGTACTTTTCCAGGGTGGTGGTATTGCATGCTCCTGTGAGGCAAGAGGCTATCTTGATGGCAGTAATCCTGCTGATAGGATCTCCCATGTCAGACAGCTTTTTGCCAAACATCTGCTAAGCAGCAGTAGTAGTGGGGGATGACACTGGCGGAGGATCTGTCAGAAACAAAGGCAGTGGCATCATAACTAACACTTGTTATTACTGCTCAGAAGGATAAATCCCGTAAAATATGATAAATCCCGTATAAATATGATAAATCCCATTTGAATGTCTTTTTACCATGAAAATGCTATGACGAGACAATCCAAAATTGAAACGAGACAGTGCCAGCAGATGACACTCTTAGATCAGATGGCACTTGAGGAGTTTCCACAATACAGCAGAGAACAACTTTGAGTAGTGCTGTGGCTAATGACGTGACTGGACTCAAGCCAAAGGGAGGATCAGCTTTTGACATGCTCAGAGGTAAAAAGAATGTCCAAAACTACACAACACATAGGAATATGGAATGTGAGAAGTATGAATTAGGAGAAGCTAGATATAGCAAAACAAGAAATGGAACATATAAACATTGCAATATTTGCGGTGAGTGAGCCAAAGTGGACAGGAATGGGATATTATGGGATATCACCATAAATTGAAGTTTACAGCAGTTAACAACAACAACAACAACAAAGCCCATTTAACTTCGCAGAACATTTATCTGAGTAAGTTGTTCAAAGGCAGCTTCCCAAAAGGAATTTTATCATTTATTATTTGGAACCACTTTCCAGAAAAGAGGAATCTTAATAGGCTGAATATGTTCCTTTCGACATGTAGGATGTTGTAACATAAACCACACTTGGTTTTTCATAGAAAAAGGCCATCTCTGAAGAAAAATCCAACCTGTGTGCTCTGCTTTTTCATGAAGTGATCGGTGGGAATAGAAGGTATAAATGTGTGTCATATAGTGCCCCTAAATGCCACTGCAGAATAAACTAGCCATCTACAGAGTCTAACTGGTAGAATTCATCCCAGAAGGGAGGGAGACTTATAAGGATTTTGCTTTTGCCTCTGTTCATCTGTTACATTTAGCTGCATTGAAATCTTTGTTTATTTTGATAGAAGCTCCAAGTTTCTGAAGGGGCTCCCTTTGTTTTTCATAGTTTTTAGAAATATCTCTGCCCTTATGAAGGGCACTCAGATCAGATCTAGTGGTTAGGCTCTTTTAGCTCAGCTGGAATTGAATTGGGCTGAGTTACTTCTGCTGAGGTAGGCAGGAGGCTGCAGAATGAAGCAGCTCTTTCCTGGTTTTGCATCTGTTACACTTGGTAATTGTTTAAAGTTATATTTCCCCAATTACTCTTTGGGAATAGAAGCAGCTATTTCCACATCTGTTTCCTGTCACTTTCCAAATATAGAAAGGAATGGTCTGACATGTATGATAAAAAGCTGTTGGAGAACTCAGAGTCCCAGGATTTGCTGTCTTTGTTTATGTTTAAAAACCTTTTTGTAGCTTTGACTGATCCTCTCTGATCATGTGGTTTAAGTTTTAATTGTAGGGAAGTCAGTTAAACTACTGATTAGTGCAAGCAATCACATCTCTTTTCTTTCTCCATTATTCTTGTTGTTGTTGTTGTTGTTGTCATTAGTAGTAGTGGTAGTATTGAAAAAAACTTCTGTCATGTACAGAGTTATAACCAATCTATACAAGCTTATAAACTGCAGTGTCACAGTTAGAACAAGTGACAATGACGTGACATAAAATACAATAGGAGTTGGTTGTTGTTGTTTTTACAATGTGTGTGTCAGTTATAGGTGGATGATTGCACAAAAGGTCAATTTTGAATTAGTTTCAAGGAAGAAGTTGTGAGTCATAATGTCTGTATAGCACCAGCAGATTCAGAAGAAGTGCTACTGAAGAACAGTTGTTTGAGTCAGAAGGGGCTTTCTTTCTCTGCTTCTCACAACCATCTGGTTGTCTGTTGTTTGCAAACAAGTAACCCAGCTAGATGGACCTTTGATCCAGCTGGCCTCTCGTCATGTTCTTAGGTTTAATTTGGGTGTTGTCTTCTCAGTTGTTCCATGACACTTAGGGGACTTTGAGCAAGGTTGCTGTATTAAGGGGACTGGTGGACAATGGGCAATCTGTATTATGTTGGAGCTTTCAATAGTACCGGCAGAAATAATGATGATAATAATGGTGAAGAAAAAGAGGAAGAAGAAGAAGAAGGAGGAGGAGGAAGAGGAGGAGAAATAATAATAACAACAACTACTACTGCTGGCAGTGGCAGGCTGAGTTGCTTCTAGTGTATATTCTGTCACAGAAGGAATGAATAATAGCAGTCAAGTTTAACAAGATGATGATCTGAGTCCAGGTCAGAACTTGGAAATGTTCTTTTCTGAGGATTCTCAGAATGGTCATTGACCATGATGTGTGGAAGATTTGGGGAGCTGTGGTCCAAAAGTAACTTTTCCAAGCTGTGATCAGGGTGGGTATCTCATGGAGAATGTGAATTGAGGCAACAGTTGAAAGAGAGAGTGAAAGGCTGTTAGAGGATATTAGAAGGGAGAAAGGAGTGAAGCGAGAGAAAGATGCAATAGCTAGGGTAACAGTTAAAGGAACAAATTGGCAGCATTGGGTTAGGATGTCAGAACTATTATTTATTATTTGACTTCAAATGTTGCTTTCCATCAATAAGACAGACTTTTGGATTTTAATTCATGTATATGTTTTTCTTGGGATGGAATAGCTGGATCTTTCCATCTTTGAGCATAAAGTATTATGGCTGCTGTAACTGGGACTGGGACTTGCCCAGGGTACCCTTAGAACATGACGGTAATGTGTTCAGGGATTTGAGAGTGGTGGTGGCCACGGCTAAGGCTCTGGCAGTAACTCGGTGAATTGGCTGTAGTGCAGGTTGGCTCTAGGGTGAACAGGAGCTTGGCTAACAGGTGAAGCCAGCAGGCGTTTCATGGGGGCATGGTGGAAAAGACACTGTAAGGTGAGCTTGTGATCTGTTTTTTGTGTGGAGTTTGTTGAATTAAGGCTGTTGTGTCTATTGGGGTAAAGCTGTTTGTGTGAGCTGGGAGGAGATTTGCTTGTGTGTTCTTTGGTGCTCTATTCTCTTGTGTTTTGGCGAGCTTGTATCTCTTGCATTAAGGCTAATTGTTTGTGTAAAGTGAGGCAGGCTTCCCTGTGTGCTTGTTCGTGCTGTATTGTTCTGTTATGTGTAGGTCCAGAGGAGGGAACTACTTGGTTGGGAGAGGAGCTAGCAGCCACTAGGTCTCTATATAACTGCAGCCCCAGTCTCTAGAGCTCAGGACAGAGTAGCTTGGCTAACAGGGATGAGGTCAACAGGCAAATTGTGTGGACGTAGTAAAAGAGACAGCATAGGGTGACCTTCTGTCTGTTGGGTTAAATCTTTCCAGCCCCAGAGGGTCTTTTGAGAGAGTTTGTTGGGTCAAGGCTGTTGGGGTAGGCCTGCTTGTTTGTGTGAGGAGACTTGCTTATGAGCTAATTAATGCTCTGTGGTTCCAGCTAATTAATGCTCTGTGGTTCCATTGTTTGGAGGCTCAGGGGAAGTGAGTCAGAAACTTGGTTGGGGGAGGAGCTAGCAGCCACTAACTCTCTATATAATTGCAACCCTTGGGCCTGGATCTTGGCAAATAGGAGCTCAGTTGAGAGGAGCAAGACCCATAGGCATTTTGTGAAGGAGGCATAGAGTTCTGTTTCAGTACCTACTTAGGGCTACTGAATATGGATGGTTGAGGGAGCTGCTGCAGTTACCTGCAACAGATGTGGTACGAGATGAGATAAGTCTGCTGGTTGAAATGTAGCAATAGAGGGGCATAACCTGTTTCAGAGAAACAGTTCAAACAGGAAAGGAGACAAAATGGTCTTTGCCTTGTTCCAAAATGATGTCAGAAGATGGGCCAGGGAACAGCATTGTAAAATCAGGGTACCCCCAGCAAGAGGACCTTTTCTTCATCCTGACCTGAGAAGGCAAAGCATCAGGGATGCAATTACACATGTAGGCTGGATGCAGATTGTCTGACAAGTACACAGGTCCAGAGCTATGTAGTAGAGCTTTAAGGTAAGCAGGAGGATTTTGACTTGAGTTTGGAAAGAGTCAGTGGAATTATTTTCCACACAAATGAGCTATTTTCTACATAGATAGTATTCTCAGCACCCAGTATCAGGAGCCTCCTGGCTATAGTGAATTTGCAGTAACTCTCAACTCTCTTTGAAGTCAGCCCAGCATGACTGAACTAGATGCCTGGTGCATGTTAGCCGTTCCCATGCTATTTATGCCCATAAACTCTAAACCTTGGAAGACATGAGACTCTAGGGCTGGTGGTGAGCTCATGAGCACCTCTAGATTGTCTGATCATTCAAGGAAGGTATAGTCCCATCCAGAACTGGTTAAAAACCATCTTTCTGAAAAGAACTAACCAACAACATCTGTCTTCCAAGACTGTATTTAAACCTTGGACATTATACTATATGCTACTGAGCCTTCTCTCTTGTAGTCTAGAAAGAACCTTTATATGTCCTGAGAAAAATGATATATGTAATGAATTCAGTGTCACCCCCTCCATTGGTAATTTTCCATTTTTGGCTTCAGAAATTGTGTATTTCTCTCTCTCTCTCTCTTTCTCTCCCCCTTTTCCTTACAAGGGAATGTTCCATTTCTGTCGTCTGTCAGATTTTCCTCAGAAGCCTTGGCCTTTGTAATTTGATGCAATAGAATGCTTGCGTAACATTTGATTATTGGAGTAAATGCCATGGTGTCTGTATTAAGTATGTTGATGTGAGCTTCAGCAAAGAATTGGCCCAGAAAAAGTCTCTATTAAGGCTGGTGTATCTTTGGTGCATTGTGAGTTTGAGGACGCCTTAGTATGGAAAGACAGATAAACTTGTCAGTGGGCCATCTTGATCCTAGCTCATGGGATTGAGACACAAAATCACTTAGATTGAATTTGTTTCATTTAGCCCATTTGCAAAGCAAAGCATTTCCATTTAAAACACAAATCAGACAACCAAACCACAAGAGAAAGCAGCAGACAGCTTATATTTGTCTCTGTTCAGATGGATTAAGAGGGATGTGTTTGGCTCTAGCCAGCAGTCTCCAAACCTACACCAGTAGGATTTGTCCAGCGTGGGATTTTGATTTAATTTTGGTAGGGATACATGAGAGCACAGAGAGGAAAGGGGTGGCAAAGTAGTTGCTAAACAGGTCACCGGTTGCCCATATCTGCTTTATAGGAAGACTAAGAATTAAAACATATATATATGTCATCCAGAGAGAGAGAGCAATAAAACTAAAGAATGGGGGTGAAGAAGAAAATACAAGATATGAAGCAACTGAGCTACACTTCTGGGAAGTATTTAGGAATAAGATGTGAGTATGGTAATGTTGATGCATTGAAAGAAGGATAATGTGTACACTGTGAAGAATACTAGTTCTGCCTTTTTTAACAATGGAAGCAGGGCCAGTGGCAATGCTGGCTGGAAGATTGTGGAAGGCATTTGGAATACTTGTATGATGCCCCCCATAATCTTCCAGCCAGCGTTGACACTGGCCATGCTGACTGGAGAATTCTAGAAGTAAAAATACAACATAGCACATTTCCACACTTTGAAAATAGCAATAGCAGTTACATTTTTATACTGGTTATCAGTGCTAAGCACTCCCTAAGCGGTTTACAATGTGTTTTAGCCAATTGCCCCTAACAAGCTGGGTACTCATTTTGCCGACCTATGGAAGGCTGGAAGGCTGAAGCAATCTGGAGCCCGGAAGGAACAAACTCACAACGTTGTGGCTGCAGTACTGGCATTTAACCACTGTAAGATCTGTCTAGAGCATAAGTGGGCAACCCCTGTGGGCCCAAACATGTTATGCTCCTGGCACCATTTGGGGGCCTGCATGGACTGCTAAAAATGCCCCAAAACAGAAAGTGGCCAGAAGCCCACTTCTGGTTTTAGAAAAAAGAGTAATTTTAGATGTTCATTGTACAGAGAAGTACTGTAACCAATTTAAAAGGTGAGTTATCATTCCTGGGGGCTTCCACACAAGTCAGTTCACCCTTTGGTGGAGTCAGTTTGGGGAGTTTGGAGAGTCAAGGGCCACAAAAAAAAACCAGCCTTGGAAGGCCACCTCCAGCCCCTGAGCAACAATTTGCAACCTCTGCTACAAAGCAATATGTTTGGTTATGGCCCTCATAAGCCTACCCTTTTTCAAGGTGGTGAGAAAGAGAATACAAACTAAAATCTTATATGCATGTTCTCTGAGGCCAGGACAGAGGAACAAAGTCTGGTTTTACCTTTGAGAAAATAAGAAGTGAAAGGATATTCTGATAGGGCTCAAATATCTGAAAGTTCTCAACAGTAAGTCAACAACTTTCTCTCCCTATGCATTAAGGATAACAATCAGAAGCAATGGTTTTAAACAAGAAACATGTGGACTGAGGTAATACATGAACAGAGAGAAACAAATATGTTTTTTGATAGCCTGAGCAAGCCATCGCGTCATAGTATCATCCTCATCATCATAAAAACAAGTAGTAAAAATATAAATAAAACTTAAAAACAAAAGATTAAGGCAAGGGTGTTAGATTCGTGACCCATAAAGTTTGGGGCTGGTGGAGCATAACCTTGAGATGTATGGAGCCTTCCAAAGCTGTTTGGCATCTCTTGATTCCTCCAGACCAGCGGTTCTCAACCTGTGGGTCACGACCCCTTTGGGGGTCAAACGACCCTTTCACAGGGGTCACCTAAGACCATTGGAAAATACATATTTCCGATGGTCTTAGGCTCCATTCCCTCCTCGGTGGTGGTGCGCAAGCACGAGCCACACGCTCACGTCCTCCTACCCCCTTTGGCGCGATTCATAACAGTAGCAAAATTACAGTTATGAAGTAGCAACAAAAATAATTTTATGGTTGGGGGTCACCACAAAATAAGGAACTGTATTAAAGGGTCGCGGCATTAGGAAAGTTGAGAACCACTGCTCCAGACACTTTGGACTGCTCTTTTTCTGACCAAAGAAAGAGTAAACTGCCACTTCCAGAAATTTCCAGAGGTGGTACTTCATCTTTGTAATTGGTATACTTCTGGCACCACGTAATACGAAAAAACTCAGCTTTCTGAACCAGAAGTGGACTTGCACCCAAATCTGGCTTTCGCTTTGTTTTGTTTTCATTTGGTTTTTATTTTATGGTTATTCATATGGTTCCTGGAGGGTCCCAAGTTTGGAAAAATAGACCGAAGACTCACCACTGTTGCTTATCTCTGAATTAAGCCCTGGTATACTACTGGTCCTGAATACTTTAAAGGTACCAGATCCTGCCTGATCTTGGAAGCTGAGCAGGGTCAGCCCTGGTTAGTACTTGGATGGGAGACCACCTATGAATACTAGGTGCTGTATATTATATTTCAGAGGAAGGAATTGACAAAACCACTTCTGAGTATTCCTTGCCTAACGAAACTTTATGAAATTCATGGGGGTCATCATAAGTTACAGGTGATTTGATGCAGATAACTCACATACTCATAGTATTGTTCAGCCTGTCTGTCCTACAGGTACAATCTGGTTTAATGGTCACTTCCAGAAAATCTTTAATTCTGTGAGAAATGCTCAAGGCCTTCAATAGAGGATCCTTTTTCAGTTCCCGGAATTCTTAAGAAGAAAGCAGAGCAGTTAGAATAGTATAAAAACATTTCAGAGTGCTGTATTGCCCATGACTAATGATTTATATGCCATTTAAGTGACTAATAATCAGTGGTGTACTGCTCTCTCAGGCATAACCCAACTTGTTTTTTTGTTTATTGACTTGGACATCACAAGCGAGGCTGGGATTGCCAGCTTTTTTTGTTGGCCTCTGTAGCTGTGCCTTTAATGGCAGCTTGGTCAAAATGCTGGTAGAAGCACAAGAGCAGGCTGGACTATATTTTTGTGTTCAGTGTTAGCTCTGAGTAATGTGAAGCAGATGCTTCTAGGGTGGAGGTGGGGAAAGCATGCTACCTAGCAGGAGCAGATGAGGGGAAGGGCCTGAGGCTTAAAAGAAACTCCCTTCCAGTCAGAGCAGACTGTACTGAGCATACTGGACCAATTGACTGATCTGGGTAAAAGGCAGCTCCAGAGCCTGGGAAAGTTACTTTCTAGAGCCCAGTTTTCAGAATCTCCCAGTGAACATGGCCACTAGCCATGCTGGTTAGGGGAGTCTGAGAGTTTTAGTCCCCAAAGGTAACTTTTTCAAGTTGTGCAGCTGCCTGTTTCTCCAGTGTCACTCTAGGGGAAATTGACTCCTGTGCCTGCAGGAAGGATTCATCTTTAAACAAAGCAGCCCTGCCAGGTGTATGCTTATATAAATGTTTCTGCAGTTTGGGATGTAACATCTCCATGTACTGAACATTTCCAAATCTTGTTGTACAGACAAAATCACCGGCACACCCATCTCCATTTGGCCCCCGAGACCCAGATGGGCAAGCAGAACTGAAGCTCATGCAACACTAGAAGCAAGAACACTGTAGATGTTCCAGTTGTGAAAACAGCTGTCTAAATTTTAACTGTTTGTGCAGACACATTAGAAGATCAAGGAATACTCCCCAGATTCTTTAAAAAAAAATCCAGCAAAGTTCTTTTCTTTGTTACCATGGAACTTAGCATCTCCTGCCTCATGAATTAGTTCTCTCCATTGCCACTGCTATGGGGAAATTGCTCCAGCTACCCCTCCCCTACACACACCTTGCTTCATCCCAGTGGTGGTAACTTTCTGCACTTTGCTGACTCAGCAGCAGCAACAGCACTTTTCTCAAACCATGGGAGAGCCAGCTGAGTCCAGCCTGAGGCAACTTTCTCAGTTTTTTTCTTCAACCACAAGCCATGGGCCTAGCTACCCCCACAGAGATTTTCCAGATGCACCAACATGTTTTGAGCTGTACCTACCTGCTAAGAAACTTCCCTCCTCAAACCTGTTGATTCTAATGAGATTGTGTGGACATGATTGAATACAGCAGCTTCCTTGTGTGCCAAGTCTTTTGTCTTTGGTGCTTTCTCAGTTGCCCATGAAGAAAGGTCCTTTACAAACAGGAAAATACATCTTTTGGTTCAACCAGTTCAGCAGGGATTGAACCCAGGCCTAAGGTTAGCAGCTACACACTGGTGCCGTGCCAGCTCTTTGTAATGATTTGTAATCTTCAGAAAACCCCTATATGTCAGAAAAGCTAAAAAAAAATCCCATATTAAACAGTAAGACAAATAGCCTTGTTGTTGTTGTCAGCCCTGGACAAATTGAGAACATGTAGAAGAAATCTATGATGTTGCTAGATTTGCTGTGCTGTTTTCTCTCAATGTGTGGATGCTGTAAGTGAGTGTGTTTTTAAATCTGGTACATCTTCACATCCCCTAATGGACTCCTTGTCCTTTCTTTAAGAGGACATGACTTCCTGTCTCCAACTGATTACCTCCTTTTACAGTCTTGGCTCTTAACTTCTTACTTTTGCAGGGAGGGTGTTGTGGCCAAAAGGAAAAGCTTCTGGCAGGTGGACCTCTGCAAGTATATTTTCTCTGTTTAAATTTCACAGATGGTAGCTCAGCTAAGCAAACGACTTGGGAAGGGGGACACCGTGTTCCCACGTTGGCCTACTGGGTAGGGAAGATTCCAGCAAATGTGACGAGTCCTGTTCTGTTGAGGTAGGCATGCAAAACACTTCCTTTACCAGGAATGTTCATGGGTGAATCCAGAACAGTGGCAAGAATTACATTGGAAATAACTGGATTGTTCTCATGTGTATCACAACTGCCAAGAACATGTGCTACTACCAAAAAGTGAAGGATCTGCCTTTTCTCAAGTGATAGAAAGGCACCAAAATGGGGCTTGTCTTGGGTTAACCGGGAGTGACCTTTTGTTTAGAGTCCATAGTGTTGTGCAATCCTCCATGCTCTTTAACTTTTCTCTTGGACCTCGAGTTGCAGTTTCTGCAAATAAGGAAGACTTCTGAATGGAAAAAAACCCATCTGGTCAACTGGGTGAGCAGATTCAAACATGTTGATCCCTGAGATACTGCTCACAGTACTTTCACAGAGATTGTTGCCCTCCAGGATAAGACTGGATTTGAAAGAGACCAAAAGTTCACTTTTGGGATGTTTGCCCAGATAAAGATTACAAAATGTCTGTCTCATTAGGACTGCAAGATCTTTTTACCTACAAAATCTCAGGGAACTGCTTTGATATAATTAAGTCTGAAACAGTTAGGCACGCAGACATATTGAATTAAGGCATTAATCCTGATGATCTGCTGAAGAACGCTTTCTGAGAAGTAGTTGTCTGCATGTGCACGCGTAGATGCGTGCGTGCATTTGCTTCTGTATTATGATTCGTCTTGGTTAAAACTGTTAGTTTATGATTTAGAAGTCACTTAAGTTGTTATCTTACCAGGAGACTGTGGGCAAGATGTTGCCTCTCATGTTAATTTTCTCTCATATATATTAATGTGAGACCACCTTACAGAGTTGTGAGGATTACTGAATTTTTGACTGCATTTGGATGTCACATCAAACTATAGTCAGAGTTTAGAAAAATCTCCCCTTGAAGAATTATGCTTGCTATGCTGGCTGGAGGATTTTGAGAGTTGTAGTCCGTATAAGGGACTTTCCCAAGTTCTGACTGTAGATCCTTAGGACTCGTAGGCTCTCCTCATGGCTATTTTCCTTCCCTTGGCAGGGAGAAAGAGCTTAGAAGCTTTCACCAAACTAGTTATTCTTTTTTCAAGGTGGGGTTTAAACAAGCCTACTTCAAACTCTCATTTACAAAGCTGGCCTGCATAAATTAACTGTAGTTAAGATTAATGTCTAAATATAAGACTTCTGGAGGGAAAAAAACCCCATCTGGTCAACTGGGTGAGAATTGATGGGCACAGAATGTGGGTCATAATATACAGATGAGACAATGGGAAGATGTAGATAGGAAACCTAAAAGTTCATATTAAGTTAACAATCTTAGAAAGAAAATTATAAAATGATGTATAGGTGGTATTTAACATCCAAAAGATTGTCTAACATGTACAATGGATCTACAGGTATTTATTGGAAATGTGAACTGAAGAAAAGACTTTTTTTCACATGTGGTGGATATTTGAGAAAGCAAAGAAATTGTGGCATTTTGAAACTAAAGATTCAGTTGAATCCTGAATTGTTTTTACTGGAACTGATAGGTACTCAGACAGATAAGACAAAGAATTATTCCATACATGATTACGGCTACCAGACTTCTTTTTTGCCCAGAAATTGAAAGACTCAGCTACTCCGTCTCAAGATTGGCTGATGAAGTTACTTAGATTGGCAGAAATGACAAATTAACAATTTTGTTTAAGAAAGGATCATTGAGTAGATTGAAGAAAGATTGGGACATTGTGATTTCAGAGCTCATTGGGCAAAAATACCAATTTTAGGTTTTGAATACTAGTAGCTTTTATTAATACATAGAAGTGTATACTAATATTATAATATTGAAGAAGTATATTTAGTATCTTACTATGTAACCAGCAGCTAGGGGGCTGGAAGTCATGTGTTTATCTCTTTATCTCCCTCTTAGTTTACTTTAGTTTAATCTTATCTTTAGTTTTTTTTAGTTTTATTTAGATTAGATATTTTCCCCTTATTTGTTGATGTTTGTTTTCTTTGTTGTGTTTTTTATATAATTTTATGTGTTGTTTTATATATTCAGTTTTGGAGTTTTAATAAAAATATTTTTAAAAAAGAGTAATAGTTAAGCATTCAGATGACACAGTTAGCTATTCATAAAAAAAAATAAGTTTCTGAATTCAGCTTTATAATCTCATTGGGGAATGAGAAAAGAGTACAGAGCACATTAACCCCTGGGCACATAGATGGCAGCTAGACTCATCCATATTTTCATTAAACAACATATTACTGTGATATCCAAAGGAGACCTTGCATGTGAACTACACTGAATGCTGTAAAGAACTGAAAGTTTTATTACAGAATTTTGAGATGTGGATATGTTTGCTTGTTTTCTTAAAAAAAGCAATGTGGTGTTCAGCTCTGTTGTTGATAAATAGTTACGCAATAACAAATGGCAGTAGAAATGGTGCAGTCTAGATTCCTGGTGTGGGTGTGGTGGTGAATCTTGCAATGTATAATGCATGCACGAGTGAGGAGAAGAAGAGGATGCAGCTGGACTGACTAGGATTATTAGTGAGAGAGGCAGCTATAGAAGTTGAAGGTGCACATTGAAAGATTGTTAAATAGAAGCATGACCACTACCCTATCTCTTAAACTACCCCAGAGGTTGCTTTCCTCCAAGCCACAGGCAAATGTTAGCTGTGGGATTATGATTTGTATTCATCTTCTCTCCCATGAATACAATGCAGGGAGCAATCAACTCTTGTCGCTATCAGCTTGGGAATCAGAAGTTGCCAAGAACAGAAAGCAATAGTGCAGGTTGCTCCTTGGGGTTTCATCTCCCTAGCATCATCTCCTGGGAGACATGAGCAAGAGATTCTCTATAGCTTACCTGCTGCCGTCTTCTACCCAGGAAAGACCGACTGGTGCAATTTGGTTAAATGAAGCTCTTCTGCTCAGTCGCAGGATTGCTTTTTCCCTTGTCTCTTATTTCCTTGAGAGGAGTGGAGACACCCAGAAGGAGGACAAAGCTCTTTTGATAAGCAGGGCAGTGATCCCCTGAAATTAAATACTGCTGAGAAAAGGCCAGTGAACATCTTTATGCTAGGCATAGGCAGAAATCTTCTTGGCAAGCGGGTTGTGAAGCCAGTCCTCAGGCACTTGGTGAAACAATGAGCTAAGAAAACAGCAGAAGCACAGCAGGAGAGACCATTGTCTATGACTGGAATTGGGGGGCATAAGGGTGGGAATCATGCAATCATTTAGATGTTGCTGGACTGCGTGTCCCAGGAGCCCTAGCCAGTGTAGCCACTGGTAGGGGATGGTGGGAGTTGCAGTCCAACAGCATCTGGAGGACCACATGATTCCCACCAAAGTGTAGTGACTGAGGGCAAACTAAACATGATGTTATTCATGTCTTTAGACCCGCATGGTAAAAGGGACGGTTTTGTGGGTGGGTGGGTGGGTGGGTGTGTCTGTATGTCTATAGCGATTTGGTCAGCCCACTTTGAAAGGATGGCATGGAGGAAGGAGGAATTTACCCTTCTTCTTCTCCACTGTGGGCCTAATATGAGTTGAGAGCTCTTTATATCAGCTATATGCATTGGTAGGAAAGTTCCCATTGTAGCCAGTGAGAGTTTAATTCCATTACAAATAGGTGTGTGTGTGTGTGTGTATGCATGTACCACATGGCAGTTAAAATCCATGCTGAAGGTAAATGTTGTGCTTTCTTAAAAAAAATTCCCCACATGCTAGTGGCAATTTGCTCCCCTTTCTTATGCTGGTTATTTAATTTTAAAAAATCAGGTGTATGAGAGTTAGTAGTGTCTTCCCATTGCATTTAATTTACTCTTAAAGTATTAATTATAAGCTGATAAGTCCACTGTTCAAATGTTGTCTCAGCCATGACCTTTGTTAAGTGCCCTGTTACAGGCTACTGTTGTCTTAGCCACACTCTTCATCTGCTGTGTAAGGAGAGGCTTATCATCCAAGATCATTGGAAGGGCTGCTGAGAGCATGTGTATGCAGTGTAATATATAAGAGAATTTTTTTTTTTTACAAAAAAAATTATCTACCAAATCTTTGATCAGCAGAGTTCCTTCATATATAATTGTCTAGCATGGAATGTGGTGATTTTGCAGAATTCTGAGAATATTGGCTTTCTGTATATGTAGAAAATGAGCTTTGCTACATAATCATTGAAGTCATTAGCTGTTTTTAAAATACTTGATAATATGTAGTTTCTATTGAAAATATAAGAAATTAAGACCATTTTGTTCTTACACTTATAATGCTATTATTCCACTGTCAACTTCTTGTGGAATTCTGGGGTTTGTAGAGGACTGAGATCAAAGAGCTCTCTGGCTGAGAGTTCTAAATGCCTCTCCCTAAACTGCAAACCCCAGCATTCCATAGGATGTTGAAAGTGGAATAAAGACCACTACAACAGTGTAATGCAGAAATGGCCTAAGACAGATGTAGGTCTTCGTCACGTCTTGTAAAACTCTGTGAGTCTCCAGCTTTTTCTGTATGGCATGCCTCATTTCCCTTGCAGGGTAACTCAAAATCTCCAGGAAGAAATGCCATATTCTGCTACAACTAAAGGAGGAAAAAGAACATTTTTTCTAGGCATAAAAAAAGAGGGAAACAGAGACCCTGCCCATCTTTGTCCTGGTCTTGTTAATATCACAAGGTGACTTTGTTTTGGATTTTTTCCTTTAAAATGCTATTGTGATTCTGAAATCCTCATCATTTTCCTCATTCTTTTCTTGCATTGTGCTATTGCAAAAGCACAGAATGTGAATATAGCTTTTCCAGTATTTTATTTTTTTCTATTCAACACACACTTAATAAATTCACTGCTCCAAGATGTGACAAAGATATTAATGGTACAGCTCATTTGACTTTAAATGAAGATAGGCAATTCATTGAATATCAGATATGAGCAATTGAAAGATACTTTTGAAGATAGATATAGAGTTAGGTAATAAGACTATCCCCTTTATGCCCCCTTCTGTTTCCTGAACCATCTGCTTGGCTGCTGCTGTTAGTGGTGACAGACTGTTGTCCAGCTTAGTTCTGATCAGATTGAGCAAGACATCTAAGTTTATTGTTTATATCCAACCATTCCTAAAAGTTCAAGGTGACTAGGTAGTAACTCCCATAATCTTTCAGCATTTGCTGTCCTGACTGTTGCTGATGGGAATTGCAGTCCAGAAGCATCTGGAAGACCACATGTTTCATGCATTAGCTATAAAGAAAAGTTTTTGTTGTACAGCAGAAGGCCGGCCAGCCACCATTTGAGCAACACAGCAAACTGTGCAGTTAGTCACTACTTTATATGTGAGAAACAAACTACTCTTTTCTGAGCCTCTCAGAGGTCCAAAGCAGCTTTTGAGTCCCTCCCTACACCATAATTAAAATTGTAAAACTGATGGCATGTGAAAATAAAATGTGACATACTCCTTCCCAAAAAGGGAGGCTTAATTTGAATTTTTGATTAAAAAAAAAACCTCACAAATGCTTTTCTTACCTTTGCTGTACAAATGTATTAACTAGTGAGAAAAGATCTAGCTTTTATACAGTACCACGATGAATATTAAACATGATGAACCAAGTTCCAGCATTCCTGTCCCTTACTTGGTCCAACAGGAATGAATGCACATAAAAAACAAGCTGAAAACTAGCTACCAAAAAGAGAACAAGTGTTTAAATTTGAAGCCTCCCTTGTGCTTGAGGTCTGGACCAAAGACCCTCTCAAGCCTTCTTCTAATTAGTCCTGCTTATAAATCAGTAAGATCATTTTGGTCAAACTGCAGAATTCCTAACTGGGCATATGTCATACATTTTATAGAAAATCTGTCATAATCTCTTTAAGAACAGAAGAGGCATTTGAACTGAAGCAATTGGTCTTAAACATTTTGTAATTTTTACTCTTAGACTTTTAAATATAATTTTGTGGAATAATATTAATTACCTGCCATTTCTCATCCAAACAATGGAAAGTTTAGCACATCCCTTCCTTTTCCATGTCCTTGTCATCACAACAATCTAGCTGGCTCTGTCCTTTTGAATGTTACTTAATAATCTATTGCAAAATGTCCCAGAAAGGAGGTGAAGGAGAAACCCAGGGTCTTTGCTTCAGCTATCTGGATTGCTCAAATCAATTATTAATTATGTTCTTTTCTTGGCTCATTGCGTAGGCTCAAGATAGGACACAATATATTATTTTTATCCCCAAAACAACCCTGTCAGCTAAGAGGGGATTATGTGCCCAAGGCCAACTGGTGAAATTCCCTGGCTATGTGGAGATTTGAACCTGAGTCGTCTGATGTAAGATCGTTTCCTCAGAGGCACTAGTAGCCAGTTCCTTCAGCTCTTCCTTCTCATTGTGAACAACCAAAGAAAAAGTACAAAAGATGGAGTGATAGTACTCATTAGTATTGCCAGTTTTCCAAAATAGCAGTAAGGAACAGTTGAAATTCTTGACATGCAAATTTGTCAGTCAGAAAGTAGCTATTAACAAGTTTGTGATTGAAAATATTGATTCCAATTAACTTAGCTCATTTTTCTCTGTAAAATTATTGTAGTGTCCACATTCATAAATTACATCATGCATGCATTTCCATCTTTATGAAGGGCTCACACCCCAGGGAGTATGACAACTCCTAGTACCCACGCCAGCTGTTCATTGCCATTGTCCCTGTCAGGGCTCTTGGTGGACATTGGCCAACTGAAAGAGGGCCCTTCTTAAACCACATAGTCAGGAGTGCCAAGGAACTCGTGAGATGTCACTTAAAATCTATGAACCTCAGAGCTCTTCTGAATTTTCAGCTTCCAATGCAGGACCAAGTCTCTGCTGGTTATTCTTTCATTTTATGTGTGCCTGCCTGTTGTCTCCTCTCTGTTCCTGTCCTGATATCTTCTTGCTCCCACTTCCGTTTGGCTGTGTACTTGACTTTGACCCCTTTTACTTTTGCCTGCATGCCAGTAGCTCATGCTTTTTTTTGTTGTGTGTCCTGCTAGAGCTATTAGGTGTTTGTTGTTTACCATTTTATAATCCTAATTGAGCTGAACTTTTAGACATGGCTTCCCGTAGTCCTCTTAACTCTTGAGTCCAGAGACAGCACTGGTAGACCCAGGGATTAAGTATAACAGGTTTTTACAGTAGTACGTGAAGAGTGTAATGTGTTCTAGTAGTGCATGTTCACACACACACACACACACACACACACAGTGTTAGTTGTAACGTTCAAAGGTGAGAGTTAATGTCTCTAATTACGAGAGTTAATTCACTGGAAAAATCCCTGTGATAATTGACCTTTATTAGTACTTGTTAATGAGTTCCACAGGTGTTATTCCCTTATTACTGAGATTATATAAATATATTTTCCATGGAAGTGTCATTGCACTTATTACTATTAATTGCTGTGACATTTGATCTTACATAGGCTATTGGCAAGAGTTGTCACTGATGGTTTTCTTTTTCAGTTGTGTTTAAGTACTTCTGATGAAGTATGTGAAGCTGGGTTGATGTTGTTATGTGCCTTCAAGTTGTTTCTGACTTTCTTTCTGACCTAAGGTGAATCTGTCATGGGTTCTTTTTTGAGACTGAGAGTGTGTGATGCATCCATGGTTACCTAGTGGGGAATCGAACGCTGGCCCCCAGGCTCATAGTCCAACACTCCACCTGCTACACCACTCCAGCTCTCATCATGAAGCTGGGTAGGGGACAGGTATTTACAATGTCATGTTGCCTTATTGCCTGTATCTGGTCCCCTTCACAATGCAGTGTGGTAAATGCCTTCATTTTGTTACAGGCAGGGAAGCAAATGCCAGATTCAGTAAAACTAGTTATGGTAAGTCAGCTGGTGTGTCATGGATATTTTGTTATGTTCATTCTGTTCTTACTTACTTTGAAAAATACTATTTCCAAGGAACATTGGCAGTTACTGGTCCTCTGCTCATAATAAAGCTATTGATAGGTAGAGCCAAAAAGTAAAAATTGCAGCTGCAGCATATTGGTGCATCTGTATTTAATTGTGGTAAAGGGTTATAAATAATTATCCCTCCAACAAGCATATAATCTGTTGATCATAAAGTATTATCTGGGAATGATCCTGTGATATCATTGATATACAAAAATGTGTTGAAATTAGAATTAGAAAAAGAGAATATTAAAGACAATATGATCAAGTGAGCCCAGAATCTGGGGCATACTATAGCATTAGAGAATTGGAAAAAAGCCTGGCCAATAAATTTGAAATTTTTACAAAATGTGCCACCGTAAAAGAAAACTACTATAAAATGTTATTTAGGTGGTACTTAACCCCACTGAAGTTAGCTAAAATATATAAAAATGTGTCAGACAAGAGTCAAGAATGCACCAAGAAAACAAGTACTGTTGCATTTTTTCATGTTTGGTGGACATGCAAAACAGCTAAGGCATTCTGCAGGGAAATTTGTAATTTAATAAAAGCAGTTACTGGTTTACAATTCCCAATGTTTCCGGAACTATTTTTATTTAAATATATTGAAAGGAATTAATGTTAGTGAACAAAACAAATATGGATGATTATGCTTATATATGATAACAGTGGCAAGAGTGCTTTATGCTAGTAAGTGCAAAGCCAAATAGGTTCCAACAAGTAAAAAATGGCTATTTAAACTTATTGACATGTATCAAATGGACATGTTAACTATGCTTATGAGAAATCAAAGCACAGATAAGGTTAATCAAGAATGGAACATTTAATAAAATGTATGGGAAGAGAGAGGGAGGAAATGCCTCTTTTAAATTTGTAAATTATAATTTAGATTTATAAATCAGACTCTTAGTTACTTTTCTTTGACTTTATTCTACTTTTATTTATTTTATCTTCTTTATTTCTCTGAATGCCAGACAAATTAGGATTCTAATTTGCCTACCGGTACGTAATTATCCAAGACAATATTTAGCGTTTATAAGGATTATAATTAGGTAATTAATTTATGTTTTGGTAAATTAATTGTAGTGCTCCTTTGACCGTGTTAGTCATAGATAAGTATAAGGTTGATATTGCATAATATTATTGACCTATATCCTGACCTAATGTATAGACATATACATAAATTTATTGCTATTTACGGTTACATTTACTCCTGGTGACAGTTGGAGTACTGCTCACAGGGTATTAGTTATGTTTGTAATACTTTTATAGTTGTATTGTTATGATGTAATGCAATACTTAATAAAACTAATTTAAAAAAACACACACAAAAAACAAGTGTCCAAAAAAAGTCTGTGATGTCCTGAAAATGTATCATACCAGTGAACTGGCCCATGGTGCTGGCTGGCTTGTATTTCAGGTAATACTGTGATTACAGGATTGCAGGATTTTGCAGGATTACAATTGCAGGATTACAAGATTACAATAGCAAAAGGTTTGAAACTTGGGGCCAAATTAGAGAGTCATACTAAATGTGTCTTTTACTTAGGATTTCAGGAGAGCTAAAAAGGGTTTCTACTACTTATACCTGCTTCCCCACATGATGTTATTTGCATTTTTAACAATCAGCATTTCACCTTATCATTTTAGGCAGCTGGGACTGGGAAAATGTTCCTAAAAGAGGAACTAGTAAAATTTTGATTTGAAATTTGATCCTAGTTTGGAGGAATATGTAACCCATATTCCCGTTTTGGCCTAAGAAGAAAAGGAGAAAGTTTGCAGAACTACATAACCTACAGTCCCTGGTTTGTTAGAGTGGGATTGTAAAATATGTCAGCCAAGACATTATACAGTAATAAAATAAAACTTTGCATTCAGCTAAGTCTAAACTTGTAGCTCTTTGACAGAGCCTGAGTTTGGAAAAGACAAATTTAAAAAGAAATGAACATTTGTTTTCTAGGGAGTTACCTCAAATAGCTTGAAGGTAACTACCAAGATACTGAAGGTAACTTCTGGGAGAAGAATTCTACATACATATTTCTTTTTTTCAAACCCATACCCTAAGATACCTAAGAAGAATCATGAACCTGTCTTTACTCACGTGCAGAATTTTGCTTTAAATTATTTTTCTTCTTTCCCGAAGACATTTTTCAGTGATTGCTGTAAAATACAATGAAAATTCACCTTCTTCTTACAACATTAGATCTTGGCTTTTTTAGTTTTGTTCCTTGTTTTTGTGAAGTAGAGAAATAGCTTACTGCTAAGCAACTTCATTAGAAAATGTTTACTGACCACATGACAAGTATTAGCCTTGAAATCTGCTATGTCATCTACTGATTTCCTTAAGTAAACCATGTGGTCTCTTTCTTTTCTGACCATGAATGTTGAGAAGTCAGAGAGCATCCCTGGGCCAGTCACTCAACACTGCCTCTCGTCCTAGGAGTAATATGTGTATGTGCCTGTGCCTCCAAGTGGCAACCCCATGAATTTCATAGGATTTTCTTAGACGAGGAATACTTAGAGGTTTTGCTAGTCTTTCCTCTGAAATACAGCCTACAGCACCTGGTGTTCATTGGCATTTTCCCATCCAAGTATTAACCATCTGTGACTCTGCTTAGCTTACAATATCCAATGAGATCTGGTGCCTTCAGATTTAGGCTCCTTGGAACTAATATGTAGCCCATTACACCTGTTCATAGCCTTACTTGCAAACGTTTTTAATCCCTTTTAAGAAGTGTTCATGCAAGATGGCATGACTTCATCTTTTGGTAGTGAGTTCCATAGTTTAATCTTGCCATGTGTAAAGAAATGTTTCCTTTTCCTTGTTCTGAATTTACTATTATTTAGTTTCATTGCTTGGCCCAGGGTGTTGCACTGTGAGAGGAAGAAACCAAAAAACATGTCTCCTTACTCCATTTTCTCTACACCAGGCATAGTTTTAGACACCTCCGTAAAGTTTCCCCTTAGACATCTTTTTACTAAGCTAAACAGTCCCAAATATTGTAACCTTTCCTTCTGTGGAGCTGTTTCAAACCACTGGTAGTTTGCGTTGCCTTTTTCTCCATTTTGTCAAGGCTTACAATACTTTATTGTTTTTATGATGCTAGGGCCAAAACATTCACACAGTACTTCAAGTGCACCTATCTGTAGCTTCATTATTTTTTTTAAGAAAAAGAAAAACTGATTGGGGGTCTTGCCAGACATCTTTTCACTTTCAGGGCAGACATATGATTTTGAGTTTTGATCATCTGTCATTGCTTGTTCTTGAAAGACTGAGCAGCTTTGTTTTATACCCACAGCATCCTTCTGGATTCTGTTATCACCTCTGCCTTTGCAGGAATCCCTGGTGTTGAGGTCTGTCATGGTTCCTTGTCCTGCTGTATGATGTACTGTATTTTCTGGCATATAAGATGCACTTTTTTCCTTAAAAGATGCCCTCTGAAAATGGGGTGCGTCTTATACACCAGTAAATATGGTACTTCGAAAACTACTGCAAACAATTGACATAGAGTGGGGCTTGTACTTTGTACAGTCTTACCTCTTGTGTTTAATCCTTCTGTAGACAATTGATTTGTGGGGAATAAAGCTCTCTGGGTGTGAGGGAAAAAAAAGAAAGTGGGAAAACATTGGCAGGCCCTTTAAGAGAGGAAGAGCCCACCTTGCTGCAACCCCTCCCTCCTTCCTCTCATTCACACCTCCCAGCTGGATCTTTTTCCTGGAGCCAACCACCTGTGGGACAGGGGGAGCAAGGAATTGCCCCCACTGTGGCACAGAGCATTTTCCCAGTTCCCCCCTCCTACAGTTGACTGACTCCTGCTCAGCACTGCCTGCAAAAATCCGGTTGGTTTCTTTTCCTGGGGTGGGAGGAAAGGAGTGGGATGGAAGTGCACTTTCTTCTCTCCCAGCCTGAATGAGAGGCTTGGTTTCTTCCAGAGGAGCTGCTTCTTCCTGTTTTCTACTCCAGCCTCCTCCACCTTGCTAGGGGGTTGGAGGAAGAAAATGAGTCAAGAAGAGGTGGGCCTAGAAAGAAGAGGAGCAGCCTTCAGATGCTTTGAGCCCCCTCTTTTTGCTGCCTCCCTATTCCTTTTCTACACAGAGCTCAGCGGCTCCTGTCTTCCTTTCCCCTTCCCAGTTGCTTTTCCTAAGTGCCCGCAATGCAGCTCCAGTTTATGGAGGAGTTTTCCTGGCAATCTTTGTTCGGGGTGGTATGTCATGGCTTTCCTCTTAGTCTGAGAGAATGGGATTTGCTCAAGGGGAATCCTCAAAAGGAAAATAGGGAAAGGGGGAATCTTCATGCCACATCTCCTTTCAATCCCCCCTATGTATTTTGCCTCAGCCAGGTACTAAAAAATTTTTTCCTAAAAAAATGAGTTCTGAAAATGGATTGCGTCTTATGCACCAGTGCGTCTAGTACGCTGGCAAATATGGTATTTGGAACTGTGTCTGTAGTGTCGGCCTCACCTTTGACACTACTGAAATGAGGGGCAGGGAGATTGCAACATCTGCCATCCTATTCTCAAGTCCGAGTTAAAACTTCTTTAAAACGTACACTGGTTAATTCCAGCTGCAGTCCATCTGGGTCACAGAAATGGGTTGTGCTTTCTTGCCCCATGCCATTGCTCTAATGTGGTACAAGCAGTGTTCAGCCAGAGGTGGGCTAGAGACAGAAGGAGATTGAGAATGAGGCTGAGAGATTTTCCTGGGTATAAAAGGGAACGGGCCTCCATTCTCATATCCCATGAGGAGGCTCATCTTCAAGGATGTGAATCTCTAGTTTCTCCCCTCCCCAGCAGTTAAGCCAAGGGTTGACGCAAGAGTTTCCCTGGCCCATATTCCATGCAAGATACAATCTTTCTTAATGAACTGAGGTGATACCAGGTTTCATTGCTGAATCTCTGGGGAACATCTTTGAATTAGATATGGATGGATGGATGGATAGATAGATACATACACACACACACATATATTTGCATACGTATATCATCCTTACATGAGAAAACCATCCATACATTGTAAAAGAGAAAGATTTATAGCCATGGGAGAGACCCTTTGTGATGTTAATATCCATCAATTTGGTTGGCAGCAAAAGTACAAAAGGTTTGTCACCTTTTATTTTATTTGAGAATTTATGTGCCACTTTTAAGGGTTTTAAAAAAAAAACTCTTGGAGAATTTTCCATAGCAAAATACAAATCACAATAATCTTAAGAAGTTAATTTAAAAAAATACTCACTGATAATATCAGTTGGCTTAAATTATTGCCCTGGGGAAAGGAGGAGGCAACAGCTAGATCAGGAAATGAACTCAGTTGGCTGCACTGGAAAAAGGTTGTGCCATGTTGGCATTGCTGGCTGCCTGCCAGCATTTCTATGAAAGAATTGCAGATTGTTTGTTCAGCAAGAACTTTCATCAGCAGTGCATATTTAATTGGGAGAAAAGTGATTACTTTGGAAACATTAACAGGAGTACTGCTGCTGCTACTGCTATTGTTGTTGTTGTTTGTTTTTCTTGCTGCTGGAAGATGAAAAGGAGTCCTGTAGCTCCATAAATAAATTGTTGAAGCACAGACTTCTATAGCCAGGAGACTACTTCAAACCGTGCATGAAGTAGACACGGAGGGACTTGGACTGTTGGGAACAAATGGAACTATATTGAAGAATGGTAGTATATAGCCACTAATGAAGTGAGAGGATTTGCATATGCAGTCTTTGAAAAACTGGGACCTGCCAAAAGTGATGAATGAACTAACAAATGTCAGTCGTAAATATAGGTGAGAAACGTGTCTGTGACCGAAGACTGCCCCAGAGTAGATGAGTCAAAGCGAGTCGTTTAGATACTATAGCTCATACAGTGAAGAATGATTGGTGGCAATAGTTGTGGAACTGAAGGCCAATTTCATTAAGTAGTTTATTTTACATTGTTCTCATTCACATACATTTTTGTCTTCCCAGCACAATTGCAACCTACAGTCTAGAAAGAAAGATGCAAAGCTTGAAAACTCATGTAACATTTTCTTAGGCATTAATGTAGGGCATACCACTTACTCCAAGTTCAATCAGAGTCTCCCATTCTCCTGTCCTTTTTAAAATCTCAGGAATCTACTTTTCTTCATTTTACACTGCCTTCCATTTCTGCAGTGCTGGGATTACAAGCTCCTATGAGACAAGAGGCTTTACTGACAGCAGAAGTGCTGCTTATTGTGTCAACTGCTGTGAAGTTGACTTCAGCTTATGCTGATCCTAAAATGCGAGACCTTATACATGCAAGCTCTGCAGAGGTCTTGCAGATTCAGGGTCGTGGCTTCCTTGATTGAGTCTGTCCATCTATAATGCTGTCTTCCTCTTTTCCTACTGCTCTTTGCCTTGCCAAACATTATTCTCCTTTGTGATGAGCCATGTCTTCTCATGACATGTCCAAAATATTACAGTCTTACTTGAGCCATCTCAGCTTCTAAGGAGAGTTCAGACTTGATTTGCTCTAGGACCCATTTGTTGATCTTTCTGGTAGCCGGTGGTATCCACAGAACTCTTCTCCACCACCACATTTCATAGGAGATGATTTTCTTCCTATCAGATTTCTTTACTGTCCAGCTTTCACAAATTGGAAATACAAATTGGAAATGCAAATACATATTAAATGATATATATATATATATATTTACACTTCTTGTGTAGTTCCTTTGTAGCTTCCCTTTCAAGTCCTAGTCTTCTGTGTCTTGACTGCATTCTGATTAATGACTGAGCCAAAGTGTGGAAAAGCTTTAGCTATTTCAGTGTGTTTATCATCTACTTCAAAATTATGTAAATCATCTGTTCTTGTAATCACAGGAAGGATTTATATTTTTAGATGCTAAAAAGTGTTTGCTAACTTGAACTGGTTTTTTTTAATTCAGAGTTCTAGAAAATATTACTTTGGGTATCAATTTTATTACTTGGATTAAGGCTATTGACAATACACAGAAGGCACACCTTTTTTTTAATGGAGAGTTAACATAACCATGTGATACACAAAAAGACAAAGATGCCTTCTCTCTCCCCTTTTGTTTATTTTATCCTTGCAATTCAGAATAAATCAAACAAGAGACAATTAAAGACTGAAAGATCAAAATTTAAAAAAAAACATGCAGACTAAAGGTATTTACACAGGACATAGTGATTGTGTTGGAAGACTCTTTGGAGAGTTCTGAAGCCTTACTGGAGAGATTAAAAGAATTTGGAGAGTTGGATGGATTTAAGATCAATAAAAGACAATGATGTTAACAAAAAAATATGTGAAAAGAGGATCAATATATGACCATAGCAGTGAGATTAATGAATGCACAGAGATGGAAAAATAGCAGGTTTCCAATGAAAGAAGACTGGCTGTTGAAAGTGAACAAATTATCAACACTGATTAGAGAAAAATCGTTGGTGTCATTTTGATTGTTTTTTGGTAGGAAATATTTGATTGTTTTTTGGTAGGAAAGTGAGAATAACATGTTAACTGTAGGTTTTGATAGTTATTAGGTGTACTTAAGTTAAAATTGAGGTGCATGAATAAGCTAGAGAAGTTATTTTCTGTATTAAAATGTATACCTGTTCTTACGAAAGTCGGAAATCAATTTTAACTTTCCGAGCCCATTTTATCATTGTATCTTTAACTACTTCTGATTCCATTTCTCTTTTCAACAATAGTTTTGAAATTCTCTTCTTTTGATTTCCCTTCATCAATAAATCAAATTCATTCTCTTTTCTCTCAAATCCATACAGTTTTTGATCCATTTTAAACCTTTCTTTTAGTTGTCGCCATGGGAACCAATTTAACTCATATCCATCAGCCTTTAATTCTTCTACTGTACACATTTCTTGGTTTATCCCCTTCCCATTTCAATATGTCTTGATATGTTAATAAATTTCCGTGTTTTGTTGGAGCAATTTTATACGCTTCTTGTGGTGAAGTCCATGTTGGAAGTTTTGTATAATATTTCTGCTTTATTTGTAGCCAAACCTTTAACTGTGTCTTCAGGATGCAATGATGGTTGAACTCTTTATTCACCGCTAATCTATCATAACATAAATATCCACCCAATGTATGAAAGCCCAGGAAACGCTATCAACTGATGAGGGGATTTTGTTTCATAGAATCGTTTTCCAAAATAGTCTTCAAATTTCTGTTTTATCTTTTCTTGTTGAATAATCAACTTCTTTCCACATTTCAACTCACCAATTATATTCCTCTTTTTCTTCTTCTTAAGTTTATATGCTAACCATTTCCCAATTTTATTAGCGTGTTCAAACTGAATTAATTTCATTTGTTTCATCTTTTTCTCTATATCTTCAGTTGTTGTTATCGCCATCTCCTTCTGTATTTTCTTAATCTCCTGCTGTAGTGATAGTTGCAATGGATTTTTTTAAAAGTTCTTTTTCTTTCTCCTGGAGTTTCTCTTGGACTTGATATTTCTCCCACCTTTTTTTATTCTGAATTGGTGTTGCTGTATAAAAAAAACTCTCATTACTGCCTTTGATGCATCTCAAACCATTCTCATTTTCATGTCGTCTTTTATATTTTCTTTAAAATCGTTTTTTAACAATTCTTTTGCTTGTTTTACTATCTCTTCATCATTCAATAAACTGTCACTCAATCACCATTGAAATTGTTTAGTCTTCTCTTGGATTTGCAACATTACCAGATGATGATCAGAGATGACCTTTGGCAATATTTCTGTTTTCCTTATCTCTGGTAACAGATGTTTAGAAACAAAGGTCATATCTATTCGGGACCAAGATTGATGAACTTCAGAGAAAAAAGTAAAATCTTTGACATTTAGATAAGTAGTTCTCCTTACATCTAAAACAGATAATTCTTCACACATCTCAAAGAAGTCTTTTGGCAATCTCCCTCTCATTGCTTGATCTTTATTCTGAGAGGTTGTTTTATCCATTTTAATATCCAGAACTCCATTCCAATCACCAGCTAAAATCCAGTCTTTATACTCCTGTGCTGATAATTTTCCTCACAATTTCTTATAAAATTCTCCCTTATTTTTATTTGGGGTGTAAACTCCGAACAATAATTTTTTTTGCCATTTTTTTGAATTTCAACGCCAAATATTCTTCCTTCTTCATCTTCAAAAATTTGTTTTGCTTGAATGTCTTTTTCAAAATAAATTGCAACCCCTCTTTCTTCTTTACATATGAAGAGGCAAAACATTGTCCTAATTTAGAGTTATATAAATACTTTTCTTGGGTTTTCTTTATATTAGTCTCTAATAATACCACAATTTGAGGTCTTAATCTTTCTAAATAATGAAAAATCTATCCTCTCTTTGATTGTGAATTTATTCCTTGTATATTCTGTGAAATCATATTTCTTCTTCGTGGTCTCTGTGCCTTCATACACTAGGAGCTTTAGCGCCTGCGCGGTAGCGTTCGGAAACTTCTAGAGCTTGTTCGCTTGGCGGGAACCCCTCCCCCACGCCGGTACTGCGCATGCTCCTCCCGCCGAGCAACGGTCTCTCCTCAGTTCTTTCTCATCCGCCGCCGCGTACGGAAGGTTCTTTAGTTTGTTCCTCTCACGTCGTGCTTGGCTTGCTGTTTTTTCACGGTTTTACGGACTTTCGGACTGTCTTTGACCTCTCTTTCGGACTCCCCCTTCGGTTTTCGTCTTTTTGGATTTCGGAGTTTGGCGTTTCTTCGTCTTATGTCCGCGCTCTTTAAGAAGTGCGTGTCCTGCGGCCGCAAGGTTGCCCTCAACGACGGCCATAAGGAGTGTCTCTTCTGTTTGGGCGAGTCCCACAACATCCGGACTTGCCCAATTTGCAGGGATTTTACTCCCCAAACTCTTCGCAACCGCTCCGCGAGACTCAAATCTTATTGTTGGGAACAGTTTCTGCGGGCGATAGACGAGACCTCCACTTCCAAGATGGCCGACAAGAAGATGACCACGCCATCGACGGTATCGGCGGCTGCCGTTCCGTCCACCTCGTCGGTATCGGGCTCGGTACCGGCGAAAACGCCGATCTCGGCGTTACCGAGGATCCCGAAGCTGTCGGCGGCTGCCAAGTCAGCGAAAGGATCCTCGACGGCGAGGAAGGCTGAGGCTCCCCTTACGGAGACGCCTGCAAAAAAGCGCCCTGCTCCGGACGGAGGCAAGGGCAAGGAGAAGGAGAAGAAGAAGAAGAAGAAGGAAAAGAAGCGCTCCCCGGCTGGGGACGCTCAACCTCCTACTCCTCCTCCTACTCAGCAGCCTTCAAAAGGGCGAGGCGAGTCCGTCGACCTCTCGGAGGATGAGATCGAGGACGTTCCCCAACAGCGCCCGGACTCGCCTGTGGCAGACCCTCCAACCCTGGTGGAGGAGCGCCACCGCCCTCTTAGCCGTCGCAGGTCGGCCGACCTGCAGCAGAGAGAGCCCTCTGCTTCTCCGGAGCGGCGTTCGACCTCCTTCAGGTCCCGGTCCCGCTCTTCCGAGCGTCCGGTGGCCTCGCCGCCTCCGAGGGAGACAAGAGAGGAACAACCTCGCTCGTCTGCCTCCAGATACACCTCGGCGTCCTACGTGGCCAGGTACGCGAGGGAATCTGAGTGGAGAGAGCGCCCGGCCTCCTATCGGTCGCATTCGCCATCGTACCGGGATCGGTACCATCGTGGCCCGAGTCGCTGGGAGACCTTCCGGAGGTCCCGGTCACCTCGTCGACAGCGCGAATCGCGCTCGCCTAGAGGGGACGAGGCTCGGTACCGTCGACGCCGAAGCCGATCTCCGTCGGACCGCCGCTCCTTCAGCCGCTCTCCCTCCCCTCGATATCATAGGGCGAGGGAGCCTTCACCACGGTATCGGGCGATATCGCCACCTCCTAGGGTCACGGCAACGGCGACGCGCCCTACGGAGTCGGTGGTGACTGAGCGGGCTACGACGACGTCAGCCTGCCAGACTACCCCGGTCACCACCAAGAGGGTGAAGTCAGTGGTCAGCCATCCCAAGCGGGACGCTGCTGCTACCACCGCCCCGGCTGCGGAGAAGCCTAGGAAGGCAACACCTGCGGCGACTGCGAAGGAGCCGGAAAGCGAGCGGCGAGAGGACTCACCGAGCTCGGAGTCGTACGACTCGAGTGCGGAGTCTGAGGTGTCTGAGGCGGCCTCCCAGGAGTCTCCTCCGTTGGGATTCGGGGACCCGATCCCAGATTCTGCTCCAGAGGACGTCCACCAGTTCTCTGCGATGCTGCTCCGCATGGCCACTACCCTCGGCCTTAAGATCGCCGATGCGGAGCCGGAGGATGACGATCCAGCCTTCTCCGTTTTCGAGGAGAAGCGACCTTCCACGGCCCCGCTGCCTCTCCTGCCCCGGGTATCCAGACTGGTGAAGGCCGCCTGGGATAGACCGGCCTCGGCTCAGCCGATACCGCAGCGGTTAGAACACCTCTACAGGGTGCAGAAGGATAACGCCGGTTATCTATTTAATCACCCTGCACCGAACTCTGTGGTTGTCGAGTCCGCGCAGACGAAGGGCTCCGGCAGGCAACACACCACCCCGCCGGACAAAGAGGCAGAGTTGGACGCCTACGCAAGGAGGTTCTATTCGGCTGCCTCCTTGCAGATCAGGCTGTCCAACACTCAGGCTTGCCTCGCGGCATACCTGAAGAAAGTGCTCGATCGCCTGCAACCAGCGATGGAAGCGGTACCGGAGGACATCCGCCAAGCCTCCTCCGTGATCTTCAATGAGGCTATCTCCATCGCTCGGCACCAGATGGCCTCCTCCCGGCACGCAGTTGAGATCGCCTCCCGGGTCATGGCGGGATCCGTCGGCCTTCGCCGCCATGCCTGGCTTCGACCGGCCGACATCCAGGAGGACACCAGAAGGAGGATTGAAGATCTCCCCTTCGACGGTGAAGGCCTATTCAATTCGTCCACAGACGAAGCTTTGGACAATCTCGTCAAGGCGAGACTGACCGCAAAAAAGATCGGGCTGCAGCCGGCCACGCAGACCCGCAGGGCCTCCACCTTCCGACCATCCTGGCGACGATCTTCCACCTCGTCGTTCCAGCTTTCGGCCCAGTCTGGACAGTCGAGACCGTCCTCCGGCTCATCGGCCAGACGCACGATTAGGCGGCGCCCGCCTTCGTCGAAGAAGTCCTCCTCCGAGACAAAGTCTCGGTTTTGACGTGCCTGGCAGGACCCACCAATACCCACTCTTCAGCCTACCATCAGCGCTCGGAGACCGACCGACTCTCGCTCGACACCTAGCGGAGTGGCAGTATGTCACTACGGACTCTTGGGTGCTCTCCATCGTCCGTCTTGGCTACGCCATCGAGTTTCTCGATATTCCTCCTCGCAGCGTTTATTACTCCACGCCGTCGAGTCCGGCCCTCCTGGAAGAGATCCAATCCCTCCTCCAGAAAGGGGCGATCGAGCGGCTCCCGCAAGAGGCCAAGACCACCGGCTTCTTCTCCAGGTACTTCACGGTACCGAAAGCCGACGGTACCCTCCGGCCGATCCTAGACCTCAGAGGGGTGAACTACTACATCCGCCCCAAAAGGTTCAAGATGGTCACGATACCGTCGATCCTACCCTTCCTACATCGAGGGGACTGGTTCGCCTCCATCGATCTCCGAGACGCATACTTCCATATCGCCATTCGCCCGCAGCACAGACGGTACCTCCGCTTCGCAGTCGACGACACCTGTTACCAGTACAAGGTGCTGCCGTTCGGACTCTCGACTGCCCCAAGGGTCTTCACCAAGTGCATGGCCCCGGTGGTATCCTACCTGCGGACGAAGGGCGCTTCCGTCTTCCCCTACCTCGACGATTGGCTGTTGGTGGCGTCCTGCAAACAGAGACTTTACCACGACGTCCACATGACGTTGTCACTCCTGACCCGCCTTGGTCTACGAGTGAATCCGAAGAAGTCCCACCTCGAGCCGGCGAGGATCTTGGACTTCATCGGGGCGACGCTCGACTCGACCTCCGCCAGGGCGTACCTACCAGAGTCTCGAGCACAAACCTTGATCCGGGCCGCCGCTCACTCTCGTACGGCCCCGACGTTATCTGCGAGAAGCGTCCAGCAGCTCTTGGGCTACATGGCTGCGACGACCGCTGTGACATATCTCGCCAGGCTGAGAGCAAGACCTCTTCAACACTGGTTCGTCCGCATATTCGACCCCCTGCGAGACGAACAGACACTCCGACTGCAGCTGCCGGGAGACGTCCGCTCATCCCTCCGATGGTGGCAGTCGCGACGCAATCTCATGTCGGGGATGCCTTTCCAACAGCCGACACCGAAGGTGACGGTAACGACCGACGCCTCCCTGTATGGATGGGGTGCCCACTGCGGCGATCTCAGAGTCCGCGACAGATGGACCGACGACGAGACCGCTCTCCATATCAACGCGCTGGAGCTGCTCGCCGTCTGGAAAGCCCTACGGGCGTTCCGCCATGCCGTGGCGGGGCGCACGGTCCTGATTCTGACGGACAACACCACCGCCGTCTGCTACATCAACAGACAAGGTGGGACTCATTCCACGACCCTGCTCGACATCGCGCTCGGCCTGTGGGAATGGTGCATTCGCCTGCACACGCATCCCGTGGCGGTTCACCTGGCCGGGCAGGAGAACACCACGGCAGACGCCCTCAGCAGGGACACCTCATCCCATCACGAATGGTCTCTCTCCGGAGAGGCGTTCAGACTGATTCGGGACCGCTGGGGTGAACCATCGATCGACCTCTTCGCGACCAGGGAAAACGCGAAGTGTCGCCGATTCTGTTCCAGAGCGGGCCACGATCGTGCCTCCATCGGGGACGCTTTCCAGTTTCCGTGGACCGGGGAACTCCTCTACGCGTTCCCGCCGTTCCCGCTGCTCGGCCGGACGATATCGAAGATCCTCGCCGACCGAGCCGACGCGATCCTGGTAGCCCCGTACTGGCCGAGGCAACATTGGTTCGCACCCCTGCTACAAGCCGCGCGAGACGACCTGCTCCGGTTGCCACCGACACCGGACCTGCTCTCCCACTCCGGCGGCCGAGTCCTCCATCCGGACCTGCCACGCCTGGCCCTCCATGCCTGGAGGATATCGCACTAGACGATCCCGTGCTCGGTACTGTCCTCGTCGCGGCCAGGAAGGAATCCACCCGTCGCAACTATCAATACAAGTGGCGACGCTTCCTGACCTTCGCTAACGAGAGGAGTGAGCCGGTATCGCCCGCGGGGCTCTCGACCGTCCTGCACTTCCTCCTGCACCTCCGGCAACAGGGCCTGGCGTTTCCATCCCTGAAGGTGTATCTCTCCGCGATCGTGGCATACCAACCGCCACGATCTGCTGCCTCGGCCTTCTTCAGGAACGATACCGTTAAGCGGTTCCTGAAAGGGCTTCATCATCTCTACCCGCCGGTATCGCCGCCGCTACCGCCGTGGTCCCTCTCGCTGGTGCTCTCGCAGCTGACGAAGCCGCCCTTCGAGCCGATGGCGACCTCGGATGACAGGCTCCTGACAATGAAAACTGCCTTCCTGGTAGCGGTGACCTCAGCGAGGCGAGCGGGTGAGATCACAGCTCTTCGTTCCGATGAGCCCTTCACGGTCTTCCACAGGGACAAGGTGGTCCTGAGACCTGACATCTCGTTCCTGCCAAAGGTGGTGTCCAGTTTCCATCTCAACCAGGACATCATCCTGCCTGCCTTCTTCCCGAACCCGACGACACCGTTGGAGCGGTCCCTCCACTCCCTGGACGTGCGTCGGGCATTGGCTTTCTACAAGGACAGGACTGCTTCCTTCCGACAGACGCCGCATCTCTTTGTTTGCTATGGGCGACGTCGGAGGGGCCTAAAAGTGTCCACCCAGCGCTTCTCCAAGTGGGTGGTGAGGACTATTGAACTGGCGTATGAGCTCGCGAGGAAGCCTCCGCCAGTCCTGCTTCGAGCCCACTCCACCAGGGCTGTGGCTACTTCTGCGGCCCTCCTGCGAGGAGTTGACCTGCATGAACTCTGCCGTGTGGCGACCTGGTCCCAACCGTCGACCTTCGTGCGCCACTACAGGCTCGACTGCCGGTCGCGCAGAGATGCCCGGTTTGGACGTGAGGTGTTGGCTTCCGTGCTGTAGGACCTGACCCGCCGTCCGACCGGTAAGCTACACAGTCTCCTAGTGTATGAAGGCACAGAGACCACGAAGAAGAAGAACAGGTTGCTTACCTGTAACTGTGGTTCTTCGAGTGGTCATCTGTGCCATCATACACACCCGCCCTTCCTCCCCTCTTTCTCAGGTCCCTGTAGGTTCTACGGCGGACGACAGAACTGAGGAGAGACCGTTGCTCGGCGGGAGGAGCATGCGCAGTACCGGCGTGGGGGAGGGGTTCCCGCCAAGCGAACAAGCTCTAGAAGTTTCCGAACGCTACCGCGCAGGCGCTAAAGCTCCTAGTGTATGATGGCACAGATGACCACTCGAAGAACCACAGTTACAGGTAAGCAACCTGTTCTTACTGTTCTTCTTCACTTCCTTTTTCTTTTTCTCTTCTGGTTCTACTGTTTCCGCCTCTTCTGACTTTGGACTAGATTCATCTGCTGCCGCCGCTCCCGTCTGTATTGGATCCCCTGTTTTTTCTAATTTCCTGTCTTCAGTCTTTGCTGTTTTAGATCCAGTTTTCAGATAACACTCTTGAAATTCCATTGCTTGCTGCACTGAGTTTATCCTCCTTCTTCTACCTTCAGAGAAAAAGGAAAGCCCTTCTGGTAACTCCTATCTATATCTTATTTCCCTTGATTGGAGATTCTTTACCAGGAATGCATACTCTCTTCTATTCCTCATCACACTTGGCGGTACATCCTTAAAAATTTTAATTTCATTTTCATCCACTATTAATTTTTCTGTATAATTTTGTTCAATGATTAAATCCCAGATCTTTTCCTTGGTAAAGTAGACCACAATATCTCGAGGTAAATCCCTCCGCTTTACCATTGCCAATTCAATTCTGAAAACCTTATCTATTTTATGCTCAAACCTCACTCTTCTTTGGCTTATATATGGTGGCAAAATATCTGTTGATCTTTGGTGTAAATTTTCCTCTTTTTTGTCAGGGGGACCCCTTAACTTCAGACATCTGCTTTGTTGGTGAATTTCCAGTCTTATTATAGTTTCTTTATGCTGCTCTTTCTTCATTTGCTCCACCTGGTCCTCTAGGTTTTGGCTTTTTCCCTGAATATCTTCCACTTTTTGGTCTATTGTTGATAAATCTGTAGTTAATTTCTGCAAGCTCTGATTCAGATTTTCTACTTCCTTTTTCAAATCTTGTTTTATTTCTGTTCTCATTGTTCTTATCTCTGTCCTTGTTGCTTTTGATTCTTCCATCATATCAGTTCTCATTTTTTGGAATTCTTCTAATAACCTGTTTACCTCTGTTGTTTTAGAGCCTATAGATCCTCTTCTTTCCAAAACTTGTGGCTGAATTTGTGTCTGTGTTATCTTCTTTTGACCTGTAGCCGTATCTTGGCTCATTACTTTCTTTACAGCTATAATCCCCCAAATTAAAGAATCAAATCTTTAAATCAATCTTATGTTCTATCAATTTATTCTTTGAAAAAATACCAATTATTATATTGATTATTACAGTTTTATACAACAATAATTACTATGTTTTAAGAAACTTATATCTACTATACAAATCAAATTTCTAACATTCTATTTGATTCATCCATCCATTAATGAATAAAATAGTAAAGAAGATGAAGAGAAGTTATTTCATTAACAATTAAAGATTATTAAAAACAGTTTGTATCAATTTATATTGTATCAGTTTATATGAGTTGTGATCAATTATTCTTCTGTTTTCAAGCTATGTTCAATCTCAGCCTTCAGTCTCAAATCAGCTTACATCAAAGTCAGTACCTTCTCTTTGTTGTCTTCACCTCTCTTCCCGAGGATAATTCATATACAAAGGTTCAAAAGCTGATCATCCAAATACTCAATACATCAATATTCCATAATTATAATGTTCAACAGTTAATTTATTATTTTTGTACTTTTATTCTAGTTCAGTTCAAAATTCATTCAAGAAAAAATAAAAGGGGGAAAAGCTCTATTATTTATAATCCAAAGTTTGGACTCACAGTATACAATTCATAAACCTCATAAGCTTCTCTCTTCGCCTCTCTTGATAAGGCTAATCCACAACTGTTCCATAAGAGGTTTTAAAAATGAAATATAAGACCACAAATCACTCCATAGTTAAACCAAAACAAAGGAAGACCTTCCTGTCCTCTCCAAAAAGATGCTGCCATCGCCATGTTTCCCTCCCCTTTTGCTCCTTGATTCTCTTTCTTTTAGGCTCCTCCCACTTCCCCCCCTCCACCATTGCCAATAAAGAATATTAAAAACAAATGCCCTTTAGCCCAAGTTCAGCAAAGTTCAGCTAAAGCAAATTTCATCCAAATATACAGTTCCACACCAAGTTTTTAAGCAGGTTTCATCAAGAGATTGGCTGCTTACACTTAGACGAGGGGGAAAGCTCAGTCCGCCGCTCTCAGGGGGGGATTTCCTGTTAGCAAATCCAAGCCTCATTCGCCATTGCCACCTCCCCAAATCTCCCATCATTGCCTCTCCTCACCTCTCCAAACTCTGCCATCCCAGCTCATACCAGGTTGGTTTTAATTCCACTTAAGTCTTTTTGCCTTTATCTTCTGCTTTTTACCCAACCGGATTACTTAGTCAAATCCTTCTTTGTTTTAAAAAGGTTTTCGCTGGTGCTTGTCAGTTTAAAACTGGCTGCAAATCCGCGGCATTAGCTCTGTCCTCGCTCCTAATTGCTCCGGTACCTCCACCTCTCCTCTACCGGAGCCAGGATGATTCCGGACATGTGAGCTGCCCGGCACCCTGCCTGCCAAGGGGGAATTTTTCAGGGGACCCCAAGGCTCCCCAGGGGATGTTTTCCCTACCGGTTCACAGCAGGTAGCCCTGAGCTAACAGTTCAGGCTACCAGTTATGCTGACATCTTGGTACCGCCCCCCCAATATTGTTTTTTTTTTAACTGCAGCTGCTCATAAGAAAATAACAGAAGATTAGAAAATGAGAGATACTCTTATAGAAACATGGTGAAAAAGGGTATGGGACTACTGGTTAATAGAAAAATTATTAGATAATGTTTGCATCTACAAGGGTCAAATAAAGAGAGACAGCATTACTGAACTTTGATTTCCATTTATTGAATGCATCAACATAAAATCACATCTTTTGCAACCTCCTGAGAATCATCTAGACTGCTGGACAGGTCTTTTAAACCTAGACATAGATGTCTCCAATAATGAAACTTCTGTCCACTCCTCCAAGGTATGAAGCAGAAGATTAATCAACTACATGACTGAACTTCAACTGTCTTCACAGTATAACATATTTAATTTCTAGTTCATGAGTTTTGAATGTTTTATCCTAACTTTGTTTCCTTGTTTGAATGTTTATATACAACATAACATACACTAAAAATAAAATTTAAAAAAATGACAAGCAAAAACACTGTCAAATTTTGAGGTGTCTGCCATATTTTGTAATGAGTTACAGCAGCTGTTCCTTTTTTGCTTCTTGGAAATTCTCTCTTTGGAATTTTCACTTTTTCTAGTTGAAGTTGAGCACTGTAGCTTAGATGACAATTGAAAACACTCAAAATTTTGAGGCATCTGCCGTAATTTCCTGGTGAACTACGTCTGGCTTTCCTTTTGTTTTTTGTGAGCCCCTCCTACTGTGCAATTTTGACGTAAAACTTGACATTACACTTTGGATGACAACCAAAAAGAATTCTTTCAAAATATAGTGGCAACTGGTATGATTTCCCAATGGATTATGGCTCGCACGGATGCATAGACGTTCTCTTGTTATTATTGATTGTAAAACAACTTTTGACATGCATGTTCTTTCCCTTTTTATTTGAAGGCCAAACTAAACCACATAGTTGACATACTTTTTGTTGTTATTGTTAAGGAGCAGCCCTGGGGCAGCCTAAGGAACCTCAGGATTGTGGGTGTGGGGAAGGAAAGCTTACTGTATATGCTCAAATATAGGTGTAGAAATTTTAGTCAAAAATTGACAGAAAAAAACCTGAGTTGACTCATGGGTGGGTCAGTGTAAGTACTGTACCTTAACTCTTATTTTTTTAAAAAATAACCATCTCCTTCTCTGAGTAGAGTGGCAAAAGGTGAAAGTTTCATCCATCCTGGGAGAACCTCAAAGAAGCAATGACACCCTCTACTGTATGCAGCACTGCAACTGGCCTTTTTGGAATGCATGGATGGGAAAATGGCGGTGGTGGCTCTTTGGTGCTTCCCCTCAAAGGAGCACCGAGAGAGTAGAAGGGATTCTTTCCTGACAAGAATTAATACTGTACTTTAATTTTTTTTAAAAGGAGAACCATCCCCTTATCTGAGTGGTGGAATGCTTTTTTGTACACATGGGCAGGAAATGCCAGTGACAGCAGCCAGGGCAGTTGTCCCCCTAAAGCAGCACTGGCACTTTCCTCTCTCCATGGAATAACCCTCAACCTATTCAGAGGTCATATCAAATTTTGGCCCCAAAACCTGCCCTCAACGTATACATGAAGTCAACTTATACACAAGTACATGTGGTAACTAGAGACAGGACGAATCCAGAATTTTCCGAATCCCTGGAAGGTTCTAGGAATCCATGAATCTCAAATCTTTCCAATCCTTTTTTTAAAAAGGGTTTAAAAAGCAAGGGAAAGAAGGATAATCTTGGGCAAGACACACTCTCTCAGCCTTAGCAAAAGCCTAGGCAAAGACAAACTTCCCTCTGAAGGAATCTGGCCAAGACAATTGTCATAGTTTTGCCTCAGGATCTCCCCAGATTGAAAATGACATGAAGGCTCTTTCTATACAGGCAGGAAAATGTGGATGAATCCCACATTTTCCTGCCTGTGTAAACAGGGCCACATACTACAATAGAGAGATAATCCAGGTCAAAACTGGTTTTTCTTTGCATAGCTCCTTCTGGCGTCCTGGGGTTTGTAGTTTAATGATGCACCAGCACACTTTGGCAGAGAAGGCTGTGACCCCTTGTAAAACTCCAAACCCCAGAATTGTGTCTGAAAGAGCTTTGCAAGGGAACTCTGCAAAGGAATCTTTCAGTTGTCCTTGAAGTCTCAAGCCTGTAGCTTCCAGTCAAGTACTGAACTTAAATATGAAATGTTCAATTTAAATATCTTGAAACACAAGCCCAAATGTAATTTCTGAAACTGTTAGCAAAGGCCATTATTACTCCAAGGGAAAACTTCACCTATTTACTATCTTCTCTTGTATATATGGTCTCCCAGGTTTTCAGGCGTCCCAGTCTCCCTGGTTTTCAGGCATCCCGGTCTCCAACAATCTGTTTAGTTGGCAGATCCGAAAGATTCGTTTTGTCTATTTTGGCACAGGGATTCGGATTTGGGAATCTCAAATCCTTACCCAGGGTTCGAGGATTCAGTTGGCCCATCCCTAGTGGTAACTCTTTTTCTCCTTACCACAAATGGTTCCAGTATAGGTCACTTCCTCAAAGCTGCTACTTACATTACAAGGGAATCTTTGGCCACCCTTCTTTGGATTCACTGCCTTCAAAGATCAGGTAAATGGTGAGCTGAAACAGGGCTCATTTGGAGGTCGTGACCTATTTATTTTATTCATTATTTATTTAGTCAATTTAGATCTCACCTTTTTTCCAGCACAGGATTCAAGAACTATCTTTGGAAGGTCCTCCCAGGAAATGACCTTGATGTTCTTACAACACCAGATGAAGTATTTTGTATTTGTGGAATGTCTGTTTTACCTGATTTTCCCTTCTGACTCATTTCTGTTTTTATCCTGCTTGAACATATGCTTTACTGTTCTAGAAACATGTAGAGCTGTGCAGAAAAAACTGGAGCTCTCAGGATTTGCTGCTACAGTTTTCCTGTTCTCTGTCAGTTCTGAGTTGAAGTTTCTCATTGTGAGAGGTAGGCGTGTGTGTGTGTGTGTGTGAGAGAGAGAGAGAGAGAGAGAGAGATCTGTGGCATATAAGAGTTGTACACCTGCTCTGAGTCAACTGTTATTTAGTTTTCTGGCTAGAGAGCTAGTGCATGTTCCTTTTTCCCTTGAGAGAACTTTTTTATCTCTCTTCTGTGCCTCAAGGGTGGAGAAACTGTCTTCCCACCAAAATCTGCCGTGCCAGGCTGCCTTGCCTAGTGGCATTTGATGATCAACGCTTGTGATGCTTTTATAACTTTGCTGTACATTAGAAAGTAGAGCAGTAAATTAGGTCAACACAAGGTATAAGATAGAAATTGCACCATCATTTACTACCAAGTCTCTTGGCAAAAGTCTGTGGATTGAGCAACATCCCTTTATGAATGTGGTGTGTGTGTGTGTAGGTGTTTTGCCTAAGGGTTCTGGTTTGTTGCATGAGACATTTAAGGAAGGAGTATCATCATCAGTTATGTGGACAAAAGCAGAACAGGTGAAAGGATTTTCCTTATCGTAGCATCATCTAGAATACTTGCATTAACTTGCTGTTTTGTTTTGTTGCTACACTGAAGCGTGTGCAATCTCTGTCACAGCCATTAGGCTGAAGCAATACATACAGAGTGAAAACCTCCTGTGGATAGGCTTCCCACAAGACACTGATCTAAGCAGGAACATGCATATTGTTGCTGCTGCTGCTGCTGTTGTGTACCTTCAAGTTGTTTCTGAATCACAGTGACCCCGTCATGGGATTTTCTTGGCCAGTTTTTTTTTCAGAGGAGGTTTTCTTTGCCTTCCTCTGAAGCTGAGAGAGTGTGATTTACCCAAGGTCACCCAGTCTGGGAGTCTTAGTTCAACTGGCTGTGTGTTTATGTGTGTGCATATATATGTCTAATTCCACAGTAACTAGCCTGATATTGACCTCAGTTGTCAGAGATGCTTGACTAGTGACTCGGTGCGGTTAGGCTTTTTTCTCTTCACTCCCATTGCAGACCCACTTGACATAGTGAGAATGGTTTTTTTCATCATTTATCTCCCCAGGAAGTGGGGAACTGGCACTGTGGTTTGCTTTTGATCATGGAGACAGTTGCCATGTTTTGAACTATCATGTTCTCTAAACATGAAACACAAATCAGTAGCACAGGGAGGCTTCATGCTATAAATATCAATCCTGTTTGGCCATTCATCTTACCCTGCCAGTATTCCAGGTCAGCAGCTTGAATTATAAGACTTCATTTTGTTTGCTGTGATCCTCTATTTAAAAACTTGACAATTAAACAAGTGAACAAACGAGAGCGAAACAGTAAAATGTAATTCAGCTGTATAGAATACATGCCTAGAGCCACACCAATCAAAATCAAAGGGAAAGCCCATTTTAAAAAAATCAGTTAAAAGCTATTCAAAACAAGTGGAGTTGGCAGGGTTAGGAGTGTTATGGACTTTAGTTTTTCCAGATCCTTCCTGTTGAAGACAAGAGTCTTGCCTGTGCAGGACTGTGTCTTCGAGAGACAGGCTGGGAAAGCTGCTTTGCTCTGTAATGCCTCCCAGAACCCCTCAGCCAGCATGGCAATAAGATAACCAAATAGGTGTCTCTGGAAGCAGGGCAAGTTAGAAACTGAGCTTTCATGTTCCTCACTCAAACCATCAATTTTACAAAGCCTACAGACACAAAGCCTGTGAACACAGAGTTCCATTCTTAGCTATCTTGCCAAGATAATCTTATTAGACATTGGATGATCTTTAAAAAAAAAGTGGCCTGCACTAATAAGCCCTGACCACATCCTATCGCAATGAATTGCATTAATTATGTGTTGCAGGAAGGACTTCCTTTTGTTGATTTTTAAGAACATACAGTCAGTTTCACTGTATGATGCCTAGCTCTGGCCTTTCATGATATGGAATAATTTCATTCCCTTCAAAGCATTCATAATTTTGTAAATGTCTCACATGTTCCCAACCAATCTTTCCCTGTAACTTCAAAGAAACAGCTTGCTGCCTCCTGTCCCTATAAGAAATGTGCACTGGGGAGAGGGGAAATTAAGTTACTCTCTTTTTTTTTTAGTACCTTTACTGGCTCTTTAAAGTTAACATTCTTTTATGATAATGCGGGAGGGGTTTTATGGAGAAATGATTTCAGAGTGAAGGGAAGGGAAGGGAAGGAGGTGGGGAACTTGGCTAAATGGACCTGCTTGGTACAGCTACCTACTATGTGCTTATGCAAATAGAAATATTAAGGGGTTACCATAAAGAACTAACTCCTGGTTTGTAAGTGTTTGTAGCTGGCGACATGAGAGCACTTTGTAACCAGAAGTGTTTGGGAGGTAGTCTTGTTGCACTCGGCCAAAGTGATGGTTACTATAACAAGAACAACAACATTTATTTGTAATGCTCTTTCCACCAAGGGGCAGAACATCAAACATATATGATCAAAGAGAAAGACAGAAAAATACAGTCAGCCCTCCATAATTGCAGGTTTGACTTTTGTGGATTTGATTATTCACAGATTATTTGCTGTCACCTCTGCTGCCTCCCTATGCCATTTTTAGTTGGGAATGCAAGGCTCTTGAGACTGAGAAAGTGCGAATGAGGCTTTTAAGTCTCTATTAAAAATGGTGTGGGGCAGCAGTGAAAGTGGCAGTAAGCTCCAGCAGCTCCCCACTTTTGCCTTGTGAAGGAACCCTGATGCCTCAAAGGAACCCGTAGTGGGTTGAATATGGTGATCATATTTTTTGTGTGTTAAATATTGTTTGAGAGGGTCTAGAGCAGTGGTTCTCAACCTTCCTAATGCCGTGACTCTTTAATACAGTTTCTCATGTTGTGGTGACCCCCAACGATTATCATAGTGTCAGAAGCTCAACCTGAGAAGGGCTTGAAGCAAGGTCTTAGGCGACCCCTGTGAAAGGGTCGTGCGACCCCCAAAGGGGTCCCGACCCCCAGGTTGAGAACCACTGGTCTAGAGTTATTCACATTTTTTCCACTTTCATGGGGGTCCTGTCCCCCTAACCCTAGTGAATACGGAGAGATGACTGTATTCAGGCGAATGATTCATTGATTCACAAGTAACAAACAAATGGCTTATTTGGGAAGATGCAGGATTCAGCAGAGTTACTTTTTGGGCCACTGCTCCCAGAATCCCCTGACACCCCTGACACCACTAGTCCTGCTGGTTGGGGGATTATGGCAGCTGTAGGGTAAACTTCCCAGGACCTCAGAAGCTGCAAGGGATAGCCACTCCTTTTCCTCCTCTGCTGGAGTCTAGGGATTTCCCTTGCCCTAAGGTCAGCCTGGAGTCTTTGATCTGCAAGAAGATTTCCAGGTGCTCAGCCTTTATGTGCATTTATGGTAGGAAGCCAGCTGTATCAGTTTAGGTCCTCAGGTAGTTTGGCACTGAGACAGGAAGTGCAAGCTTGGTTGGGTTGAGCTTATGTTATCCCTACTTTAATTCAATGAAACACTATTGCTATCCCCACCTTAATTCATTTCTTCAGAGAACTTGATGTTGCCAGAGTTCAAAGCACCCAGCGGCTTCTTGTGTGCCATGTGGTCTGTTGTATAATCAAGTAAATGATCATATAACATTCATGTGTTTTGTAGCATGGCCTTAAGCCCTTGAAATCAGAAAACTAGGGTGGAAATGCTGACAGGATTTTTGGTAGGAACTGCTTGGGAGTGGGAGTGGGAAACTCAGTGCCAATCTCATTTTCCATCCTGACTTCTGTGAAAGCTTCTGTACAATAGATAAGCGAAACTACATTTTCCTAGAGCATTAAATGGTGTGTTTAAAAATACATTGGTATGCCAGTACTTTCCTTTTACTAAATAACATGGAGATATCATGAAATTTGACTGAGGCCCTTTTCGCACGCAGTTTCTGTTGCGAGAGGGCCCCTTGAGCATCACGTGAATGGAAGTGTTGGTCTGTACGACGCACTCCCATTCACACGACGCTCACGAGCCTAAAGCGGGACGCGCGCACATTTTATTATTTTCGGCTGAGAGCTGAAAATACTGTGCAGTCGCGCAATGCTCCTGGGGCCCTCGCACACTTGCTTGCTGTGCGGTGTGTCGGTCACGCTTCCTCCCCCAGCACAGCCTACAGCTCCCAGACTGCTCTGCGGAAGGAAGGGGTGGAGCACTAGTGCTATGGTTGCGCTACCAGGAAGCAAGCTGCGGGACGAAGGAGTGGGGAAGCGGCAGTGTTCCAGCTGAGGCTTTTCGCATGAGACGCCCCCCCAGCCGCACAAATGGGTAACGTGCGAAAAGCCTCTGAATCATTATGATGTATTTAGACTGCTTATCTGACCATGCCACTGGGATTTCAGTTCATGAAGCTCTATTGCTGAAGTATTCTATTGTCACTTGAACTGTACGGACTCCCAACAGAAAGCTACTTCAACCCATACTAGTTCCTATTCAATGCACATGACTGCAGAGGCCAGTGTGCAGTTGGATCCAAGTTATCTTAAGGACTGGGCTGTCTCATATGAACATGTCTGTATTTTGAGATCTTCTGGGGAAGCCCTTCCCTCTGTTCTCTACCCTCACAGGTAGAAGACTAGATGGGGACATGGGAGAATGCCTGCTTGATGGTTATTCCTAGGATCTGGAACTCCCTTCCTAAAGTGGATGGACTGACTTTCTCTACTATCCTTCCATAGGCAGATGAAGACCTTTTGTTTCAGTAGGTCTTTGATGGCTGAGTACAAAGCATACAGTGTACAATGAAGAGCTGGTCGCTCACAGTGAAACAGAGTCCACTGCTATACTTTGTAGAGAAAGAAGGCATGCAAGAAAGAAAGAATGTGTTTTCCCATATCACATTGAGTTTATTAATCAGTCAATCCCCAGGCTTCTGGAATGCATGAGACCAGAGATTTTGAGAACAAGGGCTGAAAATAATAAGTAGATCTGAAATAATAACATGATATTACCCCACAGTTTTGGAAACTCTTGGGCCCATATACAGTGTTAGTCATTTTCTGTATGTTATTTATGACAGTTGTGAATTTCCGTCAACAGCTGCAGACTTTGGATAGCCCCTCTCGGAATGATTCAGTAATACATCCTGCTGTTCTTTCTTTAAGCAGATTAACTGTTGCAAAGGGGATGTATGCTAATTAAAATCTGCTAATTAATATGCACACAAACCATTTCGGCCTCTGTAATATAAACTGTGGTTTAGGACCTTGAGAGTATTTCAGTTGGCAGATTAGAGTTTTAAACAATGATTTGTACAGTCACTGGGTGTATTCAGTTTGATCTGGACACTTATATAATAAGCATACATTGCAGCAGTGTTAGGACTGTGTACTCATGGACTGCATTAGAACGGAATGTGGTATCTTTTGCTGAGTCATGCAGCTGCAGGAGTTTTTACTCTCTGGCTCTCAGAGCCCTAGAAAAGGGCCTAGAAATGTGTTGGAAGCATTTGATGAAGTTTTTCAAATCTAGACTGAGCATGAAATTCCAGGAACCTGAAAACTGGGCTTCAGGTTCCTGCATGAAGCCTTTCACATGTGCCACTTTCTTTTCTCCATCACAAATCAGCATGCCTTCTCCTTTACCGTCTTTGCAGTTCACCCTCGTCAAAACTAATCTGCCAGAAAATGTCCTAACTGCAAATCCAGTCCTTAAAGCCAAATGTCAAGTCAGTATGTTGATGGTTAATATTTCAGTTCATAGACTGACCTACATGCAGGATTTGAATTTCTTTGTCTCATAATTTGAAGATGCTTGGGCACACAGAGAGACATGTGTCCATTCTGGAAAAGAGGAGGCATACACTATTCTCTCACTCTCTTTTTTTTAGTGTAAGCAGGGTCCATATCTGTGTTTTAGAATAAAATGTATTAATGAAAAATGAAAAGTAATAGTTTTTTGCTTAGTTTCTGTTACGTCATCCTTCATTGAGTGGCGAGCATTGTTGCCCAGACATTATGTCTTCTGATCTCAATCTCTCCTTCTCTCCTTCAGCACTTTAGATATATTCCCCACCTTGGTTTCTATGGCCAATGCAAGCCTCCCTCCCAACAGACGTTTTGATGGTATGGATGTGTCTGGCGTTCTTTTTGGCCAATCAAACAGAGGACACAAGGTAAGGAGTGAACCTTCTAGATTTCCAAGTCAGTCTCAGTTTTTCCTTTTATTCATTGCCACCTGTGATAGTAACATAACAATTACCATGTAGCTCTGAACAACCAACACACAAGTGTACATGTGTGACTAACATTCGTAAAGACAGATCCGGAGCCTGGTCCTGGAGACTGTCATCATATACTGCAGTGGTTCTCAACCAGTAATACACAGATCACTGATGAGACATGGGAGTAATATAGCTGGGACACAGGCATTTTACCCATACCACTACACCTTTTCCCAAATAATACAGCTGCAACTTTTAACATAATTTGTTCATGCTTTACAATTATTATAAAGTAAAATTTATCTCCAACAGTGTTATTCCAATTCCTATGCCTAATGAAATTGCTGCTTGTTCATTTATATTCTTCTTCAAAACATTACTGTAACTTTTATTGTCTTTAAAAATGATAAATAAAATAGCAGAATGCCTGTAAATTTGTAAATGCACCTTTTTCTTTCTGTTATTGTGGGATCCAGGTTCATGGATAGAGCGAGTGATAGAGCTTAAGACATCAAAGGTTCAGAATGTATGTTGAATGTGACAACTGGGAATATTATGCTAGCTATATAAAAGCAGGAAGTACACAGTGATAATAATGGAACCGGGGAAATTTGTCAAATAAAGGAGTGTGAGGAGTGCTAATGGTCTGGCAGACAGCATTGTAAAATTCAAGGAAAGCTCAGAACAAGGAAAGTAAAAATGCAAATGACATGGTGTGTGGCAGCATAAAGAGGGTAATAACAAGAAAGAGAGCTGAATTGCAAGTATTTATTCATTTGTTTCACAAGAATAAAGTTCTAAGGAGGATCTTTCTTAAATGTTTGCAATAGGCTGGGAGTTTGTGAAGGGGGACCAGACTTCAGAGCTACAGGTCTGGCAGCTCTTGCAGTAACTTTAGAAGCAAAAGTCTCCACAAAAATCATTACATTGATTTTGTTCACAAGCAGACAAAATTTGTGATAAGGAACTGAAAGTAGGTGTGCCTGATTAGGGCCACTTAAGGCAAACAAGGTATGGGAGAAGAACAAAACAAAAACTGCCTAGGTTGTCTTCAGACCTTCCTGACTGCTTGGGTGAAAGTGAATTGGTGGAGAAGAACTCAAGCAATGAACCACCTAGTTCCCCTTTGGACAACTTTGTTAAAACTAAAAGCTGCGATGGAAGTTTTTTACCCTGAGAAATAAAGGGATGCTAGGTTGAACTTGATCCATGCCCACAATGTTACAGAGGTTCTTGGTTGCACCATTTAACATGTGTATGATGGGTGGAAGTGCCTGCCCTGTGTTGACTGGTAACGGCCTTTTGAGTATGGAGCGTATAGTCATCCCTCCACATTTGCTAAGGTTAGGGGCACAGGACCTCTGTGAAAGTGGGAAAAACATGAATAATTCTAGGCCCTCCCAAACCATATGTAACACACAAAAAAGTATGATCATCATATTCAACCCACTATGGATTCTTTTGAGGCATCAGGGTTCCTTCACAAGGCAGAAGTGAGTGGCTAATGGGGCTTACTTCCACCTCCACTGCTGCCCCACACCATTTTCAATAAGGAAAGCCTCATTCAGTTTCTCAGTCTCAGTTTCTCAGTCTCACAGTCTCACAGGGCCTATTAAAAATGGCATGGGGAGGCAGCAAAGGTGACAGCAAATATCTGTGAATAATCAAACCCACAAAAGTCAAACCCGCAAAACCTGTGGAGGGCTGACAGTATTTCCTTTATGTTTGTGGATTGACTAACTTGTGATGTACCTTGGGCAGCTCAGTTACAATTCCCCCACCCTTTTTTTTTTTAATACCAGCAAGGCTTGCTTCTGGTGTTTGGACTATTTAAGATGTCAGGAAGTATAAATACCAGTTTCCTTATCCAAGCTCTCTTCCTAAACCTTTGCTTAACCACCTTCTGGAACAAAATGGAGAAGTCAAAGTGTGTCAGAAATACCTCAAAAAGAATAGCTCTGTTGAACTGTTCTATTTATATTCTCAAAGAGCTACATTTGAGCTCAAATAGCTGAATGGTTTTTGGTGTCGAGGCAGAAAATTCAAATAATGATGGTGGTAAAAATAAAATAATAAATTAATGTTTGGTTTAAACCCCTTTCCTTTAATTAGAGGTCCATACATTTTGGCTGGCTGTGGCTTGCCTGGGGAAGGCGGACATGTTTTTGATTTATCACAGCATGCTTAGCCTGCTGTGGCACTTCCAAGCAAGGCTGAGGAGGCTGGCGAGGTCTGGTACATCTCCATAGGTCTGAGATGGGCAGGAATAAAAACACAGTTTGCTTTTATGTTCCACCTCATAGAGGCTCAAACAGCAGTGGTGGATGGGGTGGTGCACTCTGACTAGAATTCTTTTTTTAAAATGTGTTCTTCACCAACAAAGCTGATACCTGCATTGGTTAGACTCCTCAGGATGCCCAAAATTGCTACCTAAGGCTGGCTGACTCATTTTACTTAATAGCAGGGTCAACTCTGAACTTCGTCCTTCTTAAAAATTTGATTCACTGAAGGGTGACAAATATGTGTGGTTGGGTGTGTTAATGTTCCGTTGTTGTTGTTGTTGTTGTTGTTTTGTTTCTTGAAGTCATTTCCAACTTACTTCCACTCGAAGGAGAAACTATTACAGGGTTTTCTGGGACTGAAAGTGTGTGATATGCCCAAGGTCGCCCACCGGGCTTCCATGGCCAAGAGGGGAATTGTACCCTGGTATCCAGGTTCATAGGCTGATGCTCAAACTACTATGCCATGCTGGCTTTCTTAAGTTCCCTTTAAGTCCTTACCTGTAAAACATGTAGATGTTACCCTGAAAATCTGTGGATCCCAGAGGGACACCTCGATATGATCCAAGTGGTGGGGAGAGTAAGCTCAATGGAGCACAAGCAATAGCAATACGAGAGGCAGGGTAACCTAGCAAGATCTTTTATCAGTTTTTACGGGGTCAGGCCCAGTCAGAAATCACACAAAAAGATCCAATGAATGACTTTGTTAAACAGTAATAGCTCTCATCAACGCAAACACTCACACACGCATCCAAGGGCTAAAAAGAAGTAAAGAGTGGAAATAAGATAGAGGGATTGTTGAGGGATTCGTATTTGGGTGATACTGCACCTTTTCCTGAAGTCCTTGGTCCGGGAAGCAGCGAAACAAAAGGAACTCAGCAAATAGATGTTGAGGGGATCACGCAGCTATCGGGAGGGGGGAACAGTCAGTTGGTATGACTGGGAGGCATCCAAAGAACTAGTAGAAAACGGGGACTATTTGTAGGAAAAATTTACCTTGAGGGCAAATCCTCTCCTGCGGAGAACAAAGGGTGCAGCAACGAAAAACAACTTCACACCGGCACCTTCTTTGATATTGGAAGATAACAAGATGTTACCCAAGTATCAGGATCTTCCGCTGCTTTGGGTTGTGGTGTGAGTTTATGGAGATGGATTTTGCCTGATAAGATTTTATTGCTTCCAGTGCCCAACTTTGTGGAAAAACTCTTGACCCTCTTCAAGTTAGCTTCTTAAAGGCTGGTGATCTTTTGTCCACCATGGGTTGGCACAGCTTGAGGTCTTCTGTGGCTACGTGACTGGGGAGTTTACTGGCCTGACCTGGTTCTTTCGATTGTACGACCATTGGTGCCTACGTGCTCATCCAGGTGACGTCTCTGGTGGGTTAGATTAATTTTATATCAAAGTTGTAGACCCCAGGACAGGGTTTACCATGGGGGCAACATAGATATTCCATATCTAATTTCTTATGGAAGCCTTTCTGCCTCACATCTTGAAGACTACTTCTGTCGTGTACCAAACTGCAGTATTGAGGGCTTGATGTGCTTTGCCCTGAGTCCCTTCTCATGCATCACTGGCTGAGATTTATGTAATAGTCTCACTCCTTCCTTCCGCCACCCCTCATTCCAGTATGACTATCAGATGCAGAAAATACGTATGATGTAGATCTGAGCAACAGAAAACACAGAATGGAGAGAGGAACTGGGAATAATAAGAAAGGCAGCTGAATCACGGGCATTTATCTGTTTTAGAAAAAAAGGGTTTTAAGGAAAGTCTTTCCTGAAGGTTCAGAATGATCTGGGAGTTTGTGAAGGAGGACCAGATAGCAGGGCTGCAGACATGGCAAAAACAAATTCTTCCACAAAAGTGACTGAAAATTCTTGAAGCTGAGAGTATACTCCATGTGTCTGGTTAAGAGGGCTGTAGTTCACAAAAGCTCATGCTTAAAAGTGGAACACAACCTTTTTTAAATGCTACTTGAGTGTCATTGACTCCCGACTTCCAACTTTTACCATCTGATGATTTCTGCATGCCTTCTATGTCTCTAAATTTATTTTTACAAACTTGGGAGCTGTACCCTTGTGTTACCAGTGCAATGCCCCTCTCTCTCTCCTACAGTCCAGTCCTGTGTCCTTGCTCCCATGTGAAGAAAAGTGTACCTGCTGACTGATCTTATTATTGATTAAAATAATGCCCCTGTTGTTTCCATGTGCTGTCAGAAAAGCTGTGCTTCAATAGCTCATCCTTTGTTGCATATAGGGATTGCATGTTTGAGATTTTTGTCCTCTTTGTTTTCAAAGATTAGAAATTTACAGGCTGAGTTTTTCATTACACCAGCAAAAAACCTACTACCTAGGTATACTTGCCTTAACGCACGTAGAACAACTTAGCACACCTGCATTCAGATGAGGCTGGTATAGTTATCACAGCATAACCGGAAAGGGAACCTGCAGGACTTGGGGTGACTTCTTTTCCTGACTGATACAGTTTGGTTCATTGTCACTACCTTCCTCCATGGTGGTGAGTGGAGATACCAGTTCTTTGCAATACAAAAATGAATGTTTTAATTATTCTGTTTGCCAAAGCTTCCAGAAGGTTGCTTTCTATAAATATGCCTTACTTTCTCTTGTGTTTAGAATCCTTTCCCCCTTCTGTTCAATTTAGCAGATGCTTTGGGAACTGCCATGATCCTGCGTTAACATAATTTCGTGGCAATGTTGAGGGAAGAAAAAAAGGTCCTAAGAGTTCTGGCGGTGCACTCCTGAATGCCCTTACTCATTACTGAAGTCCAGTACTGAATTTTGTCAGGATTTACTTTTAAGATAATCTTTAGGATTGGGTGGATTTTACTATATTAATACTAGTAACTTTGGTCCGTTAGTTCTCATGCGTAAGTAGTTACCGGTAGATCACCTCAAAGCAGAATAAACAGGAAGCAACTTTTGACTCAGACTCCAGAAATGGAAAGAAATTCCTTCTCTGTGTTTATCTGTCAGAAGTTTACATTTGCTTGGCTAGATGTACATTATCAGTCTCTAACGTTTATCAGCCTAGTATTTTCTGAAAGATGCATGTTAATTCCTTCGATGTTGTTCCAGTACATCATCATCACAATTATCAAGGGTAAAACAAGGAAAATATTAGTTGAAATGTGTCTTATTACTTTATTTTAGATTTATGAAAATGCAATATTTTCATGTAGAAACTGCATGTGACCAGTGTTCAGTTGGAGATTGCTTAGAGTAGTGCTTCTCAGGCTATCTGATCTGGACTGTTAGCATTTTTCCCCAATGTGCAGTGGATTAGCACCATATCTGTATGCATTGGGTACAATTGTCTGTTTCCTTTCTGAAGACTTGCCAGGAACCAACAGTTAATAGTTCAGAGTCTGGCACTAGTCCAGGGACCACCACTTTGAATAGCACTGGTTTAGAGGATTCAGTGTATGTGTACTTGTGTGGTGGCAGTGTGGATTCCCTGCAGTATATAGTCAGAGAAGTACATTGGGAACGTATAACTCAGCTAATTCATTATGGTATTACGGGTTGCCACACTCACTTAATTGTTTATCCATCCAGATTTAGGAAAGAAGGTGGTGTATCACTTTAGGAGTATTTTGTATGGTATTATTCTTTTGCCACTAGTATGGTGCTAGTCTTCTGCTACTAATAAAATATCCCAGCTGCAGTGTTGATTACTGAACTCAGCCAGTATTGTGCTTCCAATAAGAGTTAACATACCAGGCATGCTATTCGTGCAGTCAGTGTACATGAGTGGTCTTAGGCTAATGATTTGTTAGGGCCAGTTGGTCCTTAATTAATGTACTTGGGGACCAAGAACTGGCATAAGTTCCTTTTCCCCGCTTCAGCTTTCCCTGCAGCTTGTCAAATCTTTGCTCTGTTTGTTCATTTTGCTGTTGATGGCTGGGTAACTCTCAGGCTTCTGTTTCAAGTAAAACTTATTTTCAGTTTTCCCAGCACATTCCCCTCACTTCTGTTGTTGATCTAAAGCAACTGGAAACAAATAAACAAGTCGGGGGGGGGAACTCCACTGTCCCAGGCAAATGGTGCTAGCTGCCATAGTCTTTGTTTTCCTTGACAAACAGGGATACAATTAAGTTCTCATTCAGTCAGAGTCTTGGCTCAGACCACTATATCGTTCAGCTGTTGGTAAGTAGGGCAGCCCTTCTGTCCATGTCCTGCCATTTTCTGTCCACATGATAATAGGACCTGCAAACTTATGCATGAGAACAACAGTTTGCTAGATGGGTGTTAACAGAGTACATTTCTAAGTGTTTTGTGGCAGCTCGCTTCTCACAGCCTTAAATAGGGAATCTTGCAGACCAAAGCCTGCCTATTGTCTTGCAAGCCACCATGCTGTGTGCTCTTGTATTCTGTCTCCTGCTGGGCATTCCAGAGTTCACTGGGCTTCTATGTTCCAATTTTTATATATTTATTTATTTGTGGAGGACATAGCTTAACTCTCAGAGAACCTGAGTATGTGCGATGGAGGGAGTACCCCTGAGACCCAAGAAAGCTCTTGTTTTGCTTTGTTACTTTTGTAAAGACCTTTTGAAAAAAAGGCTATCTGCTTTACATAAGAAGGGCCCTAGCAAAGCAGCAGAGTACATGCTTTGCGTGTAAAAAGCCCTTGACTCACTTCCTGACATTTCTGGATAGACCGGGAAATTATCTTCAGTAAAGCTCTAGAGAAATGCTGCCGATTAGTATCAACTGCCCCGTCTTGATGGACTAGTGGCCCGACTCTTAAAAAGAAGATGCCTGTGTTCCTACCGTAGGACATGACTGACATTATAATGAGCCAAATGATTGGATTGACAAAAGGATTTGCAGCTTTTAAGCAACAGGTCCCAAGCTACTGAATGGATCAACTGCAAAGTAAAGTGGTAGCCTTTGAGGAAGGGCATAAATCTTTCAAGACAATTCTAGGAGGAATATACAGTGACCACAAGAACCCTCTAGTCCAACATTTGCCATGCAGGAGTACACTTCTAAAGCATTCCTGGAAAATGCCCATCCAACCTCTATTTAAAAGCAGCCAGTGATGCAGAGTCCACTCTTTCCTAGGCAGTCTAAAGAGAAAATAGCTGGCTTCATCTTCTACATGACATACCTTCAAATATTTAAAGATGGCTGTATCATTTTGCTTTTCAGTCTTGTTTTCTCCAGGCTAGACATATGATCATAGTTATGAATGGAGGCTTTGAGTTCCAGTGGTGGGAATTCTGAGCCCACACTGAAAGGTAGTGTGTTCATGGCTTGTGTGACTGTCTGGAAGCTGAGAGAAAAAGAGATGTGAAAAATTTGTGGAAATAACTTCAGGTTCAGGAAAACCAATGTAGAGGGGGAAATCCATTGGTTTAATAATCCCCTACCGTTAGCCCAAAACATAAGACTCTCCAGTGCAGACCATCTATCCTGTCAGATGTCACAGACACACAGTCTGAGGCTGCCTAAGTGAAATGTCCGTTATACCTTTGAGAACCATTTTCAGGGGAGGGAGGATGAAAACCGTCAAGTCCTGAAGGTGGGCATCTGGCTGGTCAGTATGAGGAACAGGATGCTGGACTAGATGGACCTTGGATCTCATCCAGTAGTTCTTACTACATCAAGCTGGTGTGGTGAAGGATTGTCTTTGCCTACAGTGTACTTGATAGTATATTAAGTTCATTATTGGAGGTTTTTGTCCTGTGTCTCTATCTTCTGATCAAAAGTGAGGGTAGCTACATTTCTGAACTACAGCTGTTAGAATCCTACAACCAGCATGGACACATGGACACTGGCCTTGCTGACTGGGGAATTCTAGAAGTTGTGGCCTAGAAGTAACTTGCATAAGTTCTGATGCCTTGTTTCTGGAATGGTTACTGAGAAATTTACCTTTTTCTCATTGAAGTGCTTTTTTTTTCCACATTGCTGCTGCTGTTACGTTATTGTGTGTGTATGTGTGTGTTTGGTGTTCTGTACTTATATTTTTAATTGTCTTACTATTTGTTGCCTAGATTGTTTTCAAGTGCTTGCAATGTCCCTAGGAGTAATTTTACAGAAGTTCCAAGGGTATAAATTACTAAACAGTGAAATAAACTGTTAACTACAGCTTAGTCATAAATACTTCTCTAAATGGATAAGAACTCCACTTTGGTGTTGGTAATGTTAACAAGGAGCATTAAGAAGATCTGTTGTTACATTGATTGCTGAGGAAATGGACACAACAAAATGCAAAAGACATGTATAGCATGTTGAGTTGCAAGACCTGCAAGATGGGAGCAGACCTGTTGATTGTAGCTTGACCTGGAAATCCCTCATACATAGGGTTGCTGCAAGTCAGTTGAGCTGATAGCAGATAACAGCAGCAGCAACAACAGCAGTCATTTCTGGTGGGGCCAGAAATAGATAGTGGCTTCTGTGTCAAAGCTCTGCTCGTAGTGTATTATTACTATCGTCGTCATCATTGCCATGTTCATTTATACTCCACTTTTTTCCCAGGTTGGGATTTAAAATAGCTTTGAGAAGAATTAAAACAAAGTTTAAAATACAAAGTGAAAAACTTACACACCCCAAAATTCAGCAGCTTCAGCACAGTTAATAATAATGGTATTCTCGATTGCATGCGCATGTTGTTTCTGAAGAAGCCATGCTTGAGATCCAAGTTCACAGATGAAACTAGTTTACCTTTAAGATGCAGAGGGTTTAATTTACAAATTGTGTGACCTACCAGCCGCTCTCAGATGAGTTGTATAGATTTACCAAGATTTACCAATCATCCAGACATGTGTACTATCTTCATTTTTCCATTCGTGCTCCATATAATGTAGAGGCTGAGAAGAAGCCGTGCTACCTAACATACTATCACTGTGTTGCTTTGGAGAAGGTAGGTTGTGGAGTCTGTAGAGTTTTGTAATTTTTTAATTCTGCTGATGATAATCTGTATTAATTGTCACTAAATCACTCGCTGTTGACAGTCTTGTGTGAATGTTGTTCTTCTTCGTGGTCTTTGTGCCTCATACAATAGGAGCTTTTGCACCTGCGCGTTAGCATACGGAAAGTTCCAGAGCTTAGTAGTTTGGCGGGAACCCCTCCCCCACATCGGTACTGCGCATGCTCCTCCCGCCAAGCAACGGTCATTCCTCAGTTCTTTCTTGTCCGCCGTTGCGTACAGAAGGTTCTGCTAGTGGCTTGTGCTTTTTCGTCAAAGAAATCCTGTTTTTCGACCTTGGCTTTGCTCTCGGATAACGATTCTTGGATTTCGGACTGATTTCTGGTATTTGACCCCTCCTTTTCTCCCCTTCTTCGTCGTTCTTTGAACGTCGTTTTCTTCCTCGAACTCCGCTCTTCTCCTCTACCGCGTCTTTGTTTTTTTCCTCCACCCGGCCACCTGTCTATGTCGGCCCTCTTTAAAAAGTGTGCCTCTTGCGGCCGTAGGATCGCCCAATCTGACAAGCATTGCTACTGCCTTTACTGTCTTGGTGAGACCCACAATGTTCAGGCCTGTTCGGTCTGCCGTGAGTTTACCCATCAAACTCTACGGAACCATGCGGCGAGGCTTAAGTCTCACTTTTGGGAGGAATCCTTGAAGGCAAAGGACGTGGTGACAATGTCTGAGAAGGCAAAATCGACTTCAGCGCTGGCAGCTGCCGCGCCCTCAACTTCATCGGTACCAGGACCGGTACCAAGATTGAAGCTACCGAGGATACCGAAGTTGTCGTCGAAGGAGTCTGCTGCGGGCTCGCAGCCTCCTAACCCTGTCAAGATGGTGGCCCAACACAAGCGTCCTCCTTCTTCTGATCTGAAAGGAAAAGAAAATGAGAAGAAGAAGAAAAAGAAGGAGGAGAGACATCACTCCGAGCAGGCTGAACTGCTCACTCCGCCTCCTACCTTGTCGGCTGAGGTTCCAACTGACTGGACCAAGGTGCAGGAGGTCTTGGAACTCTCCGATGAGGAGCCGGTGGAGCAAGTGGAACCCCCGGCACGGATCGAAGAGGAAGCTGAGGCTGCTAGCCCTGCCCGCTCAGAGTCAGTGGACCAAGAGGAGGTGGTTCAGGCCGGTAGGCCTTCACCCAGCCGACGGTCAGCCTCCCGAGAGAGTCGATTGCGCTCTCGCTCCCGATCTGTCTCCCGGGACCGGAGAGTTAGGCCTCCATTTCCTCACCATCGGGAGATGCGCCCGGAAAGAGCCCACTCCAGAGACTCTGTCTACACCTCGGCGTCCTACCTCGGTAGGTACGACCGCAAGCACCTCTGGAGAGAATATCCAGGCTCTTACCATTCCTATTCCCCGTTGTACAGGGATAGGTACCATCTGGATCCGCGCTATTGGTCACCGCGAGGACGCTCTCCACCTCGCAGACGGTCCCGATCGCCTTCGCGCAGATCCTTTGAGAGGCCTCCTGAAAAATCGCCCTCCCCGAGACATCGGAGGTGGAAGGAGCCTTCCCCTCGTTACAGGGCAATATCACCGCCCCCGAGGGTGACTGCAACCGCCACACGCCCAGTGGAAGTGGCTACTACCACCCGGGCAGGAGACTCATCCAGAACGGAATCTTACAAGAAGGCTGCACGGGCTGAACGGTCCAAGCCCTCACCTGCGCCTAGGAAGCTGGCACGGATGGTCACGACGTCGACACAAACGAAAAAGCTGCCAACAGCGACCGTGGCATCTTCCACCATGCCTGGGGCATCATCTACAGTAGCTGTACAGGCAGGAACGGACCGGGATGTTCCCGCACCGAAGCCATCCAAGAAGGCGGTACAGTCCTCTACTTCATCAGACTCCTACGAGTTGGACTCGGATTCGGCTGAATCTACGGCTTCCTCTCACGACTCTCCACCACTGAAATTCGGAGAGCCGGTCCCGGAGGCTGCTCCTGAGGACGTTCGCCAGTTCTCGGCGATTCTTCTCTGGAAGGCTATAGCGCTGGGTCTGAAGGTGACCGATGCTCCCCCGCAGGCACAGGATCCAGTCTTCCAGTACCTGGAGACATGCCCGCCCTCCACCGCGCCACTGCCCTCCTTGCCTACGCTGTTGGATGCCATCAGACAACCGTGGGAGAAGCCGGCATCGGCCCCTCCAATACCGCACAGGCTGGAGCACCTCTACAAAACCCAGAGGGAAAATGCAGAATTCTTGTTTACTCACCTGGTACCAAACTCGGTAGTGGTGGAGTCGGCACAGAATCGAGGAAGCTCCAGGCCACATACAACTCCATCTGATCGTGAGGGCCGCAAGCTTGACAACTTTTGGCCGCCGCTTCTACTCTGCATCCTCGCTAGTCGCTCGGGTCCTGAACACCATGGCGTGCATGGCGGCATACCACCGCAACATTCTGGACCAGCTGGCCCCGCTCTTGGAGGACCTGCCTGATGACTCCCGAGAATCGGCGCTCCAGCTACATGGCGAAGCGGTCGCGCTGGCAACCCAGCAGTTGGCCTCCTCACGGCATGCTGTCGAGGAGACGTCAAGAGTTATGGTCGGAGCGGTCGCCCTGCGTCGCCATGCGTGACTCAGATCTTCGGGACTCCAGGAGGATGGCCGGAGGAGGATTGAAGATCTTCCTTTTGATGGCAAGGGACTTTTTCATTCCTCCACCGATAAAGCCATGGACCATGTCATCAAGGCCAGACTGACAGCGAGAAAAATGGGTTTCCCTCCACCACAGCAGCGCCGCAGTCTTGGTTCTCGCCAGTCCTGGCGTAGGTCGTCTACCTCCTCTTTCCATCAGTCGGCACGTTCCACGGTCTCCCGACCTTCAACCTCGTCTTCCTCAAGAAGGCACCTCCGTCGCCGCCCGTCTTTGACTAAGAAGTCTTCGTCGAGCACGAAGTCGAGGTTTTGACCGCCTGTGCAGGTCGCCACCGATACCATCATTCCGCCTTCCATCGTCCCACGGAGATCAACTGAGCCTGGCCAACCATCTAGCGAACTGGACGGCTGTCACCACGGACTCTTGGGTGCTTACCATCGTCCGTCTTGGCTACGCCATCGAATTTCAAAGTATTCCGCCGCGAGGCGTATACTACTCCACCCAAGCCAGCTTGGCACTCTTGGAAGAGATCCAGTCCCTTCTCCAAAAAGGGGCAGTCGAGAAGCTCCCACCCACCGCCAAGACCACCGGTTTCTTCTCTCGGTACTTCACAGTACCAAAACCGAACGAGACTCTACGACCCATCTTAGACCTCAGAGGAGTGAACGAATACATTCGCCCCAGGAAGTTCAAGATGCTCACCTTGCCCGCCATCATGCCCTTCCTCCGCAAAGGGGACTGGTTCGCCTCCATCGATCTTCGGGACGCCTATTTCCATATCGCCATTTGCCCGCAGCACCGTCGATATCTCAGATTCACGGTCGACGACGTCTGCTACCAGTACAAGGTGCTGCCCTTTGGATTGTCCACCGCACCCAGGGTCTTCACCAAATGCATGGCCCCAGTGGTATCGTACCTGCGGACGAAAGGCATCTCCATCTATTCTTACCTAGACAACTGACTCTTGGTAGCACCCTGCAAACAGAGACTATACGAGGACATACATAAGACTCTGACCCTCCTCACCCGCCTCGGGCTCCGGATCAACCCGAAAAAGTCGCACCTGGAACCCTCGAGGATCCTCGATTTCATCGGGGCGACCCTGGACTCAGTATCGGCGAGAGCATACCTGCCGACCGACCGAGCGAAGACGCTCCACCTTGTGGCGTTGAGCGTCTTCCACTCCTCATCAGTGACAGCCCGAAGGATCCAACAACTCCTCGGTTACGTCGGCCACGATGGCCGTGACCTACCTCTCTCGACTACGTGCACGCCCTCTGCAGCACTGGTTCATGCGCGCGTTCAACCCGATGCACGACGACCAGGAACGACACCTACAGCTGCCTCCTACCGTAAGACACTCACTACTGTGGTGGCAATCCACGACGAACCTCCTCTCTGGCATGCCCTTCCGGGAGGAGAACCCGTCCATGACGGTAACGACCGACGCCTCTCTCTTCGGCTGGGGAGCACACTCCGAGGACCTCAACGTCCGCGGCAGGTGGATCGGACCAGAGACCGAACTCCACATAAACGCCCTCGAGCTCCTCGCCATTTGGAAAGCCCTGAAGGTCTTCCGACACCTTGTCACCGGGCGCACGGTACTGATCCTCATGGACAACACAACTGCAGTTTGCTATGTGAACAGGCAAGGCGGAACACACTCGTTGACCCTCCTTGACATCGCCCTACGTCTTTGGGACTGGTGCGTCCGTCTAAATATTCACCCGGTGGCGGCTCACCTGGCCGGCCAGGAGAACACCCAGGCGGACGCACTCAGCAGGGACACCTCTTCCCACCACGAGTGGTTCCTCTCCAACAAGGCCTTCTGGACGATTTGGGAGCGATGGGGCGAGCCGGACATCGACCTATTCGCCACGGGAGAGAATGCGAAATGTCACCGATTCTGTTCAAGGGCCGGACGGGACCGACACTCCATTGGCGATGCCTTCCAGTTCAGGTGGAACACGGGTCTCCTCTACGCGTTCCCCCGTTCCCGCTGCTGGGCCGAGTAGTGTCGAAAATCCTCGCGGACCGCGCCGACATCATCCTCGTAGCCCCGTACTGGCCAAGGCAACAATGGTTCGCTCCCCTGCTCCAAGCCGCACAGGGTCGGATTCTTCGGCTTCCATCGGTACCGAGTCTTCTCTCGCACTCCGACGGCCGTGTATTGCACCTGGACCTACCACTCCTGGCCCTCCATGCTTGGAGGATATTGCTTTAGACGACCCTGTCATCAGGAATGTCCTCATGGCGGCTAGGAAGGAGTCTATGTGCCGCAACTATCACTATAAATGGCGCCGCTTTGTCACGTTCGCACAGTCCCGAAGGGAGCCCTCGATACCGGCTGCCTTGCCGATGGTGCTACATTTCCTCCTACATCTCCGTGAGCAAGGTTTGGCCTTCTCCTTGCTCAAAGTCTATCTGGCCGCGATCGTGGCTTACGAGCCTCCGCGATCCCCATCGGCGGCCTTCTTCCGCGATGATACCATGAGGAGGTTCCTAAAGGGCCTCCAACATCTCTATCCACCGGTATCGCCGCCGCTACCGCTATGGTCTCTATCCCTGGTACTGTCACAGCTTTTGAGACCGCCCTTCGAGCCCTTAGCAACCGCAGATGACAGGCTCCTATCCATGAAGACAGCCTTCCTAGTGGCAATCACCTCTGCCAGGCGAGCCGGAGAGTTGACAGCGCTTCGGGGCGATGAACCTTATCTAGTCTTCCACAGAGACAAGGTGGTTCTCCGACCTGACATCTCGTTCCTGCCGAAGGTAGTGTCTACCTTCCACCTATCTCAAGACATTATTCTACCGACATTCTACCCGGGACCGACGACTGTATTGGAGAGATCCCTGCATTCCCTCGACGTTCGCAGGGCCCTGGCCTTCTACACCGACAGGACCTCCGCTTTTCGATAGACTCCACATCTCTTTGTCTGCTATGGAGGCCGTCGGAGAGGACAGAAGGTGTCTACCCAACGTTTTTCAAAGTGAGTTGTCAACACCATACATCTGGCCTACGAGCTCGCAAGGCAACCTCCACCAGCCTTCCTTCGGGCCCATTCCACAAGAGCCGTGGCGACATCAGCAGCTCTCCTAAAAGGAGTGGACCTGCCTGAACTCTGCCGTGTGGCGACCTGGTCCCAGCCATCGACCTTCGTGCGCCACTACAGGCTCAACTGTCGGTCCCGTTGGGATGCTTGATTTGGATGTGCTGTGCTGGCTTCTGTGCTCTAGGACCTGACCCACCATCCTACTGGTAAGCTATACAGTCTCCTATTGTATGAGGCACAGAGACCACGAAGAAGAAGAACAGGTTGCTTACCTGTAACTGTGGTTCTTCGAGTGGTCATCTGTGCCTCATACACACCCACCCTTCCTTCCCCTCTTTTCAGGTCCCTGTACTTCTTATGGCGGACCACAGAACTGAGGAATGACCGTTGCTCAGCAGGAGGAGCATGCGCAGTACCGACGTGGGGGAGGGTTTCCCCCAAGCTACTAAGCTCTGGAACTTTCCATATGCTACCACACAGGAGCGAAAGCTCCTATTGTATGAGGCACAGATGACCACTTGAAGAACCACAGTTACAGGTAAGCAACCTGTTCTTATCCCTCTGCTTCAGATTTTCCACACAATAATTCACATCAGTGCCTTGATTCATGTATTTATTAGTTTCATTTGTATACTCTTTTCTCCTCACTGAGTTCAAGGCAGCATCCAAGTCTCTTCTTCAGTTTATCCACACAACAACACTGTGAGGTAGATGAATGTGAGAGATAGTGAGTGGCCAAAAATAAACCAGAGAGCATTGTAGCTCAGTCGGACTTGAACCTGGATTACCCAAATCCTGGGGCAGCTCTCTCTAACCATTTCACCTCATTGGCTGCCAAATTACTTTCAAAAGGAAAACTTTTGTCAGTATTCCTTTCCATTTATGTCACCATGCAATGGGGGTGCAACAGGATTAGCTCCCAATTAAGTGGGTATAGGATTGGAGCCCAACGATCATTTTACTTGCAGTGGAGACTGCTGATTTATTAGTTTTAACGAGATTTGTTGAGCATGTTGGGTGGCCCAATCACTTGCTGATTGTGTGTTGTGTGTGACACATCCTGTGAATGAGATCTCTGCGTTGTAAAGTCGAAGGCTTTCATGGCTGGAATCCATAGGTTGTTGTGGGTTTTCCAGGCTTTGAGGCCATGTTCTGTTAATATTTTCTCCTGACGTTTCACCTGCATCTGTGGCTGGCATCTTCAGAGGATATGAATGCCAGCCACAGATGCAGGCGAAACGTCAGGAGAAAATACTAATAAACACGGCCTCAAAGCCCGGAAAACCCACAACAACCTAAAGATTTCTGCATTATTTATGATACAGTGTTAAACGTTATGCTCAGCCTTAGTATCTTCAGATTTAAGTTGGTTGATGTTTCCTTCAAAATGGTGGTATGCTGTGTTTCTAGACCAACATAATTTGAACAGCATGTGCTTAACAGGTGCCATTGGTCAAATTATTCTGTGCTGATCTTGATTAGTTTTGTTTTGTTCCTCTGACACAGGCACATCACATACACTGTTCACACATTTACAGTACTATTATCACTGCTGTTTGGTCAGTTATATTGATTTTTTTTCTTTCCTGTAGATACCATGATGATTTAAGAATGTTATTCTCTATGTCTTGTTAAAATCACTCATTTGCAGAACAAATCTAGGCAAATGCACTCAAAAGTAACTCCCATTGAGTTCGATGAGATTTCCTGCTGGCTCAGTGTACAAAGCAGGGGAACGTACTTCCAAGGGGCAGGAAGCCCCATTGCCCTCTCAAACCCACTTATGGCAACCACTGCCCTTTGCTATCCTCAAATTTCCCAGAGTTTCCAGACCCCTGTTGTCACTATGGAAAAGAAAAGTAGTGGTGTTATTGTTTTTTTTTGTTGTTGCTAAAATATGATACCTGATCCTTACATGCCTGGTTCACCAGAAATCAGTGTTTCCAGAATGTGGCTCTCCTCATGACTGGGGTAGGGAGGGACACATTTACCTTGTTTCAAAGGAGAGTAAATTCTTTTTAAATTAAAATATCCCCCTTTTTTTGTTGCAGCAGGGGTGAGCGTTAAAGGGCTTTTGGAGGCCGATAAGATAAACTGAATTAGATGGTTGTGGGTGGTGGTTATGTGCCTTCTGAGTTATGGTGACCCTAAGGTGGCCTTTTTTGCGGGGGGGGTGGCAGAATTTGTTCAGAGGGGGTTTGCCTTGTCTTCCTCTGAGGCTGAGAGAATGTGACTCACCCAAGGTTTCCATAGCTGGGCAGGGGATTCAAATCCTGGTCTCCTAGTATTCTAGTTCAACACTCAAACCACTGTACCAAACTGACTGTCAACAGAATTAGGACTGCATGTCTGAAGGTGGGAAGGAATTAATAAACAAATGCTTGGAGATAAGTGTTTCTGAATAAATTGTGTTGACAACTTTGACTATTACGCAACTGATGCTGTTCTCAGAGCTGGTTTAAAATTAGAATTGGCCCTGTGTCCGCATGTCAACTCCATATTAATATTTGAGCCAAATTCCTGTAACCTGTTCTGGCTGTTAATCTCAGTCCTAAATATGTACAAAACAGTTGCGTGGAGTCCTCCTTCACGCCAGTAGAAACTGTCCCTTTGGAAGGGCAGCACGGTCAGATTTGTTTACAAAGTTAGGTTCTATTAATTTAATGTTTTCAATACATGAATTTCATTAGCTGTAACCAGATATTTACATAATATATTTCTCTTTTAAACACAGAACGTACTTGGTAGTACTGCACTTCCAACCTTTATTTGCATAGGCTTTGGAAGTAGCACTTCTAGTTCCATTCTCATGGCTCCAAACCCTTCAACATTTCACAGATGAAAACTGGATATGTGTGGCCAGGCAGCATCACTATGTGGTACAGATGGCAAAAGTTATTAATGAGGAACAACAGACAAGTTATGAGAGGTTGCAGCAGTTTGCTTTTTCATGAAGTGCAAGATTCAGTTCTGTCCTGTCTCTCTTCTCCTCGCTGTTGACTTAACTAACTGTGAAGTCCAAACTCTGCAGCAAAGGGAATAGTCAGGACCAAGGGGGGAGGTAGGAAGAGGAAAGAGAAACTGGAACTTTTTAAAAGCATCTTCAACTGTCCTGGGACAGGTGAAGGCTATGTGTCTGTTGAGGATGTGCATTAATTTGTGGCCAGAATAACATTTAAACAGAGCTTCGGAAACTTACATTTTTTGAACTGTATCTCCCAGAATCTCCTAAACAGGATCAGTTGTGGCCTGCTGGCTTGAATCCTCTGGGAGCTGTAATCTGAAAAAGTATCTTTTTCAAGCTCTGCATGCAAGTGTGTTAAATGCCATCATTATTTTTTCAAACTCTGGCTATTTTGGAAAATGGCTGCCATTTCCACACCAGACCAAAGGTGAATTAGCCCTGCTGTATGCTATTTATGAAACACAGACTAGATTTGGCCAATGCTTCTTGGATCAGCTCCACAGAGAACAGTTTCACCATAGCAGTGCAGGTACAAGATTCAAATACTGAGGCATCTGTAAACCACAGCTAAAAGGGATATAGCAGCCAAGCTTTGAACGCAGAAGGTCCAAGATTTGCTTCCTGGAATCTGACAGGAGGAGACTCAGTGTGAGGTAGTGGTTTGTGTGTTAGACTACAACCCTGGAGACCAGGGTTTGATTCCCCATTCAGCCATGGAAACCCACTGGGTGACCTTGGGTGCGTCACACACACTCAGCCCCAGAAGACCACGTGATAAGTTCACCTTAGGGTCACCATAAATCAGAAATGACTTGAAGCACACAACAGCAACAACGACAACAACAACAGTTTGACAGGAGGCTGTAGGCTATATTTCAGAGAAAGAAACTGGCAAAACCACCTTGGGGTTACCATAAGTTGACAGGTGACTTGAAGTACATCTGCACACATCTGACAGGAAAGAATTCTGTCTGAAAGCCCAAGATGCCAAGGCCAATTGCTGTAGTCAATACTATATTGAAGAGACCAATTATTTGAATTGGTAGAAGTAATTTCTGTCTGTGTAAGAAATCTCTGTTGCATGTATATTCTGTTTTGACTCTTATTGTACCAAATGCTGCCGAAAGACAGGCAAAGTGAGAGCTGATTTGCAGGTAGACATACATAGGAGTGTGCTGTACATCAGCTTCTCCTTTGAAGGCTTTGATTGGTCTGACAACTACAGCTTCTGCTGTTTTTTAAATACTTCTTAATTATGTCTGTTTACATTTTGCAGTACAAATGTCTCTATAACAACTCCTGCTGGTTTTCTTTGTTTACTGAGTGAATGTTTTTAAAGGCTTGAATTACAGAAATGAGTTCATGACTCTCATAGTAATTCATAATCTCCTGTTCCCTGTGTCCCAGAAATGTTCCTCTTCCCCCAGCCTGTGTTTTCAGGAATTGGTAGAACTTCCCTCTCTGAATGGATAGTCTCTTTGAACAAAAGTATTCCCTCCCCCATTTCCTACAGGTTATGAAGAAAACAAGACAGCTTAGATGAAAAACAAGTGGTTTATTTCAGTGAATGCTCTGGTCTTGAGCAACAGCATCAAACTCTGGGACTTTCTTGGTAATTGGTTTATTTCTAACTTTTCCACTGGAATAAAGAAAATCTGTTCCTATTCAAAAGTTGTATTAATTTTATTTTAAATTCCACCTTTGCCCTTCCTGCCTGTTCTTTTCCTCATTCTATTCCTCAAACAGTGTGGCCTGCAAAAGACCCAGGACCAGCCGGCATTCCAAAACCTTGAATCCTAGCCTTCTCCTGGCAACGGCATTCTTAAGGGAGCAGTTAGCACAATTGGAGAGTGCCCAGTTCTAGGCCCCTGTGAATGCCATGGTGAATGTCTGTCACAGTTTGTTCAAAGTACTTCTGCTGAAAGGCTCCTTTGAGGTTCTCAGCCAGGGCAAGAGACCATCAGAGCATCAATCAGATTGGGAGGGGTGGATGACTGACTGGAGAAACTTTAAATCTTCAAGCTGCTAAGGCAGGAGGAGGAAATACTTCTCTATGAAGAAATAATGGCTGTTGTTTGAAGATGTGGTGTTTGCTTTGTGTCAAAACAAGGGAGCAGCCTCCCATCAATGACACTCCCCTGTTCATTGGAGATTTTCAGATTTTTATTCAGACTGATTATTATGCCAGTGTTGGCTATCAAAGAAACTTCTCACTAATTATATCACATTATTGATAATTATCCCAGAGTGCACTACATGAGGATTCAGTATGGGGTCTGATTGTTCACAATTTGGCAGTCTATGTTATCAATAATGATTTGAGAGAATGGAAATTTAAAATCTTGTTTTGTTTTTCTTTTAACCCAACCATGAAGACATAAGTGATCCCTAAAGCTGCAGGTGGGTAGAAGGGTGGAAGAGGTTCAAGGTTGAATGCTCCCATCATTCATATATCAGACAGCTAACATAATGTTTAAGACCACAAGCTGTGAGCTAGAAGTCCCATGTTTAAATCTCATCATGGCTATAAATTGCCTTCTTCCATCTCCTCTTCATCCCATTAAAAAGTATAATAAAATGGTGGTTTACTTTAAAAGTTCTGTTATAAGGATTACTGAACTACAATATTTTTAAAGCAGAGGTGAGCAACTATCCATGTTCTGGAGGCTGACCATATTTCTCCAGCTTACTCAGGTTATGTATATATGTATGCATGTGTGCATACCATGGCAGTGACCTTTTTACAACCAGAAAGAAAACTGGACTTCCAGGGCAAGGCAAAAACATGGGGAAATTGCCCTCCATACACAGAGACACAGGGCACATTTTGAACTTTAAAATATCCAAACCCAAATGTGGCAGTTGACATTCCTTGGGGTCCTCAAAGCAGCATTGAGAGTATGTATGCAGCCTTTGGGTTGCTCTTTATAAACCCTGTTATAAAGGGATGGGACTGATTCTGTGAAGAAGACAGTGCCTCTGTGATAGCACAGTGCTGATGGGCTACTGCCTATACTGTCACCACGAGCACCTCTCTCCCAATTCCTGCGTTAAAAAGTGTTTGTCTTTTAAAAGAAAGAATTAACTTTTAAATGGGTAAACATGCATACAGTTCATTTAAAAAAGAGAAATTTAAAAAAATCAGTTCACCTTCTTGTATAATGGAGAGATGGGGAAGATGGATAAACCAGCATTCAGTTCTCTCATATCTGTTATCTTACGTCTGTTAAATTGTGAAGCAAGGAGAAAGCTGAGCTTACTTTGGCTTGGTTCAGCCATAATGGGAAAAAATACCACTACATGAATGAATCATAGTAAGCTTTGTCCAGTTTTTCCTCCACTTTTGAAGCCATGAGGATAAGACTGAAATCTTCTAGCTTTAAGTGAACCAAAGTTTCCTGTGACATTGAACTCAGGAAACTGTTGCTTGTTTAAACTTGGGAACAGGCCACAGTTTGAAACCTAGATTTAACTACCACCAACTATAGTTTAAACTCAGAGTTCTCTGAGTTCAAATATCACAGAGAACTTTTGTTTCAATGAGAAATAATAAGTTTCTGATTTGTTCTTTATGTTCATAAAATAGTTGGCAAGTGAAGAAGTAAGCAAATGTGGAGTAAAGTGTAGTGCAGGGTTTTGGATGTGCCCCTCTCCATGGACGGCCACATTCCTTTGAACAAAATTGGTTGGATGTTGATGCAAACTGTTGGCAGAAGGGATTCAGTGGTCTGAATGAAAGCACATGCATATACACAATTTTTAACCAGCATTTACACACATGAATGCATTGATTTCACTTTGCTCTTGCGCTGCTCTCTGAGAAAAGAGCTCCCATTTCTCAGCTTACATCCCAATAACACGGCGAGTTGTCTATGCAGGAGAAAAGCAGACTCTTGCCCTATATGGGAAGTTCACTCCTATTCTATGTTGTGCTGTGTGAAGGCACTTGCTTTCACCAGTGAATCATGGTCTAGCCAGGAGGAGATGCCTCCCCACATCAGTTACATGCATCCATATTAGGCCACCCTGGCTGCTTTTTCATCTTGTGGCAAGGAAACAGAATGAAGTTCCTGTTGAGTTAAAAATGGCCTCTCCATCCATGGGCAACTTGGAAACAGGAGTTAGCCTATATCCTGCTATAAGCACATGCATACTCAGAGCTCATCAGCTGTTTAGAAATTACAGGTTAGTAGTGGCTTGAGCAAGGGGGACTCAGGGAGAGGCGGTAGGGCTTTGAAAGAGGGGATATGACCCAGAGGTGAGCAGGTGAGACTGACTGAGAATCTTACAGTGGGCTGCAGCCAGGAGGCTTCCTGCTGCTGAGGTAGCAGGAAACTGCAGCTTCCTGTTATGTGCAAACAGGGACCTGTATGTGAAAATACTTACGTGAGTTCTCCTTTGGTGTTAGTTCTGTTTTCTCCTTCTGATCTCTGTTCAGTTAGAGAAAGTATTGTAAACATTATTATTTTCCAGCTCTACAGTTGTTTGGGTGCTTACTCAGACAGAGATGTAATATCCCATGTCGCTTGCTGTCTCGCATGCTGATAATTCTCCCACCTACCCCAGGTTCTTCTTTAGTTTTGCTTTGTTTGTGAGACAAAGACAACTGCTTGCATTGTTGTTGATGATGATGTCAGATATCCTCTGATGCTCACTGAGTGTACAGATGCTCAGCCAGCAATAAATATTCAGGAATATCTCATTCTGTCAGATATGTGGGGGGGGGGGGAAAGGAAGAAGCTAGTGATCAAAGAGGGAGAGGTTTCTGCCAGTCACTGTGTTAAAGGCGGGGGCGGGGGATCACTTGTTTAGTGCTGGTGTCTCTAGATTCCAGAAACGTTTTGGTTATAGCTTTTCTGACTCCCTGCATGTGCATTCACAAAAAGGAGGAGGGTTTTATCTTGGCTTTCATTGCTAGCCATGAGGAGTGGCAAATGGGGATTGGAATAACTGTTTCATAATAGCTCAAAGAACCAGCGCTTCTCTGAATCTGTGTGTTGTTGGGGTTGTTGTGATGGCTGAAAGATTCCTTGAAGAGGCTGAAGATGTAGAAAGGGTGTTATCCATATCCTGTAGGGAGGTGTTGCTTTAGTCCTCAGAGGGGTAATGATCTGTCCTAGTTATCTTGGCCAGAGAATAAATCTGATGCTTAATTGATAAAAACAGAATGGAGTTAGAGGTGAGGTCAGCCCAAGGCATTTTTCTGCGTGAGATAGATCAGCAAATGGGTGTGTCTGTGTGTGCTTGGACACATATGAGTGGGCACATGTACAATCAAGATACACAGTATCCTGTCATATTGTTTGCTATCTGAGACAAAAGCTTCCCTGAACACCTTTTTTCTTCCCTGGCATCAAAATACAACAATCATAAATTAAGAAGTGCAGAATTTATAATTTTATGACTCTCAGGCCCTTTCCACGTGCGGGCGAAGAAATGGGGGAAACCACACTGAAACAGAGCTTACCTTAAACCCGGTAAGTCCGTCACCGCGTGGAGCAGCACATTTTCGCTGTTCCACACTCGTCAGTGTCCTGCGGCGTCCAAAATGCCGGCTGCCAGCTGGCGGAGGCTCTCCACCAACCGGAGAAGCTCGCCAGCCGGAAAGCCCGCCCCCAGCAGATCTGCAGGCACGCCCTTGCGCGCATCTGCAAATCTACACCGGGTGCTGCGATGCAGTTGCACGCAGCTGCATGCCCTGTGCCTTTTAAAAACCACTTGAAAAGTGGTTTTTAAAAAGCACGCAGCACCGCCACTTTCGGGCACCCTAGCGCGGATTGGGGTGTGGAATTATACTAAAGTAATCCGCCCCAATCCATTTTATGGTGTAGATGACCTCCGTCAGAGGTCACGCTACACCGTTTTAATACCCCCATGTGGAAAGGGCCTCAGAACCAGCTGCCTGAGGCAACTTACCTTCATTTACTTAGTGGCCAGGCTGGCCAAGCTATCTGAAGCATCATTCATTCTCAGACATGAATTACTACTGAGTTAGATCTACAGTCAGCCATTTTATATTCGCTAGGGTTAGAGGTGCAGGACCCTCACCAAAGTGGAAAAATTGCAAATATCAAAATGTGTGTGTGTGTCTGTGGGAAGGGGGCTGAGGCATGGTGGAGGTTCAAACCAAGTCAGGGAAAGGAAAGGGGGTGGACTGACATGATGGTCCTGTACTTCCTCTCTCTTACCCATCTCCTTCATTGAGTGTGTGGGGAAGTCGGGAGAGGGTTTGTGGTGCTGAAAAATCATGCCACGAGTTGTTCTTAGCTGGCCAGGCAGCAGCTGGTGGAGGAGGAGGAGGAAGAGGACCAGAGATGGGTTTTCAAAGGGCTGCAGTACCTGATCGGAGCCACCAAGAGGGAAGGTTCCTTTGGAAAAGAAGCGCCTGAGGTGGGCGTGGACAGGAGTTGGAGAAACTCGCAAATAATCAAATCCGTGGAAGTCAGACCTGCAAATGTGGGGGGCTGACTGTACATGTAGTAGAACACAAAGCAACAAAGGACCATAGGGTGACCAATCTTGTCAGTGCCAGGTCTTATGACCTTAGAAAGAAAAGAACATTTATTAAGGCAAATATTTTAAAACTCTGTAAGCATTATATGTTGTGCAAGAAGGACTATTGTGCATGTGTTTGTTCTCTGTTCAGAAATGGATGGTCGACACAGTTGGCTTTGTTAACACAAACATAATAGTTCCCAAAGACACTATGGCTTTTTCTCTGTTCACAAATCAAGAAGCCAAAGCCGCACTGGGTTTTTTTTTCCGGTCACATACTAACCTTTGGAATCACATGTGAAAGACTGAGCAAACATTAAGGGGGCGGGGTGGGGATTTGTTTTGTTTTGTGTTTTTACAACAAAGTGTACCCCAGGGGAACATTAATTTGACTTTTAGGCTGTTGTCAACTGCGTCTGGGTCAGGAGAAAGGCTGCAATTACGCCTCGCGCGTTCCAGTGCATCGCAAGTGAATGGGAAGTAGCCGCTTCTGAAGAACTGGCATGCAGCCATAGCACTGAAATGCAGAAGTTACCCCTTGGCGGCGGCAGCCAACACCTTATAATGTAATCTGTGTGCAAGTCCTGAGAATGGTTTGAATATCTACAGTCACAGAACCTCCTCTGAGTGGTATTACAGAAAGAAGGAACAGAAATGTCCCTGAGCTTCCAGTGTGCTTCATGAGCACCTCAAGTCCTCCCAGGGCAGGTTCCTAGAGGAAGAGTTCCCAGCCACACCTGCTTTAGTCTGAATAGGACAGTGAGGAGACAGGCACGAAGTCTTTCCTAGACTTCAGAATGGGGATGTCAGTCCAGGTCCCCATTTTGGAGGGAGGTACAGTAGAGTCCTGGTAATCCGACCCAAACGGGCGGCCGCAGTGTCGGATAACCGAAAGGGTCGGATTACCTGGACGCCCGTGGCGGCCGCCATTTTTGGGGCGTGTCGGGGTGTGTGTTGGGGGCGTGTTGGGGCGGGCCTGGGCATGTCTGGGGGTGCAGAAATGCCCACAGCCACGCCCCCTGGCCGTCGCGATGTCAGTTAATCCGGATGGTCGGATAACCGAGTGTCGGATAAACGGGACTCTACTGTACTTTGGTGTGATTGGGATGTGTTTATATGACCTGTGGAGGGGGGTCAGGGGTGAAAAGTTGGCCCCTGGCTCCTATGCAGGTGACCACCTGTTTTAGAGAAAGTACTATTGGATGTAGTTAGTGGCACCAAGTCCTTTCTGCTAACAAGGCAGTCTTGAGTATGGCCCGGTATTCCTCACGTCCAGTGGTCACAGAGTTAGGAGAAGCTACATGTGTCAGTTAGGTGGATCTGAACAGATAGTAGCCATATATTCAGGGTACCTGAGAGTCCAGCATATTAATCTGTGTGGGCTCTGGACTTTAAATAGCCTTAAAAGGCGGGAGAACTGAATCTAACAGGTGCAGAAGAAACAACGTCCTGTAAACTGCAAGCGTTGTAAAAATTTTTAGAAAGCAAACAAAAACTCCTCCCCCCAAAATGGCATCTAAACGTAAGATCAATAATAATTGTTTCATTCCAGGACAGTTTAGGATAGCTGACATTTCTACCCATTCACCTCTCTTGGAGAGCCCTCTGGTGGGGGATAATTTCTGTTCAGAAGCTGTTGGGTGAGGGGAGAAGTATCATACAGTTTTTCCTCTGTCCAAGTTTAGGACATGCATACAAACCTGAAATGATACTTGTGTTTCTTTGTACTGTTTTAAAGACACTAGACTGCTGTTTCAGATGTTATAAATAACATATCGGGGTTTGTTTTTAACCTTTGTTTTCATGCTGCCTTTAAGTTTTCAGTCCTGTCTACATTCACTTGGGAGTAAGCCCTGTAAAACTCAATGAGGCTTCTGAGTCAAGTTTTGAATAGACATGCAAACAACTTCACTGTTAATCTGCTTTCAAGGGTTGTTTCTTTACAATTGCTTCCAACACCAGTGACTTTGCAGCACTGTGGATGCTCAGAAGAAACACAAGTCCACACCACCACCAAAATGCACTATTTTTAGGACCAGCCAATTTGCACCAGCCAAACTTCTGTATCCCCCTCACTGATCTGCTGGGTAAGGAGTCCTTTCAAAGAAATTATATAGCCAGAAGTCTCAGTAGACTTTTAAGAAAATGGGTACAGAGTCTGACATTTGTACACAGAACTCTGATTAATTTGTTTTCACATGCAAGTAGTAGTCAAAAGTAACATAGGAATTAGCTAAAAAGGATGATGTAGGTCTTTCTTTACTGCTTGGTTTGGCTGGAAGTTTGGCTGGAAGTGACAGGCAGGGGCTCCAGATGTGCATTCATGCTTCTCCCACCCACATCAAAGGGAGCAAGATGGTTCTGAGTTTCTCAGGCTAGTAGTCCTGTGACTGTTGCCAGCTCATGCAAATGTTCGGGAGTCAGCTGAGCACCGCCCACCTTCCAGCAGCCTACTGCATTTCTGTACTGCACATAGAAGAAAGAACTTCCCTCATCTTCTTCCAGCCTGGTCTAGAAGCAGTCCACTTGATTTTATTGCCAAGTTCAGCAAAAGAATATAGAGTTCCCCTCCTCCTCCTGCTGACACTTCTGGGTTGCCTGTTGTGACCAGGCTAAACATCATTCTGGAGTACAAGGTTTCACTTGGAGAAACACTATCCAAATTAAAAGAGAAGGCACAGAAATGGCTCTACGCCTTAGAAATCAAAAAGTCAAGAACAAAAAACTAACCTCCTCATTGGTGACAATAAATATGTTTTATTTTATTCGAAATTCATACTCATGTAGGTTGGTTCCATATCCTTTGCTATTTAAAGCTTGATCAATAATGAGTGACATTGTGTAGCAGAGCTGCTAACTAATAAATTCCTCAGTGTTGAAAATCCAAGTTTTGGATTCTCTTTGTGCTGTATTTTTTTCCTCATTGTGAATTTTACTTTGGGGGGGGGAATGAGATAGTCAGGAGGCCCAAAATTTCTCCCAGTAGGTAAAAGAGAGGAGTAAGCAAAGGAAACGCAAGAAAATACACACAGAATTCCAGTAAGACCATCTGCTTTGTCAGCTCCCCAAAAGGAGCTAGGGCAATTTAAACTGAGAAAATGGAGTCCAGGGAAAAGTAATTGCTTCCAAGCCCTAGATTGTTTTCTTTAATCAGAATAGCATCTTCCTCTGACTTGTTTCATTTTGTAATATATCAGTAGCTGGCCCTGGCCCTCCTAGCTTAGTGTATAATTTGATTCTTTTGTTGCTAGTTGAGTTTCCAAGTGTGAAAGAAATATGAGAGCAGCTGAGAAAGTGCACACTTATTAAAATACAAGGCTGGAAGATTACCGTGCCCATACATATTCCTCGCAGACGATCCCATATAATTCAGATTTCATCATGCTGCAAGCAGATGGCAAGAGTGGACAAGCTGTTCCCTGTCTAGATGTCTGCAGAGCAGGTGGCTCCAATAGATTCAGGCACGTGCCCCAAAGCTCTGTGCTACAAAGCACCCTTTCCCAAGCTGAGGCTCCCTTGCAGCCATGTCCCATCATCCCTAGCCATCATGGAGATAATGGGACATAACACAGGAGTTATAGCATAAGCACACTGAGGGTCCCCAGGTTGGAGATGGCTGCTGTTGGCTGTAGATCAGTGTGAGCTACTGCAGAAGGCTAGGAAGGCTGCACCCTCTCCCACAAATAATATCAAAGTGGAGTGTTGCCTCCAGATGCCCTCAAATAGCCTGTAGGGGACATGGGGACATTTTCACCATGTTTTTGGGCCTTTCTGGGTCATCTCAGGTCCAGGAAAGGCCTTTTTTAACCATAGAAAGTGAAGAGAAATTACTTCCTTTTTAAAAAAAGAAAATAAAGTCTCCCTGGAGCTAAATTTGCCTACCCCACCTCACCCCAATGTGATAAAAATGCTCCAAACACCCTTTGAAGGGATTTGAGAGCATTTAGGGGCAAAAAAAGTTTATTTAGCTCCTGAGGAAGGCCCTGGGAGTCTCAGAACAGACGTGGGAGGCTACCTGATTTCATTTTATTTTAATTTTTATTCCAGACATTTTATCTGTGCGTATTTCAATATTACTTTGCTGTACTCCGTTTATTTCCATATATAGAAAAAATAATAAAGATAGAGAAAAGATAAGTTATCTATATTTACATTTGCAGTCTTTTACCATATATATTAGGTTGTATAAAACTCCTATTTTCCTCCCTCCCATTCCATACTAAGTATATTTTATCTTGTATCAATGTTGTAGTCTCTCCCTCCCTACCCGTCTTTCCCTTTAACCCCTTTTTCCTCTACCTACTATCCTTTTTCCGCTCTTTTCTCAAGTCCACTTGGACTTGAGGACTGGACTTGGGGGGCTACATGTGGCTTGGGGGCCACCCTTTGCCCATCCCTACTGTACACGAAGGGTGGGAATAGTGTGGCCCTCAGGAATCCCATGCAGCCTGTGGGGACCTCTTGGACCCTCACAGAACTTCTCTCAACCCCAATTATTAACTGATTTTTTTCATCCTATAGAAAAAAAAAGAATTATGTGAGCCAGGGGGTTGTAAAATAAATCCCATTTTTTCCTGACTGTAAAGCACATCATTAAGAAGATCTGAGCTTTGATGATGATGACCAATTATTGATATTTCATACTGATATGAACTCTATTTAGCATATGTTAAAACATCGGCAATATAAATAATATTGTTATATAATAAGAGCATTAAGATTCAATGTTATATAAGAAGTAATATCAGTAGAACCCTGATGTATTTAAAGGAAGGAAATGGATTCTCAGTTATTTAGCTAATTTGTTATTTTAAGGACAACCTAGTCAGGAAGCCAGAGAGGAAGAAGAATGATTGAAAATGAAGGGAAGAAGTAAATTGATCTGTAAATATGTTCTAAGATATATTAAACTAGGTTAAATAATATATTTATTATTAAATTATTATGATTATAGTTAGCATATTTAAGCTTTGCTTGTAAAGATCTTCCTATTTAAGTGTGAACTGTATATATAGGATGTATGTATGTGTTATTGCTCAAGAATTTTATGTTAGAAATAAAAGGAAAAAAGAAAAAAAAAACCTAATAGTTTAGAACTCTGACTCTTCAGGTAATGTTCTTTCAGAGCTTTTTCAAAGTAACTGAGTTTTTACGAGCTCCAGTCTCAGGAGGTGACAGGCTACTTGATATATGACAAAGAGGCCTGGTGGCAGTCTCCCTTTCACCAGCCAAGGGGTGCTGTTGGACAAGGGGGTGCACTCGCATGCATATACAGAAATAAACAGCAAGGGTCAGGGGTCCATGTCTCCATTTTTTCAAGATGTTTATAGTAGTGGATTGCATCCACATATAGGGGTATTCATTTGGGCTTGCGGAAGCATACCTTCTCCCTTCTCCTCACAGAAAATTATTACAGAGAGGGTACAGACGAACAGACATCCTTGCAAAATGAACTGAGCCCTTCTGCCCACCAAAGGCGGATCCCAGATCCAACAGTGTCCTATTTCAGAAGCGTTTGTTGTGTGTACTTTTCTCAGAATAACCAGGGATGAGGCTATTCCTGAGATGTATTGGGGGCGGGGAGTCACACATGGTCCAGATTAGAGGACTGAATGCTAACTATCTGCGTACGCTTCTCATAATTACACTCTGAGAATGTGGGAGATTTTGACTCAGCCTGGCCGAGTTTCCTAGAGGAAGCTGAGTGTGCCCCTGAGTCAATGGAGAAGTTTGCTGTTCCAGGAAAGGGCGTGGAAGGACAGTTTATGCTTCCCAGGCGAGAGGCGAGAGGTGTGATGTCACGTGAATTTTCTGCTTTGCCAGCTGACCCTGTGCAGGCCTGTAAGGGCTCTTTGATCTTTGTGCCCCCAGCCTGGCTGCAACCCCAGCAGGAGAGGATTGTTCACCTTGTCGTCCTTCTGCAGGGCACAGGTGGGAAGAATTGCAGAGCATCACACTCATTTCCCTTCTTTTCCCGAGTGCAAAGCAGTAGGATCTGCCTAGTTCACAGATGAGATCAGAGGAGCCCTGGCATAAGCAGAGGTCCCCGTCGACACGGGAGCTCCTGCAACCCCACTGTTGTATGGATTGCCCATGTTGGATTACATCTGTATATCAACTAGTGTTGCCTAGATTCTGAGGCTGAAGGTGTAGCTGTGCTTCTTAGGCTAACAGATGTCAGGAACAAGCAATTTTTGTTATCTAAAGTGCCAGGGACCAGTACTTATATGTGTGCCTGTTGGTTACAACTGTTTCTGTCTCCTGGAAAATCTGTGCTGTCTGGCAACCCATGGCTTGTAGATTGGCACTTGTTCGTGGGCCACCACTTTTGAGTAGCACTGATTTATAGAACTTGATGTATTTTTATTTTTTTTGCCAAAACTCACATGGTTTGCCCTCAGTGTTGGATACCCGCCTGCAAATTTATTGGAGGGAAGCCAGATCACAACCCTCAGAAGGAGGGGATTAGGGAGACTTTAAGCTGTACTGATTAACTGAAACTGTGATCTGCATCAGCCCCACCATCTGCAATTTGCAACTATAATAATAACATGTCTGCCTGCCTCACTGCCTGCGGCAGCAATAATTTATCAGGAGACCAAACTAGACATCTCAAAATTTTGACAAGTGTTTTTGTTGTCATCCAAATTACAGATCTGAATTTCAAGCTGAACTTGCAAGGAGGGGGACACGGAAGCAAAAGGGGAGAAGCCATAATTTGTCAAGAAATTGCAGACACTCAAAATTAGACAGAATATGTTTGATTATCATCTAAGTGGCACTGTCCTGTTTCAGGCTGAAAAGTCAGACTCCCAAAAAGGAAGTGTTACTAGAGTATGTGTGTGTGTCTATATCAGAATTTTAAAAATGGATTAGAGAACAAGAGAGAGTCCTCTTGGTGAGGGAAAAAAGGAGAGGCGTATGGCACTGAAGCTCAGGTTTCTGAATTTAGAAAAGGTGGCTAAAATGGGAGGGGACTCTGAGGTACTGCTGGTAAGATTTGTGGTTGCCTTCAAGTTATTTCTGACTTACGGCAACCCTACAACAAACATATCATGGAGCTTTCTTAGCCAGCTTGGGTTTTGGGGGTGGGCGGTGCTTTTGCCTTCCTCAGAGGCTGATAGCGTGTGACTTGCCCAAGGTCACCCAGTGGGTTTTCGTGGTTGAGCAGGGATTCGAACCCTGGTTGCCCAGAGTTCTAGTCCAATGCTCAAACACTGCACCATGCTTGTTCTAAGGTTAAAAATGGGGAATGGGAAAACAGGAGGCCCCATGTGCCCTTTTTTGAGAGAGTATCAGATAGAAGACCAGGCAGTGCTCGGTAAGCTTTGGCTAATTGGAAATATCTGCTGTTGCAGTACATGAGAGCGTTTTCCCAAGCACAGTTTGCAAGCATAGGATCTCTGCTCTGGAGAGGACCACAGTGGGCAGCAAAAGTTTACTGCGTCCCTCCGGGTTCACAGTCTAGATTCTACTCCCATACCCACACTGTCAATTTGTAAAGGGGAGAGTCTGTACTCGAGAGGAAACTGTGTAAATGTGTTATTAACATTCACAAGTGGCTTTACAGACATAGTACAACTGTGCTGTACTGAGAGTACAGCACAGTTTTGCCCATTGCAGTCAGGCTTTGTTTAGTCTGCTTATAAATAACTCAGCATCCTAAAGCCACATAAAAGCCTACATTCTGTTGACATGTAAAGGTTATTTCAGAATGTGCTTTTTCTGACATGTGAATCTGCACCTTGCCTCTGTGGCATTGTTAATTGAGACAGACTTTCCTAGTGTCTAAAACTAAGTGAAGAATATACACATGCAGAAAAATATTATTTGAGCAGTCAAGTTGCTATGAGAGTGGTTTTATGCTTTGTACACATTCTGACTGAGCTCAGAAGGTGCCAGTTCTTCAAGTTTCTACCAGGAGCCAACTGTGTATAACCCTAATTGGCTTCCATCTCTGCCACCATAAACCTACTTCTTCGAAAATCTCCAGAGGAGTCTTCCTAGCACTTTTTAAGTAGATATTTCTTGCTGGCAAGAGCTGATGGGAGTTGCCATCCAACAACTTCTGGAGGCCCACACTGTGCCCCACTCCTCCTGTAGACTGAAGGGAGGGACAAGGTGTGTCTGTATACACACTCCTCCTTTCATAATGTTTGTATCATGGGAACAGTACCTAGGGTCTGCAGAAACCCTGGAGAAAGTCACTTCAAATTGTTTTTAATGTTATGGATGATTTAGTTACATGTTAACTTTTTAAATGTTTTAGTTCTTCTTCGTGGTCTCTGTGCTTCACACACTAGGAGCTTTCACGCGTGCGCGGTAGCGTTCGGAAGATTCTAGAGCTTAGTAGCTTGGCGGGAACCCCTCCCTCATGCTGGTACTGCGCATGCTCAGCCCGCCGAGCAACGGTCACTCCTCAGTTCTTTCTCGTCTGCCTTAGCAAACAGAAGGTTCTTTTTAGTGGCTTGTGCTTGATTGCGTTTCTTGGCGTTTTTTGGCTTGACTAACGGACTTTCGGACTCTGACTACGAATTTGGATAACGGACTTGATTTGGTATTTCTAACCCCCTCCCATTTTTTTCTTCTTTCTTCGCTTTTTCTCCGACTTCTTAGCCTTCTCGGACTTCTCCTCCTCCTTTGAATTTTTTCTCTCCCGCCTTAGACTCCTGGTCTATGTCGGCCCTCTATTACTTGTGGTCAGAAAGTCGCCCTCTCCGACAAACACTGCGAGTGCCTCTTTTGTTTGGGGGAAACCCACAACGTACGGGCCTGTTCTATTTGTTGAGAGTTCACATCTCAGACTCTCCGAAACCGCTCGTCAAGGCTTAAGTCGCATTGTTGGGAGGAGTCCTTATGAGCAAAAGAACAGCCCGAGGCCCGCGTCGTGATGTCTGAAAAATCTACATCCAGACGACCAACGACCATTCCATCGACGGTGTCAGTGGCTGCAACACCATCCACCTCGTCGGTACCGGGCTTGGTACCGACACCAAGACTGCCCATCTCCTCGTTACCAAGGATTCCGAAGTTGTCAGTGGCTGCTAAGACAACTCAGGAGGCCCCTGCGGGCTCGCAGGCTTCTAAGTCATCTAGGCCTCCAACAGCCGCCCAACGGAAACATCCTGCTACGCAGGACGTCAGCAAGGAGAAGGAGAGAAAGAAGAAGAGGAAGGAGAAGAGGCACTCCCCTTCTAAGGAGGCTCACCTTCCCACACCTCCACCGATGCAGCTCACTGCGGATCCAGGAGAGCAGTCGGACCAACAAGAGGTCCTTGAGGTGTCGGACGAGGAGCAGACCGTGGAGGTCTTGCCCTTGGAACCACCCGTTCTTACGGTTCTGGTACCCCCACCGAGTCACTGCAGGTCGGTAGACCGCCGGGAGGAGGTTATGGCCCAATACCGGCCTTCGCCCAGGCACCGGGCAGCCTCTGGCAGGAGCAAGTCCCGCTCTCCTGAGCGGAGAGTCAGGCCGCCAACATTGTGCCGCCGAGATGTGCCCTATGAGAGGTCCCACTCTCGCACTTCTACCGATTCGCTGTATACCTCTGCCTCCTATCTCAGACAGTACGGTCAAGAACACCAGTGGCGCGAGTACCCGGGATCGTACCTATCCTACTCGCCACCTTATAGGGATAGGTACCACCCTGATCTGAGGCGCTGGTCACCATATCGGCGATCCTGTTTACCCTCAAGAGAAGGCCATTACTCCTGGTATCAGAGATCGCCAAGTCGATCACCCTCTCCACGCCATCGGAGATCCAGGGAGCCCAAGCCCCGCTATAGGGCGGTGTCGCCTCCCCCAAGGATTATGTCGATTGCAACCCAACCGGTGTCAGAATCCACCCAGGCACGGGCGACAGTGCCGACCACTACGGTCACGCAGACAAGCGAGCGAGCACGGCCTGCTGTAGTGCCCATTACCACAATGCTGACACCTCAGACTGTGGCTCCAACCACGTTACCGTCAATAGTACCGGTAACGACTGCAGTACCAGAGGTTACTCTGGCCCTGCCTCCCCGTAAACCATCTAGGGAGAGGTCTGCTGAGAGATCTCCAACTCACTCCTCCCAGTCATACGACCCAGACTTGAAATCCGATGACTCTACACCTACTTCTCATGAGTCACCTCCTTTGGGCTTCGGAGACCCGGCACCTGAGTCGGCACTGCCATCCTCCTTCGCATGGCTACTGCACTTGGCCTAAAGGTTGCGGACGCGACTCCAACAGTGGAGGACCCGGTCTTCCGGTATGTGGATACACGTCCACAATCCACCTCACCGTTACCTTTCCTGCTGGCGCTCATGGAGGCCTTGAAACACCCATAGGCCAAGCCAGCTTCTGCTCAGCCAATTCCACGCTGGCTTGAGCACCTATACCGTACGCAGAAGGAAGACGCAGAGTTTCTTTTCAGCCACCCGGTACCAAACTCGATTGTCGTCGAGTCTGCCCAGACCAAAGGTGGCAACAGGGCTCACACCACCCCACCAGACCATGAGGGCTGTAGGCTGGACACCTTCGGCAGGAAGTTTTACACCGCTTCCTCCCTGATTGCCAGGGTCTCCAATACGCAGGCGTGTCTGGCAGCTACCTCAGAAGTCTGCTTAACCGGTTCTGCCCGCTCCTGGCTAACCTGCCGGAAGAGAGCCGTGCAAGTGCCACGCAGTTCTTCAACGAGGTGGTGGCACTTGCTAATCAGCAGATCATCTCGTCGAGGCACACTGTGGACGTTGCCTCAAGAGTAATGGTCGACTCCGTGGCCCTTCGACGGTACGTGGCTTAGATCGTCGGGGTTGCAGGAGGATAGCCGGAGGAGGATTGAGGACCTCCCCTTCGACAGCCAGGGACTATTCCATGCCACGACCGATGAGGTCATGGATCATCTCATTAAGGTGCGCCTGACCGCCAAGAAGATGGGTATACATCAACCATCTCAGCCTCGCAGGTCCTTCAGTTCCCAACCATCGTGGCGCAGGCCGTCATCCTTCTTCCAACAGCAGTCTCCTCGATCTACGCAATCCCAACCATCAACCACCTCCTCAGCTCGAAGACCTTTCCGGAGACGCCCATCCTCCTCTTCGAAAAAGCCTTCATCTGGGACGAAGTCTCGGTTTTGACCGCCTTCGCAGGTCGCCACCGCATCTAACCTTCAGCCTGCCAGCAGCCTTTGAAGACCAACCGAGCCTGGCCAGACACCTCGCTGAGTGGCATCACGTCACCACGGACTCTTGGGTTCTTTCCATCGTCTGTCTTGGCTATGCCATAGAATTTCAAGATATTCCACCGCAAGGCGTCTACTATTCCACCCTGGCCAGTTCAGCTCGGCTGGAAGAGATCCAGTCCCTACTTCAAAAAGGGGTGATCGAGGAGCTTCCGTCTTCAGCCAGAACCACCGGCTTCTTCTCCTGGTACTTCACGGTACCGAAGACAGACAGAACCCTGCGGCCTATCCTAGACCTCAGAGGGCTGAACGACTACATCCGCCCCAAGAGGTTCAAGATGGTCACACTATCCTCGATCCTGCCTTTCCTTCAACGATGGGACAATAAGAACACCAAAAGCAATAATGTTACTGTAAAAGCATTGCTGGCATATGGAAGAAGGGGCACCCAGGCTAGTTTCTGTTGAGGAGGCAGGAGAACTTTCTTACTGTTGTGAGAGCACCCACACCTTTGCTTCAGTGAGGCTCTCCTGCTCTCTCTTCTTATACTAGCAATTCCAAGTTCCTTAGAATTGTTTGCAATTCTCCCACAGTATTTAAGCATTTTGAAATCAGAGATCTAAGAATATTAGGTAAACTTAACTGCTGAGGGAAATTTCTGTCAGATCCCATGGTTTTAAAATTGTTTAAAAATGACATCACCAGTCAGTTCTTGAATGACCAGTAGCCAGTGAAGGTGTCATAATATGGAATTTGGGAGCTGTCTGTAACCTGACCCCATGAATAGTCTAGCCACAGTATTTTGGAGCAGCACAGAAATTTCCAAACGTGTTCTACAAGTAGCCCTAGACAGGCTACAGTGATCCATAGGGACATAACTAAGTTGGATTTCACTATGGCCAAAAGGGTCAAACGATCAAAAGAAGCAAGGAAGAAGTAATTTAAAAAATACCGCTCCCAGCCACCATCACTCCTGATTTTTGTGTTTTCCTGACAGTATTTCTGAGCTGTGTTGCTTAAGGAAGACCTCAGAATCAGATTGCAATGCGAGATGCGTTGCTAGTGTGTTCCAGCAATTGCTGAGTGATTGCCAGAAATGATTTTTCATGTGCCTCTCTATGTAGAACAAAGATTATTCCATTTGTGATAGCATCAAATGTCTATGGGAATGTGGGCCCACTTTTGTAAAGAAACACTATTTTGTTACCATTATATGCTGAGATCCAGAGGAATGAACTGCCTAGAGGGATTAGAAGAAACAGTGATTGGGAAAGTGACCCGGATAGAGTAACCACACTGGTTTTACTATGGGAGAATGAATGACTATCTTGGACACACAGTTGTGAGAAAGAAAAGGAAATATTTTTTAAGAACTCCCTAATTCACTGAGAAGTTGGATTTGTAAAAACAGATTTAGAGTTGTCCCAAATTGGCTCAAGTATTAAGCATTTAAAGTTGTTGTGCAGGAAAAACAGAAGCTAAGAAAAAGATCGTGCTTGGTTATCCTTGGGTAAGAGAAAGAGATGTCAGAAAGTGGGAGTTTTATTTCCACAACGCAGAACAAAATTGAAACAAAACTGTGCCTTTTTTCTGTACAAAGGATGCAGTGTGTCCAGACTGGAGACTCTGATTGCTGGGACTAACAATAGTACATGCCTATACATAGCTCCCCAAAAGGAAGTAGTCCATAAGTGGGTGTAGATAAAAGAATTTGAAGAGTTTGACCAGGTGCACACATTAATTTTGTTCCACTAATGTCCTGTCTAGTCAAAGAGATATACCCCAAAAAGGAGAGAGAGAAGTGACTGTACACACTACATGCAGCCAAATGATAGTCCCAGCAAGAGGAAACTCACTCAATCAAATAGAACTACAGTCAACCATCCACATTTGTAGGTTTGACTTTCACAGATTTGATTATTTGCAAGGTTTTCAACCCTGCTATCCCCCCTCCCCACTTTAGATGCTTTTCCAAGGGAACCACCCTTCTTGGTGGCTCCAATCAAGCTGCACAGCCCTTCAAAAACCCACCTCTGGTCCTCTTCCTCCTCCACCAGCTGCTGCCTTGCCAGCTAAGGATGGATTGAAGCCTGATTTCTTAGCACCACAAACCCTTTTCCGATGCCCCCTCCATACCTAAGAAAGGAGATGAGCAAGGGAGAAGAAGTGCAGGACCAGCAAGCGGACGCACCTCCTTTCCCTGCTCTGGTTTAGACCCTGGGTTCTTGCTCTCCCCATCATGTCTCAACCCCCACCCCACAGACACACACACACATTTTGCAATTTTTCCATTTTTGTGAGGGTCCTGCACCCCTAATCTTAGAAAAATGCGGAGGGCAAAGTGTGGTGTTCAACTAGTTTCCCACTGATTTGACTTGGTTTACTCTTATTGGGACTTGCAGTTCGATGTAGGCTGGGATCTTCAAGATGTTGAAGGAACAGTTCAGCTACTGCATGTTTCCCCGTTACTCTAAGCAAAAGGACAAATTTGTAATCTTTTGAATCTCTCTTTCCCCTAGACATTGTTCCATCCCAACAGTGGGGCAGCTGGAAAATATGGAGAGATACAGGCTCTTCGACTGGACCAGTACAAGGCTTTTTATCTCACAGGTTTGTTACTTACTTGGATCAGTCTGCCGTGTTAAAAAAACAAAACAAAAAACCTTTCTGTCTTCCATGTATTAAAAATAGTGTGATGTGAATAAAGCCAGTCATCTTACTGGTCACCTTCCCCCCAGGACCAGAGCTCAATCAGATCTTTGGATGTATTCTTATTCTTCATCTGCATCCGGTCCCCATCCTTTTCTTCTAAAAAAATTCAGATTGAAGATGAAGATTTTTTTTTTGGTAACATGCCAGTTTCTTTCGGTTTTGTAAGAGATGAGAAAGATACATTTGCACAAAGAGCAAGAATTCCACAGGAGGGAATGCTTCTTTTGGCAGACTGAAAGGGAGCAGAGAAGCCTCACTGAACAGGGCAGTGGTGATGGTTTGCCATAACTAAGCAAACCCAAACTTCCTGTGACATTGCATGGCATCTGAGTGGTTTCTGGCTGGGTCACTATCCATGTTTTGGTCCACTAAGCTGGTGTGGGAAGTGTGTGGCCCTCAGATGCTGTTGGGCAGAAACTCCTAGCATGCCTCACAATTGGCTGCAGTAGCTAGAGCGGATGGGAGTTGTAGTTCAACAGCACCAAGGCCACATGATTCCCACCACTGCATTAAACCGAGGTCTACTCCAGTCTTCAGTAATCTAGGGGGAAGAAGGAGTGGTCATGTACTGCCAGTTAGGCATCTGAGGGGTTTCTGAAAAGAAAATTGGAAGGATAAAAATATACTGTGCTTTTTTGGTTGTTTCTGTGTCACTGTGTTTTCCTTGGGATCTCTATTTCTTTTTTTAGCAAATTGCAGACAACAGATGAACATGACACCTGGTTAACCTTTAACATCCCGTGGAGCCTGTCACAAGCTGTCATTTTACAGTGAGGTCAGATGTGAGTCAGGCCTATGGTAACCTAAAGGCAAATGCAAACGCTGGTTTTTGAGCTATAATTGCCAAGGTTCAGTTGTGTTATCGCCTCTTCCAGACAGCATGGCTGTCACTGCACACAATTGATGCCCCCACCCCTCCTTCCACTGCAGATTCCCAGAGACTCCTACAGTTTTAACTGACTGATACAGCTCTGATACACATTCTATTTATATATCTTATCCTTCTGCTTCCCCTGATGTGATTTTTCACATTCAGCACTGTCAGTTGTGATAGGAAGGCCTCCTCATCAATTTAAAGTTGTTTTTAACTCTTCTTTTTCTGCACCCTTCTTTCTCTACGTTCTGATTTACTCCCCCAGTTAGGACTGTGTAACAAAGCTCAGTAACACAAGATTCACATCACTTCCTGCTGGGTTCTGCCACTGATCTCAGGAGAGACATCTCCAGCTAAGAAGAATCAGAATCAAAGCGTTAAAGAAATAATGTTTCATAATTGAGGCAGAGGAGTGTTATTGGTGAACACTTGCTAGACCATTCTCTAGTGAGAGACCACAGCTTTGCAAGGCCTTCAAAATGGATTGTTAGTATGTTAAGAAATGCATTTTCAGCATTCAGATAGCATTTTCAAAGATGGACATTTGTATTTGAGCGAAAGGAAGAGCAATAGATGAAGGCATAGATTAGGAGGAAGGAGGCAAAATGAATTACACCTGAAAGGTGGGAAGCGCAAAGGTTAGTCAACAACATCTATATCACTGTGGAGAAATGCCCAAATTAGCAGTGTGATGAGAGGATGGTCAGTGTGCCCCATTTAAAGGCTCTGTGCACAAGGTCTGCCCTGCTGCATATCAAATCCAGCTTGGGGATTCCACTTGTTAAATCATAAGGCACACCTAGAAGGGAATGCTAAGTTCTCTCCTTCTGTAGGGCTTACTGCCTTACTGCATTTCATGCTCCCAGGCTGGATTTTGATTGTAGGCTAGGAAAAAGGAACCTGTAGCCCTTCATGCATCTCTGAACTCTGAAATCCAACAATATCTGGAGGGCCCTGGGTTCCCCCATCTTTGTACGGAGAAAAATGCACCTGATGGGCAAATCTGCAAGGAGATAAGCTACAAGCATAGAGATCATTCAGCTCCTTTGCACACTTCTCCCTCTATGCATGGTCACGATTTATTCAGAAAATTCATGTTGTTGGGATCCTAGAAATTTTGAGGAAACAAACTATTTTTATTTTCAGTTTTTGTTTGGAACTGCACACACTGAAGTGTGCATGGTGTATGACACTGATGACACTGCAGTACACCCTTTGGGTTGATCTTGTATGGATGTGCACATTTCAAGGCATCTGCAAGCCTCTGCATAATTTTCTGCATGACAGAAAGTTGCTAGAACTGGGAATATGGGACAGCACTAATGCAAAGACGTATTATATTAATTAGCCTGAATCCTGTTGCAGAGTTATGAATATGTAACCACCATAGTTAAGCAGTTGCACCATGAATCCTACTTACTGGGAGGCAGGAACTTTGATCAACAGGAGGTCTGTTCCCCTGTTGCTCAAGCAGTAGCTGACCGATGTTCCCACCCCCTCCTGTGAGCGGTCTCCATGTAGAAGGTAGAAAGAGAGAAAGGTAGAAGCAAGCTCCCTGTTGCAATTCCCTCTCACACCGGGGAAAACTCATGGAAAGTGTGGGTGGGAAAGACAGTCAGCTGCTTCTCAAATGACAGTGGAATGGACATTCTTCAGTCGCAGTGGCTGCTGCCCAGTAAGTGAGGATTGAAGGACTTTCACAAAGGCTAAGTTTCCCCCTAAACTATAGAAGACATAGGGATTGTGAATACCAGTAACAGGATTCCAGCCAACCTTCACACAGGAGTCATCACAAACTCCACTAGAACTCTCTTCAAGTATGTGTTACATTACTCTTGTTATGTAGTGACTGGATAAACCTTCCAGTAAATGCAGAGCTGTAGAGAACAGCCTGTCCTCTGCTTCTTTTCTTCCCATGCACATCACTGTAATGTGGAATTTGGCTGAGCAATGTGTGGAAAATCCTTTATTGTTCTCTAATGTAGCCTTCCCATTAGTAAAACGACCAACAGAGAGAGAAGTGCTTTCCAATTTTTCTCCTTGGTACAAAGGTAAGCAGAGTACCTTGTCAATGGAAATCGAGTATTCTGACCAGTAATTGTATCCATTACTGTTATGGCATTACTGTCCATCTGCTGCTTTGGATTTGGTATAGTAGATTTTCTGTGGATTGACTACTGTAGTCACAGATATGATTGCCTTGGATTGTGCAGCTGCTGCAGCAGCGCAACTGTGTTTCAGTTGTGAATCCAACATTATTAGATACCTGCCCATGTTAGAAGGATGCAAAGGAGAAACAGACGTTTTAAAATATTTCTGCAGTGCCCCAGAACTGTCTATTATGGCTAGAATCCTCTAAGTGACATACACTGGCATAGCTCGTAGTTGAGCTAGCATATGTACTTCTGAAGCTGTTGCAGGAGTAGGCACTAGTAACTCTTTCCACCATGCCCTTGTGCCAGGTGCACAATATTAGCTTGGGGAGCTCCCCAGCACAGCCTCTAGCCACTGATTGGCTGTGGAGATGCAACCGAGCGCCTTCTGGCTACCTTTGAGCATGCAGGGAAGGAATAGCTTTCTGCAGCGGATGTCCAGGTGTGCCAAGGCAGACAGACTGCGTCTGGGTCTATCCTTACAGCCAGTTAGTGGCGGATGGGGTGGAAATACATAGACCCACCCAGGGAAGAAGTAACCTCCATTCATTGACTTACCAGTGTAAAAAAGCTGACAGAGAGTTCAACTTCTCCAGTCTGTTTATTGGCTTTCAACCTACATTTATCTCAAAGTGAAGGAGCACAACTGAGCCACCACCTAAACCTGACAGAAAATCCTGGAAGGATGTAGTAGAACATGTTATTCAACTGGTGAAAAACTGCATGGAAGAATGACTATATACTGTATTGCAAAGTGAGAGAATAGAGCAACATAAAACCTGAGGGAGAAAACCCGAGGGAGAATCAGGAATTTTAAAGAATTCAATGGATGCCACACAGTGTGAGATGAATAATGTGCCACATAAACACTCAGCCTCGTTGGCAAACTTGGGAATAGACACACTTCCCAAACTAACAAGGTGCAAAACAGTGCCTGCTTACAGAGGTGTCAGAGAAACAATGTCTCTTTGCCATAAAGTGAACGACAGGGGCCAAAGCAGGCTGAGAACCAGCTTGGTGAAGTGGTTTGAGTGTTGGACTGTGACCCTGGAGACTAGAGTTCAGTTCCCGGTGCAGACATGGAAACCCAGTGAATAATCTTGGGCATGTCACACACTCTCAGCCCCCAGAAAAGATTTGGGATAGATTTGCCTTCGAGTCACCATAAGTTGGATACTACTTGAAGGCACGCACACAACAACAAAGAACAGGCTCCAGCAAATCAACATCAAAGGCAGTAGATTTTTCAAATGTGCATGATGACTGACCTGCTATCATCTTTCCCACCCTTCTGAATGCTTCCCGACTGCTGTGGTGCTGGCTTTACATTATCAGTTCCAAATAATTAAGGAAATAAAGTCTTTGAGCCCCCAGTCTCTGCTTCCACTGCAGTGTTCTGAAATCTTGTGGCAAGAGGGAAATTGGCTCTTTCAGTGTTATTTTAGTAATTATTATCACTTCTCATTATGTTGTTACTGCTCCCCCTTTTTAGTCACTTTAAATGAGTAATGTAATGGTTTAAATCTTATTTTAGATTATTTCTAATGTAATCAACTAATTGTATACAGTTTTGTTTACATTTGAACAGTAGTGTGATTTAACTTCTGCTGGCCATTTAATGGTAGTGTTACGCAAATGTTCCCAAGCTTTGATTTCCAGGCATTGGAAACACTACATTTTTGGTCAGGTTTTTTTGGTAATAATGGGCATGTGCTGTTAGTGGGATAATAGTGCTTTGCTTGGGCTGAACTGTACCTGTACCTGGTCAGCCAACCACTGTATTCAGGATCTTTTTCCTTGTAACTGTACAGATGCAGCATCAGGGATAGTTGTCAGAGTACCATAGGCTCTAATCCTGTGTGGTTGATCTCTTTCCAGGTGGTGCCAGAGCCTGTGATGGAAGTGTTGGACAGGAAAAGCAGCACCAGCCCCCTCTCATTTTTAACTTAAACTGGGATGTTCAGGAGCAGGAACCCCTGGACCCTCACACTGCTGAGTACCGTGCCATCTTGCCAGCAGTGAACATGGCTCTTCAAGACATTCTTCAGGATATTGCTATGGACAATGTTTCTGTAGCAGATTACTCACATGACCCAGCAGTATCACCTTGTTGCAACCCACAGCATGTGGCTTGCAGGTGTCAGTTGGCTTCTTATGCCTCATCCTTGGAAAAATGCTGAAAGGTAGGAAGAACACCAGGAGGCCTGTAAGCTTTAAAGAAATGGGCAGAGGAAACTTTCAAGTGCCCCCCTAAATGCTGGGGGAATATAAATCTTTCCTTATATACCTACACTGCTCTTCCAGGAGGAGACCACAGTGCTTCCTTCCCTAGGAACATAAAGGTACCTGGAAAGCTCCCAGGCACAGATCTCCTTCTGCTACTAACCATCTGCAGGGATGAAGTCTGGGCACTGTTACACTCTTGGGAAAAGAAATGTTGCCATCATTCTCCAGAGAGGTAGGAGGAAAGCTGTGCCCTGGAGCTGTTCAGGTTCCCAAGTCAACTTGAGGCAAATGCATTGTGCAAGGAAATACTAACTTTCCTCACCTCTGCCGTAGAAGGTAACGTAAGTCACCAACAGGATCCTAATTACTGTTCTCTGAAGAAGTCACTTTAAGCTGAAAGTATAAATGTAATATTATTTGTATGTCTACCACCAAAAACGGAAACACATCTAGTCCACCTGCCCTGCTGTGTTAACATAACTTAGCAGCTATGTGTGTATCATAATGTTCTTGAGCTAATTTGGGTCATGATAAGTTTAAATGTCTGCCATAATCCCAGGCAGCTAGAACCATCCAAAGATCTGGTAAAATCAGCCCTCAAGATCTGAAAACTGAGAGAAACAAAAATGACATTATTTCTTTTTCCTATAAAAATATGTCTTTACTAAACTGATTACAATTTTCTTTTGGTCATTATGAGGATCTACAACTTATTGGGAACTAAAAGAAGTACTTCTCTGTTGACCTCTGAACCAAGTTTGTGTGCAATTCTCTCAGAAGAGCAACTGAGGCTTGGGTAATGGGTTGGCACAGTACAACAGAAAGAAGGTATTCCATCTACTGATATTGAACAGCTGGATTTGTAAAACTCAGTTAACATCTTTTAGAGAAGAGATCCAAACAATTTGGAATGAACACAGGCAGAGAACAGCTGCTGCTGACACCATGATGCTTTTATTGAAAGGTATTCCAGCAAAGCTCCAACACAGCATGTTGGGGTTCTGTTCTTTTCCTAATAGATCACTGCAAAAATATTCTGCATGGGTAAAATATTATGCATATACTGTACAAAGACACAGATCAGATTCTTCTATAGGTACATTTATACATGACATAAGTTAGAAAAGGGCAGGCATATGTATAAAATTCAGGTTAACATTTACACTGTGATTCTCAGATAGAGACCAGTGTGCATGTACAGTACATTGATACCAAACCCACATAGCACTTTAAGTAAATACACAAGTGGCCAGAGGGGGTCAGCTAGGAACATAGTCTTAAAAGTACAGGAGCACCTCTGTTTTGTTCCCTCATTGTGTGGGTTCTTCCACATGTCCCCTTTTGTTTTCCAAACTACCTCCCATCCGCTCCTCTGTGCTGCTGTTTGCCACTCCTCATGACCTCTTCACTTTGTTCGGCTGGCTTCCACGGCACAAGTTTATCTACCAAAATCAAAACAGAAGGGCCTTACTTTTCCCAGCAAATTGCTGCTGAGCATGGTGTGCTGTAAACAGGCTTTGCGCAAATGCAGAGGAAGCAGCAGGGAGAGAAATGTCATGCGGCTGTTTTCCTTTCCAGAAAGCCCATGGGTTGCCCACGGATCATTTATTTCCTTTATCCTCTACTTAACGGAATGTTCTGACTCAAGAATGAACTAGATCATCTGAGACCTTATGCAGAATTCAAGACTGGGAATGTATTCCCGATTTAAAGGATGAATTGTATGCTTGTCTTGGTTGTAAACGCAGCACGTGCTGGGTCACTTGAGATGCAATAAATTTATACCCATGGAATTAAAGAAATCAAATTAGCACTTTCAAAGAAAAAGCAGTATAGCCAGGACATATAACTCCAGAGGACATTAGCTACCTAACAAACAAAACCCGCAGAAATAATGTTTGTAGGAGGAAAGGGGCCCACTCCAATGCCTTGCCAAAGTTCACAAAGGAAAACATCTGTGTGAATTCCTGAGGAGACAGCATCTTCCCAGCTGTTTTAGAGTTTGTTCCCTGATTATTACACCTATTGTCAAAACCAACAAAGAGACTAAGTAGCACCAATAAAGACTTAACAAGTTTATAAGCTTTTATGGACTGCATGATGTGGTGCGTCAGATGCAAGGGCGGCTGTCTGCTAAACGTGTATCAGATAAAACTACGACACACAAGAGACTGTGTTTTGTTGAGACAGACTAACATAGCTACTTTCCTGGCAAATGCAACATACTGTCAATTCTCACACAACTTCTTTGCCCTGCCAGCTTTCCACATGTGTAATCTTGCCAGCAGTGCCAATTACTTACCCTGCCAATTATGAAGCCACGCCTGGATTGCAAATCTGCAAAAGGATATAGTACTAATCTTACCAGTGACAAAACTAAACATCCTTTCTGTATGCCTGTTTAGACAGTGTTCTTCCACTGGCAGAAATACGGTGATTGGTGCAGGGCAATCACGCTTGGTGACAGATCCTGGCCCTGGCTGAATTCCAAAATGATACCCATCTGTAGTATATCCAACATTGCAACTTTGTCCTGGGAAAAGCAATGCTAGGAAGGGAAAAAGTATGCATATCACTACTAGTGAAGAACATGCCTATTTTGCTGGGATCATACAAGGTAAAAGGCACCTTGCAATGCCACTTAATTCCAGCATTCCTGGACAGAGAAGCATACGCACATGCCTACCTGTGGCCTTTGAGATGCAAATGAGGCTCTTCTTACTGCTCCCACCCACACCCCACCTCCAATAAATTATTAAGAAATAGAGTCATGGTAGTAGGAGGGGCTCAATTAGCAGCATGAAGTTTACAGTGACCACTTCATCCAGTACATATGTGAGAGCTCTCTAGGAAAAGTGCTAACTCTTGCTGTAATCTGTAGGCAACAGAACACAGTATGGAGCAGGTGCAATGCCGTTCTGGGCTCTCCTTCACAGTGCCACATTTTACACACTTCCATGTCAGTGTATTAGTGATTTCAGAAATAAAATGCCACAATATTCCAGGATACCATTTTCCTCTAAATAGGGTGTTTTATTACCAAACCTAAAGGTCAACACCATATTGGGAAGGACTCATAATGCAACCAAAAACAAACTAACTGGAAAGCAAATGAAAGGTAACTATGTAACAATGTTTCTAGAGGAACAGCAAATGATAAGGAATTGTTTAAATCCACTCTCTTCTATAGAAGCAGCCAAAAGTAAAACAAAACACAAGTCTTAATTGGAGGGAGATCTTTTGTGACCTCAGAGAGGTTGCTGAGCACACCTGAACAGGTGTCAGGTAACCACAACATCAACAATCATCTATGCACGCACAATTAAAATAAAGAAGTCCAGAGGCAGAACAGCCAAATCACCAACACACCACACTTTTAGATATCCTACTCTTCTTCCCTCTCTCACTTCTCTTCTTTTTTCTTTTTAATACCGCCTAATCAAGAGTTTTTGGCTATGTGTATATGAGATGACCTGATTAATGTTGGCGGTAGTGGTGGGGAGATCTTCTTCATTAAGCAGCAGGCTAGAAATCCTGCACTAGCCTGACCAGCAGGGACAATAGTTTTGGCCTCAGATGTGGTTTTTTCTCAGCCTAAACAACTAATGAATGCCAAAACTAAATCCTACATCAGAAGGGGAAAGGGAAGCAGAATGGCAAGCAGCAGCAAAAGCAACACAGGAGAGTAGTAGGGCAAAAAGCCACACAACACATCTGGCAAATTTACACTTACCAGCAGTGGCATGGATACTAATTGTGGCTTCTTCCAGTGCCACTCCAGTAATGCAAAACCCATGCAAAAGGGATGGGATCACATGGAAAGAGCCATGAAAACATAATTCTAATAAGACACCTTCCAATTCTAGCATGGTTGTTCTCATTTTTTTTCCTGGCCAAGTTCCTGTGACTTTTATCTCACTCCCAACTAGAACATATTACTAGCTATGGAAACACAGAGCATCCCCTGGCCAGCTTTGAGAGGGATACAACTTAAGTTATTGTTTGTCTTTTCTTAGAAAATAAATAGCATGGGTTAAGAGATACTGCAAGATTACAGACATCCACTTAGAGTGAGGGGGAACACTTACATCATGAAAAGAAACATCCTTTTTTTAAAAAAAGTCCTCAGTAATAAATTAATTCTTAAGGTGAGGGGAAGACAACTTGGTCAGTAGACCCACCAACATCAGAGACATACAAAGTTGGGGATCTGTGGAGCTGTTACTCCCTCTTTTTTCTTTCTTGTCACCTGCCACCAGCTGGACCTGCCCCAAGCAGGCAGTGCCTCCAGGCCTTCCCTGCCATGGTGTGGCCTAGCTAGCATCACTCATGGAAGCTGCCCTTTTCCCCTGAGTGATGCTCCCTGTCCACTCCTCCCTGGTCCACTCTGTCCCACTGTCTCAAGAGGTCTTCCTCTCAAAGGGCCTGTGGCCGTGGTGCAGCCACCATCAAAAGTGCAGTCAGGGACAAGAGGGAAGGCGTGAGCACTTGGGCCCAAGCTGCTATGAGCTCAGAACTTTCAATTCAGCTCCCTTTCCCAGAGCCCCAAGCCCTAGGTCAGTTTTATCTGTTCTGCTCACTCAGTTTGAACACACCAGGGCACAACATACTGCAGGGAGTGGCAGATAGCTTTCAGATAAGCTACTTTTACTGGGAAAAAAAATATGGTTTTGGATGGGAACCAATTAATGACCTTGGTCATTAGGCAGGGATGCCAGCATAATTGCTTAGTCTTAACAGGCATGGCCCTGGTCAGTCCCTTGACAGGAACCCTAATGTGAGTGTGTAAGGGTTACATTTTTAATAATCAGTTTGTACATGTCTTGCTCCCCTAGACCTTCTTCCATGAAGGTGCGAGCTATGGACCCATGCTAAAGGCCCTACACCAATTGGTTGCCCTGGGCTACAGAAAAAGAGGAAGGGACCACTATTCTGGAATAAGGGGATTGTAACACTTCCTTCTCAGCATGAAGCCCATAGTGCCGTTTTAAGTACTCCTAATGCTCACAGGTGGAAATTCATTTTCATCATCCAGACATACTGGCCCAGTGGCAAATTCATGCTCAGGTATAATCTCTCCTCGAAGGGCTCCTCCATCTTCTGAATAACCTGCAAAAAATAAGATTACATTAAACAAATGGCTACCTTTTACAGAATACATTTTTCCCCTTCCAGGGTTTGGGAAACCCATTGGGAAGTGAAAGGACTGGCAAGGTGTGCCAACGCTCCCAACACTAGAATGGGAAAAAGCAGGACTTAGCTGCTTTCATGTTATGAGCCATAATAAATAATGCCATGTGGTGATGGGTTCACGTGAGAGCTTTAATGAACACTTCAACAGCAATAAGAAGGCTTTTCTTGAAGACCAGAAAAGCATCCTAATGTCTTTGCACAGAAAAAACCTGCAGGGAAGAAGCTTAGTAAAGACAGATGAAAAGGGTGCACTGGACCAGTGACTGACTTCACTCCAAATCCTGTTAATAAGACAAGCATTGCTGGCTGCTTTAAAGGAAACATCCACTGCACAAGCTGGGGAGTGCATGCTAATTATCTAAGGAAGAGAGACTACAATTTTATTGATTGATTAATACAACCCAGACGCTACAGATGATCTGACACCAATAGGCAAGATCCCTTGTTTCATGCTACACTTTGGTCCACATATAAAGCTAAAAAGCAAGGACCCCTCTCCTTTCTGGGCCTACTGCACACTCTAGTTCCCTCCATTCCCTGGCTTGGGAAAGCCACAGTTTACCATGGCACCCGGATCAAGAATTCCATGGTTCTACTGATTCTCGTGTCACAGCAAACTATGGTTTATCTTCAGCAGAAAATAAGGAAGGAAGGGAAGCCTGGGAGAAGAGGAGGAAAGGGAAGAAGGATGTGCACAAGCCTGAGACCTGGCCTTAACAGCCCCACAATCGTGATTTGGCCGTTGGGCTAAATGGTATCTTTGATGTCTGAAATACCAGTCAATGCTCAGTGGTTTCTCAACTTTTATCCAGAGAAACAGAAATAAACACTGAGAACAACACTCCAGGGAGAGCCCAGGACAAGGAGCATTGAAGACAAGATGAAATGGCAATTACAGAGATAAAGAAGAGATGGAAGATATACATGAATTCACAGGCAAAAATCTTGCAATACAATGCATGGCAAGGCAACAACTGATTGGGAAGTGTAATAACAACAGCTGGCATTTGGAGAAGGTTTATAATCTTCAAAGCATGCTTCATCTTCAAAGTGTTTGAGTTTTTATTTTTAATTAAATTTTATCATACCTAGAGGGCAGATTTTTTTTATTCATGGGGCATGTGAAGCAATTGTTGAGCAACCTCAATACTACGGGATAAGCTGCTTTCATGTTGTCTCCTACAGGTAGATCAATGCAGCAAATACAGTTCTTTGCCATTCCAGATCCGGTTGCCAAAATAGCACTTGAGGGCAGGAGAAAAGCTGCAGTGAAATGTAATTGTAATGCATTCAGGCACCCCAGCCTTCTTGCTTTATAATAAGAGTTGCCCAAGGAAAAGCTTGAACCCCACCCTACCACTCCATGCAAGGTAGACAATGTTGCATTGAAATACACTGAATGTATGGTGGAGAACACACAATGAGAATAAAATTTGGTGATCTTGGAAGCTAAGCAGTTTAGCCTTAGTTAGTACTCGAATGGGAGACTTACCAACAGGTGCTGTAGGCTATATTTCAGAGGAAGGAACTAGTAAAACCTCTCTGTGTATTCCTTGCCTAAGAAAACCCTATGAAATTCATGTTGCCATGCCTCAACAGGCAACTTGAAGAAACTCACACACACACAGGCAAGGACAAAGTAGCTATGGGGAAGATCAAGTGGGCCACACACACAGCATGGGTGGACCATCCAGAAGCAGCAACAGCAGGGAGCAAAAACCACCAATACCATAGGAAAGAAGGAAGGAAAATATGCACACCAACTCTGGAGTGGCACACTATTACACTGACCACCCCCACTATATCTTATTCCAGGGGCACATCAGGGAAGCAGCAGAGTCTTGCATGCCCCCTTCTTGACAAAACAACAAGACTTTCTATGCCTACAATAGGATGGCATTTAAAGGTAGAGTCCTTATTCTTTGCTCTGGACCTCCACCTTGACAGGAGGGGGTCTACTAAATTCTGTAACTCGCTCAACCTGGCAACACTGTTCCAGGGACTATAGGATGTTGGCCTGAATTTGAAATCTGATTTCTGAGATCTTAACAGTTCATTTTGCATCTCCATAGTTATAAAAGTGTGAAACATTCACTTTTTATACAGAAAGATTACATTTATAGAATGACTGGAGCAAACTATATAAGCTATTCCTGAAAAAAAAAAGTAGTTTCAGGTGAAGCAGTGTTTCAGCAAGGAAGTTGCTGGGGTAGGAGATGTGTTTAATCCATCTGTCTGCCTACTGTTTCTTTGCCTCAAATTTCTCCCTGCCCCATATGCAGAGTTCAAAAGGTATATTTATTCACATTTTGAACTCCACAGAGGGAAACCTCCTCAAAGCAGATTTTGCCTTTGAATAAATGGCTGTGGAAGAAAATACAAAGCACCTACCTCAACTATTTCTCTCACTGTATTCTCTGCCAAAGCTATTTTTCTTTTTTCTTTTCTATAAAGGAAAAAATAGGGCCAGGGCTCTGCTACATACTTTTGCACACCAAGCGGAATTAGGCCCATACGCTCTGTGTTTTCGCCATAATTTTGTGGGCATACTGAATACATATGCTTGTTGGCTGTATAATTTTTTTTGGGTGGGTGGGGGGAACTATTTTCTGCTGCATACCAAACAGAGCTAAAATACTGAAAGTCACTGCATTCATTTTGTACTTTGAAGCAGCACAGGACAATAAGGTATCATACCTTTCCCAGAATAAAATAGTAATAGAAATATAAAGACCTCCACCAAAGTAACACATATTCTTGCTGCATGGAAGCCAAAATTCTTAAGCCTCTGGACCCTATTCTGTGCTTTGGTCAACTTGTAGAGTCAAGCAGAGCCTTGATTATCTGATGTCAGATGACACATGTGCCTTTGCTCTTGGTTATGGGAGATGTTTGTTCCAGTTCTCACAAGGGAAGGAGCAAAGCCATCAAAGCAGGCGAAGCTTTCATCTCAAACAGGGTGAGCAGAGCTGGAAATAATTCATTGAGAATTGACTCCTTACCCCTGGTTTGTTTCTTAAATCAACAATTTGTTAGTTTAACTCCTAACCAGCAACCTTTTTGCTTTGACTTATTTTGAATGCTGAATTGCATTTCTTCTTACTTTAATTTGCTACTGGGCATTTTAAGTAACTTTACATGACTTTTTAAATGTTATCATTTAACAAATTATTGAATTTCTTAAAATTTTCTTAACATTTTAAGTCAAGTGATTTGCATTTTGTAAGGATCTAGTGTTAACATGTTAGCACTAACTGACACTTCCAGGTGCTGACTTCAGAAGAGCACATGGCCTTCAAGGCAGAATCCCTTCCTTCCTTCCCTCCCTCCCTCCCTCCCTCCCTCCCTCCTTTCAACATCAGGTGCCCAAAAGCTCATAAACACCAAATTTTAAACATGTCTTCATAAAATTATTAAAGGTGATGTACAGAACAGCCACGGAGATGTTTAGCTGTAAACAATGTCCATAGCATTTGGGGTTGAAAGCAAGCCAGTCTGGCACTCACCTGGCATCATAGAGGGCAAAGGCACTGAACTCTGTCTTGCCACTGTTGCGGCATAAGTCTGAGGTGCTGGAGACCGGAGATCATTTTCTTTGTTCTCTTCTGTCTTTCCTGAGTCAAGCAAGCTGGTTGCATATGAACATGAAAAAAGTGTTAAAGTTCACCATTTGTCCCCATTTCAACCAGTGGCTCAGTCAATTGTGTGTCCGTTTCACTGTGATGGGAACTGGCGTGCAAGTGGCTGCTGGTGGCTTCCACATCAATGGGATAGTGAATCAATTACAGGATTTAATTTGAGTTGCTAAAGAATACCCAAGGTGCTGAATCAGAAGAGGTTCAGCACCTTGGATAGATCCTTTAAAGTTCAGACTAAAACTGGGAATACATTCACCACTCCACTGGCACTGGGAGCTGGCAACTGGCAGCAGGTGAACATGGAGACCTTGGAACATTTTTGACTTCATGTTTTGCCAACCCAAGTGCATGGAGGAAAACTAGTGTACAGTGACCCAGGCACAGATACACACCACAACTTCCCAAAATGTCTACACTGATACATGGAAGACAGAAAGGAAAGAAGCTAAGAATCTTTCAAGTCAAGACAATGGTGGGGATGTCATAAGGAAGACTCCCCTTTCTTATGTGGTAGACTTGTAAAAACAGGAATAGTTAAATTAGTTTAAGACTTACATACTAATTCAAATAATGTTAAAGGTGGATTTTGTAATGTTACCAGAAATGTTTTTGTTGGGTATTATGCATAAAGATTAGAATAGTAAATGTGGATTATTTTTTTGATATATGGCAACAGAAGCAAGAATATTGTTCACTCAAACCTGGAAACAGACTGAAGCATCAACAATGGAAGAATGGATTGTCAAGGTTGCTGAGTTAACCCAAATTGCCAAATTAACATGGGTTTTAAAGAATAAATCAACTGAAGATTGTTAAAGATTTGTGGATTTTTTTGAACAATAAGGAATCTAATGATGCAATAATTTGTGGCTATGGTCACTATTAATTCCAGCAGGATTACTCAGTTAGATCTGTAATAGTAGACTAATGCATTTTTTTTTCTTTCTTTCATTACAATATGGCTTGGGGGAGTCAGAGCCCTTTCTAGTTTCAATGTTTCAGCATACAAGTATTTTGCTTTAGTTTTGGTTTAGTATTTCTTTTTTCTTTTTCTCTGAATATGTATTTCTTTGCCTGTACCTATGATTCCATCTAATTTTTGTTTCTTTGTTTCAAAACTAATAAATAAATAATTTTTTTAAAAAAAAGCCAAGCTAAAAGTCCTCTTTGCTCTAACATCTAGTTTTCTACATACAAGGAATATTTGTTGTCACATGGAAGAGCATTCCGTCATATATACTGCCATGGATATGAAATAGTACATGAAAATTTGCCTCCCCAGTGAAGATCAGGCTGCCTCATGGTCATAATTCATACAATCAGAGAATTAACTATTACCCTGGATCATGAATTGGAAACCATTTGGAATTTGGACTAGAATGCAATTCTGGAATTCTCACACTGTTCACAATTGGAGGTAAAGCAATTTACTTTCAACCACAATAAATTAAAAAGCTCAAGGGCACAGCTTTATTATAGCCTGTGGTTTCCCTCTGTATGCCAAAATGCACCTCCCTCCGCACTTTTCTCTGTAGTGCTGGAACAGCTGAACTGGAAAATCTTTACCTATGTTTCTTGATTAAAACACATTCTCCTCCATCTTGGGGGTCCAGGTTGTAGATGTAAAGGTGTCCATCAGATGTTGTAACTAAAAGCCGAGGCAGTTTCTGGATCCTAAGAAAAGACACAGGAAGTTGAACAGAAAAACACAGGAAAATATATCCAGACTACCGGCTCATGTGACTGATGATTGCCAACACCAACTGCTCAGGGCTCTCCAGAGTTTCTGGCAGGTGTTTTTCCAGCCCTATCTGGAGATGCCAAGAGTCAAAGCTGGGATCTTCTGAATGTCATATGTGTGCTCTTGCACTGAACTGTTGGCCCTTCCAGGAGTACACCATCCCTTTGCCCATTTTCAGATGACTGCTCTTATGAGGAAATATATGGTCCCTGTCTGTGCAATTACTGTGTAATTTCTCTTTAACAAGGAGAGGTACATGTAGGAGGAAAATGAAAAAAAAAGTATACATATGAACTCAGAAAGAAGGAAAGAAATATTTGCTTTGGCCAATAGAACTTGTACAACCCATCACATTAGTGAGAAAAATCTTCCCAAACATATTCAGTGTGAGTACCAACAAGATCATCACAATGGTCTGCAGCAAAGCAGAAGCTACTGCCTTCCTGCCAACAGCTAAATGGTCCCATCAGTTCTGAAGCACAAAGTAGCAGCTGTAGACTGCAGTTCTGGAATTCTGTGCTGCAGAATTCCACACTCAGTAGCTTTCCAGAACAAACAGAAGACACACTTGGCAGAAGTCCAAGGTAATGTATGCGACATAAGAAGGGGCATACTTGCATTTACTGCATCTATCCTGCTGTGTCAAAAGGCAATGAACTCAGAAACAGACACCTTGGCACCCTCCACATGTTTGGGCTACTCCCATAATCCCTAACTGGCTGTGCTTTCTAGAGGTAATGAGAGTGGAGGGGCTCCAGCATGACTATCCCATAATAGCTGTGGCTTACGTACGTGGACAGCACACAGATGTTCCTTTGTCCAGAGATGTTCAAGCGCACAGTGGCAAAGGCCCGGTCCTGGCTCATCATGCCTGACACTTGAGAAGGGAGGTAGTTGGTAGCAGCCATGAACATCTTGCCCATGTAGCCACTCCAGGAAGGGGGTTCCTCTGGCCGGCTAGGAGGAGAAAAGTACCAATTGACAAGATTTCTAATCCAGTATCTACAACAAAGTGAAAGCAAAATGCTCCTCATTCCCAATGGCTAAAGATCTGTAAAATCACTAGCCTCTGTCCATTCCTTGTGTTACTCTCTCTTTTCTCCCCTATTTTACTTCAGAGTGGCTCCCTCAGATGAGTTACCCTAAGACCAAGATTATGTTAAAGACAGGGTTACTTATATTCCAGCCAGAGAGAGAGAGAAAGAGAGAGACAAAGAGCTGCTTCTCCCTGTGACTAACACAACTCTGACCACAGCAATATCCCACCAGGAAAAAATGGGCCAGATGCCACAACTCTCACAAAGGCACATGCAGCATGGTTTGGCTTACCCACCTGTCAGTGAGGTGTTCCAGCTTAAAGATGTGCACTGTCTCAGTGTTGCTTGATGCACACAAGAATTGAGAGTCCATACTGAATACTAGAGAACTGATGTTCACGTACCTAAGGTGAAGGGAAGAAAAGAAAAGTGGGTACAGCTGACACAAGAAGACTTGAGAGAATGGCATGAAATGGTGGAAATAAATATCAAAGAACTTGTATGAGCCCTGCTGTGAATCATTCACTCCACCAGGCATCTTAATTTCTGCAGCCTGCAAGCAAACCACAGGTGTGGATTAATAGAGAACTGCAGTCCCTACTTCACAATCTTAATTCAGGCATGAATTCCCTTCACTGAGCCACTTCTCCCTCACCACCCCCCATATCTACTCTATAAAGACAAGACTATTGTCTCATAAAAACAGATATCCTGGCTCCCATGCTACACTTCCAAACAGCTTCTGACATCAGTAGAACTTGTGAGAACAGGTCTGTGTTCTACAACAGAATGTGAAAAATAACAATCTCAATCCATTCCTACACCTTCCTATATTTGTGCCCCTGTGAATTTGCTTGCATAAGCAATTTCTTATGGTCTCTCTTGGGACTTAAGCATGGGAGGAGAGACCAAAAGAGAGAGATACTTCCACAGTAAGTGGTGGAATATACCGCTGGAAACTTTACAGCAACATGGAACTTGCCAAATTAGGCCTTCAGCCATGATCACACAAAGAATGAGATTCCTCCAACATGTTGCATTCACAGGCTGGAAAGAAAAGCAACACTGTGGCAAAGAACTGTCTGCTTTGCCATGAAGAAGACACACAATCACTGCCAACCACTGAGGCAAACATTTCCTAGGAAAAAACTCTCCGAATGCCGGGGCCCAAGAACTACTACTCTATGACAGGCGTGCATGCATTTCTCATCTTGTTACATCAACTGGGATGCTGGTTAGAAAATTAGTCCCACGCCGCCCGTGCGTCAGCAAGTGGCGGAGGGGCACATTTGCCACCCTCCCCGAAGAGGAGATCACGCAAATAACGTGTGACAAGGGCGCACAGTGTAATGGGGAGGGGGAGGGGTTGCAGACCCCTTTTTAGGGCTGTGCTGCCCCTCCCTCCGGCCTCTTTTGTTTCGGGCGACCCACCGTCCCACCATATGGTTTCAGTGTAAGATTGCTGGTCGCTTCGGGGCCGGGTAGGAATTTTTTCCCCCTGGGGGGGGGTTTCGCCTACCCTACACTGCGCCAAGGGACTGGGCAATTGGCTTTACAGGGTGGTGTCTTAACTAGGTATTAAATAGGTCTCCACAGTCTCACTTGTCTTTATCCATGGCTGGTAGGGGGGTCTAAGGGTTTTGGTGGGTACCTATGGCACCCTTTGGTGTAGGATAAATGCTGTCCTTGAGGCGGGCCCGGAACTTGCCCCTACCAGGCATGAGCCAGGGGGTTGTGGTTTGTGGCCTTCCAGAAAAGGGCTGGCCAAAGTCTTAATTCAGCCTCATGGGTTGGCTTTGGGGCCCGGTAGCTTGCTCTAAGAGGGCTATGGAAGAGGTCTGGAGCTGACTCTTGCCATACCCTACCCATGCTGTTGACCCCCTGCTAAGGTCACAAGTTCAAATTCATGGTCAAGTTAAATTCAAGCCCAAGTTCAAGGTCAAGTTCACTTCCAGCTTTGTGTTAATTAGGCATACATTAATAAATTGCCCTAGTTCAACCCAAGCCCTGTGTGTGGTCTCTTCATTTCGGGGTTGGGCAGCAATGGCAAACTGACCTTTTCATTCCTCTTCTGAATTCATAGAGCTTTTGTCCTTCAGGGATGGAAAACACACGTATGACAGTTCCCTGAAGGAAGAAATAAAAGCCACCAAGGTCATTCCGCAATCAGATCAAAAGAGACTCTAAAACACTACAGAATCTTCATCCAAGCTCATCTCAATCATTTACCATCAGCATTCTTAGAAGAGGAATATTTCCAATGAGATCACCCTTGCCAATTGGGCACAGCTGAAACAGTCAAACATGTGCTTCTCTGTTCCCTATATTACAAGGACATCTGCGTTTCTACATATTATATCAATTTTAGCAAATTGTCCAGGTAGATCTTGTAACTTTTCCTCTATCTTTCTTCTTTCAGATTCTGTCAATGAAATTGCTTTTCAGGTGGCAAAATTCTGTGCTTCAGAATCTCCTACCAAGAATCAGCTAGTTAAACCCCCTCAGTAATTCTATCAAGTACCAGTAGATTCTAATAGGCTCCGTACTGAAGATAGTTATATTTCTGTTTATTATTGCAGTTGCAAACATGGGAATTTTCCTGGACTTGCAACTTGCATCTGCTCATTCTGCATTTGTTTATTTTTTAACTGTGAAGGCTGGTCTATAATCATAATAAAGTTACATACTGTGGTCTGTGTGCCTTCAAATTGTTTCCAATTTAGGACAACCCTAAAATGAACCTATCACTGGATTTTCTGGGTCTGAGAGTGTGATGCATCCAAGCTCACTCGGTGGGTTTCCATGGCCAAATGGGGAATCAAACCATGGTCTCTAGTGTTGTTGTCCAATGCTCAAACCACTATACCACATAAGTAACCCTTTTAACAAATGATTATGTGGAAGGCATTGTTTTCAATAGCTGGAATCCTTTTGGTGTTTTACACATGAGTAAGTTACCCTCCAAAAAAGGTTGGACATTTTTGTCTGATGTGTAACCTCAGTATTCAGTTCAAAGTTTAAAAAGTAGAGCAACACGTGATGCCACTGTACATGTATATGTATTGAGCAGTGATGCATCCATGCATTGCACATGACTGCACATTGATGCAATGTCGCAATTAACTAACAAGGTGGCACCATGTAATTTCAGTGTAACTCTGTGAGCACAAAGTCACACCCTTTCTTTTCAAGAACTTTGGCACTATTACTTGCTTCCAAACAAGGTCAAAGTCCCAAGCACAATTATTAGGAAGCAACCTCCACTTGAATTCAGAAGGATTTATATAATAAAAAAACATACAGATTAAAACTTGTAGTTTAAGTTACATGTTTCCTCAGGTTTATAGCCCTGCAGCTCCATAATTCTTTGGAAGCAAACCTTTCAAGTGAAACCCACTTCTAAGTATATATCTTTAGAAATACAGTTGTGCAGCTTATTTCTAGACACATTACTTTTGGCCACTTCCTGTTCTACTTGTAACTAGATGTGAGACAGTTACTCCTTTGCCAGCTAACACATAACAAGGAGCTTTACACTCCTTCAACTGCTCCATTTCAAGTAGGTTTGTCGAGTGATAAATAGAGAGAGAGGCAGAGAAATAAGATTTCCACACTTGTTTTCATATATATGCAGACATCAAGAGTGTTAGTTATGTCAAAAACAAACCTGCTCCTTTCTATCTTATAATAACCTTAATGAAATTAAGAGAATCCTGGAAGGGGGAAGGAGTTCAAATTAAACATTTTCAGATACTCAAAATATAACTTTTTAAAGCTGCAGCCCTGGAATAACAACAATCATTATTGTTGTTGTGGGCAAAGCAAGGTTGCATAGTATGGAAAGAACAAAATGAAACACTAGAAATATATACTTTGTTGGAGAAAAAAAATTGCCAGGGGGGTTTAAAGGGTAAACAAAATGCTAGTCTTCCCAACCCCTACTCTTCTTGGAAAAGTCAAGCATGGTTTGTGATTCCCTGAGAAAATGGCCATTTTGTTCACTCACCTTTTCTGAAGCACTTGCTAGCTTTGACCCCATGGAGTTGAAGGCCAAGGCTGCAAGTGGCCCATCGTGAGCAGAGATGGAACAGACATCTCTCTGTTAGTGACAGAAAAATATAAAACAAAATATGTTAAAGTAGACAGACAAAGATGGTTTACAAACTGCAGGCTTTTATTCAAAACAGGTAAACAAAACAAAGTACTTTTCTAAGCATATAAATGAGTGCTTTCAGCCTCCTTCTACTTTTCCTAATGCAAACTCTTCAGATTCACTCTACAAGCTGACTGTTCCCACTTTAATTCTCCTTCTTTTGCTACAGTGAAATTTAGGCTTCTTTGGGTAAGGACTCTGAATGTGCACAGCAGTGGTCAAAAGCACAGAGAACCAGAGTCACTCTGTATGGAACACTTTTACTTCAATCTGGTGTTTTTTTGTACCTGATTCACTGCCCAATATAGGTGTTTTTTTCTACTTGTTCCAGGCTGTTACTACACAACTCAAAGGAAACAGATTCTTCCATGGCGCATGTTTTTTAAGAAGAGTGTTGGCCTCTCTTAAGATTCCCGTGCTCTTTATATATAGCAATACATTTTTTTTTTATCTCCACAAAATGGATTTTGTCCACTAGAGAAAGGGCTGAAGTGAAACAATGCTGAGTACTGTTTCGCAAACAGTTTTGCCAGCATTAGAAAGTATTCTTCCCTCTCCTCTCTTCAGTGATTTGTTTTTATGATTGTTTCAAAGGGACTCAAGAGTATTCCACAAACACAAGAATACATTGTCTTCATGTACTGTTGTTTTTGTTTGGTGACAAAGATACCATCACACAACTAATTGCCTATGTAACATTGTGACGTCACTGTCTTCACCACATGATCTTTCCCCCATTGACCGAGATCATCAGTGTAATTATTCCCAAAAAGAACTACCAGTAATTTGAACCAGGGTGGGGGAATCAAATGGAAAAATAATGGTGCCACACAGTTCAGATGTGGCCATTGTCATCATCTGGGAAGTTTCCAGGAAACTTCAGTCCCCCACCCCACCCCACCGCTCAAATCTCTTTCTGAGTGGCCCTAAGTAGCCCAAGTTCTCCTCAGCTTTATTTTCAAGACAGAAAATACCTCACAGGGAAGAGCAAGGGCAGTCAGAGAAGTTGCTCTTGTATGATCCATACTCTACCAGAATTCACATTTTTTTAAAAAATAGAATACTCAACATTCCCCTTAAAGGAAGAGTTCTTGCATCTACTCCCACACAACTGGGTTTTCTGAGTGAAAAAGAGACAAAGCTGTCCAAATACCCACTATCTCCACAAAGGGCTCAGAAAAACTCACAGAATCACAGAGCTGGAAGGGACCCCAAGGGCCATCTAGCCCAACTCCCATCTGAACCCTCTACTGATCAGTGCAAAACATGGGCCAGCAGGAGATCCAGGAGCTAATATTCTGCTCCCAAGACTCTATGCAAGTCTCCTCAATTCTTAAAAATGCCTTCACCAAAAATTTGGAAGTGGCCAGAAGTCCACCTGTAGTTTTCAAAACTCTATGTGTGTGTTTTACATGTTAAACAGTACACTCTGTGGGGAGGGGGCTGAAATCTATTTAAAAGGTCACTTGCTATTCCTGGAGGCTTCCAGACAGACAATTCACCCTTCTTATGGCTAGAAAAAGAGCAGTCTAGAAAGTCAAAAAGGACTGAGGGCCACATGCACCAGCAAGGGCAGACTCTCTTGGTGTAACCAATACTAGATATACAATAGGCTGACAGTTTCCTATGTTATTGGAACTGAAGTGAAACAATTGTTCAGGTAAATTTGGGAGTCCCATGGTCTGGGCCCCAGGAATCCATTTTGAGACACTTCTGTACCTACCAAATTGTTTCCGTCATACAACACAATCTCGCCAACAGACACGCTACCAGGGTATGCCAAGTACGAATTGGAATGGTTGATAGAAAGTGCACACAAACCTAGGAAGGAAAAAGAAAGTCACTGTCAGGCAGAAGCTCTCCTTCCAGTAGGAGAAGGATGCTTAAGGGCAGTGGCATCAGCGTGACGTCTACTGAGGGAGCTCGACTTGCACCATGGTAGAGCCACGGTTGGCGGAGATGAACAGCAGGAAATCCCTCTGACTCTGGTGACACCTACAGGTGCGTGATGGTACAACTCCATTGAGATTTTTGCACTTTTCGATTGGCCTAATACAGGTATCACCCCAATACATACTGTGGATTTCTGATTTCATTTTTCAACACAGCTGCCTCTACATTTTTAAAAAACTGAACTGTGCATGAAGCCCCTGTCTATAAGCGGTCCCATTCTATCTTCCCCTTTCACGTACCCTATTTGCTGGTGTATAAGACTCTCTTTTTCCCCTGAAAAACACTGTTTAAAAATGAGGTGCATCTTATACGCTAGTGCGTCTTGTACGCCAGCAAATAGTATTTGCCAGCATATAAATGGCGTGCATCTTATATGCTGGTGCGTCTTTTATGCCTGCAAAAACGGATACGTCTTCTAGTTACCTACTTTAAAAAAAGACTGTTAATTTTGGAAATCACCAGAGAGGTGCCCCCCCTGAATTCTTTAGGAAGCTGTTAGCAAAAAGTTGGTTTCAAGAGTTGGTGCAAAATGCATACAGAAAAAGCACAATTTCATCTGAAGGTGGGATAAAGAGTGTTTTTTGTTACTAAGCTGGGAACAGATTTGTGAGTTGTTCTGGATTGCTGTAAAACCAAGAACCACGGCCAAGAACCACTGGGCAATTGCTTTAAAGCGTAGTGAATGAGAGCTATAACCCCGAGGGGAGATAGCTATACATAACTACCAAGCACACCATGGGAGCAGCATTTCTACTACATTATCTCACCTTACAGAGATTTCGTTTGAGGTTTGCAATGCTGTGTCCATCACATTGTCAGAAGTCAGAATAAGCAAGTGCTTCTCTAGAGAACTCTAGCCACTAGTCTGTAAACTTTTAAGTGGATAGCTTTTATCTTTGTAAGCTGTCTTGAGTCTCAGTATTGTGAAAAAGAGGGATATAAAGGAATTGAGAAGAGGTAGAAGCTGTTGTTTCCTGTCAGTATCTTTCTAGATTCCTCTTCTTTTTGTATCTTCTTTGCGTTGTTGGGGCTGCCTCTAGTCTTTCAAGGCCCCTTGCATTTCATTTTACAGAAAAAACACCTAAATAAACAAACTATTTCAACCCAAAGTGCAGTGACACCGGAGATATGTAAGCCTCTCTTCAAAGGCTCCCCATGGTTTCTCTTTCCTGGGAAAAACAAGGCATTCAACCCAAGCCCCAGACTGGGCCCACTGATCCAGAACAGCTCTCATGCCTTCCCTCTCTGATGCTGCTCGCCTCATTAACATACTTTCCTCCTGGATGAATGAACAGATCAGCTACAGGCTTTTGCTCTATCCAACATCCTGCACAGACTGTGGTTGCACTGGGGTGGGGCCATATGTGAAATTGTCAATTAAGAGAAGGGGCACAACCAAGTATGGATGTGCACATATATCCCTTAAAGTCACCTGTCAACATATGGTGACCCTATGAATTTCAGAGGGTTTTCTTAGGCAAAGGATACTCAGAAGGTTTTGCCAGTTCCCTCCTCTGAAACATAGCCTACAACACCCAGTGTTCCAAGCACAGGCAACATAAAATGAGAAGGTCATTTCTTCTGTATCAAAGAGGGAAAGAGTCTAGATTAGGACCACAGACACACTTCGTGGAGTCCTCAGCCACACTAATGACTGGCTAGCTTTCTCTTTGCCTCATCTGGCACAGGTCACTTTCTTGTTTAGGAAGTCCTGGTATTCGGAAAGGGCAGACCTCAGACAAAGGGAAAAGGCTAGTTCTCAGAAGACTTGTAAACCCTGGTCTGGAATGAATATACCTCTTCTGGGTTGGGGCCACATGACTGAAAATTCTATCAAAGAAATCTTTTCTTTTTAGATGGAAAAGGGAAACTTTGGGGCTAGCTGTATATACAGATCGCACTTAAACCCTTGAGTTCCCTCTTGCAGTCTGGGATACAGGCAAAATGCAAGACAGCATCTCTGCAAGCCAGATGCCAGAGTGATGCCACAGTACTGGCTGAATCAAAGACAAATGGCCTAAAAGGGCTGGCAGTATCCTGTCAATTAAGAAAAAGATCCTGAGCCAGAGCTGGCATTTCTAACCATTCCCTATGTATTACAACTCAGTAAGAAACCATTCTTTCATAAGAGACAACAAGAGATAATTCTACATGTAAGAACTCTGATTTGCAAACCAAGTGACTTTTGAAGAAGGTAACAAGACTGGAATGTAAAATGACCATCCACATGCCTGTCCATCAAGCCCAGGGGCACTATTATTACAATGTGTAGCTGCAGAAGAGGAATTTCAAAGGCTAATTTTATATGGGAGAAAAAAAATGAAGAAAGGAAAATAAGTGCTAACTAGAATTAGATTTTTTGGAGTACTAATAGCCTGAAAAGTTTATTACTTCACTGAAAGGATGAATACTTCTGTTTTTATGCACTTTGTCTAAATCCAGTGAAGAAATAATTGCCTCCAAAGTGAATCTGTGGATAAATGGAGGCCTATGAGGTAAAACTACAAATACACATCTAGGAACAACAAAAATGACAACAAAACCCTAGGTATGGTGAGAAATACTGCTAGTACTCCGGTACTCTGATACTACTCAGCCAATGAACCAAGAAGCAATAGTGTGAAGTACTGCCACAACATGGTATGTTTAATTCCCTATATACTGTCAGATGGGGAAATCCTATATTTCATTATATTTGTTTCTTTAATTTTTTATTATTAAATTTTTACTGAATGAAAAACAAAACAAAATAGAACATGACAAAACATACAAAACATACCTCGTGATACATTAATTGACAAAAAGGAAAGAGAGACAGAGAAAAAAAGAAAACCCAATAATAAAAAAGAAATAAGAAAAAAATTAGATAAAAATAGCAATTACAGACTATTTGGAATAGTCTGGTTTGGCATATTTTGGTTTGATGTATTTCATTACAGCAAAATCAGTGGAATCTCTGAGGTCTGGGTTAGAAAAGACATGGCAAGAAGCAGCTGATTTTGAAGGAAAACTAATCAAAGGATGGGGAACCACCAAAGTAGAGGGGCTTTCCAAGCACAGAGCCATTGGAGGCTCAAATCAATGCTTGTTGCAGTCGCTGGTGAAATGCATGGTAGCTAAACAGACAAGTGAGTGGGTGCAAGAAATACCCAGAGCCTGTTTCGAAAGTATTCTAGAGGGTTAAAAGGCTGCAGGAGTCTTAAACATATGGCACACATAACTCTCGCACAGGAAATAGGGCCAGGTGTGCATTTCAGAAAAAATGGTGGTGCCAAAATAGGCTTCTTTAGCCAGGCCTCAAGAGCAGTGAAACACTTGCTCAGTCCTGCTATCTTTCAGCATTACAAAGGAGCTCTAGCAGCATTTCCTAATGGTGTATCACTACTAGCCACTCTATCTTCTCCTGCAGAGATGAGTTGTAAAAAGGTAAGAGACTTTTTTAAAAAAAGGCAGGAGGAAGTAACTAACATGGTTGGTTTTGAGCTTTCATCGCAGCTGGAAACAGTGGCACAAGCAGAGGAAGCCAGCTACCTCTAAAAACACATATATACACTCATAACTGCACATATGTCAACGTGCTAACCACTGTCTCCTGACAAAGGCTTTGTGATAAAAGTAAAGCTAGCAAAAATGGAACAGCTGTCTATTTTCCAATTAAAATACTGTTGTTGTGTGTCTCTAAGTCATTTACGGTGACTCCATGGTGAATCTATCACAGGGTTTTCTCGGGCTGACTTTGTACGATGTGCCCAAGGCCACCCAGTGAGTTTCCATGGACAAGCAGGAAATTAAACCCTGGTCTCCAGCATTGTAGTCCTATGCTCAAACCATTATACCATGCTGGCTCTTTAATCTGCCACAAAAAGCTGCTTCTCCCTCTGGGCACACAGCTTCCAAGGACACTGAGCCTCTGTCTGCCAGACAAAAAGAGGAAAAAACTCTAATGGAGTTAGAGTCAGGAATAATCCTGTTTTAGTCCAAGCCTGTTTAAACCTAAATCAGAGTGGGCAAAAGTGACAACCACAGCCAGGACCTGCCAATCCAGTCCCAGCTGTGATTCCGTTTTTTAAAAGGTTTAAGTGTGATATAGGACAGTTTTCTCCAACATGGCGCTCCCCAAATCTTCATGTATGCTACTGTTCTCCTCCTTGACTGTTTGGCTGGAGGGGATGGGAATTACTTCCCAAAACACTCCACCAAGATGAAGAAACATGGTGCAGGGGTTAGACATTCAGGTTCCAACCCCCATCCATACCTCAAGCTCACTGAGTGACTCTGAACCAGTCACTCATTCTAACCTACCATAGCTTTATTAACCCCATCCCTCTAGCAAGTTAAATATCATATTTGCATCAACAGATAGATCAGCTGGAGAGAAACATTGCAATACAGAAGCACTTTTCAAGGAGACAGTCACCCTGGTGTATTTCAGCATAAAAATGAAGACAACGAGCAGGGAAGAGAAGGGGCCTACCAACACTCTTCAGACTAACTGGTTTCTTTCAGCATGAACTGTCATCCATTTCAATCACCTTCCTCAGATGCATTTGAAGTGGACTGAAAACCATAAAACCTCATTTAAAAATGAATCAGTCTTCAAGATGCTGCTAGGTCCCTTCCCCATTCTCTTTTCCTTTTTCTGATATCGAACTGATCATAGAAAATGAGCTGGAGCCTACACAGTAGTGCTGCATACATGCATACTGGGGAAAGCAGGATGACAGGGGAAACAACCCACAACTGCCTAGGTTGCATTACAGAGGCACTGATCTGTGCAGCACGCAAGTCAGGCAACCACAATGGAAGAGCCAGGGAATGTCTTCTAGAGGAAGACCTTGGGCTCACCATCTGCCTGAAGCTCCACAGGAACATTTTGTGAAGTCTGTTTCCTGTATCCATTTGGAGAAGACTCTGGGCTGAGGGAATGCTGAAGCTAAACAAATGAAGTCAACGGTGCTGTGAGTCACCTAGAGGTTTTGCCTGGAAGAGCCAAGCAAGGAAACAAGCTGTGAAGTGCCTGGGAAAGAATTCAGCTGCATGCAGCTGGCTTTGTGAAGGCCCCAAGAGCAAGACCACTGCGCTACCCTGCAAACAGAGAGCCTGCAAAGCATAGGATTCATGGGACATCATATCAGCTCATTTCCTAAGAGGCCCAAATAAAATACTCCTTGCTTGAAAACAGCATGTGGAATCCAAATGTAAAATGAAGGGTTCATATCAGAAACTGCTAGTTCTTCTTCAGATGTTATTGGACTGCAACTCCTATCAGCCTTACCCAAGCATGGCTAGTGGAGAAGGATGATGGACAATGCAATCCACCAATACCTAGAGAGCCACCTGTTCCCCATCAGACAAAAGGTGAAGAAAATAATTAAAACAAATGTTTCAAGTGTAGACTGGATGCATTCACTGTCGTTCAACTCAAAACAAAATGTTTTCTCTAGTCAGAAGAAAACCATTTGTCAGCATCCTTAGGGCACAGGTTCTACTCTATTAGCAAACATACAAATGTCCACCTGCTGACATTTGTAAATGTCACAGCAGTCCTGCTACTGGTAAAAAGCATTGATGTGCTTGTATTAATACAGAGAGTTCTCTTTGTATGAGCAATGCCACTTGATAATGAGCCAACCCCAATATCATCAGATTGTGGGCACTTGCTGGGAAAAGCAAAAACATGGAAAATATCAGCTTAGTTGGTCTGTGCTATTCATTGTGCATAAAAATTGGTCTAACAAAGGGGTGGGCAATCAGTGTCCCTCCAGATGTTGGACTACACCTTCCTTCATCCACCATCACTGACTATGCTAGTTTAGGGCTGATGGGAGCTGCTATCCAACATCATCTGAGGGGCATATGCCTCCTACTTCTGGTCTATGAATATCCAGACTTCCAAATTCTCACAAAAGAGTTCTACATTTCCTGCCTTTTTCTGAAGAAACTTTGGAAAGGCATAAGTGGTGCATTTTGAAATATTAAGCATGAGAAAGAGCAAGAACATCATGCAGAAGGCTCTTTCCTGTTACAGCAGACTGATACCACAATAACAAGCCATGGCTCCTCCCTACAGAATGTAGATATTTGTAGTTTGGTGAGGTACTTAAGAGTTCTCCACTCCCCAGGAGACCTCAATGTACCTCCACCAAACTAAAAATCCCGTTATTCTGTAAGCAAGAAACATGGCAGTTAAAGTGATATCAAATAGTACTGTAATGTAGATAAACTCCCAGTTTCAAAACATTAAAGAAGCTCTAGCAGCAGGATACATAACAGGATGCAAAAGACCAACCTTTTCCTAAGAAGGGTTAACTTGCCCATGTCAATGTGGTATGAGCTGTTCTGAGTCAAACACTGACTACCTAGCCACCTAGCGGTTTATTTGCACCTTGGTGGCACTGCTTTGAACAAATATGCACAAATACACAAATCTCTCTCCATCATGTGAGCTGGGATGCACTACTTGAGAATCTGAAGGTCATGAATTTATTTTGAATTTTTCAGATTCACATTGTAGTTTGGAGAACATATTAACTGACTTGTGGGGTACAAATAACATTCTCAACTGCTCATACAAAGGATGAGAAGATTCTTGCTCTTGATTTACACAATGAAACAATGAAGAAGATTGTCATTCCCACATTTATGCATCTCAGGATGATCAAAATGTATATCTTCAACATGCCCCAGAAGGATACTATATTGCTTTCCTCTCAGACTATTCCTTTCTTCTTTTCAAACATACAGAAACATGTACAGAATTAGCTTTTTAAAGGCTTTGGCACTGACTGGCAACTAAGACAGGGCTTTAAACAGACAGGTGGTGTAATTTCTTAACTGAGGTGCTTTTAAAAGTACTTTTAAGTTGACTGTGTTTCAATATTATAATTCATCCAATTGTGTTTTGACACCACCACTGTTTTTCTATGCCTGTTTTCAATCTTGTTGTGAGCTACCTCAAGTCTCAAACAAGCAAACATTACTGCTGATGGACGTATTTGCACAGTTTTGCAATATCTGCACACAACTTGCTCTTAGCAAGAACCTTAGAACCTCCCTCCATCTCATACTTTAGCTTGGGCTTTCCAGCCTTTACAAAAATATAGGTACCTTCTAAATACTTCTCTCTAGATGTTGTACTACATTAAAGTTGACAAATCAAATTTGGAAGCAACAAACTGAGAAAAAGAAACTGTAATTGAGTTTGTCCTCTTGAAAACACAAGCCGATGAATAGGGATGGGCCAACCAAATCTGCAAATCCTTGAATCCTTCATAAGGATTCGAGATTCATGAATCTGAATCCCTGTGCTAAAACAGGCAAATTGAAACTTTTGAATCCACCAACCAAATAGCTTGTTGGAGACCAGGATGCCTGAAAACCTGGTAGACCAACCACACAAGGGGAGACGGCAAGCAAGTAGGTGAGTTTCTCCCTTGGAGTAATAATGGCTTTGCTAACAACTGCAGAAATTACACCTGCGGTTCTATTCTAAAATATTTAAGTTCAGCACTATTTTCTGTGCTGAAAATCAATGGCATGTATAAATGCTGGGGTCAGTGGGTCTGATGCTTATCAGAAGTAGAGGGGCAGAGGGCAAGGTTACACGATCTCATCCAGTGATTGCCACATGGAGCCCAGGGTACCTCCTTCCACAAGACCAGTGCCTGGTTGTAAACCTATAACTAGAATAGGATGAGAAGTGAAATGTCTGTCATGGTTTCTCATGAGCCACATGACAAATTATATGTAGCAGAAAGGAAAAATTGTTTTTAAAAATGGGCACTTCCGGGGCACGCCAAAGGCCCGACTGGCTGGAAGGCACAGTCTTCCTGAGATTTCAAGGACAGCTGAAAGATTCCTTTGCATAGCTCCCTTGCAAAGTACTTTCATACACAATTCTGGGGTTTGTAGTTTTACAAGGTGTCATAGCCTTCTCTGTGTGCCGGTGCATCATCCAACTACAAACCCCAGAATGCCATAAGGAGCTATGGAAAGAAAATTCAGTTTTGACCTGGATTATCTCTGTACTGTAGTATGTGGTCCTGTTTACACTGGCAGGAAAATGTGGGATTACATGTGATTACATGTAGAAAGGGCCTTCATGTCATTTTCAATCTGGGGAGATCGTGAGGCAAAAGTAGGACAATTGTCCTGGCCAGATTTCTTCAGAGGGAGGTTTGCCTTTGCCCAGGCTTTTGCTAAGGCTGAGAGAGCATTTCTTGCCCAAGATTACCTTTCTTTCCTTTGCTTTTTAAACCCTTTTTAAAAAAAGAATTTGAAAGATTAAAGATTTGTGAGATTTGTGGATTTCCAGAACCTTCCAGGGATTTGGATCTGGATTCGGAAAATTCTGGATTCGTCCCATCCCTACCGATGAATGATTTTGCCATCCCACAGCATAGAGGAACTCTTCAGAAGAGGGAAGATGGCCAGCTCAGTGGCAGAGAAAAAGTTCTGGACACGCAAGATCCTATGTTTAATTTGCAACATCCCTAAATAATTCTGGGAAAGGTTCCCATTTGAAACTTGGGAGAGCCACTGTCAGAATAGATGATACTAAGCCAGAGGGATCAATTGTTTGCATAAAGCACTACCTGTGATCCAAAGCCTTTCTGCTGCATTGTACTGCATTTTCCCCTGAATCAGCCCTACAAATATTCTATTGATTTTCCAACTCTCAAACACTTGAATTATCCAGATCTCTCTCTTTCTCTTTCTAAACACGGTGGTACAGGCACATGACTGAGCAGAACCAGAAACAATGCACACAAACCACTCATCTTTTTAATCTGTACCACATTTCTTGTATGAAGTTCTTGATGACTAGCCTAGTGCTGAGGTCCATGTAGAGCTCTCTCTTAACATGCTGGTTCTGACATTGGGACTTCAGAATTCACCCTACACAGACAATGCATTTCAGATCTTCAATATGTATTCTATTATACCCTAATAAAAGTTCTGTCTTCCTGTGATAATAGAAACATATCAGTCTGAGATGAGAAGCCACAGACCAGGCTATCATCATTCTGACAAGAATACCTTCTCTACAAGCACTACTTGTATAAGAGAGCAGGTGGTATATATTGGGAGCACAGGGTAAAGGAGTATTTTAAAAAAACTTCCACCTCATTTCAATGCAACCCAGATGTTGTTTAAAACAACACATGAAATGTAAGGCCAAAGGAACACATTTAAGAAAAAGTATTGCTTGAATTCAAGTGCCAAAGTGGCCCATGACTAAGAAGTATTGAACCCATCACCTGCCTGTCTCTCCCTCATCAGTCCTTCCTCCCAGGCAAGGTCACTTCCACTCTCCAACTGGAGTGTCAGAAAACCTTTAGCAGACAGGCTGCAAGAACAAAGTGGCAGCTGGCAGAAAGAGTTCAGCACCCCTCCGGCTACATCTTTCCCTGATGCTTTAAATTATCTTTCCCTTTGGGTGTGATTGGGGGCCAGCCAACATTTGAAGATACAAATCTGTCACTGCCACAGAGAGTCTGAGTCTAAGTTCCACTGAACATAGCAGACTTGCTGCTGAATAGGCTTGCAATGGATCAGGCTTCAATCCTGAAACAGGCTTACTTGGGAGTTAATCCCAACGAAACCAAATGCTTTCTATTTCCAAGTAAACATGTTAAGGATTAGCCCACAGGTAATGACTACAGACGGCTGTAAAAAAACAAAAATGAGAAAGGACATGACCATGCTGGAGCCTTTTCAGAAAGCATCATTAACCTCTGTCAGTCATTGTGAAACAACATTGGAGTTCAGTGGAGGTTTAAAGCCTTGGCCACTGCTGCCTTTGGAAACTGTAGTGGGGGATTTTAGAAATATATTTTAATCATTTCTAAAGCTTCAAAACAGGCTTAATCCATAGCAAGAGGCCATCTGTTAAGAGCTTGAACTAGGTCAAAGAGTAGCTTCCTAAGGAAGCAACCAAGCATTTGTTTGCAGCTCATGAACTGGGCCAATGAGCACTTCATATGGCTCACTTTGACCAACCTAGCAGCAAGCCAAGTCCTGCTCACTAGATGACCCTGGTTGCCTGCTCCTCTTAGCAGGACAATATGGAGGAATGATTTCTGTTCTGGACCATGTAAAAACCTAGCCTTCTCCAAGTACTGTTGCCCAAAGGGGTCCTCCCAGCATCCCTCCTGGTTTCACAAGTCCACTTCACCTTCCTTTGTTCATTCACTCTGGGATGATCCAGCTTCAAATCCCCACTCAGTCTTTAAGCTTATTGGGTGATCTTGGACCAGTCATTATCTCTCAATCTAACCTACTTTATAGCGCCATTGTAAAGGATAAAAATGGGGCCCTGGAGAACCAAGCAGTTTGCCTTGAGTTCACTGGAAGAAGGCAAGATACAAACATAACAAAAAATAAAAAATCTAGTGGCAGTTGATACATTCTATTTGAATTTATATTGAGCTTGTCACTATTTCTTGTGTTCCATAAAAACAAACACATAAAAAACAGGTACACCCTGGAGATTTTTGTTCTCAATGTGTGCTGTGTGCTTTGACAGTGACCTCTCCTGCATTCTAATGTACTAATGTTCCTCGAAGGTTACTTGCTGGAACCAATGTTATCAAAGAAAAACAGCAAGTGGGGGGGATTAGGATGTTGCAATCTCCTCTCTTCTCTAGATTTTTAAACATTTAAAAATGGAGAGATTATTACAGAAGTTATCAATGTTTTTGTGTCTAAATCAGGATAGGATAAAACTGGGATGAGGCCTCTCCTGAAAGGATTTCATGGAGGATACTTATCGTGATGAAACAAAATCATGCCGTATTCAGCAGCGTATAGGATGCACCCCATTTTTGATGGTTATTTTTTGGGAAAAACTTTTTTTTTTTAACTATGGCAGTGAGGCTTCCCCCTCCCCCATTCCCTTCCATTTTGTCTCAGTGGGACTTCTCCCCACTGAGGCAAAATGGATAGGAAAGAGAGGTAGAGGTCTAGGAAAGCCTTGAGGCAGCACTCCTTTTGCCCCCCAGCCCCTTTCCACCTTTCTTAAGCATAAGGAAAATGCCTAGAAAAGGCAGGATGGGGTCCAGGGGTGGAACCAGCACAGCAGAGCCTCATGGGAGTCCTCCGTTCACTTCCCTCCTTTCATATGCATTTAGCCTCAGCATGGGGGAGGGCGTGAAAGGAGGGTTTCCAATGAGCACCCACCATATAAGACACACCCCATTTTTAAGAGCTGCTTTGGGGAGAAAAAAGTGTGTCTTATATGCTGGCAAATATGGTACATTTCCTAATTGCTGAAGCTAAATTACTTGAAGTAGGAGCTAGTAACTATGCTGTAAGGATTCTCAGGCTATGTGTGTTAGTTTGTGGTAGTCTGTAGCAGCCAAAACAGTATAAGAAACTTGTAGCAAAAACAGACAGACTTGCAGCACAATTCAGACCTAGATGGTATAGCTCCAGATATACAGTACCTAAATTATTATTTCATACGCTGGGAGCTAGGTGCTGTCTGCCTACTCCCTCGCTGCATATATTAGTCCCCGCTTGGATCCGTGTATGACCCAGTTTTAAAACCCTCAGCTTATGGTTAAAGGTTCATGCATTTAGTCCCAGGAACAGTGTGAAAACATAGTATTTAATAAACAACAAAATCCTGTATAAGTCTGTGCTGAAGCACTTACACTAAATTCAATAGAATTTATTCCCAGATAAGGGGCTACAGGACTACAGTAGAACGCAGAGATCTTCTTGACACAAGTGGAGCAGAAAGCACAGTCTAGGTACATTATGGGAAGTCTGGCTCAGGTGCTGTAGAAGTGTCAAGTGTGGTGGGAGTTTTCTTGGTGCTCATCATAGCCAATCAGTCTTTGGACCACAGGATAAAGCTGTGCCTTGCTGCTATCCAACTGTCATTGAGCAGCTGGGAAGATATCACTTGTGCAAACAGATACAAGTTATTTCCTCTGCAATGGTGTAAAAAGAACTTGGGCTTGCGGAACTCATAGGTGACACTTGCATGAATAGTCAAGGGGATTCCCCAACCCAGGTCTCAGGATCCTCAAAAGCAGAATCATCGCAAGAGAAATAAATATATAATACACAAAAGCACAAAAGAAATATATGATACACAAAGGAGCTATGTTCATTTATTCAGACTAAAATAAATAGATTTTCCTCTTGTGAGTTTCAATATCATTATGCCGAAGGAGAGAATTGTTTGCAGAAAATGTGAACAACTTTTAGCCATGTCAAAAGCAGTCAAGAGGTTTCAGAAACACAGTATCTAAGCTTTTCCCTCACCCTCACAGTAGCTTTAGGATGCTAAGCGTTGACTATTCTTACTCCCAAATTTAATGAAAGAAATGTTGAGAGTATTTCACTTGGATCTATCTGACTTCCTGTCTTCATGTTCTTCAAACTAAATTCAGCTAGTGCTTCTGAGAGGGACTCAAACTCTGTCTAGCTTTTCCATCTCAAGACCTACTCAACAGTCCAGCATGTTAGCCCCTTAACATAGGTCTGCTTCACTGAAACATGACACCAGATATGGCCAAAGAGCTTAACTATGTGGCATTCCATGTGCTCAGCATCTCATTTAACCTGATTTACTCCACCCAAGCCCAGACATGTAGCCAGGCACATGGACAAAATGCCAGCCACATGGAATGCCACAAAAGGATGGGAAGCTGCGCCAACACCATGTTAAAATCTAGCCAAAACACAGCAGTAAATCATTGTGCCTAAGCAACATCTTAGGCAGGCCTAAGCAGCACTACAGGCCAAAGCAAACTAGAACTAGAGCTGATAATTCCCACGTCCAGAAGATTATGTTTTCTGCATGGTGTGCACCCATGCAGAAGTACTATTTTTTATTTATTTTTATACATAGATATAGATGGACAGAGAGAGAGAGAGATAGGCCTAGACCACAGAAGCAGATTAGACACAACCCCATTATAATCATATTTATTCAAAAGATTGTCCACAGAATTTGCTTTAATAAGAAACTTCAGGGTGCCAATCGAAACCTATGAACATTCAGTCAAATACAGCCTCAAGCCCATAACGGCACACACTCCCATCTATCAAGCATGAGAAAGGGTATTTAACCTAGACAGCTAAGGATGCAAACAAACATGTTTCTCTGTTTGTCAGAAACAGCGTCATTCTCTGGAAGCAACATACAACCCATACCCTCTCTTGCTTGTCTTGCACATTTACAACCAGCCTATCAGCTCCCCCAGATTCTCAGTGAGCTATAACATGAACCTGTGAAAGCCAGCACACTGCAATAGGGCAATACAGTCCTCTTAGCATTTATAGAGCAGTACAAATTTGCAGACTGAGTGTGCGCTTGCATTTTTAAAAGGAATTTGGATTGCGTAGAAAGTGAAAAACAAACCCCTGACACATCCTGGTGTCAACCCTGATTTTTCACTTTTTAAAAAAAGTCTAATTCTTATTAAAAAATATCACAGTGGCATGGACAGAAATGCAAGATAGTATGTTACAGCAATACAACTATGTACTCTTGTAGACAGTGCAAGTGTTGCTACACTTCCTTCAGAGAGAAGGAAGAGCATAAGGAGAATCTTTCAAATCAAATACTGGAAAACATCCCAATATTGTGCTTGGATTAAGTAGAAGAACATTTTGGAGGGTGGGTGAAGAACACAGTGGGAGGTGAGATTATGGGACAGAAGTAACAGTAGGAGCTTTCCCTACCCAATCTGCCTTAGCTAAATCTCAGAGAAAGATTTGGAACAGTATCAAAATCTTCCCCATAGGTACTTTCAGAGTGGGCTTTTACTGACCACTCACTCTGCTTCATTCAAGGAATTTCATAGGGAGCCCAGACAATGGCATGTTTCATTTGCAACCCTCCCCCCGTGTTTTTCTGCAACTTTCTGTATAAAAACTGGTTAAGGAGAAGCCAGAAAAGCTGAACAACATTTTTGACTGCTAGTGCCAGGAGCCACTGGTCAGTTAACATCCCTTTGACTTTTCCACTCCTTCACGTGGACAATTGGGTAGCACCAACAACATTTCCCCCTTCATTGCTGAAGCCTTAGAAATGGCAAGCAATCTGCCATCCTAGATTGGTTAAGGAAATCAAGATGCACTTGGCTATGGCTTGAAGAAGAAGAGTGGTGGAAAAGTAACAGGAACAGAAATATCAGCAATTTCATGCACAGCAGGATGACAGACAGAGAACTGCTGACCAAGCTGAACCTGGCTGGGAGACAGAGTGGGTGCCATATTCCTCACTGCCGATAAGATTATGACTGACAAGTACATTCTATCATGGTTTCTATTGCCTTTTCTTGAGGTCAGAATGGGCTTGGAGCTATAGTTCAATTGTGAATCCACTTGCAGCCATCTGACATCATGCCAAAACAGGGAAAGAAACAGAGAAGACACCCTCCTTCAAAGGACTGAAGAAGGGCATTCTCACTTGAAAGAATAATGTCAAGGCAACTGCAGAAAAACTCCATTACTTGTTATTTCTGCTGCAACAATCACAGTCTAAAGAAAGTCACTTGCTGAAATTCATCTTGTCCCAAGATAATTATCCTGGTTTTCAGTCTGCCACTAAACTGAAGCTTAGAACAAAGCTACTTCTAGGCACAGACAGCTAGCTGCCCAAGCACATTCCTTTGGGTATTCTAAGTCAGAAGTTCTTAATTTTTTCTTCACTGGGGACCTCCTGTAAAGAAAGAGAGTCATAGTTTGGGCACATGGACAAACCTGCTGCTATGTCCCTTCTGTCAGGGATGCAGCAGCGAGTGAGGTTTGCAGGTGCCGAAAATGCCTCCTTGTTTGCAAATGAGGGAGCAGTCTGAGTGCACACCCATGCCTCCCGCTGGGTCCCTTTGTCAGGGATTCAGCTGTGGTGGGTGAGGATGCCAAAACTGCTCCCTTGTTTGCAAATGAGGGAGCAGTTTGGGCATGCACACATGCCTGCCAATGTGTCATTTTCATAAGAGATGCAGCAGCAGGGGATGTGGGCACCAAGAGACATAGTGGTATGCATGTGTGCAGCCAAACCATTCCTTCATTTGCAAACAAAGGAGCAGTTTTGGCACCACCCCCCACAGGCCACTACTGCATCCCTGTTGCTGTCAAGGCCGTTAGTGTCAAGCAGCAGGGCTCTGCTGACTCCCTGCAAGGGCTCTGTGGACCTCTAAGGGTCACCAGGCCCCAGGTTAGGAACCACAGTTATAAGGCTTTCTGCTGAATGAATGCATCCCAAAACAGCATCATGGTGACACCTCAGAACTGGGAAAAGCTTTCATCTATTTGCAGATACTCCCTTCATGAATGACCAGATCCCCAGAGCTCAGCTTCTCTCTGAGATATGCTTCGTCCTTTACCTGTTGGATTCAGAGGGGTGTCCAGGATCGTTTTCAGAAGCTTCATGTCTTTAATGTTGTGAATGTAAATAGATTCCTCCAAGCAAACAATTAGCCTCTGAAAGAACAAAAATACACACAGCTTGTTGTTTAGAAAAGAGGAAAAGGCTCCAAACATTCCAGGAGGCCAGCAGAACTTCCTAGTTACACCAGAGAGATCCCCAGCCCAGATCAGACTCAGACTCCCTGCTGGGAGAAATGGTATATCACAGTGGTTCTCAACCTGTGGGTCGGGACCCCTTTGGGGGTCGAATGACCTTTTCACAGTGGTCGCCTAAGACCATTGGAAAATACATATTTCCGATGGTCTTAGGCTCCATTTCCTCCTCGGTGGTGGTGCACAAGCGCGAGCCACGTGCTCGCGTCCTCCTGCCCCCTGTTCAGAAGGGACTGACATCGCTCCCCTTCTCCACTACTGAGAGAACCTCTTGTCTGACGGGCCAGCTTGGGGAGGCAGCGGCAGCACGGGGGCAGGCCCCCTCCTCGCCACTGCCCCTGCCCCACTCGCCATGAAGGGGGGCGCTGTGGAAGGGCTGGGGGGCCGCAAGGCGATGCTTTTCGGGGGGGGCGAGCTGTGCCCAGCGCAAAACACAAAGGCGCTGGGATTCTTTCCCTCCGGCCAGGGTCGACACTCTGGAAACTTTTCCCACAGTGCCCCCCAGCGGAAACGAGAGCGAAGCAGAAGCAGAGCCTGAGGGGGTTCTTGGAGTTTTTCCCCAGGGGAGACGTGCGGCTCCTCTTTCCCTCCCTGCCCGCCCCCCCTTCCTGGCTGGTGAGGCGGCCTTTGCGGGGGGGGGTAGGCATTGTAAATAATAAATAAATAATTTTATGGTTGGGGGTCACCACAACATGAGGAACTGTATTAAAGGGCTGCGGCATTAGGAAGGTTGAGAACCACTGGTATATCAGGTGTCATACACCAAAGAGAAAGAAGAGAAAGGCACCTCATCACCGCTTTAAATACACTTGCCCAAGAAGGATAAGCTTACTGCTTTACTGTGGATAGACAGCAGTATGGGGCAAGTTGCCAGATTACAGCCTCCCACCTTTCTTTCATATCTTCCCCATATCAAAACCAGAGCCTGGAAAAATTATTTTTTTCTTACAACTCCCAGAATCCCATAGCAAGAATGGGAATGCTAGCTGGGGAACTCTGGGAATTCTAGTCCCAAAAGTAAGGTTTTGAACCTTTCAGTAAGAACAGAAGTGTATCTCAACAGCCAAGGTAGAGGGCCCCACCTGGATGACCTGCCCACACAATTCTTGCCTGAAATTCTGACCTGTTCATCAAGGGGGAGAAAGTAAAACCTAAACAAAGGAAAAACTAGGCCTTATTTAATCTTTATATACATCACATTTAATTACTTTCTGTACACTAAAAAAAAATACAAAAAAGGAGTCAGTGTGGCATAGTAGTCTGAGTGTTAGACTAGAATTCTAGAAGACCAGGGTTCAAATCCTCACTCAGCTACAGAAACCCCATAGGAGGAAGGCAATGGCAAGCCTCCTCTGAATAAATCGTGCCAAGAAAACTCGTGATAGTAAAGTGAAAAAGAAAAAAATATTCTGTTTCAAAAGAAGAGAACAACACAACCTTGACACAGACATGACACGTATTTTAGAAATAGCAAAAGGATGACCATGACATGATTGTACATTGTAGGAAACTGAACCAAGCATCCATATAATTAAAGCAGATCCCAGCAGAAGAGAAACACTTTCAATATTTAAAGATCTAAAGTAGGTTAAGATTTCAAAAACAGGAAAAACTGACACTGTGGCACTATTGTTAACTGCAGCTCCACCTGCTGGGCAAAAAAATCCCTCAATCTGTACATTTACAAAAGCTTATTACAAACTCCTCTCATTTTGTCTGCTCCCAAGACAACAAGTTCTACTAAGATTACAACTCTGACCATTCAGGGAAAGCAGAAGAGCAAAATAATATTCCAGTCTCTACGCAGCGATACTAAAGGAGTGCACAGAAGGACCAATCTGTGCATACAAAAAAAGAAAAAAACCCTGCTTAGCTGTCATTTTCTTCGAGCTGCCAAAATAAACTACACAACCTTAGTCTTTCTTTGGTCAGTCATTAAGCTAAGCTGTCACTCAACTGCCATGCACTGACTATCATACATTGAGGGCTACAGTCATATACTTATTTACCTTAACTATGTCTGTAAGTTATGCGCGCAAACGCACACACGCATATGTGCACACACATCCACACGTTACATTTACTGTTTATCTATTACCACTTCTTAGAGAGAAACTCTTCTACTCTTTCTAATGCCAGCATCCCCAGCACAGCACTGCCACGTGGTGGCACTGAGTCATTTCAGTGGTGCCTTCCAAATAACATGTCATTAGCATTTTCCAGTGCTTCATATTTAATGAGGTTTTTAGAAGAGTTTTTAAAGATGTTTTTGGGCTTTTAGAATATTTTTGTTATGTCGACAGCTAGGGTTGAAAAAATATTTTACGGTCATTTTTACTGGTAGTCCTGGTTTCTCTAACTCAGCTGCTGAAACATAGCTTTCACAATTTCCTATGATAGCGAGTTCCTCAAAAGTACCTGCTTTCCTGTAAAGAATACTATCACTTTAATTTTTTAAAAGCACCAGCAGCAACCCCTTATCTGCAGCTCAGAGCCATTTTCTTTCTAAAATGAGAGGACCCAGCTTTTGCCTCTTCACCTCTGCTGAAATCTACCGAACCTATAATTGTGTGCATGTGCGTGTGTTAGTACTGTTTTTCTAAATTTGGGGGGGGGAATTTGTGGTGCATTGTTTCAGGGGGTCCCAGCATACTGAGAAGCAGTAGACAACCATTTAAATAAATAATATCAAGACAAGTCACCCAAACACAAATGTGGTGTTCTATTTGTAGAGCGGCCAGCTGTACAAATGGTTAACACCATTTGTATTGTGGTTAGCACAATAATTCAAAAAGACACACCTGTGTTGCACCGCCTAGGCCAAATCTGGGGCTAGAGACACCTTCTGCCAGGGTGCAAAAGCTCCATGCTCACAGTGCCTAATCCCAGGCTCTGCAGGGCCTTTGTGCACTAACTAGGAACATAGAAACATCCCTGGGAAGCCAGCTGCCTGCTTCCCTTGCTGTGCCCACCAATATAGGAAGGAGAAAGTGAAGAAAGAACTCTCTCTGTCAGTGTCTGACAACAAAGGTCACTGGCATTGGGGTCAGGACAGGAGAACACACTTCTTGACACACAATACATTATTAATGTATGGAATTCACAACCACAAAGCTGGATACCAGCTAGCTTTAGATGATATCACGGGTGATGTATTTATCAATAGTTCCTAATCATCACGGGCCACGACTAGAACCTCCAAAAGGAGCCTACATATTTGAAGCACTATAGCTTTGGATTTCAGAAGCTCACAAGAACCAGTAGAAGACTAGCACCTTCATACCATGCTTGACAGCCTTCCAGAAAAGCAATGCTGGTTAGCACAAATCCTTAATCCAACAACAGAGAAATAGTTCTTTCATACTCTGCTGCCTGATCCCCTTAGAATTCTGTGCCAGCCTGTATCAAATGCAGGCTAAAGCATCGGGCAAAAGAGGCTGAGGGTGAGTGAGAGCCCTGAAACAAGATTCCCACTCTTTCAAATTAGAAGCACCTAAGACATTTCATCACAAAGCCAGGAACTTCTCTGTACAGAATTGGCATCTGAGATGCAATTGAGTCAGGATGAAGAGTCCGGCACAGCTCCAAGGAAACAGATTATATGTACATTCCAGGATTTTTTTGAGTTCTGCTTCTAACCAGTCAGGTTCTTTCACCAGCTGGAAACCACAACTGTATTTTGCCAACATGTGAAAACAATAACTATTCTGGAAAGGAAGCACATCAGCAGTTCGGTATAAGAGGATTTCTCCATTTTCATTCCACTAGAATATACTCCCCCCCCAAAAAAAAAACGCTTCACAAAAACTGAGCGTTATGCTGAAAATCTGGCTATTTTTCAACATAATTTTGCTGAATTTTTACAGCTGAGGTCTAGGGCCATACTGGATGAAGACTCTACCTGGCTCCCTAATCATGTGAAAAAGTTATAGTAAATCTTACTATACTGTTTCCAGGTGAAGACCCTTTCATTCCAGAAGGCACATGGGAACTGATTGTTTTGTGTAACAGCTTTGTTTCAATGCCATACTACTTTTAGTCTATGCTTTCAAAATTTTTTAATGATTTTAATCCTGTAGATAGTATTATTCTAATCTTAACATTTTGTATGTTTTTATATGTGGTTTTACTTGTTTTTCCTTCTAACTCCATAAGCCACACTGAGTTCCTCTCTAGAGAAAAAGTGGTATGTATGTGTGTGTGTGTGTGTGTATGTATGTGTGTGTGTGTGTGTGTGTGTGTATGTATGTATGTGTATATATATATATATAGATAGATAGATAGATAGATAGATAGATAGATAGTGATTGATTGATTGATTGATTGATTGATTGATTCATACAATACCAAGAGGGACAGACACACAGACAAGAAAGGAAGATACACTCTGTCAAACTGAAGTAGCTTAGAAGGTTGCAGTTTGGGGGATATTGGCCAGTCCAATGCTAGACATGTGACTCTGATTCTGAGCCAGTGTTGTTGGTAATAGAAACGATGACTTCCATCCCTATAAACCAAGGCGGTCAACCAGCCCACATTCAGCGGCTGCATCTATCCTTCACCAGACTTGAATGAGCAGCACTCCCTCTAGTCCCTTATCTTCAATTTCTACTGAACCCCATTTCACTGGGATTGTTTGTAGAGTAAGAGGAACCTTTGTTACCCCAACCTGAAAATGGCCAGAAGTCACCTCAGGTTTAGAAAAAGCACCCCACCACCATCCCATTTAAAGCAGTTCAGCAAGGATGTTGAGTGTTGAGTGCTTTTTCAGTTAAAAAAATTGATAAAAAAAGATGTGGAGACATGGGGGCTGCACTAGAAACCTTGGGCCAACAGGCTGCCCATTGCTCATCCCTGCCACAGATTACTTTGTCCTAGCTTTGCTACACCAGTGAGGTTAAAAAGGAGCACTTTGCAGACAGTGCACTCTAAAAGCCTTAGTTCTTTTGAAGGAGATGCAGCAAGACATAGGTCCAACCAGCACTTTTGTTAAAAAAATCAGTTTACACATCCTCAAAACCTAGGAATAAACAGAGTCCCCCACCTGTCGATTGAGCCGGATGGAGAGGATATTGCTCGAATAACTGTAGTTACAAATCTCAGTCCCTTTCTTGAAGTGGTAAACGTTCATCTGCCGGGGTTTTGTGCGGCTCACCACGACTACCAGGCTGCTGGAGAAGAGGCGCTCTACAATGTAAACATCTGGGATTTCATCTGGAGTAGGGGATAGGAAGAGAAGAGAAATGGCATAATTTTTCAAATGGTAGGAAAAGAGCCTATGTACATTTGTGCTGACTCATCTACGACACTGGTATTTTTTCCCCTCGAAAAGACTGGACTCACTTGGCAGAGCTTCACATGAGCCACATGGAAAACTGGAAACACATCAGGCAGGGGTTAATAGCCCATCTGCAGGAGAAATTTACACTCACTTCTTCTAGCAGTCTCTATCAAATGTTAGCCTGGGAGGCCAGCTATGTCGGTAAAAGGAAGGAGAGTGTAACAAGTTTTATTAGAGCTTTCATTCCTCAGAGTCAGGGAACACACTCTCCTTCAAGAAAAAAAAGGGAGGTAGCAGGGAGGGAGACCACAACAGAATCTGTCAGTTGATAAAAATAAGACAACCCCCTGGAGACAGATGCCTGTGTTGAGTAGGAGGAAACTAAATAGGTTTCCGGAAGCAAGGGCCAAGCTCTGCATCAGTTATCACTTGTCTGTCTGTCAGCCTTTGCTGGAAAGGATGACCTGGACTTCCTGACAGATGGCATAAACAAGAACTGGAGAAAAGGGGACATTTCCAGGTCAGGTTGTACTGTATTAGATGATAATGTCTTCCTGCTGGCCCGAATCCCAGTCTGCTTGCACCCAAGCTATCTCTCCTTACAGCTCTTCCCACAGCAACTCAGCCACCACAGCCCCAAAACAGGTTTTCATCATCCTAGACAAGAGTGAGCAAGTTCAAAAGGGCTTAAGTGCTTGTCAGCTAGCCCAAGAGACATATGCTGGGGAACACCATCAGAACATTTCAATATGTAAACAGGTCTCTTGAACATTCAAATCTGGAACAATAGAGTGTGTCCACCCACTAGTACCGGAAACTGGAGTTTCCCCATATAGGGACAGTGCAAATGGAAATGTATTATGTAGCTTCTGAAGCCATGTGCAGGTTGCAGTCCTTTGGTTTCTACACGGGATCAACTTACTGTCTAATGCAAGTTTGCAAGACTGTCTCCTACTGGCAGCTTCCATTGATCACCTCTGTCACGAGCCAGACAACATGGTCACAGGGAAGCCCTTTAAGTCTCTCCTGAAAACTCCTACAGAATTAGCTCCAGGTTTTTCACTTAAATGGGATTATTTGTATAAGTGGTTTGTGGACCACCTCATTTGTACCAGGCCCTGGAGACCAACTTGAGAGGTACCTTGTCCAAGATGAAGCAGCATTTTAAACCTCAGGTCACTATTTCCATACTGATAGTAACAAGTTGGTTGAGATACAATTAAACCAGAAATGAGCTGAGGTAACTCTTGGATTCAAGTGCTTCCCACCCATCCTTGTGTTTTGATCAGACCTTTGCTTCATTTTTCAGAATTAAATAAAGCTTGTCATGTTGCCTGAATGCACAGAACTGTAGTTAGTCTTAATTATGGTTAGTGGAAAAACAGGCAGCTTTAAAACATATGCTATGAAGCTGACTTGATCCTGCTAACCATAAAATGCTGTTAATTTAAACTGAAGTGTAACCTTCCAATCTTCTCCTCAAGGCTGGATCAAAGGAGACAGAAGAACACACAAATCTAAGGCTTGTTCTGAGAACACTAAGCCATGACAGCTTTACACCCAAAGGTAAGCATTACAAGTATACATAGAACAATCCTATGCATACAGTTTTGCATGAATGTAAAGGGATGAAGTAAACTCTACTAAAAGCAGTAAGCCTTACATCTAAATAAATGTCAATAAATCAGGCTACAGCTTTGCAAGCAGTAGAAATATATATCATCACCAAGTGAGTAATGTCTGAAAATGGTCAGAATTTTGACTGCAGGGAAAGAAAAGAGAGGTGGAATTTCAGTAGCATGGCAGAAAACTAAGCAGCACGAAGGACTTGTGGGACACCATAAATTAACAAGTCAGGGTATACTGAGCTATATTGTTATGCTAAGGTTGCAGAATGTTACCTAAGGAAACAGTTCATCTTATTTTTAAAATGACCTTGTGTGATAATGGGGCTTCCCATTATCTTGACTTAGCTAAAGGGGGAAACTTCCCTCTTCAGGTAAACCAAGGGTTAACGAGGTGTTGGGATTAGATTACATCATAGGTCATGTGGGTCAGCATCATAGGTCATGTGGGTCAACATCATAGGTCACAGGGTAAGACTTGACCAATCAAAAAGGAAAGAAGTGAGCATCTTCAGGATGCTTCCAGATGCTTCCAAGGAGAAGTTATAAAACTTCCTGCGAGGCCATGTGGAGAGAGATATCAAAGGGACAACAAAGAAACAACCAAGGAACTGCCAGTAGCAGGCTGAGGCCTCGCCTCGCCTCCTGGCCCTTTTAGAACATCTCAGCCTGAGAACCATCTGTGAGTACTAGACTAAAGTAGTTAGTCATGTTAGGGACTTTTCTGTTATTTTGGAGGCTGGCTGATCTAAAGAATGTCTCTGTGCTTTTATATCTGTTCTTTTTGTAACTACTTGTAACTAAGCATGCCTGGGAGGAGGGAGCTTCCCATGTGTGTTAATTTGCAATCTGTAAGAACCCTGTTTCTCTCCTTTCCACGCCAACGCTAGATAGACTGGGGAAAAAGGAGATCCTTAAGCTTAGGGATTGACATGTACTGGATAGTGTCCCATTGTACTTTCCAGGTATTATTCAGAATTCAATGGGTGGTGGAAGCGAAGATGAATAACAGGCTGAAATATACATCATAACAGGCTGGAATATACATCCCAGCTTCACATGGTGACTTCCAGCTTCACACCTTGGTGGACAAAGCTGTATCCAAGTTGCAAGATAACAAGAAAGTCAAAGGTAAAGCTTTTGTTAATATGGCCTTAAATGAAATGCTGTTGACAACCACCAGAACGCAGAAATAATAGGCATATCTTGGTAGTGGAAAATCAGTCATGATCTATCTCTGGAAAGCTTAATTCTGGCTTATGGATTTTGAATAACTTAGATGTACACTGTTATATAAAACATCCTTGTAGCTACATTCTTGTAGCTGTATTTGCAATATGGCTATGAGCAATTTAAAAGGTGGTTCTGAGGCATACAAGGCCGATGTCATTTTTAGGCAGTTAATAAGTGAATAATTTCCAGTAAGCTTTGAGGCAATAACAGTGCACCACTGCTACCCAGTAAGGCTTTGTGGAAATACTGAGGCTTGAGAGGAAAAAAAGATTAAGCAAGGATTTGTTGATGGTTTTGAAATCATACAGAAGTACAGACCTAATCCCACTCTGGTCAATCAGTCAGTATTTTGCCACAATCACTTAAATCAAAAGAACAAATAAAGTGCTTAGCTTTGGCTTGATCCTAAGTACTGAGAGTAACAGAAGGACTAAGCATTCAGCTTGCCCACTAAAGATAGCATAAGAAACAGGTATGAACTACAAAATGGCAAACTTGAGTTAAATATAAAGGACGATGTTTCAATCTATGCTGCTTAATATTACAAAAAACCAATGGTATCTCTTTCCTTGTAGGTTTTCAAGGAACTGGCACTTTAGCATAGAGATGTGCTACCTAGACTTGATGGGTTGTATTTGCCCATTTTGAAAAACCTCCCAATAACCCCATGCTGGAAAAGAAACTGGCATAAAAATGCCTCACCCAGGCCTCCAGTTACTTCTAGTTCTTCCAGCACTTTGCTCAGCCCACTTTAGCAAGAGGCTCTCTGTGACAGAATTATATCACCTCAAAATAAACCAGTATTGTCTAAACCACAAAGAATGTCTGAATCATTACCTTAATACAATCCAGATTTGCACAATGCAGTACTCTGAGGATTAGCAGGGCCCAGTGAGTTCAATACAATCTGTTTCAACAAATCTTACAGAGAGCTCAGTAGGCCAATTAAGTCATGGGAGGAAACCACAAGTCAAAATGTTGTAAAGTTATCCAGAACATTAAGATAATTGTTATGGAATTTGTATCAGCAGATTAATTCATTGCTACTATATACTATGCAGAACAATGATATGCTTAAGTGGAAAATTTGGTATCTGAGCATCTGCTCTTTCCTGCATTCTGTGGGGAGTAGGGGTCCATCGTCTATGTAGGAAAACCCATAATACCGCTACATTTTAATTCCTGCATTCTCTCTTGGGCATTTAAATATCACCTTAGTCAAAGAACTGCTGATCATAAAAAAGAAATTGTGATGCATGAAAAACATTAATTAAGGTACATTTTTTCATGTGGCTAGGCCAAGATTTAGAAGCATGATCACTTCAGGTTGGGCCAGACATAATGCTAGAGAATAAACTTAGCCTCCCAGCAGTCTCATGCACTCCTGCCTTCACCTTTCATGCATCTTCTAGAAGATTTTGTATCCAATTTCTCATCAACCACAGTTTGTGTTTTGTCATTTGAACCCATATAAACTCTAGTTAAACTGAAGTATTGTTAGCATAAATAAGACAACTTCAAACCATACTTTATGGAGCTAGCTTGCTTTCATTAACTATAGCTTAAATTAATTACGTGTGTCTCTGCTTTTGGATAACATGCTAAACTGGAGTTATATTAAAGTGGAAACTTCACAGTCACGTTGGAAATAAATAGAAGAGAGAGTAGTGGGAGCTTTGTTGGACTATATCTTCCAGATTCCTGACCAGCATAACCAAGAAGAAGTCTGGAAATAGCAGCCCACGGAGGACCACATTTTGATGACCTAGGTTCAAAGTACATCCAAATTCAGCCATCAAGTCCATGTGAATTTGGGTTATTTTGGGCTACCTATGCTGTCGCTAGGAATAAAAAGGTCATAGCTTTATATCTAAATCATCCCTCTAATTCTCTCCTTTCTTCCATCCCCCCTGACCAGTATTCATAACAATCCACAGCTTTGATTTCTTAGTAGAGGTCATGTCTATTTGTTAGCAGATCTGGAATATTTAGAAAGTTTTTGTTGTATACCTAGAAATCAGTGAAAATCACAAATATCTGTATTTAATCTACTCCTAACTCATTGCAGATTGGCATCAAGCTGCTACTGCTATCACACTCACAGGTACTTCAGATTCACACACTGGCATCAAGAACAAGGTAATTTCTGTTTTGTTTTGCATTTTGCCTCTATGCAACTGTCTCTTTAATACAGCACATCTAGCATAGTAAGAATATAAGCAAAGCAGCAGCCAATAGATGCCATCTGCTTACTACCAGGAAAGATGAAATGGAATTGCTCCGTTGAGGCAGATTAAAATGCTGTAATGCAGAATAAAGCCTGCCATCAGCCAATAGATTGTTGTATCAAAACAGAATAGACTTACTGCTTTCATGGACTTGATCCAGCTGCTCCACAGAACTCAAGGAAAAAAGTCTGTATCCTGTTTTGGTTCCAATGGCCAGGGACCTGCAGAAGATAACACAAAAATTAATGGCATGCAGAGTGAAGTACACGCCAAATACTGAAGGATTTGAAATCTTTTAACAAGCACTGAGTCTGTGGAATGCGTGGAAGGAGATGTCACCTCCAGGCTGGTTTAACACAAATCTCCCTGGAGAGGAAAAGAAACTATACATTTAACAGATCTGAAGTCACCCCTGTCCTGCTGTCAGAATGCTCTGTTTTAGGATCTTCGCAGTAGATGTGAATCAATGGAGCTTTCCACAGGCGCAAATGTAACCCTCAAGGGAGATGTTGCACTACTTGTTCAGAACTCCTGTCCATCATGCCAGGGGAATGGGGTCAACCTCCATCTCATCCTAACCCACTTTTCATGGCCACACAAAGTAATTAAGATTGCTCTGCCTGAAGTTAATTCAAAGAATGATTTGTTCAAGGCATGAATGCCTCATTTGGAATACTGTGTCCAGTTCTGGGCACCTCAATTCAAGAAGGATGTTGACAAGCTGGAACGTGTCCAGAGGAGGGCGACCAAAATGGTGAAGGGTCTGAAAGTCATGCCCTATGAAGAACAGCTTAGGGAGCTGGGTATGTTTAGTCTGCAGAAGAGAAGGTTAAGAGGGGATATGATAGCCATATTTAAATATCTAAAGGGATGTCATGTTGAGGAGGCAGCAGGCTTGTTCTCTGCCGCTCCAGAGACTAGGACAAGGAGCAATGGATTCAAGCTGCAGGAAAGCAGATTCCACCTGAACCTCAGGAAGCACTTCCTGATGGTCAGAGCTGTCCGGCAGTGGAATATGCTGCCTCGGAGTGTGGTGGAGTCTCCCTCTTTGGAGGTTTTTAAGCAGAGGCTGGATGGCCATCTGTTGGGAATGCTTTGATGGGTGTTCCTGCATGGCAGGGGGTTGGACTCGATGATTCTATGAATATTAAAATTACAACACTGGTATCCCCCTTTGTTCTGCAGAATTTAAGACAACGCTCAGATGGTGCCCTGCTCTAATAGTGACCAGGGTCTAACCTGCTGAGTTTAGGCAAAGTAGTTGAGTCATGTATTATCAGATCACAACCCCAGACATAAGGGCTATGTATTCTTGCAGCCAGTTTCAGAAGCTATCAAATAGTTCTGCCAAAGGTTGAATAATGGCTTGTTCTGATAAACATACACAAACAGGTACAAAGTGCTGCCTTTCCAATTATCTTGCTTGATCTAAACAGACATGCATTTTAAAATTATGTTTGGCAACCACCACAAAATATCCTACGATGAAAACTTAGGATGAAAACTAATGAGAAATTTGCATATAACATGCAAGAAACCTACCAATTTGCTATCAACACTTTTTGTTTAGATACTCAAGAAGCAAGTGTGCCCCCCTCCATACACCAAAGAAGCAAACAAGCTGTCTCCCCTGCTTTCCGCACCTGTCAGAAATACTGACATTTACAACCTAGTGTTCAACACTTTCAGGACTGCTTTAGGTCATGACTGCAAAGCTAATTAGGAGACTGAAGTCAAGAACTATAGCAACATATATCTTAGGTTTTAAGCCCCTGCATAATTACCTAGGAATAAGTCCAATTCAATGTAGTGAGCCCTATTTCTGAGTAAACATGCATAGAACTGTGTGTGAGAGTGCACATGTATGTGAGCGTGCACACACACACGCACACACACGCACAGTCAAAAAGTAAAAGCAACATTAGTTATCGTATCAGGGTTTCCCAAAGTCAGGTATTCAATTCTTACATTGATTTATGTTAGAGGCTTCCTCAGGAACATCAGTGGTAAAGACAAGTTAAAAGATACTATAGCTATATAATTTTTTTCATGACTTTCTTGAATGTAGCTGCAGAGATAAGAAGGATGAAACAAAGAGTGCTACGGCACCTTAAAAGGCTAGCATATTTACTACAGATTTAGATTTCATGGACTACTCCATTAGCTATAGGAAGAATTACGTTTAAATAGCAGTTTGAGACACACCTGTTAATTAAGGCCAACTGCTTCTTGAACTCAGGTACTAGTCCATGAAAGCTCTTCCCATAATGAACAGGGGAGACTTAGGATGCAGGATGCCACAGGCTATTTTTTTTCCTGCAGTGAAATGGCTTGGATAACTTTGTTTAGAAGGCTACTATGTTGTTGTTACAAAGGAGAATCAAGTACATTATTTCTAAGCTAGCATGACTTGCATAAATTCAACTCTCCTGCACTACTATTATCAAGGTTAACAGCTTTCACAGCAGTGACTGGTTGCCTTACTACTGAAGGTACATGGTAAAACAAGAAAGTTCCTCAAGTGGCCACAGTGGACTACTAATACCATCAAGAGACTTCTCGCTCACAGTGTGAGGTGCTACTTGCTGTGGCATCCAGTTTAACTGATAGAATAAGACAAGTCACTGAAGTCAAGCAGGCAATAAAAAGACAGACAAAAACGGTCTACTAATTTATAGCTGCTAACTTTGTGAAGTTCCTGCTCCCCTCATCTGAAAGGCAAAGATTTTACAATCATTTTAGTAACAGGAATATTTCTTTCTGTACTTCCTGAATAATTGTATTTCCTCATCTATACAGTTTACAGTTCTCTGCATTTATATTACATGCACACACAGAGAGATTGTCTCATTTGCTGATCGTTATTATAATCGAACGGCTCCACTGTTACAGTTCTCTGCGTACAAGAGTAGGTAGGGCAACACTGATCACGTACACTTTGGGGAGCAGGATGGCAAAAGTGTACACGATTAATGGTGCCCTACCTACTCTTTTTGGCCTATTCACAATGGAGACAGAGACTAAAGAAACTATTAAAGCAACTGGACTGCCACACCTTCAAATAAATCTGTTCTCCACTAATGAACGGTGATGGAATCTTTAACAATGTCATCAACCTAAACGTAAGGAAAACATTTCCACTGGGAACTGAATGTCATTGTTGTATAGTAATTTACACCCTGACAAACTCCCAAATGTAACCCAAATATAAAGCAAGAGAAACAAACCTGTAAAGCAGGAAACATGACACAAGAGAGAACTGAACACTGAAATGGCTTTTTAAGTGTCATGGAGCAGATCCTAATAGATTCAGCTTGAGAACAGCAGAACAGTGGAGGTTGCCAAATACAGGCAGCACTGGATGTTTGGCAAAATATCATGCAGATATGACATATAGCAAGGGTGGAGAAAGTGCCACTCATGGGCTGAGCATAGCCCCTGATCCCCAATATGTGGGCCTCAAACCTCTCAGTCACTTCAAACTGCCCCAAAACCTGCCAAAATGGTCCAAAGCTGCCTGCAAGTATGTTGGTTAGGGTCAAACCCTGGAATCATTGAAAACAAAATAAAGGGGAAAAACTGACCAAAAATGGTACCTCAAAGTGATACAATTGTCACTTAATGTGTGGTCAAATATGGCAGTGCAGTATGGAGGGGGATGCAGGGGACCCTAGCTCCCCACACAGTGACCCACCACTGGTATATAGTACCTAAGCATAATTTGGTACAGCTTGTAGCTTTGCTCCCCCATGTTACTTTTCATAGCCACAAAACAAAATGAGAAACCAGGATCAACCCCCACCAAAGTTCCAGTAGGCTAGGAATAAGAATAGTGCCACCTCCAGTTGCTGTTGAATTGCAGCTTCAGCATTCTTTTACCACTGGCTAGGCAGACTAATTTTGCTGGGAACTACAGTTTCACAATATGTGGGGGACTGCACAATTTCCACCCCTATATCAGGCAATACACGTATTAGAAGCCATTTCTGGGTATAAAAATTGCCAAGAATAGATCCAACTTGTGAAACTCTCATGTATTGCAATCCTTGCTGGACTACATTGTTTAAGACTGCAGATGGAACATTGTTTGCCTAAGTGCTTTCTTCTATCCAATACATCCTGCCTACAGACAGGCAGCATGTCAAGGAAACAGAGTTCCTACCTAGTCTTCTCCCTGAGAAACTTCTGTACTAAATGCAGGAAACTATTAAGGATTATTCCAACACAAAAATTCCACTTACAGTCCAAAGTGGTAGATTCCAGAAAACATAACACTTTGAGGTACTCCCAAGCATGCAATTCTGCTCTGAAAAGTCAGTGCCTATGAAGGACTGTAAACCCAACCACAGACCTCCTATTAGTTGCTGAAGGTATTTGCTACCTTAACAGAAATGAAGCAAGTTTGATTTCTGAACCCATAACTGAAGTTGCCTTAGCTTAACAGAACATATTATGCTTGAGATCAGAGTTGGCTGTACATCATACCCATCTACTGTCATTCAAAATACTGGAGCAGAACTGGCAACATTCGGACAAGAACTTGGAGGAAGACAATGCTTGTTCATCTACTGCTGACCCTGTGCCTCCTTTCCCAGCTTACAGTTCAGTATTTTCTGTTCCAGTTTCATTTTATTCCCAAACAATCCCTTCCTTTTTCTGAAGCACTGTCACCGTTCCTTTTAACTTGTTCCCCAACCTCACATGCTCAGCAAAGCCCTTCATAGCTAACTACAACCAAGTCTAAATTTTTTGAACTACAGATTTTCACCTGTCCCAACAACATTTAAAGGCTAAGTCACACTATAGCCTTCTCTCATCCGTCTGACTCTAAGTCTATGCTTTAGTTCTAGGTTTTTGATTCAAAACCCTAGGGCTAGAAATTATGCCACCACTAGTATACACAGCATCCAATACTCAGTGGGTAAGCTAGCAGGGACCTTGATGCTGTGGCACAGTTTTGGGTGTGGAACATGAAAATATCCACTGCTGTCATGGATTAATTACGAACCCTTCTACAAGTCAGATTTAAGATTGCCATCTCTAGAAAAGGAATAACAGTGACCTCACCTATTTTACTGCTGAGAAGACAAACACAATAAAGACTATGAAGTGCTATGTACATCAAGACTGTCACACAAATTATCTAGAGTGATAGCAGCCACACTTTGGACTCTCACATCTGTGGCAAAGGACTAACTCTCTTTCTGCCAACAATGAGTCAGAGAAGAGCAACAACATAAAGAATGAGGTTTCACTCTGAATATACAGAAGGCAAAAGGCCAGCCTGATCTACGGGACCCTAATTCATCCCGAAAGCCTTTATTTGGCCTGAAGTACTGCACATCTGGAAGCTGGGTGAGCAGAAACAAGAGACTCTTTGTAGAGAAATGCAGCTGTTGCATGTCACACAAAGGAAAAGGAATCTCCCACTAAGGTTGTCTAAGGTTTGTCTGACTATGTTTTAAACAGACAGGTTTATACTTTGTTGTGTTTTAGAAGAGCACCTAAGCTGTAGCTCAGTGAAAGACCCCTCTCTGAAACCCTGGAAAAGCCATAGCCAATCAAGGTAGCCAGGTCTTGTCTAGACAAGTCCACAGATCTGATTCAACTTCTCTACTTTTCTGAATTTTCAGGTTCATTGGCAATGTAATTCTGATTAGCAGATGTTGGGGAGAAATAAAGGGTGGCTATCTTCTTTAGGACTTCTGACTTGTAAACTCCAGACACGTTTGGTCTGTCTACTGTCAGAAACAGGACTAATAAATCCAAAAAGGAAATTCCTCACTTTGATTTTCCTTTGTTCACCCATGCTTAATCACAGTATATGTGTATTCCCCTTAATACGCCCACAATATATATTCTTTTCATTAAGTCCTCACTGACAAGACACAGCAATTGCTACAGCAGTTAAGACTGATGGGTCCCCTCTGTTTTAAACAGGACTGAGGAGTGGGAGTGGGGAGAATAGGAGCAATCCTTCCTGTGGTGTCCAGGTCTCAGTTCTGAAATCAGAAAGAGCAAGGGTACAGCTCTTGATCATTCTAACAACTGAACCCACAATGGGTCAGATCCACCTATTTATTTTGATTTGCACTCATTGTGCCTGATGGCAAAGAGTTCAACAGACCAATTAAACACCACATCATAGGGAAACTTCTTCCTTTTTGTTCACTTTAAAATTACTTACTAGTGGCTTAATTACACATCTTCTCTTTCTTGCCTTTTGCTTTGGCAGCTAACGAATTTTCAGTTCACATTTCCATTCATACATTTCTGGCTCAGGTACTGTTCTCTCTGATTTTGATTCCAGACTTAACCTCAGCAAAGTCAACAGGACATACAACAGTCACAACTAAATGGCATTATTAATGTCTTAATAACATCTTTACAAGATCAGGCCACAGGTATTTCTTATGCCATATCCACTCCCACATAGTGGCCGGTTCTGCAAGACTTACACCACTTTGCTTACCATTAACAATACCGCAGTAAATTCAAGATCAGTGGCTTACTGTGTGCCTTAAGGATAAAAAATATAATTTGAATATCATTTTGGAATTTGTTCAGTGCCCAATGACAGGTGGAGGAGTCTTTTAATCACCATTTTTTCCTGGAAACTGATAGGATCAACCATTGAAATATACATGCTATGAAATATGAAGAGAGAGGAGGAAGGAATTAGATCACGTTATGTCTTCATTACTTTTTATTCTTTAACATGGCTTGCCTGCGATTCAGCCTAATCTCTTCAACCAGAAGGGTCTGAATCTTGTTTTTACATTTATTTATTTACTTGACATCCTACCTTTCCCCCAGTATGAGACCAAAGTGGCTTCCAACACAGGTTAAATCAAAATATAGCTAATAATTTATAATAGAAAAGTTAACATTTAAACAAGCAATCCTACTAAAAAATGAATTTAAAACAGTTTTAAAACATAGATGTCATGATAAAAATACAACACCCCTACCCATTACAAGTCCCTTCCGCAACAGCCGGTTAATAGCCAAAGGCCTGCCTAAATTAAAAGATCTTTGCCTGCCAGTGAAACATGGGCAGAAAAGAGGCCAACCTAACATCATAGAAGAATTCCACATTCTGGAAGCAGCCACTGGAAAGGCTCTCTCATATGTCCTCACTAAATGTGCCTACGATGACGTAGGGGTGTGGAGAAAGCCCTTCCCAAGGAGGTTAAAAAAAACACCCTCAGCCAGGCACATAAAAGGAGATGCGGTCTTTCAGATTACCTGAACCAAGCCTTATAGGGCATAACTAGCAATCTGAATAGTACCCAGAAAGAAACCACTACCCAGCATTGACAGCGCTGCAGAAATTATAAGGACTATACGAACAGTACTGAAACATACAATGCTAAACCCTTATCAAGGGAATGTATGAAAACCATAGATCAGTAATATCAAACTCTATATTGTGACACTTCCAGTTTCATCACTCACTAGCAGCAGTTGCTTCAAAGATTATAGAAGGGATAAGCAACTTGTGACATTTTAGATTGCAACTCCCATCAGCCCTAACAGAAGAGCCAATAATAGAGAGATGGGAGTTAGTCAGAAACACCTAGAGAGCCCAAAGCAGCTCACCTCATATTACCACTAGGAGTAGTATGTCATCAAAGCATAAGCATATAACTGTAACATTTAAATTGTAAGGCACAAAGTAGCTGCCACAAACACACGTTTTTAAAAAATACTTTCTTTATTAAACATACTATTTTAACACAATCAGAACTACCCTCAACAAAAGAAAAAACAAATAAAGTGAACACTGAAAAACCACAAAAAATTAAGAAAAAAATAAAACAGACAAAAGAAAACAACATGCCCTACAACATAAACTATTCTAAGAGTCAAAGTTATACCCATATTATTTATTTCCCACTCTGTAGCGTTAATGTTCATCTTTTAATTCGCCTCCTCAAAAGTCATAATTCTCTCTCTTACTACTACTATAGTATTTGAAGTAACTAATTAAATTCATACACAAACACACATTTTTATGTGGATTGCCCATTTCAGAAAGCTAGGTCAGTCATAGTTTCCCAGAATTTATTTCCAAAGTTTAGAAGTACGTAGAAGGTAAAGAGAGACGCTGCTGCCTCTTCACACATCCTAAGACACATGGATGCGTCTCTCTCTCTACCCACTCTATTGTGTGATCCTGCCTTAAAAGACTGAACCCTTGAATGACAACGGAACTTTCTTCCATCTGTGGTGGACTTGTGTAAAGGCTAAATGTTACTGGAAAGATATTCATGGGAAAATGAGTGAAATTTTACAGATAAATTTACCAATGACACCAGAATTTTTTCTATTGAATATGATTCAGAAAATCGAGAAGGACGATGAGAGAAAGTATTGGAGGGTTATCCTTTATATGACAACTGCAGCGAGGCTTATTTATGCACAAAACTGGAAAAATAAAAAAATACCTCAAATTGGAGACTGGTTGATAAAGATGACGGAATTAAAAGAAATGGATAGATTATCAGGGTCAATTCAACGGAAAATGCAAAGTCGTTATATGGAGAGATGGATTAAGGTAGAAGAGTACATGGAATTAGAAAGGCTTAAGAATGTATAATGAAGGAATGAAACTCTTTGCATAAAGCTTTAACATGATAGTAATGAACTTACGGAGTTTGAAAAGGACTAAGAGGTGAAGCAAAAACTTTACATGGAGATAAGGAAAGCAGAGATTAATTACGTGGATATAGACGAATTAATTATGAAGGAATTAGATAAGCTGGATAAGAATTAGAATGAATTAGATAAATCAGATAAAGATAATTATAAATATAAATATAGACAGGCAAGCTGCTGAAGAGTATAAATTGTTGAATACAGGGAAATTATCATGGGAATGGTAAGAAGAGAGTCGTGGTAAAGATGAGTAAAAATGAGATAATGAGATGTGAAGGAAGTAAATATTTGTAGAGAATTATGTTAAGAAATTATTCTTATTAATGAATGTTTGAGATGTAAGAATGAGTGAGACTGGAATTGAATGGAGAAATGTAAGGAAGATGGACTAGAAGAAGAAGGAAAAAGATTCTGTAATCAATGGATAGATGTACAGAATGTATACTATGTGGTGATGATGTTTTTAAAGTTTGTTGTAAAAATTTGAATAAAGATTATTTAAAAAAAAAGATTGAACCCTTGAGAATAACAGGCATGCAAGAGATTCAGCTCTGGAGAGAGAATATTGGAAAAAATGGCTTCATTTGAGAGAAATCTATTATAGTTGGTTTTCTAGATTAGATTTTCTGGTCAGATTTTTTTTTCAAAAAAATTGGGACAACTGATAATCACACTAGCATTTAACCTGTGAACACATCATTCTGGCATTTCCTGTTACCTTTCCTGTTCAACAAGGCTCCCTTTCCTTAACATTTGGTCCACAGGAAATGCTAGAAAAAGGCAACACAGGACAGGAGAAAGGAAGAAAGCGCAGGGCATCATCACAGGGCATGTCAGCCAATGCTCGGAGCTGAAGAGCGATGAAGGGAAACGTCATGCCTCCGGTTTCCAGAAACGCCAACTCACAAGTTGGGGGAAGACCTGCTCCTTACAGCCTGTCCTAACCTGATGCTCAAACTGGCAATCGCTGGGCCACTGCCGATCCTCCTGCCATTGGTTGCGGGAACCTGTTGAGTTTCCTTTCCAATAACAGGGAAAAAAATATGCAAATGTCAGTCTGTGGCACACTGGGGAGCAATGGCTGCCAGTCCCCCACCTGAGACCGCTGGAGAACCTCTGTGTTAGGTAGGCTCCTGTGAACATCCAGCCAGCATGTCCGTGATTGTGCTGAACGGGGACGATGGGAGCTGTCATCCAACCCATCTGGAGGGGAGGAAGGCTGCTGCCAAGAATGATGGGGATGGAACAAGCCAAAAGGCAAGTCCAACTAAGGCCATTTCCGCACTAGGCTGTTATAGCGCGATGATTCCACTTTCAACGTCCTATGGAATCCTGGGGTTTGCAGTTTTGGGAGGGGCCGGCCGGCCCCTCCCAAAACTGCAAACCCCAGGATTCCATAGGACGTTGAAAGTGGAATCATCGCGCTATAACAGCCTAGTGCGGAAATGGCCTAAGGAAGGCTGTGAACGGGGGGGGGTAGGTATTAGCCACATATTAACTCCAATACAAGGCTGACTTAACACACGAGGAAAGGAGGTCCCACTGATTCGAGGTCTCCCAGGGACCAAGCAGCGACCAGGTATTAACGTAGCTGAAGACCTACGACAACAAACTGTCATGACTCCGTCTCCTCCCCCTCCCTCCCTTCCTCGCCCCTCCCCTCGTTTCCAAGCCATCCTCCTCAATTCCTCCCCAAACTGATCTCCCCCCCGCCCTCACGTACGTGCAGTCCTGGTTGTAGGAGAAGCAGCTCAGCGCCTCAGGCTCCCCCTCTCCACCGGCGGCCTCCATGGACGCAGGCCCTCCCGGATCCCCAGGCTCGATTTCGCCCTTCCGCCGGGGCTCGCCGCCGTCCCCCCGGGCCTCCTCTCCCCGGCCCCCTCGCCGTCACCGCTCCCCGGTCGTTCCGGCCGGACCCAAACAGAAGCCCCAGCGCCTCTCATCGCCTCCGCCGGCCTCGGGGGGCGGAGCCGCCGGCCTCGCCGCACCCTCCGATTGGGCGGCGGGGATCCGACCTGACCACCTCAACCCGCCCCTCTGGGCGGCTGGCTCCCAGCCTTCCATGGCAGGAAGGAGCCCGAGCCTTCAGGCCCCGCCCACGACGCCAACAGGGCTTGCGGCGATTGGCCGACGCGGGGACGGGGAAACAGCTGATGGGGCCACGTGGTGGTGTGTTGTGGTGGCGGCGGTTGCATCAGGCTGGGCGGGCGGCGCGCGCGCGCGCTTCCTCCGCCTCTCGCGCTGAGCCGAGCCTTCGTTGGTGTTGTTGTTTGTTTTAAACCGATTATTCCGAGAAGGGATGACGCGGGCCGTTTGGACAGGCGCCATCCTCTCGGCCCACGGACGGCTCCCCTAGGCTTAAGGGGGACGGCCGCTCCCTAGGCCGTTTCCGCACCAGCCTGTTATAGCGCTATTGTGCCGCTTTCAGCAGCCTATAGAATCCTGGGGTTTGCACCTTAGGGAGGGGCCTCGAGGCACCACCCTCAAGGCCCCTCCCTCAACTGCAAACCCCAGGATTCCAGAGGCGGTTGAAAGTGGAATCATCGCGCTATAACAGGCTAGTGCGGAAATGGCCTCAGCTAGGAGACCGTTTGTGGGAAGATGTAAAAACAAGCCGTGCCTTCCGTTTGGCAGCCCTACTCTGCAAACGGTGGAAGGGCTGAAGCTGAGTAAGACCCCAACAAATGTTGTCCAGAAACCTGATCAAAACAGGTATATTTCAAACCACATCAATGTAAACATTGGAGTGAGGGTGTCTTTTTTTATATTCTGCTTTTTCAATATTACATTATGCTAAAAGGTATAAAATACACGCAGTGTCACAAAGTTCTGTCTGCACCAAATTCATACAAGGTTAAAACCACAACAAAATCCACTATGCACACACACACACACACACACAAATGAACAGGTCAACCCATCCCAAAGCTTTCCCAGGCTACATATTGAAGGGGAAGACTGTCCCCATCATCCTATAAATGTATTTCATAAGGTGGGAAAAGGCAAAACAGAGTGGATATTTCCCCCCAAGTTTTCCTTTTGTAGACCACTGGATGGAAGTAGCAACGTTTATGCATCATGAGATCGGGCAGAGCTTTTCACTTCAGCAGAATGAAGTGTCAAAGCTTTTCTCAGATTCCAACAATTTTGTTGATGTTGAAAAAGAAAGTAGGCAGGAGAAAGCTATGTGAGGTGGATGGCGGTCAGCATAAATGGGCCAGATAGGGAAGAGGCTCATACTGCATGGTTGGAAAGATAAAGATACACCTTATTTATCCAACAGATTGGGGGATATTTAACTCTTGCCTCCTCTGAACATACATTTTCCCATCATTAGCTCCAAGACATTTATCACAACCTCTACAGTGAACTTGCATGCCCAAATGAATGTGGTAGAGACTTGGAGGTCCTTGCTTGTTAATGAGCACTGTTGTTTTCAGATGGAGGGATGCTGGCCCAATTAGCGCTCATGGAACTAAGTTAATCCCAACAGGCTCAGGTTGAGTCTCCCATTTGCCCGAATATACTGGGAAAGAGGGCCTGGGGAGACTGCTGAGTTTCCAACATGGCCAGTCAGCAGTCTGGTGTGTTAGAAGGAACATGGAAACATTGGGAAGGAACTGGAAATGAAGATGAACCTACAGTTTTAGAAGTGATTTGGAAGTTGCACCCAGAGCATATGAGAGAAATAAATCACAAGGAACACAATAGAGCTGCTTCAGCCAACAGAGGCAGACTCTACTCCAGTTCTAACTAAAATCTGTCAGCAAACATGGAAAACAAAATAATGGCCCACAGATTGGAAATGTTCAATATACATTCCAGTCTGAAAAGAGGGGACACCAGAGATTGCAGTGGTCACTAGATCATTGCATTAATTTCCCATGCAAGCACAGTTAAGCTCAAAATTCTACAACAGACTTCTACTACAGTTCTCCCTCCATATTCATGGATTTGAGACTTGTGGATTTGATTATTTGCAGGTGACTTGCCTCCCCCATTTCCCCCTCCCGTTCCCTAATGCAGGGAGAAGATCTCCTCCCCTGCCCTTTCCCCTCTAGCTATGGCACCGGCAGCTGGTGGGCGAGTGAAATGGGGGGGCATCTCCTCTGCCCAGCTCCCCTTCCAGGGAGCTGAGGGGTCCATCATGCAGGGGTGGGTGGCAGAGGGAAGTGGGGAGGGTGATCTTGACCTCCCCACTCTTGTCCCACACACACCCTGCATGCTTGCCCCAGGGTGGATGGGAGAAGCATGTGGGAAGCACAATCTCACTCTTCTTGCTCTTTTCCAGCCTGCCACTGGCACGATCCTGCCGGGGGTGGGTGGGAGAAGCATGTGGGGAGCATGATCTTGCTCTCCCCACTCTCTTCTGGCCCACCATCAGTGCGATCCTGCCAGAGGCGGGTGGGAGAACAATGCGAGGAGCATAATCTTGCTCTCCCTGCTCTTTTCCGGCCCGCCACCAGCACGATCCTGCTGGGCGTGGGTGGGAGAAGGATGCGGTGAGTGCAATCTCACTCTCTGCTCTTCTCCGGCCCGCCATGGGTGCATTCCTCACCTACTCTGGAACAGGCCCACAGAGATGTGTAGGAGCAGTGATCACCCATTCTCTGCGTGCCTTTGGCCGGCACTGGTGCGATTGGGCGCACCATCTGCCTGCCTGCAGCTCTGGCGTGATCGGCCCTGCAGCAGGAGTGGGGGGAGATGGTGAGGGGGGTGGAAAAGATCTTTTCCTCCTGGTTGCCATCTGCCCACTTACAGCTCCAGAAGTGATTGCCCTAGCGGGGGGAGGGGGCGAAAGGAGGAAAGATTTTTTCTCCCTCTCCCACCCCTTGCCAGCAATCGCTGGTGTGGGCACATGTGCAGGGAAGTAAGGGTGCTGGGGGGAGTTATTCATGGTTATTTCACTTTCGCGGAGCTTCTCTGCACATATCCCCCACAAATGTGAGGGGCCTACTGTATATATAAAGTAAGAAATGCCAGATATCCAAGCTGGGCTCAGGAAAGGAAGAGACACTAGGGATCACATTGCAAATATATGTTGGACAATGGAGCACCCCAGAGAATTTTAGAAGAAAACCAGCCTGTGCTTATAGATTATAACAAAGCTTTTGATTGTGTAGATTGTTAACAAATGTGGATCGCTCTGAAAGAAATGCGTGTGCCACAACATTTGATTATCCTGATGCATAACTTGTAGTCAGGATAAGAAGTTACTGTCAGATAAGAAGTTACCATCAGGACAGATTACAGAGAAACAGAATGATTTCCAGTTGGCAAGAAAGTCAGGCAAGGTTGCATTTTATCACTTTACATATCATATGTAAAGCAAGATTAGACTCAAAGGAGACATGAAAATTGGAAGAAGGAACATCAAACATTTCAGCTGTGTATACAACACCATACTACTAGCAAAAAACACTAAAAACTTTGAAGAGTTACTTAGGAAAGTCAAGAAAGAAAGTGCAAAGACTGGTTTACAGTGGAACATTAAGAAAATGAAAATAACGAACACAAGATTATTTACATAACTTTAAAGCAGATGATGAAGACTTTGGAATAGTTAAAGACTGTCATTAATCAGAATGGAAGCTGCAGTCAAGAAATCAGAAGAAAAGTAGGACTTGGAATGGCAACTATGAAGGAACTAGACAATATCCTCAAGTGTCAAGATATATTATTTAATGCTAAAGTTAGGATTGTCCATGCCATCACATTTCTAATTTCTATGTATGGGTGTGAATGCTGCACAGTGAAGAAAACTGATAGGAAGAAAATCAACTCCTTTGAAATGTAGTCCTGGAGAAGAGTTCTACAGATAATGGAGACTGCTAAAAAGATACGTGAATGGGTCCTAGAGCAAATCAAGCTTAAATTCTCTCTAGAAGCCAAGATGACAAAAGTGAGACTATCAGACTTTACATATATGATGGGAAGACCTGACTCTAGAAAAGCTTTATAGTGCTTGGTAAGGTGGAAGGCAGTAGGAAGAGAGGAAGACCACAGTACAGATGGACAGACTCAATCAAGGTAGACATGGTCACTGAATCTACAAGACCTGAGCAGGGCTGCTGATAATGTAAGGTGACTTGGAGCTCTCTCATTCAAGGGGTCACGATAAGTCAAAGACAACTTGATGGCAGTTAACAACAAGATGTGGCCTGCAAGCTGGTCTAGGTCTTACATGGGATAGGCAGCTGCGGTGGAAACACTCAAAGGACAGAGCAGTGAAGAAATCAAGCAATCAAATAGAGTTCGTCTTGGGTAGGTGAATGTTTCTTCCTAGGAAAGGTTTTAAACTTTAAAGCAGCCCATGGTAGGCAGAAATCTGGTGTTGAAAATGTCTTTGCGCTTAACCATTTGGGAGAGAAAACAGTGTAGGAGACTGGTTTTGAGCACTCCTCCTCCATGGGTCTCTCACTTCTGATTTCAGTTTAGCAAATGTCCCCTAAGTCAAGGTGCATAAAAGCAAGCTGTTTTTATATCCAGGCAGAAAACCCCATAAACATCTCTCTCCTCACCCTTGGCAGTAAAAACACAGGAATAATAATTTTTTAAAAACCAAATAAACAAGAATTTCCAACCATTTTCATGACACCCCAAGTTTGCTGTCCGAGGTTGTTCTCTCTATCCACATAATGGTGTGAGGTATTACTAAGAATCCATGGATTCCCATCAGTGGTTACCCTTCAAGGAGTCAAGCCATGACTTGGATTTCAAAACAGAGTCCGTTGATGATTTTTGTTTATGAATTTCTAAGAGGAGGTCTAAGATTTTTATTGGGTATGATTGTATGGTAGATCATTTTACGCATTCCATGGCAGGAAATCCAAGTTTATCCCCAATCATACTTTCCTCCTGAAGCTCAACAAGTTCTATTCTCTGACAAATATGTGTTTCCAAACATTTGGAATATTGACACTTTGACACAGCGACAGAGCACCTGCTTTGCATGCAGAAGGTCCTGGGTTGTATTCTTGGCATTTTCAGCCAGCTAGGACAGGGTAGACTTTCCTCTGAAAGCCTGGAGAGCTACTGCCAATCCTGACATAAAAGGAAGCTTTTCTATGTTCTATAAATTGTCAGTAAATCTCTCAGAAGGAGCTGTTGCAACTTGTTGGTATCTATAACAAATGCTGCCATCTAGTGACAGCTCAGCCTTACAACCATAGTTTCCAAAATGCAGATCAGAAGCTGAGTTGGGCCATTTTTGCACTACGCTGTTATAGTGCTATTATTCCACTTTCAACATCCTGTGGAATTCTGGGGTTTGTAGTTTCCTGAGGCCCAAGAGCTCTCTGGCTGAGAATTCTAAAGGCCCCTCCGTCAACTGCGAACCCCAGGATTCCACAAGATGTCGAAAGTGGAATAATAGCACTACAACAGTGTAGTGCGGATCAGGCTGATCCTGAACAAACTACATTTACTTGACATCATGCCCAGTGTAACAAATATATTAACTTCCAGTATGGTGTAGACTGTGATTCTAAAGCGGCTTCTGGCTGGTACACTTATGGCAAAATTTAGCAGAAGCCTCAAAATCTCTCAGGTCATGAGCAGAATAGAGTAACAGACATTTGAGTTCTTTAAAAAGAGAAACAGTTCTCCTCTTCTGTTTCCAGTCAACCGTTCTTTTACCTGAGGCTGTTATTTTTAATCCCAGAGCCATTCTCATTGTTTGTGTCTGATTTGCCCACCTATAGTTGTGAATCAGTCTATACTAACTTGGCCCATGGAAGCTACAGAGTCTTACATTCAATAGAAAATGATACAAGCAGAAATGTGGGTATTCACATTTTACTTTACATATGATTCACAAGAGTGGTATTTTCTGTGTAACATAAAACCTGCCCATGTTCCATGCCATCATTTGACTTCTCACAGCCACCTTTGTGTATGGTACATTCAGCAGAAAACCCAAAGAATGTGATTTCAAATTGTGGCTGTCACACAGATACCCATCTGCTTCAGCAAGCTTTTAATGACCATTGGACTTCAACCTATTGCTTCCTCATTTTCCAAGCCCTTTCACAGTACATGTTGAATTATGGCTTTTGACTTGTATTTTTAAAATGGATTTAGAAGTTTACACATGTTTTTACTGCACTAGGTATGCTCGCATAGTCTGGGATGTAGTAAGAACTGCATTTATTACATTGATGATGGCTTGAGAAAGACTCCTGTAATTCCCAGGTTTCAACATACATCTTCACATGCAGTGACATAATGTGGGTAGAACAACCACTATAGGTTAAATTAAAACAACAGATTGAACAGGACAGATGCAACCATTCGTAACTGAATGCCGTTCACGTTGATTCAGTTACATACTTATTGCTTAATATCCAGTCTGGCAATAACTTACAGCTGGAGGTGTGAACTGCTGCTAATGAAAGAGCTTGTGTCTGAGGTTAATGCTCAGGTGTATAATTTGTAGAAGGTGTTTAACATATGCAAGTCACCATTCCATTAACACCCATGTGTCAGTTCTCAGCAATATATTGAAAGGATAGAAATATACCATTTTATCCAGTACCCTGCTTTTAAATGCTATATGCTGCCTTGGATCCTGTACAGAGAAAGGCAAGATATACATCAAATAAGTAAAATGATAATAGATGATAAAATATTGGCAGAGTCAGTCTTTCAGACTGCTTTCAGACTATATCAGACTGTAAGCATAGATACAGTCTAAAAGCAGTCTGAAAGGTTGACTCTGCCAATATTTTATTATCTATTATTAATGGTAGGGTCAGTCTTTCAGAGTGCTTTCAGACTGGAAGCATAGAAGGAAACACTGTCCTTCCCAACTCTCCAAAATATGTTGAACAACAACTCTTTGTAACAGTTGAACTATAACTCCCATTACCCTCCGCAGCCAGTACTGACTAGAGAGTGATGGAAGTTGTAATGCAACTCATCCAAGTTGGAAAAGGCTGATGTGATCAATGCACCCTATTTCTGTTTGTTTTGCACATTAGCTGCCCCACTATTAACTCTAGTGTATACCTTTATAAAAAAGCACAGAAATAATTATTCACAGTTTAATGGCCCTTTCTGCATGTCTCTCTCTCTCTCTCTCTCTTTTTTTTAATCTGAAAAAATATTTAAATGACTGAGGCAAGAAAATTTCTAAAATAACCAGTGGAAACATAGTGGAGTGCTTGCTGCATTTCATCAGCAGAGTTTTCTATGGAAACATGTGCAGTAAAACACACAAGAGAGAAACCTCTACAGAATCCTCTAGTACAGGGAACCACGTTTTTAAATTAGCTTTTATTTAAAGAGCTAATACATGAAAAAGAAATACAGCATCTGTTAATATGTACTAGGAGAGTTTTCCATAGAAAAATACAATTAAGAGTATTAAAAGGAAAAAAAAGTGACCCTGGTCATCTACTGCCTCTTGCTGCTATAAGACTAGTGTTACCCTGATTTCTGGGGGTCCCGTGAGGGACACCTAAGTGCGCTCCAAATTATACAAGTTGGGGAAATTAGTCAAAAAGCACAAGCTAGCAATACGAGAGGCAGGGCAACGGAGTGAGATCTTTTACCCAAGTCTACGTGATCAGGCCGAGTCAAGGAGCAAACAGAAGTGAAATAATAATTGTTGTGTTTATTAAAATACAGTCAAACAAGTGTATGCATCACACTCACACAGATAACAATAGAAATAAAGGTTGGAGTTGGATAGAGGGATTTTTAGAGGAGGTTTCTGGTATGTGTAATACTACACCTGTCCTGAAGCCCGGGAAGTCTGCGGCAGAAGTTCGTAGAGATGAAGTTTCTCAGTACGTGGGACTGAGGGGAAGGCTCGCCAAGCAAAGCGGCAGCAAGGCGGGATGGAAGTCAGGAGCGATCCAAGGAAGCTCACAAAGTCAGGGGCTCTTATAGGGGAAAATGTGGCCGCAGGCTAGTCCATACTTGGGGAAAACAATGAGTTTCGGGCTGGAGACAAAGCCTCCAAAAGGTCAGAATTTAGCATGATTGAGTTAGGTCTGAATTGTCAATAGAGTAGCCAGTATGCAAACATGGAGTGCTTGACAGTTGAATATTCGTCTAATCAAGCCTCCTGCTCGGGGCAGGGAGTTCTTTGTAAGTAGCGTGCATACATAATAGGGTACTTGCCTTGAGGTCTCCTGAAGCGGTGGGACGGCTACTTCTGGCCTGCCTGTATTTGTGTGGAATATTACAGCGATTAGCAGCTGTGCCTGTATGTGAGCTTGTCTGGGAGCCTCGCAACATGTGAAGAGGAATAGGTAAAGAAGGCCAAATTATCAATATCAAAATGATATCTAATATCCCACAAATCCAGGCTAGCAACTGCGGTAACACTAGGTCAGGCTGGAGATATTGTGTCATAAAACCCAGAGTAGAGCTGCTTCTCAGGTTCAACAATCATGACTGGCTTTATCCTTAGGAAGAGGGAGTCAACCCCTACAGGTAGAAAAGGCTGAAGATGGACATCAGCAGCCATAACTCCCACCAGCCATTCTCCCACATTTGCAGACAGAGCTATGGTGTGGCATTTGACCCATCAAAACTATAGTCTGTTAGCTTCACATGTGCTGCAGGACATCTGTGCTGTAATAAAAATGCCATTTTCCAATTCCTTATGCAAGAAAAAGGTAACCTCTTGCCCATTGTCTTGGGCAGCAAAATATCTTGGGTCATCACTGTAAAGAATACACTTGGCCCTTCTCATTCTCTAGGGTTAGGGACAGAGGACTCTGGCAAAAGTGAAAAATTTGCAAATAACAAAATTTGTGTGTCTTGGGAAAGGGGGCTGAGGCTTGGGTGGAGAAAGTGGGCATCCAGGTCTAAACCACGTCAGAGAAAGGAGATGGCTGGCATGCGGGTGCTGTACTTCCTCTCCCTTGCCCATCTCCTTCCTTGGGGGTGTGTGGGGCATGGGTACAGGGTTTGTGGTGCTGAGAATTTGGTCAGAGAGCCATCCTTGGCTGGCCAGGCAGAGACTGGTAAAGGAAGAGGAGGACCAGAGGTGGGTTTTTAGAGGGCTATGCCACCTGATTGGAACCAACAAAAGGGAAGGTTCCCTCAAAAAAGAAGCACTTGAGGGGGTAGGGAGGGGTTGGAGAAACTCGCAAATAATCACATATGTGAATATCAAACCTGTAAATGTGGAGGGCTGACTGTATAAAGATACAACAGAAGAGAAAGCTCTGCTACCATGGATTACACAATTGACCTGCCTTGACACACTTAATGAAAAAAGTCTTGATAATTATGTTTTTGGAAGGAGGTCCAATGGTGTTGTAGTAAATGTGGGCACTCATCATGTCCATTACCACGGTCAAGTCCCCAATGACACTCCAAAAACAGTCAGCTGCATTGACCATCACAGCTTTTCTGTAAAGCTAATGGGTCTTCATTGCCCATGCAGGACCAAGTAAAATACTTTCTTTGTGTAATGAGGACCCCAAGAATGTACTGTTACTAGGAATAGCTATTGCCCCACCCCATGCCACTACTGAGAGGTTTAGAGTTAAGCACAGAGTGGACAAGAAAGCTTGAGTAGAGCAGTTCTTCAAAACCTTTGTCCTTTGAAACCTCTGGCTCCACCACACCACTTAGTTGTTCGTTGACTAAACTGTAAATACTTTTTAAAAGTCAAAATGAATAGTAGGTAATCATATGGAGGTCACAGCTTGGGTAGGACATTTTCTTAAAAACAGATAAGGCACATTTGAATGCCTTGTGTGTCAGCAAAATGAACCATATATAATTTTAATATGGCCGTCATAATTTTCCATTACCTCTAGTCATTTTATATAGAACCAAACAACAGAGAAATAATTTTATGGGGCCATGTCATACAACGATCTGTGATGACACTGTCTTCTGTGTTGGAATGACTAATGTCAACATTAAAAACATATTGTCACAGTTAAGTATCATCTGTATCTCAATCTGTATTGTATCTTGATACAAAACTACATTTAATCCTGTTAGTCTTAAGGATTCTTGCAACACAAGTGCCTTAACTATGCTTAACTATGAAATATTCTTAGGTTTTATTATTTGGTGCCTGGAGTAAACCTATTTAGGATTGCCCCAGTAAGGGCTTAAGGCTTCCTAACCCTCAACCCTTTCATGGAGAAAGATGAGCAGCAATTGTAGTTGGTTGTTTCAAAAGTGAAGAGATGCGTGATGTAAGAAAGAGGAAATGGGATATGCTAGATGTTTTAGATCCAATCTAGAATCTTCTCCTGGGATCCAGTGTGATTCCACCCCCCCGCCCCATTTCTCACATTTTCCACTTAAAGCTTTATTCAGTCCAAGCTAGTTTTAATATGCCACTTATGTGACTGTTATTAAATTACTGTGTGACTATATTAAGTGTTTTTAAGGTCATGTCTGTTGTCCTATTTAGAGCAGCAACTGGAGCTACGTGCAAACCTTTGTCCCAGGTGGAGGTTGGAGGGGTGAATGGGGATTGTTTTCTCTGATGCTCCCTTGAATGAACATGCATTCAAAGTATTGTCTGCACAGCAAACAGCAGTTTATGAGTGTAGGCTTCCTACGTGTTATATGTACCCAGTTATATATAGTTAATATATGTGTGTGTGTGCGTGCATGCACGTGTGCACGCACGCACACACACTTTAAAAGATTTGATTATTTGCAAGTTTCTCCATCCCCCTCCCCCCACCCAAGTGCTTCTTTTCCAGGGAACCTTCCCTCTCAGCAGCTCCAATCAGACCTTTAAAAACCCACCTCTGGTCCTCCTCCTCCTCCTCCTCCACCAGCCACTGCCTGGGCAGCTAAGGATGAATTGAAGCCCAATTTCCTTGCATCACAAATCCACACACTCACAGAAGGTAGGTGACAGAGATGAAGAATAGGACCAACATGTCAACCTCCCTTTCCATTTCCTTTCCCGGAGCTGGTTAGGACCATGGGTGCCTGTACCCTCATCATGACTCAGCCCCCTTCCCACACCCACCCACATTTTGATATTTGTGGTTTTTCCATTTTTGCAGGTCCTGTGCCCATAACACTAGTGAATATGGAGGGCCAACTGTATATGCATAACCTTCTTTTGTTCCCTCCTGGTAACACTGGCATATGACAGTAATGGATGACCAATATAAAAAATCACGTTATAATACATGATTATGAATAAGGGCAGTAAAGAATTAGTCATGGTATCTGCTGGACTGAGAGCCAGCATGGCATAATGGTATGAGCATTGGACAATGATCCAGGAGAGCAGCGTTTGATTCCCCACTCAGCCTTGAAGATCCACTGGGTGATCTTAGGCATATCACACACTCTCAGCCCTCGAGGCCAACAACAATAACTACTACTACTCAGTCTGCTGGACTGCTGCATAACAAAAGCTAAATATATGCTTAACAACTGTGTTGCTGCCAACAGAAGATACAGAAAGGATTTCATCATTCTCTGGTGGCTTCTTATAAACACTAAAAATGGTCATAACCTTTCTATAGCTGTCATTATTTTTCAAGGAATTCTTAGGATCCTACCAGATTCCAGGTGTTAGGTTTTCAGAACATTTATCCAGTATGAATAAACAAGCTTTGAATGTGCTACCCAAGGGGGAAAAATAAAATGAAAAATAATCTAAGAGATTGCCATGTGCACAGACTTCTAAAAATAATGATAAACCAAAACAAATTTTTTCCAGTTTGCTGCCAGTCGTGCATTCTTGCTGTTGTCACCACTACACAGACTATAAACTCCAAAGAGCACAGCCCCTTTTTCCTTTGCTGGTCATGTTATGTATTGGTAAGGCATATTCACGTATGGAGAAAAATCTAGTTATTTCCATGAAAATTATTACTTCCAGAATAGTTTCTCTGGAAATCTAAATGACATGACTATCAAACTTTTGAATTCTGGGGTGTTACTCTTCCCTTTTTTTCAGTTCTAATTTGTACCGACTTTGTTCCACCTAAAATGCAATTGGAGCACCCACCTGCCCACAGTAAAGCTCTACTGAATTTCCATACTGCTTCTAGCTTTTTCTTCCTCTTTTAAAAGACTGATGCTTCCTGATTGTTTGGATCCTTCTTGTCCACCTAAGTGGCCCTGATCTTTTTAAACTAGTCATTTCCATTGCCCCCCCCGACATAATGGTATGAATTCCTTCCTCTCATTTATCAATGTAGTGTGATTTAAAAGGGGTGGAAAAGGAAATCTTTATCTCTCTTTTCAAATGTAGTTTACAAATAAAACTTCTTAGAGAGCATTCTAATCCTTGTTATTGAATAAGGAATCAGGGATTGGGAATAGTTCAAATGAGAGCCAGTGTGGTTTAGGGGTTGAGTGTTGTACCCTGAAAGAACAGGATTCAAATCTCCACTCAGCCATGGAAAGCCACTGGGCGTCCTTGTGGGCAAGTCACATCCTCTCAGCCTCAAGGGAAAGCAAAGAAATCTTACTAAGAAAACTCAGTGATAGGATGGTTGTAGGGTCATGATAAGTGTGAAATGACTTGAAGGCACAAAACATCTTGGCTGAGGTCATCCAGTGAGTTTATGTGGCTCAGCATGGATTCAAACCCTGGTCTCCAGAGTCATAGGCCATTTCCACATGGGGGTAAAACTCCGCCTCCAGACGATGGGAGACGGACGTCGTTCACACCGCCGGGCGATCTAGTGCGGTTGGAAAAGGTGAGGCTCCACACCTCCAACCGCTCTAGTGCCGCTCGAGTGCTGCCGCAAGGGTGGCGCTGCGAGTTTTTTAAAAACCACCTTCCCAGGTGGTTTTTATGAAACTCGCCCGTACTAATCCGCCGCTGCTCCCGGTGTGAACCTGCAGAGACACATTAGTGCGTCTCTGCAGATCTGCCTGGGGGCGGGCTTCCGGCTGGCGCGCTGCCCTGATTGGCGGAGCGCCGCCGGAAGCCGCCAGCCGCCATTTTGGGCGCCGCCGAACGTCGCCGAAATTCGGCGGTGTGTGGAGCGGCGGAGCCGCGCTCCCCACAGGGACGGAGCAGGGGCGGAGAAAACCGCACGCAGGTAATCTCCGCCCCTGTGTGCGCCGCCCCGTTTGGGCTCCCCAAGTGTGAAAAGGGCCATAGTGCAACACTCTAACCACTATACCACGCTGGCTCTCTAAAACAATGTTACAATACAATAATTGTGTAACTATTACTATGACCATGATCGTGTCAATTCAGAAGCAAGTCCCACTAGGTCCAATGGGGTTTACTCCCAAGTAAGTAAATTAAGGACTGCAGGCCAAGGATTAAATCAAGGCTTGGATTCAGGTAGTCTTCCAGGTGCTACTGAACTACAATTCCCATTATTCCTCCCCACTAAGTGCTCTAGTATGGCCTCTTGGACATACACTCTCAGCCCCAGAAAACCTTAGGGTCACCATAACTCAGAAGTGACTTGAAGGCACACAGCAACAACCAAAATCCTCAGCCAGTAGCATAGAGCCAACTGAGTCAATGGGATTTGCATATATGTGTTGATTTGTCATTCAGCAATTGGTTCAATGGGTCTACTCTAATTGGGGCTAACAACCTAAGGCCATTTCTGCACTAGCCTGTTATAGCGCTATGATTCCACTTTCAACATCCTATGGGAATCCTGGGGTTTGCAGTTTAGGGAGGGGCCCACCAGCCCTTTTCCGAAACTGCAAACCCCAGGATCCCATAGGATGTTGAAAGTGGAATCATAGCACTATAACAGGCTAGTGCAGAAACGGCCTAGGTCATTGGATCTCCCAAACGTTGAGGCGCCACAGATCTTGTTGCAGTTTGCCCTTCAATGAAGTCTGAAAACAACCACTCGCACTTTGTAATTAATCTGAAACGGCTGTTCTAAACACCCTAAAGGTACTAGATCCCCTCTGGTAGTGGAGGCTAAGCAGGCTCAGCCCTGGTTAGTAATGGATGGGAGACAGCCAATGAGTACCAGGTACTGTAGGAAGGAAGGAACAAGCAAAACCACCTCTGAGCGTTCTTTGCCAAAGAAAAATCTATGGGCCATTCGCACTACACTTTTATAGCGCTATGATTCCACTTTCAACCTCCTATGGAATCCTGGGGTTTGGGGAGTTTAGGGAGGGGCATTTAGAATTCTCAGCCAAGGAGCTCTTTGGCCTCAGGAAACTACAAGCCCCAGAATTCCACCAGATGCTGAAAGCGGAACAATAGCGCTATAACAGTGTAGTGTGGAAAGGCCCTATGAACTTCATGGGGTGGCCGTAACAGGCAACTTGGAGGCGCCAAAAGATGAGCATCCCCGCGGAATCCTAACAGGGCTCTGGCAACCGAGGGGGGGTCGCCCCCCACCGCATTCCTCTCCCTCGCCGCCCCCATATTCTCCGGCTGCGCCGACGGCTCCCTTTCCATAGGCGCTCTGGCGTCAGCAGAGGACGTCTTAAAGGGAAAGGCCGCGGCGGAGTGAGTGTGGCGGCAATATCTCGCATTTTCCTCCCGCGTCCCCGTTTGGCGGGAGGCGCCGGAGCCACGCCGAGCGTAGCTGTGCCGGAGCACTTCCCCTTTAAGGTTGCCGCGGCGACGTTTCGCCGAGTGAGAGCGAGGCCCATTGACGTCAGGCCGGGCGGCGATTGGCGGACAGAGCCGCGTTTCCGGTGGGAGCGATTGCTGAGGCAAAGAAGGAGGCGGCGGCGGCGGCAGCAGCGGCGGCCGAGGCCACAAGTCGGGACGGGGAGGACGCCGACGCGGAGGGGGAGAGGAGGAGGAGGAGGAGGAGGAGGGGGAAAGGAAGAGAGGCCCAGCGGGGGAGCCGCCGTCCGGACCCGTAGTAAGTCCCGCTGGGCCCCCGAAGGCAGGGGAGGCGCCGAGCTGAGGGAAGGGAGGGACGGGTGCCCTGAGGGAGGTAGTGGCGGCGGCGGCGGCGGCGGCGGCGGCAGCAGAGGCCTTCTCCCTCCGCCTGCCCTCTCAGGTGAGGCCGGGGGTGAGGGAGGGGGACCGAGGGGGGGTTCCTGTCAGTGGTTGAGGGAGAGGGGGACGGTTGAGAGGGAGGCCCGGGCCGCGAGGAGGGGGAGAGAGAGGCGAAGAGGGGCGGCTGAGGTGGAGCTGGCTTCGTTTTCGGAGCGCGGGGGCCGAGGGGGATGAAGGGTCTTCCTCGGGGGGGGGAGGGGACCGTCGGGGGGGGTCAGCTCCAGACGGGGGTGTCGGAGGAGCGAGGGAAGCGCTTCAGAAGCTTGCAGGCTGGAGGTGGGGAGGGGAGGGCGACGCCACCCAGGCAGAGAGAAGCGCTTGGGTGGGAAGTGCCCCTGGTTTTAAGAAGGGGAGGAGGGCTGTATTCCTCCCTGGGAGCAGAACCCCCTCCCTCCCCCCCCCGAGACAAAGCAGGGGAAGGGTTTTCCGTGCTTCCCGCATTCTCAGGGAGCGCCGCTTGGTTGGAGGAGGGATTTCCTGGAGGGAGCCGGAGGTAGTTGTTTGATCTCAGGGGGGACTTGATTTTGGGGAGAGAGAGTAATGTTGGGGGTGCATCTGGTTGATACAGGCGCGGCGGGAGCGGGGGGGGACAAGGGGAGGGAAGGAAGTACCGAGTTTATAGTTGAAGTGTCGTTCAGGCTGTTCAGAAATGTCGAATTAAAACTTGTTCTTTCAGTTGTTTTTTTTTTTAAAAATGTGTCATGTGGGTCCCCAGTAGGTCTCAGGTTCTGTATGAATGAAACAGAAGCGGAGAATTGTATCTATTATCTAGAGAAAATCTTCTTTCCGTAGCTGACGCTGTCTTTGAAATAGCCCATAATTGTTGAACTACTGAGATTTCCTCGTCCTGGGAAAATGAGCTGCAAATGAACCGCTTTACTTTCTAATCTGGGACATGCTTTTTGGGCTCTTGGGTTCCTTTTGGTACACAAGCCAGAGGGGCGTTAATTGGAGAAAGGTAGGAAGGAGTGATTCAAGACTGTTGTAGCTTTCAAGACGTCTTTCTCCGATAAGGTTCCTTCCTTAGGTGTGCTACAGTACTTTACACTTAGTTTTTCAGAAATTGTCAATACTCCATCACCAGATCCCTTAGAATTTTTCCATATTAGGTTCACATTCTCCCTATTGGATGTTTAGATGTGGTTACAAATTATTGTTTGAGGAATTCTTGGTATCCCAGTTACCTCTATCAAAAAGGCAACCCTTTCAAATCATACAGTGATCTTGAAAACCCTATAAGGACATGGGCCTAAATCCATTTGCTAGTTTCAACTGGAATAGGTGCACTGAATCAGTTGCTTGAATGGTAAACAAGCAGTTAGGTTTGGATCGATGAGGAATTAATTTAGGCCTCAGAACCTGCTTGAAGAAGTTTGTTGTTCACATGGGGAATACTGTTAGAAACCCAAAGTTCTTAGTCATGTGAATTCCCAGTTGCTGAGGGCATCTGGCTGTAGAATACCTTGGGGTTGTTTCCCCATTAAAATGAACAGTCTGAAGTGGCTAGTGAAGACTTCTGTTTTACTTAGTGGCATGATTTACAGAGCTGAGAATATTTGAGAGAGAACCTTCTGGACAGTACTTTTAGAGCTATGTTCGAGCACTACTGTTTGATGCTGGCTATCAGCAGTGTAAATGCTTTTTTCCACACACTAATTTGCAGGCTGTCATGGAGCCATGGAATTACTCTTGGGCCACTAATTAGAGCATTTATTACTGACCTTCGTTATGCAAGTTGTCAAAACAAAAGGGTAACTCTAGAGCTGCAGGGCAGTGTAATGTAAATGCCACATGTGTGCGTGTGTGCTGTTTGAATAGAAACAAGTGTACTATAACCTTTAGACTGTTTTTAAGAATTACAGATGACAAGAATTGCAGTATGCTTGGGGTATAATAGGCAATTCAGGTGTACTGTAGTCTTTAGACTCTTTGCAAGGATTACAGATACCCATAATGCAATTCATTTGGAGTGTACAACATCATTCACCATTATCTTTAATTCCCATATAAAACTTACCAACAGTAATCAGAGACGGATGTTTGTTATCACAAGTATATTGCCATATGTGCAGTGTATCTAAATATGTTGCCTAAGAAAGTATGTATTAATAGGACAGTAACACTTGGGAGTTTCAGTTATTCACTTTCTTACTTCCTTCTTGAAAGGTGATACTGGGATCAACAGCCTCTCCTGTAAATTCTGTGCATACCTGTAGTTCTTGCTGTTATAACTGCATCTCACGTAAGTGCTGAGCAATTGGAAAATACACTCTTACTTTCATAAAACCTTATTTTTATAAATTGTTTGCAAAATGAATTATTAAATGTGTTTATTTACTAATCGTTGCAGTTTTGTTTTAGAAAAAAGTCTATTTGGAAACTGGCGTTAATTGCATTTTAGAAAAATCTTTAGTTTGTGTTATCTGATAGGTACTGTTAGGAAACATTTGATTTGTGAGGTTCTGAAGGCAACCTTCATTTATTTCTGCTGTTACAGTTTTTTTCCCCGCCCCAAGTACTGTTGGCCCACAGCACAAAGAGAAGAACTGAGTACCAGATCATTTTGGAAGCCCATAGTGTTTCCATTGCTACTAATTAGCTTCAAATAAGTTGCTGTCTGGTTGCTGAAGATTTTAATATGATAATATTAACAAGGCAGCAGAACATCTTTCTTGAAGTGTTTTAAACATGCTTTTCTTTCAGAAACCAACAATGGCAACTTCTAGCAGCACCAGCAGTGAGGAGGAGCGTAGCCTGCGTGAATGTGAACACTATGTCCAAAAACACAACATCCAGCAGCTCCTGAAAGATTGCATCGTCCAGCTATGTACAGTGCGCCCTGAGAGACCCATGGCATTCCTCCGGGAATACTTTGAAAGACTGGAGAAGGTAAAAAAAAAAAGCCTGAAAAACGGTGAAGAGTAGCATAACTATTTTCAGAATCAGTTAAAATAACTTGAAATGAATGCTATTTTAGGCCTGGAGTATGTCAACATTTCTTGCTTTTTCAAAAACAAAAGTACGAATCATGATTTAATTTTATGGCTAGAATACAACTATGTAGTATTGTTTTCATAAATGAAAATGAGAATTTGGAGTAGAATAGGCTGTGGGAAAACTATTCATAGATCACTTCTAGTTATGAGATGTTGGAGTCATGGATGGATTTATAGCCAAAATTTCTCTTTGTCTCTTCAAGTTTTTTTTTTTATGTAAAATATTCGAAATCTGTTGCTTTACACCCAAACCCTTGTTTTTTGGTCAGCCATGACACCAGTTTTGAGACTGGAAAGGAAAAGGCTGGGGCCTTGTGCACTGCTAAGACGTTATGGGAAATGGTAGCCCGAAATATGTGGTAGGCCAAAGGTTCCCTATTCCTGCTGCGGACTTTTGTGTACAGCTGATATTGCTGTTATACTAGGGGAATGAATCATTTAGTAGAAGTAGTTTAATAAATAGGACATCTTCCCATAATCCACCTTGTATATTTGTTTCATAACCATAGAATTATCTTTCTTTGGAATTCATATATTATGAGAAATAAACCTGACTTGGATTACCATGTATACAACTTAAAGAAATGAACAAAAATCCTGTTTCCTTCATATTTTGAAAAGATAGGGGAACAGTAGCCTTCCAGATATTATACTACAACTGCCATCATCCCTGACCGTTGGCCATGCTGTCTTAGGTAGATGAGGGTTGAGGTGCATTAAAATAGGTTGCTTCTGACCTTGCTTTTGAGGTAAATACAGTTGTTAAGTGCATTAACCAGGACCTTCCTGTAGCATTATTTGTCATCATGAAAGGACCAACCCTTTGGGATCTGGACAACTTGAGTCTCCTCCAGTGAGGAGACTGGGAAAATGGGATGCCTAGCACGTATCTCTCTGACCTTATCTGTATGAAGGCTGTGTTAAAATTTGCAATGAAGACTCTCATTGGCGTAATATTGGAAACTGTCAGAGCAAAAGTGAGTCTAGGAAAATTGATCCATACAGTTTTGCTTTGCTGCAACAAAAGAATTATCAAAGATGCAGCCACTCTCCTTTGGCCACTATCTCTGTATGCACAAATGCAAGGTCATACAAAGCCTTGCATCCTATTTATAGTCAATGGATGCAGCGCGTGTGTGTCTGCACTGTTATAGGCATGTGCATGTGGTGTCCATTAACTGTACCAGGATGTGATGCTTTGCATTTTTTTTATGTGGGGGGTTCATGGAACGTATTGTCTGCATAGACAGTGGGCACTCCATACCAGTAAGTGGGTGTGTTGAATGAAATCTTGCCATTGGAATATCATGGTCTTGTTTGTATGGAGTGTTGTGTGTGTAATCTGTAGGTTTGGTCTAGCACTTTTTAAAAGACTTGTGTTGTCATCTGGTAAGTGTTGTGGCTGTGCAGCAGGACCATGAGAAATATTTTTTCCTCTTGTTCTTTGCTGTGTCAGTAACAGCTTCTCCCATCACTGTGTCAACATTCTGTGGAAGGAGAGAAGGTCAGCAGCATTCATGCCATGGCAGCTGATGACTTAAAGGCAAATCATAAGACCAATATTTAATGATTCCTGCAGTCACTGCTAATTGTTAGATTAAAGCATGTATCTTCCCATGTTAAAAGTATGATAATTTGTTTTGGGTAGGAGACGAATATCTTATAATTTGGGTGCCTGTACTTTTTGATGCGGCCTTGACAATGTATATATGAACACGTAATGGTTGTGGTTATTTAAATCTTGTGAAGCATCCAGCTTTGCATTTTGATTTGATTCAAAAGTTGGACTGTATAATTTTTCTAAGAGCATGCAAATGTTTGTGAGCTTTAGCTTTCTGTCTTGAAGCCAGAGGTGTCTTGAGCTAGTGGAAGGGACTTTCCACTCAAGCAAGGACCACTGCCAAATTCTGACAACTTCTGTTGTCATCCTGTAGTTCCTTTTACCCTATCTCAGCACCATTCTAGAGCATCTCTCAATCCTCAGAGGGCTGGAGGCATAGGAAGAACAAAGACCCAGTGAACAGGGTTGTACGTATAAGTCTGGAGTTGCAAGAATAATCAGTTGAATTGATAGATTAATAATTTGAAGTTTTAATTGTCCAATTATATTTAAACAGTTGAAGCCTTGCCAGTTTGTTTTTTAGGTTTGTGTTCAGTGAAAATACATAAATGATTTTTGCTCAGAATAATGGAAAATATATTTTGTTTAACTGAAATTTAGTTTATAGTTCTTGTTATTTTACCTAAAAGAGCATATCCCACAGTTCAGGGGTAGCTATAGTTTACAGAGGAATGATATTATGTAAAACTTAACTGATCTTCTAACCATTTTAATTACAATTATTTTTTTAAACTGTTGGTCAATGCTTGTAAATATCAAGTGAACAATTACAGTTCCCCCCCCACATTCACTACTGTTTGGGGTGCAGGACCCCTATAAACATGGAAATATTACATATATCAAAATGTGTGTGTGTGTGTGTGTGTATGTCTGTGGGAAGGTGGCCAAGCTTACACAAAACTTACACAAGCTTACACAAAACAAAAAATCATGCCCCCTTGATAAACCTTTACTGCTTATATATTTCTGACAAAATGGAAATTGCTTTTTTCTGTTACACCTGACATAGGGAAATATGAACAAAATATCAAAAGAGAATCTTATCTTGCTCATCTCTTTACTAGTGAATGAAATAAAGGTATATGATTAAAGGAGGGTTACCTATAGAAGAACCTGGGAGGGGAGAGGGAATTTTTTGCATATTGTGCTGTGCTTTGGAGCAGGGATAACCAGTGAATGGAGCACTTTGCCTCTGCCTGTTCCATGCATTTCTTGAAACATGAGAAGTCTTCCCAAGCTACAGGGCTTGTGTGGCAGCCCTTGTTCCTGCTGATGATTAGTGGATACTGTATGCCTGTAGATAAATTGAAATACAGGGTAAAATAGGATATAAGGATTGAAAAATAGTTTATTAACAAACACTTAAATATGAGTTCCAAGAAGAAGTATGTTGATCATCAAGCTGTTGCAGCAACAACCTGCTTGTATTACATTTATCTCCTTTTTTGCTAGCTTGTAAATATATCAGTATGTAGTAAAAGCTTACTTGAAGAGAGATAGAAACAGACTACATATAATTCTTAAGCAATTATGCATATCTAATTTTTGGCAGAAGTAGGTGGGGTTTGGACAATGATTTCCTCTCTATCCCTCACTTTAATTTAAACTTAATTGAAGTTGAAGTTTGGTGTACGCATACTCATAGTTGCAAGCTTCTTCCCTGAGAACCTTCTTGACCTGCACCTAACTGGTCAGAATTGTTTGAGGCAGACGAAGCTTAAGTCTGTAATGGAATAATCTTTTTGTTATAGCTTAACTGAGGATTAGTGTCTGCTTTATACCATTTCATAAGTTCTTTGTTGGGGTGGAAATTGTATGGCCCTCCAAGTATCACCGAACTGCAAGTTCCATCAGCTCTAATAAGCATAGGCAGTGGTGAGGTATGCTGGGAGTTGTCAACAACCACTACTTGTCAACAAATAAATGAAATTCAGATTGCTCAATACATGAATTTGAGATTTAGAGTCTCTTGCAAGGACCTCAGTTTTGTAAAGAACTCCATGATAAAAGACCACAAAAAGCTATAGCAAAGTCTGGCTCACCAGAAATATAGTGTATATTTTCTATTAGTGTTCCTTTATCAGCATCTTGCGGTACCACTTTACTGCCAGCTTTACAGGGTTTTCTGGGGCTGAAAGTGTATGATGTGTCCAATGTTACCCTGTAGGTTTCCATAGCTGAACATGAATTGAACAGTGGTCTTCAGGGTTGTAGTCCAGTATTCAAACCATTATATCACACTGGCTCTCAGAAGGATCTCTTCTGGGCCTAAAACAGCTCAGGGAAGGCTGAAATTTGGTATGCTTGATACTCCCTAGAGGGCCTGGGTGGGCATTTTGAGTGATAGCACTATTTAAAATACATTGTGCTGTCTCTTCAATCAATAAAGCCTTTTACTAACTAATAATAGCCCTTTGAGTCTTCAGAAATAGCTCCTGATCCAAAGAGTGTGATAATCTTTGAAGACCAAGTTTTTTAAAAGCTTTTGAGGATGAATAGTTATAGACGGAATCCCTTCCCTCAGATTAGACCCGGGAGTCATGTTTTCTTCCAGATGCTGTGTTACCGCAACTCCTGGCACTCTTTACCATTGACTATGCTGGCTGGGGCTATTGAGATTTGTGCTCTAATAAAATCTGGAGTATTCCTGATTTCCAAGCCTGCATTTCCTTTCAGCCAATTATTTGTGACTAAATATATGAGTTTAGGTAACTTGTCTGGCCCAAACTTTGTTTTAGTGTCGTCTTCTGCTTGGAAATCAGTCCAATGAAGCTGCCCCTTTTAAAGTTGATTCTAGCTGTTCTCCTGCCCCTTTTAAGGTTGATTGTAGCCATTCTCACATGTGAGGATGTTGAAAAGATGCAGAGGTGATATGATTTGCAACATGCATTTGTTTTGAATTTTACTCTTCAGGTGTAATAAGACTGATTCTAAACTAGATGACCTTTTAACAGTATGATTTTATTCCAGCATGATTATCACTATAAAGTGTCTTTTGAGGAACCGGTATCTTGGTTTAGCTTCAGTTATAATACAGAACATGGCAAAAATGAAGGTGTGTAATATATTCAAAAACTCATGCCCTGCCAGAAAGCCCAGCAAGAGACATATTACATTCTCATGTAATCTTCTGTAGGTTTAATTTTGCCTTTAGTTATAATTGTTTGTTTATTTAAGTTTACAAGGAGAAAATCAAGCATCTGATTTAAAATCCCTCTGGTTATATCTTAATGAATTCCTTGTTCCATATCTGATAAACAGATAAAATTTGCATGTTTTTAATTTTTAGACTTTAGTGATTTTCTTATAGTTAGTATTTACTAATACGAGCAAGTTTGGTTTTTAAATTGTTTTTAAAGATTTTACTAAAACAAACATAACCAACAGACTGCATTTAAGATCCAGTACATTGAGGTGTAAATGTGTACCAGATCTGATGGAAGTTGGAATGGTGTTTATCTGGAGTAGCCCTTACATTTTCAATTAACTTCTCCATCAGCATGATGTTTCGGATGCTATCTAATCACTGAGAAAGTGACAAGGCATTTAAAGGCAATTTTTAAATTATATGTTGTCTCTAAATGTACTGCCAAATGTAAATGCACAGTCAATTGTTTATGAGAAAGAGACTCATTTGCATTATCAAAAAGACACAGTAGTTCCAACTCTGGTAATAAGATGGTTTGTGATGTAATTTTACTGATTTCCGCAAATACCAAATTCCAGAAATGAAGTATGTACGATCATGACCGCCACATGTGGTGGTAAAACCTCACTTACCACATTGTTGCCAATGATATCCATTTGACCATTTAGAAAATACTTTTGGTTTCACAGGGGTTCAGTACCACTGATTTATTACTTTTATACATTACTCTTTTGATGTTTGTTGGACCTTTAAATTACAGGTTTTTTCCGGACAGAATCTGGGTTGGGTATACCCAAATAGTTTTGCAGGATTATTTTTTTCCCTAGGTTATTAGAAAAAGTAACTGATATTAGACATTTAAGGCTATGCCTTTTAATATCAGTTTCACTTGTAGTGTGAACTGTTCAAACGGTAGTAATTTCCTTCTTGCTTGTTTTTGAATTTCAGATAAATAAAATAGGTTATTTACAGAATTTGGAACCAAAAAGGACTTGCTTTTGCAACTGAATACCAATTTTCTGAAGAGACCAATTAAATAAGTCCTTAAATCTGTATAGTCCTGCCTGTTTCGAAAATCTAAATTGTTTCTATTTGTCTATATTAACAAATGAAAGATGACACAGAAATGGTATCAAAAGCCATAGAGTAGGAATTAATTTTCCCTGCCACAGTCTCCAGATTATAAGAGCAACTGGGTTATAATTTATCAGGATCAGTTTCTTGATATTGTTTGTAATATCACTCCTAAGTATTTTATGGAGTCCAAAGAGACCAGAATGTTTGTTAACAATTATACATTATTTTTATCTTTTTTAGAAAAAATTAAGACTGAATATTTTTTATTTTTTAAAATTAATTGACATATCTGAAGCATCACAAAATTCTTTTGATATTTTAAGAACTCTAGACATTTCAGCCTTTGAGACTGAGATGGCAAATTATCTGCAAAGCAGACAGTGATTACCACTGATTTTAACCCCATGCATTTCTGGATCTGGTCATATGACAGTGTTAGAGGTTCCATAAAATTGCAGAGAGGATATGAGAAAGTGGGCAACCTTGTTTGGTTATCCTGCCCATTCCAGTAGGATCAGAATCCATCCCATTTGTTCTGATTATAACTTTATGGTCTGTGTATAATATTTAAAATTTAACAAAAAAATGTCACCAAAGTCCATGAATTCATAAAGCTTAAACAAAAATTTCCATTCCACCCTATCAAAGGCTTAGAATCATAGAATCATAGAAATGTAGAGTTGGAAGAGACCACACAGGCCATCCAGTCCAACCCCCTGCCATGCAGGAACACCCTCAAATCAATCCCGACAGATGGCCATCAAGCCTCTGCTTAAAAACCTCCAAGGAAGGAGCCTCCACTACACTCCGAGGCAGCAGATTCCACTGCCGGACAGCCCTGACTGTCAGGAAGTTCTTCCTGAGGTTCAGGTGGAATCTCCTTTCCTGCAACTTGAATCCATTGCTCCTTGTCCTGGTCTCTGGAGCAGCAGAAAACAAGTCCCCTCCTTCCTCTACGTGGCATCCCTTTAAATATTTAAACATGGCTATCATGTCCCCTCTTAACCTCCTCTTCTGCAGACTAAACATACCCAGCTTAGTAGCATTAAAAGATGCAATAACCATCTTATAAGATTTTTTATGATTACCATAATAAAATATGAATTGGATTGAAAATGTATCTATATTTAACAAACTTATGCTGACCTTTATGGATTTATGAGCCTATAATATCATTTATGAGCCTATAATATCATTTATTTATGAGCCTATAATATAATATTAGCTATTGGCTAATATGCAAGTGAAAAGTTTGGGATCCTGGTTCAGTCAGGTTATGGGGAGGGAACAGTCTAGCTCCTCTAATTCTTTAGCAGATTTAGGCAGTAAAATGATTCTTGCCAGTTTATTAAGCAAATTATTTGAAATTAATATGTAATCTAGTCTGCAATATGTCCTATGTCTGTGAGAGAAGTAGGAATAGTCGCATTCAGCAGTGCTCAATCCAGTGCCATGAATCAGCTAGATCAAGTTCTTGAAAAATACAGGGTGTCCAAAATTATCTTTACAATTGCTGTTCCATATAGAATTGAAATTGTAAAGATAATTTTTCAGACATGCTTATTCTTAATGCCAGTTTCTCAAGTTAATGAAGTGCCACTATGATCTATAGGCTCTGCTGTGGCATTTAGATCACCTCCAAGAATTAAGTGTCTCTCCTGGATGGAAGCCTATCAGCAACTGAAGAATATTCCAAATATAGGTGTCAGATGCAGTGTTAGGGCAATATATTGAGCAAAGTGTGAACATAATACCACCTTCTGTTTGGCCCCTTATAATGGCTCTTTGAGACTGCCAAAAGTGCCAGCAAGACAAAATAATTTTTTTCCTGATACTCCTTTAATCATCTCCTCTGCAGCCTTCTTAGAACCTTGTGCTGTGTGTGAGTGTCCAAACTGTAGGGCAGGCAGCAATCTAGAAGGCCCCCCCCTTCTGGTGAGTCTCTTGAAGCATCAGTATATCTGGGGATCTTACCCTTCCTTTAGGATTTTTTTGAATCCTCATTCTGACTGCTTAGCCCGTTAACATTGAGAGAGGTAATGTTCAGAACAGGTATTGTGGTAGGATCAAAAACACTGCTTTAATTACTGGTGTAAGAACAAAGAAACTGGATTTCCAGTGCACCTCAATTTGCAAATAATTCAAAAAACAAGAAACAAAAATAAAACTGGTAAATACAAAAACAAGCCCTATTTTAATGTGGGAGGGGAGCTCATAGTAAGAACTCCTAGGCCTTCTCCTGAAAAGGAACAGGCTGCCTTGAAGCAAACTGCAGGGTGTTAATGTAGGACTAAAAGAGGACAGAGGGTTTGGCTAGCAGTTGATTGCCCCGTCTGCATTAACATTGGAGTAGTAAAAGCACCAGCATGGTGTAGTGGTTTGAGCATTGGACTATGGCCTTGAAGACAGGGTTTGATTCCCTGCTCAGCCATGGAAACCCACTGGGTGACCATGCGCATGTCACATACTCTCACCCCCAGAAAACCCCATGATGGTTTTGCCTTAGGATCTCCATAAGTTTGAAATGACTTGAAGGCACACAACAACAGTAAAATTGCAGGTAAAAGAGAAAAAACCCAGTAAACTTCTCATGCAAAGGGCTGATTGTGTAACCTGACAGCCTTAAAGTAATTTCTTCCAAGATACGCTGCCTAAATACCCTATATTCAAGCTAAGAAGGGTCAGCTCTGGTTAGAGATTGAGTGGGAGGCTGCCAATGAATACCAGATGGTGTAGGCTCTATTTCAAATTAAAGAATTGGCAAAATCACCTCTGAGTATTCATTGCCTAAAAAACTCTGTAAAATTTATGGGGGCGCCATAGGTTGGCAGGCAGCTTTAAGGCACATACACACAGAAACACAAACACAGTTGTCTGCCTTTTACTTCCCAGGACCTCTTTTTGGGACAGTGATTTTGCTCCAAAATAAGCACTGAAAAGAAGTTTCTCTATGCCCCAGTAGATCTTGGCCCATTCCAGGTCTGGGTGTACAAACAGAATACTCTCCTGCACTGAGTATAAGAAGAATATGTGATTAGTCCTGTGTTTGGTGACTGGAGATTACATAAAACCAGCCATCCTTTTAAGCACCGTCATACTGCCTTCAAACAAGTTTCCACTTAAGTAGTATTAAGATTAATCCTTGTTATGTCCCCACTAAAAATAGCATTTATTATTGATTGTCTTAGAATACTTTTCATTCAGAGTAGATAAACAAAAACCCATGTTGCATAGTGGATAGCTGTTGAAACTTAAACTTGGATGGCCTGGGTTCATTTGCTTGCTTTGGAATATTCTGTGTTTTATGTCCTGAATGCTATTGGTTAGTCCTAACAAGTAGAGATGAACTTTTGAATCAGTTATTAAATAGTGAGTTAATACTTAACATAAATCCCATTGATTAACTTGGTATGCTCTATGTGGGACTAGCAGCAGGATTTAAGTTTATGCCTTTTAGGCATACAATCTCAAAACTGCATGTGTAGATGAGTTATTTGGGAAGCAGATAAATCTGGTACATCTGCTTATCAGAAGTGACTGCCATTTCATATCAAATGCAGATTTAGTAGCCCACCTGCGGTCGTGTAATGTGTGCTGAATCCTTAGCCTGCTGTGGTATGGGGCACTCACAGCTTGGCCTGCCATGATTTTGTTTGAAAATAAGTGAGAACATGCAACTCATTGTAAAATGGAAGTAATACCCAACTGTGAAAAAAAAATCTTGAGTCTAAAAGATCTCTTTGCTTCCTTACTGAGTCCATTAGGAAAAAGTACACACAAGATAGGTTGAATCTTTAGATTATTTTAAATAGTGTTGATCCTTACAATCAGTAGAACTTTTTCATTACTCCTTTGTTAATGTCGTGTAAGCACAGGCCAAGATTAACATTTTACCAAGTATGTAAAATGACCTCCATCTTAAGATCAAAACAATCTGTAGCTAAGAACGATTGTGGCTTAATTGCTCAATTCCTTGTTCAGGCAACCATGTTCGTTCTTCCTTCTACCTAATTTCTGCCTAACTCAGAAAAATTATATACTGTGTTTTGAACATTTGTTTTAATAAAAGGCAGTCTGTAACAGCTTTGAGGAATCATAGTAGTTTTTGACACCTCTGTATTCAAATCCTCCACAAATGTTTAGAGTCTTATTTAGAGTAAAAATGGCATACTACTTTTTGCACGCCTTATGACGACAAGTTCCACTGTGGGAACTAGGAGGCTCTTTTATATGGAATCATATCATTGCTACATTTAGTCTAGTAGTCAGCTGTTATTGGCTGCAGCTCCCCACACTTTCAGGCAGGATACTGTTCTATCCATAACTGAAAACTCTGATATCTCCTACTCATGTGCCATCTACATAATAACCAGGCAGGGCTAACTTTGCTTAGCTTCTAAAATCAAATGAGATTCAGGGTGGTATAATGGTAAGTTATAAGCTGAACTTTCAGGCTATGGCATGTCTTAATTACTGCCTTTGAAATGACTGTAACAGTTTGGTTGCCGCTGTGCAAATGCTTTGGATGGTAGTATAGAACTATTTTCTTCTCTTTCAGGAAGAAACAAAACAGTTTATGAGTCAGCAGAAAGCCAGCTCTCGCACAGACTCACGTGAAGATGAGATTTCTCCACCCCCACCCATGAACCCAGTGGTAAAGGGCCGCAGAAGGCGTGGTGCTATCAGTGCAGAGGTTTACACAGAAGAGGATGCAGCCTCTTACGTTAGAAAGGTGTGACATCCAGTTATTCCATCTTATGTCTCATTATCCAACTTCTTTCTATATCTAGGCCAAATACCAAGTAGCAATCATCCCCTCATATAGATATACTAGGCTAATTAATTCCTGACTTGGTTGTGGCTACTTGTATTCTCTCACATATACTTGGATTTTTGTTTTATAGTTTGATGATGGAGTGAGTAATAAGTAAAAAGATTCTTGGGTTGGAGGAAGTAAGTCTGCTTTCCTGATTCTGTCATGTTTGCCTTATTAATTTTGGCCATGACTCATAAATAGCAGATCTGGCAACCTCTCAGGAAGGACAACTGTGAGGGAGGGCAATTGCTGCTTTCTGGGGTTATTTCCAGAATCCAGGCAAATGTGCATGATCATCTGTTTTTTAAACTTGGAAAATTGTACTTATTTCTCAGATTACCAGTTGTTTTGTGTAAGATGAAAATTCCTGCCAGAAGTCACTTCCATGAAGGAAATGCATGTTAAGTGCAAATATATATCTCTTTAATATTGTAAAAAAAGACTACAAAAAGGCTTTTAAATGCTATTAATCGTTGTAAGAGCCCTCATTTTATGTACTTTCTAAAATCACTGTAAGGGCACTCTTTTTATAATAAAAGAGTAAACAAAATAATGAGGTTGAGGTGGGGAACAAATGATAGCAGAATGTTGGCTTGTTGTTGGAAATGGATTTGTTTCTGCTTCTGGGATAGTTCAACTTGGTTGTTTTCTATACTGTAGGTTATTCCAAAAGATTATAAAACTATGGCCGCTTTGGCAAAAGCCATAGAGAAGAATGTGCTTTTTGCTCATCTTGATGACAATGAAAGAAGGTAAGAAGTCTCTTAATTTAGATCTGAATCTTGTGGTTTTTTATTTGAACAAAAAAGACCAGCATGTAGGGGATAACTTTCAGCACAAATAGGCTATTTAGGAATGATTTATGGATATGATATGTATGTTATAACTTTTACTGAAAGTACTGCATTTTCCCACCAGTTTTCTGATCTGGCCAGTTCAACTACACAGAGAAGTTTTTTGGTCCCTTATTTAATGTCTGGAAGTTGCAAAATAACACAGAGAGAGCTTTATATACACAGAGTTATTGATATTGCCACTACAATAGTGATGGTGTGGGGTATGGTGCAGAGGAGAACATTAGGGTACAAATGGCTTGTGCTGACCGACATTTTTAATCCGTATGAAAATAAGAAGTGGGAAATAGAGATTACTTGAAGTTTAATTCAGCCAAACCAAACCATTATGCATTTTATCTTGTCTTCATTCTAGAATGTATTGAGCAGTTCTATTTTGGCTTTCTTTGCTATTCACCCTCCCTGATAATGTGGACTAAACTCTTAATAGAGGTGCAGCACATCTGGTCTTCTGCTCAGTAATTCTTAAATCTTTTTTTTTTCCAGTGATATTTTTGATGCCATGTTTCCAGTCACCTATATTGCTGGTGAGACAGTGATACAGCAAGGCAAGTGATATTTGTTATGTAATCTGTTTGCTTGATAGCAAAATATTTAGCTGTTGAAGTGTTTAGTATGTTAATTTGCTTACTATTCATTCATTCCCCAAGGTTTGCTGCAAACACACTAAATTTGCTGCAAAGACACTAAATTGGCTAAATTGTCAGGTGTAATACTCATCAAACTAATATTGCTTAAGTGTAGTTGCTTCAGTGTTCTTCTTTCCAGTCTTTGTGGCCCTATAAAATTTTTTTTTGAGCAGTGGCCTTTCCAGTAGAGGAGTGCTCATAATGCCTTAACAAGGCTTGTTGATCTTGTGTAGATCATGGAAAACTATGGATTACCCTCAAAGTAAAGGGTGTGCCACAACATTTGATTGTCCTGATGCATAACCTGTACTCAGGACAAAAAGAATATGGAGAAATGGAATGGTTTCCAATTGGCAAAGGGGTCAGACAAGGCTGCATTTTATCACCTTATCTGTTTAACTTATACGCTGAACATATTGTACATAAAGCAGGATTAGACTCGGCGGAAAGAGGCATGAAAATTGGAGAAAGGAACATCAACAATTTAAAACATGCTGAAGACACTATACCACTAGCAAAATATAGCAAAGACTTGGAACAGTTACTGGGGAAAGTCAAGGAAGAAAGGGCAAACACAGGTTTACAATTGAACATTAAGAAAACAAAAATAATGACCGCAAATGATTTATATAACTTCAAAGTAGGTGATGAAGACATTGAAGTAGTTACAGATTTTCCATACTTTGGTTCAGTCATTAATCAGAATTGAGACTGCAGTCAAGAAATCAGAAGAAGATTAGAACTTGGAAAGGGTAGCTATGATGGAACTAGAGAAGATCCTGAAGTATAAAGATATATCGTTGAATACTGAAGTTGTCCATGCCATCATATTTCCGGTTTCTACATATGGTTGTGAAAACTGCACAATAAAAAAGCTGGTAGGAAAAGAAATCAACTCCTTTGAAATGTGGTGTTTGAGAAGAGTTCTGGAGCCAGTGTGGTGTAGTGATTTGAACATTGGCTACAGCCCTGGAGACCAGGGTTCCATTCCATGCTTGACCACTGGGTGGTGTTGGGCGAGTCACACACTCTCGGGCTGCCATAAGTCAGAAACAACTTAAAGTCACAAAGCAGTGGCAATAACAATAACAAGAGTTCTGTGGAAATACCACAAGAGTGGACTGCTGGAAATACTAATAAATAAGTCCTAGAGCAAATCAAACCTGAACTCGCCCTAGATGCCAAAATGACTAAACTGAGATTGTTATGCTTTTGGACATATAATGAGTAGACATGACTCACTAGAAAAGACAATAATGCTTGGTAAGGCAGAAGGCAGTAGGAAAAGAGAAAGGGTATGATGCGGGTGGATCGGCTCAATCTGGAAAGCTGCAGCGCTCAGTCTACAAGACTAGAGCAGGGCTGTTGATGGGAAAGTGGTCTGGAGGTCTCTCATACATAGGGTCACCATAAATCAAAGTTGACTTGACAACAGTTAACAAGAAAGACTAGATACCACCTAGTGATCATGTGAGGTGTAATGAAGTACCCCTGTGCTTCTAATATTTCTTCAGGATCATGTAAGAATTCTAATTTGCATGGATATCTTTGAGTTTAAATCTGAAGGAAAATTTGAGTGTTCAAAATTAATGCAGAGAGTAGTTAATGAGAGAGTGAAAATGGTGTCTTGTACTAGGCCTAACGTGCTGCATAATTCAGCTTCTCTAATGCTTCCTTAAGGCAGTAGATTGGAGGTGGGTGACTGTCTCCTTCCATTGTTTATGACCTGCTGCGTTCATCAGCCCTATCCAGCATATCCCAGTAATGGGGGATTATGGGATAGAGTTGCCCACCACTGTAATACTTATTTTTCAACCTGTCCTACATTTTTCTTTAGGTGATGAAGGAGATAACTTCTATGTTGTTGATCAAGGAGAAATGGATGTAAGTTTTTCTAATCTTAATCTACCTCACCTGGATGCTTTTATAATGTATATAGTACTATAGATGACCATAAAAAGAGGAAAGTGTGTATATCCATACTTTTATATTTAAAACAAAGAAATATTTAGCGGCTTGAATCCTGCCCCCACTCTTTAATATGGTAGTTCTTTTTCTGGCCTTGGTTTATTTGTGCATCTTCAGACATTTGGTTGACATGCCACCAACTGTTAATTAAGGTAATGATGAAAACTAAATATAAAATCTGTTTACTGCTTAAGCTAAAGAGATCTTTCAAAATTGTTTTCTCTTGTAGTAGAACACTGCAGTACACATTTCTAATGCAGAGTTATGTGGAAGCAGTAAAATAGCAATGCTATAATCCAGCCTCTTTGTAACTTGATGCTATCTAGATGTGTTGGACAGTAATTGGCAATAGCTAAAAGACTGAGTGCGGGTGTGAAGGCCTGGAAAAAGCTAGAACAATTAGGGGGAAAGCATTTTTCCTCATTTACCACCAAAGCCTTTTTTCCTTTGGGGAAAAAATGTCATTGACTATTTTCTTTTAAAATTATGAATCAAATACTGAAAACAATGTATTTATATATTTACTGCCACTTCAATTATTTCTAAAAACAAAGTAGCAAATAGAGTGATGGATCAAGTAGACTTCCGTAGTACTGTGTGTAGCAGTGCTACGCAAATGATAGTCTGCAAACCAGTGCTGTTGTGTGAGCCTCCATCATCTGCCAATCTGTGGCAAGTTTCCATAAAAGAAGCTGGTCGTAGCTATTGGGCACAAGTATGACACTGGTTCCTGGTAAATGGGTGATGGGAAGCCAGTTTCCCACATCAGATAATCTGAGAAGCACTAAGTATTCATTGTATTTTTTTCCTGGTTTCTTTTTCTCAGTTCGTTTAATTGGAATGAGCACTTTATTTCTGCTTGATGTTGTGGAGAACTAAATGAGGCAGAATAATTTTCTGTCTTTTATTCATGCTGATGGTTTCTTCAGTTATCGCTGTTTTTTCCTTGTGATTATCATTAAGTGTGAAAATCAAAGAAGTTCCTTATATGTCAGGTCCCACTATTTTCATTTGTAACAAAAAAAGTAAATTCAGTTTGTAATTATTTTCTGAATAAAGTGTATTTTTAATATACCAAATATGATCATTTTAATACCAAGCCAAGTTATACATTACACATTTTATGTTTCTGAAGTAACAAAGTGACTTCCACTCTGCAAAGGGTGATCATACTGCATTTTTGATTTTCCTGGAAAGTGCTATTATTTTTTGGAGGAAAAACAAAAAACAGGACAGACTTCCTCCTCACTGGCATTTTACATCTCTAATAGTGTGGGATTGTGAACATTAAACCCTGAAACTTGTTGTGGAAGCCTGTTGCAGTCTTAGACATTTCTAATCAGAACTAAGTCCCACTGAATTATTTTGGTTTTGCTGCCAGAGGAATTGATACAAGATTGCAGCCATTTAGATCTTGAAATAGTATGGCAACTGGTGTACTAAACAGCATATCCTGTGAAATAAAATACTTTATGCTTTTATCACAAAAAAAAAATGTACATGATGCCTCAAGTTTTCTCAAAATAAAGCAAGGAAAACCTTTACAATACGAAGGCTATGGAGTTGATACAAATTTTCAATTCCAACTTCTTCATTCATGGCAAATATATATTAAGTACTAATAACAAATTTACTGTAGTAAAATGGTAGCACAAGACGTTTCATCACTGCCACATGAATATCAGGCTACTAAAATTGATGATATAACATATATTTATTTTATTGAAATCCCTGAGTAAGAAAACTTTGCCAAGTTCCTATGAAAGTAAATATCTGATAAATTATGCGTTTAATAAATTTTAAAAATATTTTTAACGGAAACATAGGATATACCTTAAGGATATACCTTAAAACTAAAGAATATATAAAATTGAGACGAACAGCGCATAATACATAAGATGTCCCATATTTACAAACTTTTTATAATTGCATTACATTACATTAAAGATATATGTTTTTTATTTTAAAGTCAGTTGGTAAATTTCTTCTGCCTCTCCCCAAAATTGCTTCTTACTCTCACTCTACAGCCCTGTACAATACTGATATATTGTAAAGCATTATTAGGGAGACGGTGAAGACATTATCCCAATTGGTGTATTGACCGATTTGAGAATATGCAGTCCTGTATTTCCCATTTCAGGTTCATTAAAGTTTATTTGTAGAAAAGTCTGTCCTTCACTTGTGTGTGTTGCTTCCTTAGGTATATGTAAACAATGAATGGGCCACCAGTGTTGGGGAAGGGGGCAGCTTTGGAGAGCTTGCACTGATCTATGGAACGCCTCGAGCAGCAACTGTCAAAGCAAAAACTAATGTGAAGCTGTGGGGCATTGACAGAGACAGTTATAGAAGAATCCTTATGGTAAGTATTTGTAATGTTTTACAAGGCAAGAATTCTGAGGGCAGCTATGGCTTGCCTTTGAATTACCTTCTCATAATGTGCTGCTTCATGTGAATGGTACAATAATTCACCTTAAGCATTTAAGAAAGATGTAAGATACAGAATGGGTGTAATACAGCAGCTCAAAACATTTAAGTCCCATTAGTTTCAACAACAGAAGTATTATTTTAAATGTTTAAATTTGCCTGGTTTATGCCATGAGTAAATAAAGTTGAATACTGGTTAATTCATTACCAACTTTGACCCACTGCTATATGTACTACTTGAAGCTGCTGTTGGAACTGAGTGGCTACAAGCAAATTTGTAGCCACTGTGAATATTTACTATTATGCACCTTTTTGTGGTGCATAATGTTGAAAGGCGGTCTTCCAGCACCATAGAACCCTATGAGACCACTGGGCAGAGCATCTGCTGCCCATCCTGAAGCAAGTAAGGCCAGATGAGAAACAGCTTTGGTTTTGTTGGAGTGGGAGCTACGTTAAGGCTGTAAGGCAGATCTAAGGACTGCCTGTTACGCGTGGGTCAGGTGTTGCCTACCTCTGAACTAGGGGCTTGGGACAAGCAGTATTTAAATATTAAAATTATCCCTTTTGAGTACTTAAATTTATAGCAGGGGATGGGCATCTTCCAGGATCAGGGAATCATATTGCTACCTCTTAAACCTTGGCAGGGGGAGCACTGTTGAAATTGGTGGCATAGCAACAAAAGAAGGGATTTGCGTGGAGTGTGAGGAATTTGTTCCTTGTTTTAAAAGTAGTGGGTGCTTCTGCAGGGGCAATTGCTTGGAAACAAGGTATGTGTTTCTAGAACACCTTATTTTAAAGCAGAAATATTTATTTTTAAGAGGTTTTTGTTGTTGAGCAATAGAGAACTTGACACAAATGTAGCATTTTCTTGCCATGTTTTAGAGGAAGAGAGAATTAAAAAAGTAGGGTATGTACATTAGCTGTAGGGTGATCTATAATCAAGGCCAAGATTCTCCTATTCTAGGCCTGCATTCCTGAATACTGCAGCACAGGGTATGCTGTAAGATGGAGAAACAAGACATGTATTTTTTTCTCATTTTCAGTGGGAACCTGTGAATTTGTAGTGTGTGAAATCTGAGCCAATATTTGAAAAACTGAAAAGAATCTCCATGTGAAATAAAATGACTTGCTATGTCAGAAGAAGTAAATACTGTCAAAATATGACATTTTGATATTGAAGTGCTTGGGAAGACAACATATAGGAAGTTAATAGCATCTTCAGAATTTCAGGCCATCAGAAGTCAGGAGCAATAGATCAGTTTTCTACACACACACACACACACACACAGGGTAAAGACAGAGCCAATGAAACCTTCCTGAGTAAACTTTAAATTACATCAAGATGTTTTAAAATGTTAGAACAGTGATACTCAGGTATGTTTGTGCTTTCTTTCTAGGGTAGTACATTGAGAAAGAGAAAGATGTATGAAGAATTTCTCAGCAAAGTGTCAATATTGGGTAAGTGAAAAATTATCAGCATTAGATACTTGAGTCTCTTGAGTCTTGACTGTCTGTGAAGTACACAGTAAATACTGGTTGGAACCTTTTTGGGCTGCTATGCTGACATATAAATAGTTGGACACGTAATTGTGCTTTCTCACAGGTTGCATACATCTCTGATGCTGAAAGGGGTTCCTTAAGCCCACATGTAGACTTTTCACTTTTGACTTGGTGTGCAGGGACCTAATTGACTGTTGCACTCTGGCAAGTCATGCTCCTTTTTTGGAATTATGCATCTGAGGATCCACTGTAAATATGCTGGCATGTATTTATACCACACTAGAATTGTATATGATTATTGCCATTGTGCTCATCTTGTCATTTTGATGGTTCTCTTTTAGATGTTATTAGTGTTGCAAAGTGAGCATTCTTTATTACATGGATTTTCCCATAGACAGGTCAAAATCTCAGCCTGGCAAGCTAATTACAACTGATGTCTTAAACCAAGGATGGAAAATTGTGGATGGTTAGCAGGTTGCGTTACCTCCCCCACCCTTGGAGCCTTGGAGAGCCACAGTTGCCAGCATACTCCTGCAAAGAAAAGATTTTTTTTTGCCACCAAATGCCCTCTGGGAGACATTCTTATTATGTTTTAGGGCCTTCCTGCCCCTCTAGAGGGCATTTGGGATCATTTTGAAATTAAAATAAAAAATAGAAAAAAATTTTGCAAAATTTTCTTTGGGCTCCTGAGGAGTCCTGGGGAGCTCCAAATGTGGTAGAAATACCCTCTACCCCCCAAGAGGTCATTGTGGGGTAAAGCACTAAGAGGATTCGGCACCCCAGAGTGCTGTAAATCAGTGCTTCTCAGGCATTCTGGTGCAGGGGACCTCAATTATTTTTTCCCCAGTGTGGCAGAGATCATCACCATATTTGTGCATATCGATTGTAACTGTTTCCTTCCTGGAAATTTGTCAGAGACAAGCAGGAAGTGAATGGCTCAAGGACCAACACCAGTCCAGGGACCAGTGTGGGGGCTTCCACTTATCCTGACCACTGCCACCAGATGTGTGGACTTCCACTTATCCCCATCTCTGCTACCAACAGTGAGGGCTTCCACTTACCTCCACCTCTGCCACCAATATGGAGATCTCCTTCAGTCCCACCACTGTGGCACTAGATATAGCGACCTTTGAGGTACCCTCATGGTTTCTGTGTGAAACCTTTCTCCTCAGTAGACACCACATCACCACCCTGGATTAAGTGTTGCCACCACAGACTCCATATGTCTGAACTCAAGCGTATCAGTATCTCTTAGGTGGTGTTCTGAGAGGATCAAGTGTGTAATACAGAAATAATGATTTAGTAAACTGAAGTTGAACATAATATCACAGGTTACTTACTTAATACAGTCCTCCCTCCACATTTGTGGATTTGACCTTCATGAATTTGATTATTCATGAGGTGTGCTCATGCCTCACTCTCTTTTCCTCCTCTCATTTCTTAGCATTTTGCCAGGTGTGAAATAGGAAGGCAAGTGTGCCTGTGTAAAGGCAAGGGAATGGGGTGTGTGTGTGAGGCACTGGTCACCTTCTTTGTGTTCAGTGCTCCCCCTCCAATTCCCTTGCCTTTTGCCTGGTGTGGAGAACGATGCCAAGGCAAAAAGTAAGAGGATGGAGGGGGAAGGCACACACGCACCTTTCTTCTCTGCATTTGGTGCTACCCCCTCATTCTTTTGCCTTTGGCCATGACGCAGAGAATATGTGCTGAGGAAGAAGGCAAAGGAATTGGAGGGGAACGCTCATGTGCGCCTTCCTTTGCCATGTGTGGTGCCCCCCTCCCATTCTCTTGCCTTTGGCCTAGCTGTGGAGAAAGAAGGCTTGTGTACCAGGGCAAAAGGCAAAGGAATATGAAGGGGGAACTCTGGAAGGGCATGACAGGGGGAGCTATTCACGGTTTTTCCACTTTCACAAGGGCTCTGTGCCCCCAACCCTTGCAAAAGTGGAGGAGCCACTGCCCAATTAAATCCCATCTCATGCTAGCTCTAAGTCACTGTCTCATATTTGAATTTTGACCCTGGCTTTTTCTGTGTCTCTTACCCTAACTCTGCTTACATCAAATTCCTAAATCTCACTCTGACAGAATCTTAATCCTAACCCTCATGGACCCAACTCTCATTTCCACCAGCTATCCTACACTTGCCTTTTTAAAATCCCCTCACACATCCAGCCATTCAGCAGTCACACCCAACATTCCATATTTTCCCCCTTCCAAAAGATCCTTATTATATCTGCTGTTCATGACATTCGTTACCATACTTTATCATAATTTATTTAGTAAACACAGCAACAATCCTACCCACCTAACATTACAACTGCAACTTTGAATAAATAACCCTTGACCAGTCTTTGGCTGTTGTCCTGTTGAGACAGTGGTTTGGGCTGAAGTGTAAAGTGGCATAGTGTGGGAGAGCATAATAGGTGTGGTTGTTATGTGAATGCTGAAGCTGTTGGGAGCAGTGTATCCCTGAGGTAAAAAGAGGATTGTAATTTTAAACCTTACTATTTCAATGGAATATGCTAAATAACTGGTTTTTTTAAAAAATTTTATTTAGAGTCCCTTGACAAATGGGAGCGTCTCACAGTAGCTGATGCTTTAGAGCCAGTACAGTTTGAAGATGGACAAAAGATTGTGGTGCAAGGAGAGCCAGGAGATGAATTCTTCATCATACTAGAAGTGAGTGACTGTAATAGAGTTGTACTGTGTGTCAGGTCCTTATCTCTGTACCTTTAAGATATATAGGTAATGATTACTTGGATGTGTTCATACAGAAATTAATCCCTTGTTTAAATGTAAAATGTGCTTTTGAATGATATGTAATTTTACTGAACTTTTTTGAGTACCCTTTTTTGGGTTAATGAAATGAATTAAGCCAAACTATTTAATAGGGATGCTTCTGTTTCCTAGTTATAATGCTATTGCAAACTTAGTCTTTAATGCTCTGGTTTGCTTAAAGGGTACAGCTGCTGTGTTACAGCGCAGGTCAGAGCATGAAGAATTTGTTGAAGTGGGCAGACTTGCACCATCTGACTACTTTGGTAAGCTTCCTTTATGTTCTTTAAATGTTCAACATTTTCATTAAAAGTTTTTCTTTAAACTGTTCAATGCTTTCTTTAAAGTTGTCAAACATTTAAAGAGTGTTTTTCATTGTTTTAACACTTTGATCAATGCATATGACATGGTCCTTTTTTAAAAATAATTCCCCCATTCATTTCTTTTGCTTCATCCTCAACTCCAATGCTTGTAGAAGCACATCGGGAATCTTATACCGTCCCTCATAGAGCAGTGAATGAGCCATGCCGCACATTGTGCTACCGGAAAACATTGACATCAACTTGATGTTACTTAACCCATGAAATAAAGACTACTGAGATAATCCTGGTTAAGATTGAGCATTTAAAAAAAAAATCTCAAGTGCTAGAGACGGACCAGAATGAATGCACCAAATTAATCTTGCCTTTTGCCAGTTGAGGAAAATAAATGAGACAGAAACCAGTAGTACTATAATGAAGTCCTTATCACTTAGACCTGTTTATTGACAGTAGGATCCAGAAACAGGTGGAAGAATGTCAAAGGAGATCTGGAAGACAATGAGAAGTGACTATACAGATCACAGGCAATGAGTCTTCTAAATAGAGTTGGAACCAGTTTAAGAAGGCACAGTTCCTTGAACTTTTCATATTATAGCTTTAGAGGCTACACTTAAATCTAACTTCTGAGTCAAATGTTGAGATAGTGTGGATTCAAGTAAGTTTTACAAAGCTATCCAGTGTGAAAGCTGCTAAAAATGCCTTAAATGTCTTGTGCTTGGAGTGGAGTATTTCCATAGCCATTAGAAACCACTAGGAGGGAGTAAAATGCAGCTAGCTGAAACATTCTAAAATGTTGTGTTAAAGGTGTTTCATGCATTATTCTGAAGCATGTTTTAAATTTTCCTCTCAGATTGTAAAAAGGGGGGGAAAGTAGCCAAAAATAAAAGAAGATCCCTGTTTTCTTCCTCTGATTTTTGATGGGCTTCACACCTCTTCATAACTGAGCTTGTATAGTCCATGTAGCATCCTCAAATATTCCTAGAACAGTAATCAAGAGAGCAGATAAAGGAGGAGATTTAAACAAGCGGGAACCGTTACTATCTAAGTCCTGCTGGGCTTGCACTGCTCAGAATAGAAGGAGAGCAGCTTGACTTATGGTGACCTCATGAATGTCATAGGGTTTTCTTAGATAAGGGCTACTCAGAGGTGGTTTTACTAGTTCCTTCCTCTGAAATGTAGCCAACAGCACTTAGTATTCATTGTGATTTCACATCAAACTGTGGTTCCCCCTGCTAAGCTTCCAAGATCAAATGGGATCTGGTGCCTTTTGGAGTATTTAGTTTTTCCTTACCCCCTGATAAAAGGGAAAACAGCTACACCAGCTCCTGTACGGATGCAAAGTTCCTCTCCCTTCCCAAAAGAGTGTGTTTGGAGTTTGAATGCCCTTGCTCTTGCACAAGCAAAGCCTCCCCCATTCTTCTGCCTATGCCAGACTTCCTGAATGCCCACATTATTCCTTTACTGTTTTTGGACCAGTAACAACAATGAGAGAGATTTCCATTATTTTCCAAATCTGTCAATAGAAGGCGAGAGAGTTTAACAGCATGTTAAGGTCTCTGGGATTGCCTCTTGCACTCATATTTGAATCTGCTGATCCACTTCAAACCATTGTGCTAACAATCTGTCCACTTTGAAATAAGTTTTCTTTTTTATTCCTCTAGGTGAAATAGCTCTACTCATGAACCGTCCTCGTGCTGCCACTGTAGTTGCTCGTGGCCCATTGAAATGTGTAAAGCTTGACCGGCCCCGCTTTGAACGTGTTTTGGGTCCGTGCTCGGATATTCTCAAGCGGAACATCCAGCAGTACAACAGCTTTGTCTCTCTGTCTGTCTGAAGTCTCCCTCCTTCTCCGATTCATGCTTCACAAATGCAGACTGCTTCATTACTCTTGTGCAGAGCCACACAGCCACTGGCTATTGCTGCTTCCTGTCTGTCTGAGGGAGGAAAACAGAGAAACCAGTTGCTTTTCATGGCACCATTTTAAATCTTAGAGCATTATTTTGGTGCTCCCAATCCCATTTAAAATAAATAGAAATTTGTATGGAGACATTTGCTGTTACTGCTTTTCTCTGTGCAATGTACACTGTCCAGATTGGCCAGTGACTGCCATTCCTTTTGCTAGGAAGGTCTCCTGGCAAGGTTATTACCATAGAGTCAAGGATGTAACAGTGGAAAATTATTATGAGGCACACATTTCTCAGCTGGTGAGTCCTATGTGTCCTTTAGGTTGTGGTCACATTCTACTGTACTTCTCTTAGACAGAGAAACTTACCTTTTTAGCTCAACTTTTTGGCATAAATATTTCTGGATATGGGTTATTTTTGGCTAGGTTTATTGAGATCAGCTCCTAGTAAAGCCACAGTTAGAAGTTTTGTAGTTGGTGCACCTGTATCCATTCAGTTGGTTGAAGATGATGGCTAGGTTATTTGTCAGGTTTCTGTGTACAAGCTTTTGTTCTGGCAGCTGTTGCCTGTGTTGCTGATCTTTGGCACAGCAAACCACTTTTTGCCTGTTCTCTGTTGTGACTCTTCATACTTGCCCTCCCATTTCTCTTCTGTGCAGATATCCAAAAGCCAACCAGTGGGTTAAATCCATGGATATTAATGTTGGTGTTCATACTGGTAGAAAAATTGTACTGCTCCTTAGCTAGTGCCAAATAGAAAAACCCCACATGCTGTGTGTAGAACAGGAAACTGAAGGGTGCATTCTGTGTGTTCAATGTTCCGTCTTCCCTTTCCAAGCTTTGCTTTCCCTGTTAATTTTGGAACCAGAGAATTCTATTTCCATAGCTGACATTCAAAGGAGGATAGAATATACAATCCTGTATATTAAGAAGGTAACCTGACTCTGGCTCATTTGAAAGACAGGAAGGAGAAAATTGGTGTGCTGCTTCCTGCCAAACCTTTCTTTCCAAGAATCTTTTGTCAAAAACAAACACCTCCATTTGACAAAACACACTGATCTCTGTTTTGCCCAGGTTTTTATATTAGTCTGGCAGAATAATTATTTTTGGAAAGTTAACCCTGTTGTCAAGTCTGAGTGTGTTTCAGTATTTACCAGGTTTGTGTTAACAATGTTCTGTGTACACCCAAAACTGTCTACTACCGTTATGGATTTCCCCAGTTGGATAATGTAGCCAGTTCTGTTTCATTATAACATGTAAACTGTCTAAAATTAGCATAGTGTGTTTATTTGGGAGTGACAGCAAGTATTTTATATTAGTTATGCCATTATTTCTTACAAAACTGACCATGCTCAGACCCAGCCCTCTCTTCTCTGCCCCTGGGACAATTGGACCTGGTATACACCTTTCTGGCCTGTTCCACCGCTGGAAGAATGCTTGCTGATCACATTTAACATCTGAGAAATAGAAGCCTTAGTATAAAAAGAAAACTTTGGGGAGCCATCAGTATGACCACATTTCTGCATTAAATGGATTAAATGTAAAATATACATTGTTCATCCTAAAAACTTTGGTGAAGTGAAAATATCACCTGTACTCTTCAGCAGTCCATCAATGCCATTGTTTTCTCTAAACTCTGTTTAGTTTGAATCTATCCAGGGATTTTTTTCCTTATATCTTTGTTACTTTTGAAGCTTGATTTGATCCTTGTTGAAGCACCAAAAAGAATTTAACTCTTATGTAAGCTAGTTAGAGCACCACATAAATGCACATTTTTTTTATATAAGGCTTTCTAATCAAGTTTCACTACTGCGTCTTTTTAGCTTGCTGTTTACTCCCTTTTGTAGTTTTACCAACAAGATTTTAAGATGAACCAGCTATGTCTGAGTTAAATATTAATCACAGTTAAAGCTTTACCTTTGTGTGCAATTTAAACATGTTTGAAACCACAGTTGGTATAGTTTGCCTTAGCTAACATTCAGGGCTTTTGGGGTTATCTTTTTTTTTTTGCTAGGTCACCTTAGCAAATTAAAAAAAAAATTCTACTGCCCTAGAGTGCTATAGTAAACCAGAGGACCATTTTTGTATCGTTACTGGACTATTAGTCTGATTTACTGTGTATGCTAATATATTCCTTTTGTTATAGATTGTCCTAATGGCAGGTAAAGCAATAAAATGATTTAAATTCTTAAATGTAATCAGTTTCTTTATTTTGTAGTGCCCTGTTCTACCATAAGGTATATGTGGTGTGGGCAGATTATCCAAGAGCAGGCTGTAAGATGGAGATTGTGCTTTTTCTATCTTGGTTTGGGGCTTCTTCCTAGTTGACCCTAACTCAGATTCAGTTCCATAAAGTAGCAGTTACATTGGGATTGCTTTTTAGGTGATTTTCTAGATCACTTCGGGAAATCTGTTGCCCCTGAGAGTAAGAGGGAGTCTATTCTAGATCTTTTAATTGCAGTTAAAAATTGTTATGTCTGCACTGGACGTCTGAGGCACTTTTCACCTGACATTATGACCTTTTTTCTATTAACTTCAAGTCAACTTCTGAAGACCATTGTTTATCCCTTTCCTGAATTAGTATCTGCCAGTTGATATTTGAAACCAATAGAATAAATGCTTGTTATATCTGGTCTTACGAAGCTTACGTAAGGACTGTTATGTTTCTCTGTATTTCCGCTTTATGCTGGCTGACCTTTATATTTGCTAGGTACAGGGCTCAACTGTTGTTGATTTCTCCGTTGGCATTGCTTAGTGCATTCTAAAACTTGCACACCTGCCAGTAACTCATTCTGGCTGCACTCTCCACGATGAGACTGAATTTATCTCTAAACCTCCCTGGCCACAAGAACTATTCCTATTATTGTTGTTGTTGTTGTTGCTGTTGTTATTGTCATTATCATTATTATTGTTGTTTTTACTTTTCTTTTATCTGTTTCCCTGTGGTTCCCCTAATCTGTGTACTACTTAGCTTGATAATGAATTCTAGATAATTCAGAAAAATGGAACTTTTTCTGTGATTGGCCCTCACAAGGTATTGCTCATCTGGATTTTTTCTCTCTCTCATGAACCAGCCTGTCTATATTTTCTCTCTTAATTTTAAAGGTGACATTCTAAGCCAGGAATGGGCAATTCCATTGCATCTAGGGGAGCATTAGCCCTCACCCCAAGAATTCCAAATTTAATTTTGCTTTTACCTGTTATTGACAGCAGGGGGAGTGTTATCACATTGAAATTAAATAAAATGCAATCTCTCTTTGAAAGAACCATTTTTCATCTACACTTGTCTTGTTCACAAGTACATACATGTTTTTGTTTGATGCATGGCTTTACTTGTAAATAAGGCATGGGGAGTGTATGCCCTGCTCAGATGAAAAATGGAACTCCAAAGGTGAAAGTGCCAGAAGCTTGCCACCAAATTTCAGTGAGCCCCAAACATGAATAGTGAATATATGGAGCCTGCAAATGTGTTTTCAATCTCAGGTCCGTTTCATAAACCTTCAACTTGTCAGTATCCCTTCTTCTGCAGAGACCTACATGAAAAAACTGTGAATTGAGCTTCAGTCCACTGGCCTCTAAAAGTCATGTGCAGAGCTGAAAATGAAAATAATGATAGTGTTGATCGAACACCAGTCTTTTCTGACAAACCAAGTGTCCTGTAAATTTGTTTAGCCTCAAGCTATGAGTTAAACAGGAGGATTTTCTTCGACAATGTCAATGGCATGCTCAGAGGTTCATTAATGTATGGGTTGACTGAATCTACTCATGTACTTTTCTGATCGATGAGTCAGCAACTGTCAGGAAGCCACACTGCCTTTCTAGGAGATCTCAGAATACATAAAGATTTCAGTTCTTGCTCACAAATGCTCTTTAACAGTGATGGAGCAATTTTACTACAAATATAGGCTCCTGTTTTAGTCCCAGAAGAGAACTTATTTTATAAGTAATCCATAAGTCAACTTTTGGGTCACTTCCTGTTTAAAAAAAAAAAAAAAAGAGGCCACTGCAGGACTTAAAACAGCCTAGGATAGCTCAAAGATGTAGCAAAATTGCTTTCCGCACCCTTTTACAGAAAATTGGGGTTAAAAAATGTTGGGACCCTGAAAATTCACATGCAGGCCTTTCCCCACGATGTTCTCAATAGGCTGGTGTACCAATTGCATCTGTTTAAATGCTGAATATATCCAAGAAATCTAGGTTCCTTTTTAGCCTTTACTATAGGTGTACATAAAGTATACTCCTTGCAAGGCCCATCCTTCCTATTCTGTATCTAATACCATATCTGGAGTTCAGAACTGTCTTACATGGAAAATGTGTTACTAATTTTGAGTTACTGATTTTTACTTTGGGAACACTAATTATGCAAAGACTACCATCCAACTCAGAATCACAGAGTGATTGATTGGATTGGCGCTCTCTTCGTTTTCTTCTTGTTGCTCAGAACTGGGCAGTCGCTTGCCTTTAAAACTTTTACCTGTGACTGACAGCAGGGGGAGTGTTATCACATTGAAATTAAATAAAATGCAATCTCTTTGTAATCCATTTTAAGAGATGTTATTCTGGTGCTGAAAGCCAGAGCCATAGTGATACTTTTCATGAAAAACAATAAATAGACAAAACTGAAGCAAAAATATCCATAGTGGTATTGGGCTATTTTGCTGGGTATTTTCTGAGATGTATGGAAAAGGGTGAATGCTGATATAGGGCCTCCCTGCTACTTGGGCCAAAGCAGCTGAAAGCGCTAGGTATGTTTTCTGGTGGTAATACTTAGACAGTTAATTTCCCAGACTGATGGGTGCAAGTGTTGCAAATCCCAGGAGTTGTGCTCAGATAGCATTTATTTGGTTTTTTTTATTGTGTTTGCTGTATTCTTTTTAAATGCCTGTGTTGATAGCTCTGATACATTTTCCATGGATGATAATTTGTTCCTGATGGGTCTGCATGGGAGGGGGAAATAGGTTTTATAACTGGGACAAGTCCTTAGAACAACTTGGAATGTGTCTCCACATGGGACAGCAGTCAAAGCAAACTGCCTGACTTCACTAACCATTGGCAGAGCTCTCTTTGCAGCCTCTTGAACTAGATCCTGTGCTGGGAAGACAGCGCAATTTCTGAGGTCAGACTGTTCTGTCCAGTTAAAGAGAGACAAGGACATGGTCAATATTCAGACTGCTATTCCATCTTCAACTCCCTTCAATAATGGTTCTCAAACGGGTGGGACCCTAAGGGGGGAATTTTGTTGCCTCCCCACTCAAGGGCAAGGGGGAGGTAAAAAAATTCAGTCTGCAAGTACAGCAAACACACACATCGTCAACAATTGGCTGGTCTGTGTCAAAGAATGATGCAGTGTCTTCCCCTGTTATGCGTTCCTCCAACTTCAGACAGAGAAAAAACCTGTTTCCCTTTTTAAAAAGCTTTTCCCACCCAGCTTCTCCAAATGTTCTGTTGTTCACACAGCAGGCACACGTCCTTTAGTGAACATGGGAACTCAGGAGTAAGATAGAAGGCATGTGTGGCACAAGGGGACTATAAGAGAGATATAGGGGGAGATGTAGGACAGGACATGGGGGGGCACCATCCTCATGTAGATGTAAAGGGGGTCACAGAGATAAAAAGTTTGAGAACCATTGGCTTAAATTTCATCAGTTCCCATCCCTGAAATCTATTTTCAATACCAGGGGTTCTTTCACATGACACAGTTAAGAGCACTATGATTCCACTTAAGCTGCCACAGCTGTATCCTATGGAATCTTGGTATTTGTACTTTAGGCAGGCACTATATGCTGGTTCTTAAATTCTGAATTGCTTTGAGGAGACTAATGGAGGTCCATGTACTGCCTCCTTCATACAGCAGCTCTAATAACACACACAGGCCCAGGTTGTTGTGTAGATTGCCCTTATTTCAAGGACACCTTTCATGGTTTTGTCTAGAGGCTCATCAGAAGCAACGCAGTGCAAAATAGTTAATGAATCATTACATGTATGGGAAGCATGTGGCTTGCAAAGTAATATTAGACTGCAATTCTCAGCATTGCCAGTGGTGAGGGGGCAGCAGGTAACTCTCATCCATGGCATGACGAGAAACAAGCCTCTCTTGTGCAGAACCCTAGGGACATGTTAGGTTGCATTCTTTAAACAGCCTGTTTTCTCCCATTCTTCCCTGCAACTTGGGTTGCCTCTGCCATCTCAGCACAAACCCTCAATGAGAAGACACTGAACTCCTGCTATGCTAGCCCACCTTCATTTTTGTCTTTGTCTGGGCTGCTAGTTTTCCTGCTTTGACTCTCAGCATTTTCAAGAGTCTTAAAGTTTGCTCTACATGCTCAGGTGCACATTAGCCATGCTTCCCTTCCACTGATCCCTTTTTATTCAAGCCACCAGTTTTATGTTCTGATCATACACCTCTGAAACTACAAAGGCCCAGACAGATGTCATGAAATGCACCCAACACCAAAAGCGTGTGGTCTTCAGCCAAAGAGTGCTTTTGTTTCTTCACATATTTTAGCAAAGATGCACAAAGTTCACTGGAGTGGGAGTCAGCAAAGTTTCAGGATATAAATACGACGACATCTGGGGAAAATCGTACCATTTTTACTACCCAACCAGGAGCTTAGACTCCTGTGGCCTTTCAGAGATCTTCCCCACTGCCCATTTCTCCCAGTTGTCCAGGATAAGGGAACATCTATTTGAAAGTCTAGTTTCCCCCAGGCTCTAGCTGGGCTGTGTCAGTCTGTCAAAGACTGGCATCTCTAGAGGTTTGGTGTCAGCCACAACAATATCTTCTCCGTTGGCCTCTATACATTTCTCCACCGTGTTTAAGATGATCTTTAACCTCCTGTCCAGTGCCAAAAGGTGAGGTTCTGTGAGTACCGGTGTCAGGCGGTCCTGCAGCAGGGACTCCCGCATGATATCACTGAGCCTGTAGTCTGGCTGAGCTAAGAGCTGCAGCCGTAATAATGTGGTCTTCTTTATTCTGGGGGAGGGGAGAGAGAGAGAGGAAAAAAGATTTGAGACACGTTCTCTAGCCAAAAGAGCTTTATTTCTTTGTGTTAAGATACTTCTTAAAGTTGGGCAGAGATGAATATAGACTCCTATGTCCAATGCTAAACTTTTAATAACAGGTGTTGGGACTTAAACCTGCTGAGAGTCTCCTTCTCATTCCAGATGTTTGGGAACTGGTTATGTGCCAATTACAAGTGAAAAGAACACTTGGCATACAGAAGAGGGTTACAGTTCAGCTGTGAAATGCATGCTTAGCATGTGGCTAGGCTCAGGTTCAGCTCTTTATTACTTCCATATTAAAACAGGGCTCTGTAAGATTGCTGCCCAAAATCTTAGGGAGAGGCTTCCAGTTAGCAGACAATGCTCAGTTAAATAAACCCATGGTCTGACTTCATGTTCAAGTGTTAAAAAAAAACTTTTATACATTCCAATTTGTGCAGCATTCATATATTTTTGGAGTGAAAAAACTCAGACAGTGTGGCCATCTGTTTGTTATTTGAGTTTAGTATTTATTGCCTCCATGTCCATGTGGGCTCCCAACACCCTTGTTTTCTTCTCAGTGTTACAATTTTTGCAAAGTTTCTGTCTCCTTCCTTTGGACAGTGTTCCTGTCAGCCAAACATACTCTCCTCTCTGGGATGAGCTAAGAAGAGCTGAAGCAGGGTGCCTGTCTTCTGTGACCTCAGTCCATCTGTCTTTCCTTCTTGGTACTTCTGCAAACCTTGGGGCCTCCTCAGAGCATCCTCACATTGCTCCCCCCCCAGTGTCTCTTTTTTGGCTCCTGTTTTCTCTTGGCACTGACCACCTTTGATCACTCTTACATTAATGACTAATTCTATTATTTAAATTGCTATTTAGACAATCAATTGTACAGGATATATGCTGCTGAAGAAAGAAGCCAGCATATATTCTGAAAAAAGTAGTCTGATACAGTGCAGAAAGAAGCTGAAATACAGATACCCCACCACCACTTCACCAATCTCTACTAGGGAAGCATTCACATTTCAAATGCCAACCCTTTTTAAGAATACTGACCCTGGCGAAATAAGTAGAAAGAGGTGAAATAAGTTATTTTTTTTCCTTGTGTGTTGAATCCTGTTGTGTTTTATATGTATCTTGGCTAAATCCTTGATTGTCTTTAAATCCAGATCCACTAACTTATTATGCATGTAGGCACTGTATTAAGATGACAGGTACATGGGGCAGTGCTATATTTCTGAGAGGCACTTGCTAACATCTCCCAAATGTGAGTTTGGCACATGGGTGGTGAATATATGGGATATAAAAAAAAGAGCCTGGAAATGTCCTCTTTTGGACTACAAGTCTCAGAATTCCCTGTCCAGCATGGTTTGTGCTTGGACATGCTGGAAGTTGTAGTCCAAAAAATGAATTTTCCAATCTCTGCACACAACTGACCCTGAAGTAGCAACATCAGGAGGGCCATAGAGTCCTCATCCCTGCATTAGCAGATAAACCACATTTATATTTCCCAAGTTGTTTTAGCAATGAGTCTAAAAACTATCGCAAAACAATGTACATGGTTTTTAGTTCGTGATTCCACTGGATCTACAGGGCCATATTATAGTCATCAGAGAATCTAATCTGGGAGCTGCTAGCCGTTCCATGTTCTGATATGTAGCAGAAGCAAGTGTGTACTCATTGCCTTATGGGTCCAGTCCCAGGAGAAAGGCAGACTGAATGAATGAGAGAGAGAGAGCACAAGCATAGTATAGTGGTTAGTGCATTGGGCTGAGACTTGGCTGGTCCAGGTTCTGGTTCCCAATGAAGTATAAAATTCCCTGGGTGCCCCTGTGCTAGTCAATATCTCACCTCACAAGATGTTGGGAAGATAAAAGCATGCAAGAGGAAGGTCTTGTGTGCCACTTTATCTCCTTTCAGCAACACATGAAATGTAACATACTACATGGGCGAGACTCAGAAAAGCCACTCTTCCCTGCACTCTGGAAGCAACATTTCACTAAAAAGGGGCTGTTAGTTAAAACAGGGGGATAAATAAATCTTAAGCTGCAAAAACATGGCAGATGCCATGTTCTGGTTTCTCAGTCAGAAAACCTGTCTGAAACCCGGGGGTGGAGATAGGGAGAAGAGGAACAGGAAGGTGGATTCGCAACCAAAGGGGCCAGGAGCAAAGGGAGAGAAGAACTAATCCCCGAAAGAGAAATTTATTTGTCACAGACAGCCCTGTGAACATCCTTGGAGGCTTTCTTTAAGAGTACAAAAAGAACGGGAGTCAAACCATGCCTGTATTCCACATACATAGGTCTCTCTTACCTCCTTTGTTTCTGTTCCAACAGGGTAAAATAAATGACTGATGCCTGTTATTAATACTTGATGTTGCTGCAGGCCAGACCCTCTCCGCATCTGAAATGCTGATTTAGTAAAAGTTGGTGGCTGAGAGGGGGTGGTTATTTCTGGCTGGTTATGAGCCAATCTAAAATCATGCAGGCTCATGTGATTTATTGGCAACCCTGTAATTATCAACTAGAAGTTCTACAAGGTGTGAATAATAGCTTTTGAAATCTGACCTGGAGGCTCAATATAGCTGTACACCAGAGATGATCTTATTGGCATCAGGCAGCCCAGAAATGCAGAAGGAAGAAGGTGGAAATGGGTTAGATGTAGCTGATGGAAAAACCCCAGAGGATGAATAACCCCTTGCCACAGTTCTTTAAACTTGCAGCTCCTTGATTTATACCAATTCATAAAGAGTGGCCTAGAGAGAATTCTGACAGCAAAATTTATGACCAGCACCCTTTTGGCTGCAGTGGACACACATGTAATAGATGATGTTCAAGCTCTTTCAGTCCCTTCGGAAGCCAATAAAATTTGAATGTTCCTGACAGGAATCGAAAGAAATGCTTCAATTTCCATAAGATACAACAAATCGCAGGTCTGAAAGTGAAAGGGTGTGTGTCCAGTAGTTAAGTGTGAAGTTTGCGTGCAACTGGAATTTCAAACAAGCCTACTATGCAAATAATTTAAAGAAATTGATTTATTTTGTCAGATCTGCTAAATATTTTTTTTTAAAAAAAATGGCCTGGATGCTCAAAATGAAATGCCAGGTGGTGACAATGGGGTGATCTCAGATTTATGTTTCATTATAGTTGTTCCTAGGAGATTTCCCCACTGTTCTCCACCTTCTCAAACTTACCAAGTGATTGATGGGGTGGGCACAGGATGACACAGGGCAGAAAAGAGGCTTTCGGCCACGGGTGCAAATGTCAGCTGCAAAAATGCTAAGACACAATGGGAAAATGTAATTCCCATGGCTCCCAGTATTCCTTTTCTTTTCCCCAGAAGCCCCCATTGTACTGAAACTGATAAACTGGAAGATAAGAGGCGATGAGAAGGATCTTTGATGTCAAAACAGAATGTGCCTTGGGGTCCAGCCTGCCAATGATGTCCGACTCCATCACCATCAGCTTAATCAAGTGCTTGCATGCTTGCTTTCTGTGGCCCAGGGAGCTGGCATTTTACTTTACTATTTAATTAACATAAGTTGGAATGACAAGTACTTACATGCAACATTGTTCAAGGGGAGCCAGGATAGAGATCTCGTCATGGGAGTGCCTCCCAAAGCTGTGAGAACAACAGATAAATGAGTTAAAGAAGTACCAATGAGAAGGTACGCCAAACAAGCCAAGACTTCAGAGGCAGGGAAGATTCAGGCAGAGTGGTTAACAGAGAAAAGTGGTCAATCAGATGTAAATCTGTTATGTGTGGCTTGATCTTGTTTGGATTTGTGCCCAAAAATGTGGATGCAAAGTGGAAAAGAATCATCAAACCTGAAAGGGAACACTTCTATCTCCTTTTCTGACCCTTTCCTATACAACCAAACCAGACTATGCTGAGCCATAGGCAGCAAACACATGCACTGATCTCAAAACCAGACCACACCTCTAATCCAACCTGGAAGGTACTAGTCAGTCTACTGCAAGAGGAGTTGAAAGCTGCAGAAAGTTCTGAGTCAGCCAACCCAAGAACATCTAACAAAGCACCTGCCACCTATCATGCTATCTTCAACCTCAGACAAGTCCCTGATGCCCTGAAACAAGTGAACAACTTCCTGGTGTCTGGGGAATGCAATCGAATCCAGCCGCACTGATTGGAGGAGAAGTGCATTGCTAGTACCACTGTTATTGTTAAGCAACTAGGATAACTCTTTAATGTGCAGGAGGTTCCAACATATCTTCCGGTAACATAGAGCCTTGCAAATTGCCAGAGTAGAGTGTTTCTTTCCCTGCCCCATGCAGGGGGCATGCTGCCTCCAAAAACTGTGTGGGGTGGAATGCATGGGGGACAAGGTCCAAGTGTCACCTGATCTTCCCCTAAAAGAAAAGGATCCCTGCAGTGTGTGACTTTCCTGACCTTAATGGACTCAACTAAGGAGTAAATTTTGTACAAGATGCAACAGATTGGAGCTCCTGTTTCTATAAACTGTTTACAAGCAGCTGCACAAGCCTACCCACTCTCTGGATCAGGTCAGTGGTACTGGGGTGAAGCTGGGGTTCACCAACCTCCTGTTCTCCCATTGCAGACCCACAATCCAAAGCTTCCATTTCCTTTGTTAGGGAGAATACAAATCATTCTTCATTAAAGAGTGATTCCAAGTTGTGTGTCTTGTGTGCATGTGGGTGCCGGTGTGCAATCAACAGTGAGAAAAATTACAAGATTCCCCCCCGCCCTTGTGCTGCAGTCTCCTCAAGCCAACAGAGGGCTCCCCTGGGCACGAGCTCAAAATAAATTAACAAGGAAATTGGAATCTCCAATGGCTGAGTACCTTTGGTCACTGGAGGCCTTTCAATGGAAAGTGCAGGAGGACTGAAGACCAACATTTCAATTACTTGGATCCTTTCCACTTATGGAAAGTTCAAAGTCATGAGTTTAATTTGTTACTTGAGGGACTGTCTGCTTTATTCGGCTCCAAGCCAAGGGAAAACTCCTGTTTGCACATCAGTTTATTTTCTTGCTGGGCAGAACAAAAATGTAATTGTTTGTCATCACTGGTTAGAAGCATGGATTCTGAACCGATGTGTTGTCATGAAGAATTCTTCCAATCAATGCATGGCTTTAAAAGGCTACTGTGAAACACTAATGCCTACTCTGGGAAATAAGATTATTTACCTGGTTTTTTTTGCTTGCTTTTAAAAAAAATATTATTACAATAGGTGTGATCTGTCATAGCTAGGCCAATAGCTTTTAATATATGTGTCCACTTCAGCGTCAGTGCTAGTGCAGAAGAACTTTCATCCACTAATCTCCTACCTTCACCCTATGTCTGCATTTCCCCCCTGCAGGTTACCCAGTCCCTCAGAAAAGTGTTTTGGGTATATACTGAGGGCTGCAGTAAGAAGAGAAGAAGAGAAAGTTAGCCCCCACATTTGACAGAAGCTGAGGTAATCCCATTTTAACTTCACATATATAAAAGGCTGCTCACTGTGTAATCAAAGAGATATCAAGCTGGGCTTTTTTTTCTTTCTTTCACTGGTATGCTATTCTGAACATACATTACACTATAAACTTAGTGGTTAAATTGCTCTTTCTTGTCTACAGAATCCTTGGGGAATTCTGAGCACATTCATTGAAGTAACAGAGGTCTTTAGCATCACCCTTTAAAAAAAAATCCTCATCAACCTTAGAATGCCCAGCTTTCTTGGTGAGAATTCTAAAACTGATTTTAGTCAAACAGAGGTGTTAGTCCAGTACTCCGCAACAGCCCCACTAAGACACAGATCAGATCAGCATGTATTTTGGTGAGCCTTAAGCTGCATGAGAACTTCCTGGGACCATTCCTCCAAAAAGTTTCCATCCTTTAATTCTTCAATCTTACCCTCTTGCATTGTCCAGGTGGAGCAAAAAGCCATCATCCCCAAACTTGGTGAACATCTCATAATGATGACGATCCATATTACCTTTCCAAAGAGAAAAAGAGATTTGATTAGCAGTCCCTGAAATTCATCTGAGCTAGCAGTCCCTGAAATTCATCTGAGCTAACTGCCTTGAGAGTTGTTGTGTGCACACATAACATTCAGCATATATTAGTGCTTTCACAGCAGTTTTAATCCCAAGGAACAGGAAACCTTGAGTGACAAACACCATGCCTCAACCAAATAAGTGCTTAAAGTGCTGACTGCAAGCTTTTGAGTCACACAACTTTCTTCCCTGAGTATGTATGTTCAGGGTGCAGACAAACAACTGAGTTAGCAAACACTGATAGAGTTCTTGTGTCTTGCTGGTGGGCTTCCTGGGGGCATCTGGTGAGCTATTATATGAACAGAATATTGGTCTGGGAAGGCATGCCTCTTCCTATTGTCTTAGCCACCATGCATAGATGCTGTCATTTTGAGTGTTATGGCAAGTGCTGAACTCTTAGCTCACCTGTGCCATGTACTGGGGAGGCATCTCTGTTTTGGAGGTGGTATGCAGATGCTATGCTTAGTCTTCTGGTTACATTCCACATGAGTTCATGCACTAGATCTCACTGTTGCACACTAGGGTGGGGAGGGGAAACATGTGGCCTTCCACATATTGTTGGATTGCAACTCCCAGCATTAGCTATGTGGGAAAGGGTTGCTAGGAACTTCACTCCAACATCTCACATCATCCTACTCCCTGCATTATTGGCTGCAACATATTTCTCCAGCTTGGTGCCATCCAGATATTCGAGACACAGATCTTTAAGTGATTCCCAGGTTACCTGGATTCCATGTGGTAAGGGGCCTTTTCACCTTTATAGTCAGCATGCCAGATCAATAAGGTTAGGAATTAGCTATCAATCAAATCAACGAGATTAGCTGTTACTCGGTTGCTTCTGCTTACCTATTAAAAAGTCAAAGATTGCCATGTCAATGATATTGAGTAGCCGGCTGCCACTGCTGTAAGGATAAATCTCCTTCACTGTATTACAATAAAGTGGATTCACTTCCCACCTGCAGGAAATATCAAAAGGTGGGAGGATTGAATCTTAATGCCAGTGTTTTTCATGTTCATTATTTTTCTGCAAAGAATAGGCAGAGAGGACTACATTCACTGAGACCAGGCCATGGTAAAGATGTTTACTGGTTTTTTTTTTTTTAACAGACACCATTTTTCTTCCACAATTGTGCTCATTTCCCCTCTCACCATCAATGCCTCCCATGGATTCAGATCTCAACATGTCTGGCACTATAGGCAGGTAAAACACAACGTATCTACCCATCTCAATGTGACAAGCCACTTGTAATTTGGTATCTGTTCATCATACCTCATGTCAAAACTATCTTGTTCTACCTGTTTAAAACATATATGCTTCATTATTTGTTCTGCTTTGTCCTACATGGTTGGACAAAATGGTTTTATTATGTTGACCTGAAGGGGTTGGAAAGTGACTAATTTTCTTTTCTTTGGAAGTGTGACTGTGAAATCTACTACCAATATATGTAACAAGTATACAGAGAATCAAATTAGGAACAAGGGGACATGGGCACAAGGACCAAGCCTCATATAATGTGCAAATATACATGACTGAATGCCATAAACATGTACAAAAGAACATGATTCCTGATGCAAACAGGTATTGTGATTTTCTGAGCTGGGTGCTTGTTGAGAGATTCTCTGTACATCTTCTGTGAATATTAATTAGGTCATTCTCTCATCTCTTATCTTTTGGCTGAAACAGGATGGTCGACTGACTAAACATCAGCATTGCATTTTTGCTGCCTGAGGTGGAAGAGCAAAAGAACATACACATTAAGTCAAAGTACAAAGTACATAGTACATAAGGTCACCTAAGTTATTTTGGCATCCAAGGTACCTTTCCCCTTCTCTGGAAAGAAAATTCCAACAATGGTGAAAGCTGTCCTTTCAAGACACTCCAAATCCACCTCGCTGTACCTAATCATAGGACTAGTCCTGTTAATTAAGCAGGACTTTGCAAATATAAGCTAAGATTTTTTATTTGCTTGGCAAGGTGTTGGACTAGATGGCCCATGCAGTTCCTTCCAACTGTATCATTCTAAGATTCACATGTACATACACAAACAAGGAAAATATAATGTAGCTGCTATGTACCTTTGGTCTTTTGCTTCTTACTAGGTTGTTAGCCAACCTGGCGGTGCATGGAGAAACCAATTTGGAAATGTAAAAACGCTGAAAAAGCAGTTGGATTATTCAATTGGGGGCAGAGGTGGAAGTCCCAGTGGCTGCACCCAAAGTAGATTTCCAAATCCTGCCTTGGCCAATTAGAAAACTCAGCATGAACCTTGACTTCTTGGCCCACCATATCTTTGTTTGTTTAACCTTTGGATTCTTTCCTGGCCTCCACTTGGCAGGTCACATGAGGAACTAATTTCTGGTGCATATTTAACTTGCTACAGGAGCATTTCCTAGTCTGGTCCACTACAGATGGATAATTTCCATCATCCCCAGCTAATTTTCCAGCTGATCATGCTGACTAGTGATAATGAGGGCTGCAGTCCAATACCTAGGAGAGATACATAGTTGGACAAGCCACAGCAAACTCAATGAATCAATTATTGAGTTAGTGAGTCAACTTTTCTGTAAATCCCTTTGGTTCAATGAGTGTACGCTAATGGAAATTACCAGCAGGATTCAGGCCCCTAAGTTTCTACCAAGGCAAGCTCAGTTTTGTTCCATTTATGGTAAGCCTCATGTTTTCAGAATCCATTCCGGATGATTTTAACTGGAAGGTGTCCACAAAGTACATTGAATTCAGGTACCTTGTTTTGGTCTGTGTATGACAAGCTCTTTCCCAAATGTTTCACAAAAGGAACAGTTGTGAGGGCTTTAATTCTTTCTACATCAGGAGTAGGCAAAGGGCAGGCCTAGAAGCCTCCCCAACAAGCCCTTGGACTCATTTTCAAGTAATTTTCTTCTGAAAACTGGCCAATTTGGTTTTAAACAAGCCACAAATGTGGCAGCTTACTCTCTCTGTTCCCTGCCTCCCAAATGGCAAAAATGCCCCCAAACCTGCCAAAATGGTGGCCAGAAGTGACACAACATCACTTTCAGTGTGCCAAAATGCAGGCATAGGAGAAGGAAATTGGCCCTGTCTCCCCAGTCCTCCATCACTCTAGATAGACTAGTTCCCATGTAGTTAGGGGCAGAAGTATTCAACTACACCCCCCCATCTCCCCAACAATACACATGATGATTGCATTGTCTGGGATTCATGGGAGTTGTAGTCCAACCCATTTGGAGGGTGCCACATTGGGGCAGGTTATAATACAAAAGGAATTGAAGGTACTAAACTGAGTAGCCTAAATCCTAATGGTTAGTCCATAACTAGAGAAGACCAACTGATTCAGTTGTTGAAAGATGAGTCAGAACACAGGTAAATCCCAGCGATGTAGACTCGAGTTGATAGACTTGGACTCAAGTCGCTTCAGTGACTCGACTCAGACTCGACTTGGCCATAAATGATGCACTGACTCAATTCGACTTGAGACTTATATATTTTTAATGACTGACTTGACGCCCTTGGTTCAGTAACATAATGCATTCATCCAGAAACCTTACGACTTTGAACAACGCCTCTATCTCTTTTTGCCTACTAGTTACATGACAATCTGTCTCAAGTCCAAAGTGTGGGTGCATTTCTCAGAGGGGGACAGCAAACAGGTTAGGCAATGGGCTTGAGGCAGGCCTGAGGTCTGCTCAGCAGCCTGTCCCTGCTGCATATCAGAGGAGCCTTCTAAAACATTTCCTAAGAGCAAAAGACAAGATTCACCCCCAGAGTGCAGGGTGCGTTTCTCAGAGGAGAACAGCAAATGTGACAGGCAATGGGCTTGAGGAAGAAGGATTCTTCCTTCTAAAGTTTTTGAATCTTCAGTAATGGGGAGCAAGATAAGATCCTATTCCCCACTTCCGAAGCTGCAGATGGCAAAACTGCAAATGCGGAGAGCCAACTCTGCTTAAATTGTTAAAACTGAATTTATTTCTCCCTATCCAATAATTCTGGAATTTTGGTTGGGGTATAAAGTTGACTTCCAGACTTGAGACTTGGCTTGAGACTTCGAGTAAAAGACTTAAATACATCACTTGTAAATCCTATGTGGATCTCCTCTTGTTGGGAGTAATACGGGTATTCACAGCACTGTGTTTAAAGGGGATTTGGACTCAGGTGCCTTAACAGTAACTCAGAAATACTACTGAACTCTGAAGAACCCCTGTGCACAATAAATGCCAAAGAGCATGTCTTTTAAAGTGCTGCACATGGGAGCCATAGTAGGAAAAGGCAAAGAGAGAGGTCCATTTACCCACTTACTCCTCTTTTCCAGTAAAGGTGTAGGATCGTATCCATGGGTTAGGGATGGAAAGTCTTGGTGCCAAATTGAGGGAAGGCAGGAAGACAGAGAGGGATCCTTCCAGCAGGTGAGGGTTCCCACACACAGCATATTCAGTCTTGCACATGTAAGGGCACTTGGCAAAGAAACAGACATTGCTGGCTGTGGAGAGAGTAGGAGGTATGAGTGATATGGCTTAAAGAACAGTGCTCCATCTCATATAATGACAAGAGATCAGATATTTATAACCTTGATAAAATTCTAAGCTTTCTCTTCCTTCCTTCCTTCTTCTCTTTTCTGAAGGATAGATTTCCAGCCTTCAGGACTGTAAAGTGACATAATTTAATATTACTTGTAGGGAGTAATTTTGAATATCTACTTACTAGTAGTCATCATAAAGTGTAATTATTTGTTAGTAACTCATGCTTTTTGAACATTTTGGGATTTAGATGTCGTAGCAGTGCTGCTGTCAATCCTGCCATCCATCTGCTTCCTGAAATGTCTAGATGCTGAGAAGAGAGTTATACTCTTGTTCTTCCTGACAGATGAGCATGAGGGCAACTTCAAATGTGGCAAGTTTCCTAAGCAAGTAGTCTTCAGAGGACAAAGAAAGCATGCCAACTGTGTGTGGATTGTCACACATGCAGATCCCTTGTATCTTGTTTCTGTTGCTGGCATATCTTTGGGAAGCTGTGGCCTTCTCACAGAATTTCCTTTTCAATAAAGAAATAGCTTTCCCATACGCTCTGCATGCAGGATAACAGATGCATGTGTTAACATTGTGCAAAATTCTCTGTTGAGGATGGCATGCTCCCACTTTTTCCCTATACAAATATCTGATTTAGCTCTCACACTTCAGCATAGAGAAACTTTCACTGGAATCCTCTATCATGGTGTATGCAACTTTACATACACTTAGCTATGTAGTAGAGGCACTTTTTAAATTTATTTTTTTATTTGAATTACATACTACATTTACATTTCATCTCTTTCTCCCCTCCCCCGCAACCCTAGAATGGTATAACATAATTAATTTCTTTTTTCCCTTTATGTGGTATATTATTTTAATTCTATCATCCACATCCCCATAGCCTTCTCTCTTCTTTACATACTCAATCAATTTCTCCCACCTTCTGGACTTCTCTTCTCTTAGCTGACATAGATATAACCTTCTCTTCTCCAATATGTCATCAAATACTACATATTATATAGGGTTTTTGTCTATTAAACTCCTGCTTTTCTTCATCTTTCCACCCACAGACAATCATTGCCTGTGCCACTATTAATAATTGTTTAATTAAATATTCCTCCTCTTTTTTTACCCTAATATGCTTAATATTAATAATCTGCCATCTTTCTTTCTTTATTGTCAACTTTTCCCCTATACTTCTATTAATTTCCTGTTCAAATTCTTTCAAAATTTTTGTAAGTTTTACACTCCCACCACATATGAATATAAGTTTTTTTAGAGCCACATCCATGCCAACATTCAGATGGCATTGTTTTATAGATATAGGATAATTGATGTGGTGTTCTGTACCATCTTCCTATTAATTTCATCTGTTGTTCTCTAACTTTATTATTTTTATTTTTAGCTATCTATTGTAGCCATTGTTGCATTTCTTTCGTATTAATCCTTGTAGCAGAGGCACGAAGAAACCTTGTTAGTCAATTGTGAAGATGCACTCACAAAATCCTGAAGAGCATCAGCACTCCCTAGTGAGTGTCCCATTGCACAGCAGGATCAATGAGCATTGGTCCAGTTGAGCATTGTTCTCAATGAGCATTGGTCACTTTGCTGGCTCCCCTATGTAATAATGTAACAGCAAGCCTTTGCTGGATATGGATGTTATAGAACTGCCCAATTCTATTTTCTACAGAAATGTTCACTCACAAAGCTCTAAATCCCTGACAGGATCCTGGCCAATGTTCTGGCCTTTTTCCTTCTGTAGACAGTGCTGGTGAAACGTACCTGGTGAAATGAAAAAGACACTCTGGAGGATTTCATTCTTAGTTATCTCTAAAATTTCCTTGGTAATGTTGATCATCCTTCCGACCACAGGAGGAACACGACGGAAATCCAGGATTCTAGAAGAGGAAAGGGGAAGGATTTATCAGAGTGAACGAAAGAAACAGACCCCATTTACCAAGGCACTGAAAGAAAGAGGAGTTCATTATCTCACATGAAAAATGAGTACACTTCCTGCACCGGATCCAGCAAGCTTGTCCTTTCTACTAAGTAAGTTCCTGCAACAGGATTCTAGACAAATAGGGCTGCCTGCTATGATGTCATTTCTTGTAGTTCCCTAAGTGGAGAATGTGCCCGGTCCATTTCCTGTAGAGCATTCTTTTGAAGTCACCTACACTTCGTATCATGGTCTATATTTATTTATCACATTTAGTGATGCTGTTTCCCTAGCTGTAGATACTTTTGGATAAGGTCAGATGGGAAGAAACAAGGACCAGAATGGCCAAGTTTTCAAGGAAAGTTGACATAGGCCCTTTCCACACGGGGAAAATAAATCGTTTCCTGACGGTTTATTTCGGGTCCACCTCAAAGCGGATATTTTTCACCACGTTCCACACGTGTGCAGCCTGTACCGTTTTAATTCGCACCCCATAGTACACACGTTACCTGTCCACTTTTGCGCGTTATGCGCTTAAAACCACAGCCAGGAGGCCCCCGCAGGGCACACTGGGGTCCCGACAATCCCCCAAATCCCCCAAACCCTGTTTTTTGGCGCGAAAGCACTTACCTGCAAGCTTTTTCCCCTTTCCTAGCTGCAGGAAAATGCTTTCTGAGACCAAAAAACATGGCGCCTTCCTGCCCACAGCCCGCCCACAAATTACGTCACGCACGAATCGGCCTGTATTTTTGCTTCCACACATCCTGGAACGATCGATATAGAGCGATACGAAAAAAAAGACCACCTTCTCTCCCGGTTTTTAAAAAGACCGCACGCTGACCAATGGTGCCGTCTCCGTGCGATTGAACGTGTGGAACCTCAAAATTATGTCCGATCCAGTGCACTCCAAGGTGTGCACTACGTCTGTCGGAGGTCGCCCCGCTCCGATTTATTTTCCCCGTGTGGAAAGGGCCATACTTTGTCAGCTAAACCTGGATAGGATTAAAATTCTGCCAAGTCCTCTCTGTAGGAGGACTAAAGCAAAATGGAAATATGGCACAGTCCTCCCTCCACATTTGAGGATTTGATCATTCATGAGGCACACATGTGCCTTCTCCCTCCTCCTCCTCCTATTCCCTTGCCTTTTGCCCAAGTGTGTTGTGCCTTCCTTCTCTGTGCCTGGGCAAAAGGTAAGGGAATGGGAGCAAGGAGTACTACTCACGGAGAAGGAAAACACACACACGTGCCTTCCCCTCATTCTCTTGTGTTTTGCCCCAGTGTACATGCCTTCCTTCTCCACACCCAGGCAAAAGGCAAGGGAATGGAGTGGCACATGTGTCTTCTCCCCATTTCTTTGCCTTTTGCCTGGGTGCTCATGCTTTCCTTCTTTGTACTCAGGCAAAAGGCATTGCTATTGCCTTTTGCCCTGCTCAGAGAACATGTGCCAGGGCAAAAGGCAAGGGAATGAGAGAAGCAAGCCCTGGAAGGGAATAGGAGGGGGAGCACGGGGTTATTTGCAGTTTCCTCACTTTTCCAAGGGTTCTGCACCCCAAACCCTCACAAAAGTGGAGGGGCCACTGTATGTAAATCTCTAGGAATTAACTAAGTGGAAGACTGTGCCTGTTTGGCTTTCACTATCAAGCAGAAAATGTCAGCTGCTTCCTTATGACAAGACAAGAAGCAGTTAGTTCTTAGTATAAGGAACAGCTGGAAAAAATTATCGTACTTTCAAAACGACAGGTGGTGCAAGGAAAATACTCATTGTTGTGCAAGGATTTCAAGGTGAATAGGAAGGAAAGTATGGTCTCCATTGTACCGTACATAGATATGGATATATGTAAATGTATGACTGACAAGGTCAGAGTGTGCCTGTCCAAATTCTTAAATCCAATGGTTAGTCCTAATTATAGGACACATGCTCAGTCAATTACTCAAGGGCTGAATGACCATTCAGCAGTTGACTCAATGTGTATACTCATAATGGAGACAAGAAACTGGATTTTGGTTTGTGGTTTTTAATCACTTGCCACCTGTGGTTTTCTTTGTATCTCAACAATGGAGATTTGCATGCAAAAGGCCTCAGGTTCAATCCCTGATATCTTTCACACACTACATGATTACAGCCTTATGAGTCCACTTTAGTTGTCACGGCTGCATCCTATGGAATCCTGGGATTTTCAACTGAGGGAGGGGCCTTCGGAATCCTCGGCCAAGGAGCTCCTCTGGTGCCTCCGACCAAACTACAAGCCCCAGAATTCCACAAGATGCAGCCATGGCCATTAAGGTGGAAACACAGTGCTATAAATGTAAAGTGTGAAAGGGCCTTTGGTCTGGAAAAGACTATGGCCCTTTCCGCACGAGGGGACCGCACCATTGTAGGGCCAGGCTGGCAGTGGCCAGCTGGTCATGCTTCTGTACAACGTCGCCACCAGCCACCACAATCTTGTCCCCAAGCAGTGTGCACCTGCAGTATTTGCAAAATGGAAAGAATCCATTTTACATCTACTGTTGTGCAGTGCTGCCACTCTTCCTAGCTGTGCAGAAGGGTGGAAGCATACTGGCAACACCTCCCTCCCCAGAGCAGCAATGGCAAATGTTCAGCTGCACTGTGGAAGGGAAGAGGCAGGGCCAGTGCGCAACTGGGTGAGGAGTGGAGGGAAGCGTTCCTGATGTGCTCCCCTCCCTACTGGGGCTGCAACAGAAAGACTTGGCAGAGCCCCACTGTGCGGAAACGGCCTATGTATGAAAGGCATCACAAGTCAGTATTCATCATCTTCCTATATCCCGTAAGCCCTTCAGACGTGCTACTTTTCACAGTACACATTTATAGGGCTATGGATCCACTTTAACTGCCATTGCTGTATCCTGTGGAATCCTCTGGGGTTTATGGTTTGCTCAGGGATGCCAGAGGAAATCAGTCCCTGGCTGAGGATTTTAAAGGCCCCTTCCTCAACTGAGGATCCCAGGTTTCCATAGGAAGGAACCATGACTGTTGTAATTATGTATGGGAAAGAGCCCCTGGCCTACAACTCTCCAAGCACAATGAAACCACAAACACACCAAAAATTTGCTGCCAGAGTACCACCAGAGCAGCCATCTGGATCAGGGAGGCATCACCTACTCCATCTCTACTGCCCCGTCCCAAATCTGCGAATTTGCAAGGCAGAACAACCTCCCCACTCTCACCTGGGATCTCTTATTGAAGATCACACTGGCATTCCCCTTTCCTGGGTTCCACAAAATGAGAAAATGAGTAGCAGTCACGAGAATGTCCTAACTCCAGGATTGGGGGGTGGGTGGGATGAGTTGAGGCTTAGGGAAGGCTGTCTCTCCCAAACTGTCCTGGGACTGGCCACATGTCAGAGGTCCCCTTCCCCTGCTCTAGTGAGTCTAGTCTATAGAAAGGTGCTATGCCTGCAAGAGTTTTCCCCGACAATCAGTTATCCATGTCTACCAGTTATGATGACTTTATATTATTCCTGATCTATTGGAGTCAGCATGCTTCTCCATATGAGTTGCTGTGGACATGCTTGGGAAGGTGTTTCTGCACTTCCATCCTCTCTATGGGCTTTCTGTTGGGGCATCCATGGGAACTGAATGGGGGACTGTAGAGGCCTTTGGTCTGATCGTACAGGACTCCTGTTCAACCTGCAACAGCTTGGAAGATCCTTCGAAGTGGGAGCTATTTGTACTGTCTAGGCTGATTCATACCACAAAAATTGGAAATGGTGCTTTGGGGCTTTGCGGTGTTTTGTCAGCAAAACAAAACATTATTGGTAAGTGAGTCACAAACCACCAGGCAGACTGACTAATACTGGCACAGATGTCTCTTAAAATGCCCCCAAGATAGCTGGAACTGGCATTTTAGCCTGTTGCTTGCTAAACATAAACAAACAAACAGCAAATTGTCTTGGGTCTAGTTAAGGGGATTGTGACACACCAAGGCAAACACACAGTCCACCAACCATGCACTGTGGCCTGTCAGAGGCTCAACAGGCAGGATGGAAAATGAGGTTGACTGTGCCCATGCTAAGCTATCACACATGTGGCTGGAGTTTGGTGTAAAAACATGCCATGCAGGTCTGATCTAGCTTCTGAGATTTCATGATTAAATTATCCTTGGAATAAAACAGAAGAAAAGAAGTAGAGAGATTCAATGTAGACTCAGCTGTTTGAAGCCTGACTTATGCATCATGGCCTATGGAGCTGGGTAGGTTGGCTGAACAATCCTATAAAATATGCAGCAACTACCTATCCGGTTCCTTTCAGGGGTGATTCTTTACAACTTTCATGATTCCTTATGAATAAGCTTGCTGAGGAGTTGTATTTTCTCTTTGTAGGGCCATTTCTGCTCTACGTCACTGTAGCACTACAGCAGTGGGTTGTTACTGGTCCAGCAGCCATGCCTCTGCACGACATCATCACTATCCAGCTGCTATCCCGTTCCCAAGCATCGCCAAGTCACTATATATTATTTCCAGAAAAAAATCCACACTAATGGCCTCTAGTGTGGAAATGGCCTAGAACACTAGGTTGGAGGAATACAAATTCACTGTTAAAGCATGCTTTCCAATGATTCTAAAAGCCTTTTCAGCAGCAAGGAAATGCTGGCTCATTGAGTAAGATTTAAAAAAATGGGATTGAAAAGAATTCTTATGGTACTAGAATTAATAGGCAGAGGGAAGAAGATACACAGTATTATGTTGGTTAGTCCCAACCAAAGTAGGATCCTTCAATCAATTGTTGAATGGTGAGTCAACATGCATGTAAATCCAACTGATTCAGTGGCTCAACCCTTGTTAGGATTAACAGTATGATTTACGGCAGTATTTTTAAAGCAAGAACTTCATACAAAAGTGTGGCTACATTTCTTTTATCCTGCTGTCTAGGACAGTCCCAGGTCTAAACCACCTAACAGTGACATTTTGCATGCTACAGGGAGAAGAAAGAGACCTGGCATCTTAGGTTGTTAGGCCCCAACTCAGACAACATGAATCTGTCCTCAGATTTGCAGCTGATAAGATAACTGCAGTATTCCCAGCCTCTTCCTTCCCAACGCTGTAAGGGAAAGGACCATTGCATGGAGAAGGTCCTAGCTTCAGTCTCTGACTTCAGAGAGCTACTCACAGTAGACAATATTGGGCTAGAGAAACAAATATCCTAACTTGGTATAAGGCAGTTCCCTGTATTCTTATAATCCCCACACTCTTTTCCAGCTCCTGTAAATAAATCCTACTTGTCCATCAGGTGGAGAAGCAATGGAGACCAAAGGAAGAATGGGCAGAAGAACCTCCAAGTGCCTCACTGCCTTATAAAGATACATGGCAGATCTTCAGGTAGAGAACAGGCAAACCAGTAACATGTGTGGTTTATGAGCAGGGGTTTGTTCAGAGCATCTGCTTTGATAGGAAATTGGGGTTTGGTCATCATGGTGCCCTTCCCAATAATGTCTGACATACTTTCCTCTATAGAATCATAGAATTAGGCCATCTCCGCACTAGCTTGTTATAGCGCTATGATTCCACTTTCAACATCCTATGGAATCCTGGGGTTTGCAGTTTCAGGAGGGGCCAGCTGGCCCCTCCCAAAACTGCAAACCCCAGGATTCTGTACGATGTTGAAAGTGGAATCATAGTGCTATAGCAAGCTAGTGCAGAATGGCCTTAGAGAGCTGGAAGGGGTCTCATGGGCCATCAGATCCAGTCCTCTGCTCAATGCAAGAAATCCAGCTAGAGTATCACCAGCAGGTAGCTATCTAAGGATACCACTCATGCTGGAGACACTTGAAGCAGACTTTGGCCAAAAGGGAAATATATACCAGGAAATACATGTTGTGAAGAAGTTTATGAAGATACAGTAGAACCTAAAAACACCTGAACTAGAGCAGACCCAAGGTTTATCTCACACCACATTTTCTTCCCATGGGGGTCAAAGAGATGCAGAAATGGGAAGCAAATAAGCAGAACATGAAGCCACAAGTAATCTCCTGCTGCAATCCCCACTAAACAATTGCACAGAGGTATATGAGCTCTGATACTGGAGATAACACACAGCAATCATAGCCTTTGGTAACCTCATCCCTCATACTCCTTCTAAAGTTGTCCAAGTTGGGAGCTGATTAAAATCAGTAGCTGAGTCACTTCTTACAACAGCCCTATAAGCAATCATCCCTTATGACAACTCTATCCTTCACAGAGTTTTGACCACTGTATTTTTCCTTCTTCCCATCAGAAGCTGCAACGTGCTTTGTTTCTAGCTATGCAGTGAAAGGAAGAGGTGAAGAGACTGTTCTATGGAATTACCTGTCAAGGTGGAAGGCAGCTATTTCTGCGTTATGTCTCTGAAAGTCGACAAAATAGAAGAAATCTTCAGGAGTCTCCTCATCACGTTTCTGTCTGAAAAAAAGGGAGGGGTGATGAATCCTAGCAGTTGACATTGTTTCAGTTTGAAGAAAAGTACTATACAGGAGTGTATTTTCTTTGTTTGGTCCCTTTTGACTACTTTCAGTGGTTGGGAAAAATAATTCTGAAACAGCCTCACCTGTAACACACATTGTTTTCAAAGAGCAGATAGTGGTGTTGGTGGGAGGTTTATCTAAGCAGGAACTCTGGAAGACTTCACCTCCTGCCACAGTCCTGGCCTACTTTGACCTGCTCTCCGCCCTTGCTTACACTCACTTGGTACCCTAACTGCTCTCTGCATAAGAAGGAAAGTTTCTCAACACACTAAGGTCATTTCTGCACTGCACTGTTATCTAGTGCTATTATTCCACTTTCAACATCCTGTGGAATTCTGGAGTTTGTAGTTCACTGAGGCCAAAGAGCCTTCTAGCTGAGAATTCTAAATGCCCCTATCTAAACTGCAAATCCTAGGATTCCACAGGATGTTGAAAGTGGAACAAAAGCACTACATAACATTGTAGTGTGGAAATGGCCTAAGAAACAAATGAATAACTGCCAGGGGCTGGGTGGCTACGTTGCCCCAGACCCTGTAGGACTACATCCTTCCACTCCCCCTTGCAGAAGAGCCTTCAAGAAGGTTGAGGAGATACCTGAAAATGCTACAAAATGGTGTACAGTGCTGCCCAAAGGTTTCAGGGCAAGGTATTATGGGGCGTTTGGGGGCAAAACACTTCAGACTTCTCCAGTTTTTTAGGATGAAGAGCGTGGAAGACTTTTGGAAGGCCTCAAAAATGTTCTTGGAGCACAAGCAGCCCACAAGCCTCTCTAAGGGGAGATTTCCACCTGACTTAAACTGCAGGTGCAGACCCTGAACTTGTATCAGGACAGCAGTGGAATGGAAAAACACTAAAGCCTCTAATTTCCCTTCCAATCTGAGTGAAAACTCCAGATCAGCATTTCCTATATCTGCTTTTGACTGATAGGACACTCTCACACAACTATCACTTGTATGCATGATAACATGTTTTTTTTTTTCTTGCCTTATTACAAAGAAATCTCAGGGCCAGTGTAATGCAGTGGTTTGAGCATTGGCCTACGTCTCTGAGGACCAGGGTTTGAGCCCCTACTTGGCTATGGAAACTGATTGGGTGACCACTCACACTCTCTTAGCCTCAGAGGAAGGCAAAGGCAACCCCCCTCAGCAAATCTTACCAAGAAAACCCTGTTATAGGTTCCTCATAAGTTGGAAATTATTTGAAGGCACACAACAACAACGAATTGTTCAGAGTAGAGTTTCAAAATTCTGCTTTCCATCATCTTCACAGTTAATCCAGATGTTTTTAGGTGGAGCAGGCTTACCTCATAGGTTTGAACATGGCTTTCCCAAAGTCTTGGAATCGAAGAACAAGCTTCAGGTGCACTCCACTGGGCTTGACGACTGAGAAACGAAAGAGTAGTTGAGTAGTGGAGAAATGAAAGAGTAGCCTCTATTCAAACAAACTTACTAAATTGAACCTTTTTAGTAGTATTGATAATAGGCCATCTTAGCTGGTAACAAGTAGTCTGGGAGGAGCATTCGTCTACAGGCAGGGTTGTCAAAGTGAAAACTGGAGAGGGCACCTGTCATTTTAATGGTTGGACAGAAGAGAAAATTCAGCAGGTATTGGTTGTTACTTTTTTATATGCCAAACAACACTGCTGAGATTTCCTCTTTTCTACAATCATTAATTGCACAGGAGCCCTCTCCAGTTTTCACTCTGGCAACCTTACGTGAGGCCTATTACTGAAAGAGTATAGGTATGTGTGGCATGGAGAGCGACTGAGAGCTTACTTCACCCTATGGGATTTTTGTAAATAACTGGCTGGAGTCCTGTATGGCAGTTGCAGACATGGAAACACTGCAATTACAGTGCTAGACAGTGACAGCCAACCCTTCTGCCTCAGTTCTCCGCTTAGGGGGAAGTATCTAGTGGGATCAACAGGGGTCTATTTTCCTGTTGCTCAGAAAGCAGGTGGCAGCACTGCTGCCCAAAATTTAAAAGAAAATTACTATAAATTATTTCATAGATGGTACATGACACCAGAAAAATTAAAGACAATTTATAAGACAGGTACAGGCCAATGTTGGAAATGTCAAGAGAACTCTGGTACATTATTTCATATGTGGTGGTCATGTCCTAGAGCACAAAAATTTTGGAAAGAAATACATAAGAAAATAAGTTCAATTTTGAAGATTCAATTTGGGATGACACCTGAATTGTACTTGTTAAATATGACACATACATTAGATGGAACGCCAGCTAAGAGACGTTGGAGAATTATATTGTACATGGTGACGACAGCCTGTATTGAATATGCACGACTTTGGAAAAATGAAACTACACCCACAATGGAACAGTGGTGGACAGCTTTTATGGAAAACAGAAATGCGGACATACTTACACAAAGATTGAAAGGGAAATCAGATGAGGATATTAACAAAGAGTGGAAGATTGTTACAGATTTGGGTTGAGGGTTGACAGAGGGTAATATATTTTTCATGATAACAATTATTTTACAGTTAACATTTAATGAAATATCATGTAACAAGTAAAGTAGAGATATATAGCAGGAACTAACAAATCATAGATTATTAACATTTTATTGCGATACATGGTATAATAAATAGAGGGAGTATCAATAATTGTAATCCAGAAAGGAAAGGAAGAAGGAATAACATTACATGTTAACATTGCAGAAATTATTGTTAGTTTTATCTGTTGAAATGTGCATAAAATTATTAAAAAGAAAAAAAAAGAAAGCAGGTGGCTGCCATTTCAGCTCACTTGTGTGAGTGATTTCCAGCAGGATCCCTGTCACAATTCCTGCTCGCACCAGAGACTGTTTGTGCAAGGGAGCTGAGTGGGACTGTCAGCCAGCTGCTTCCTGTTCCACAGGGGAACAGGCCCCGATCAATCCCAGCAGCTGCTGCTCAGTTACTGGGAAACGGGGGACATTCACAGTCCCTATGTGGCTCCCAAACTAAGGGCTATATGGGGATCATGAATATGTAACAGTCACAAGTGCATAACTCTAGGTTACGCATTTGTAACTGCCAAATAGGATTCTACCCACTATTCATAAGATCTAGACAAAGAGTGGGCAACTTTCAAGAGTCCGGGGACTGCCCCCACTCTCTGGAACCTTAGAGGGCCACATTTATCACTTTGTTTTCTAAATACAGGTGATGTGAAGGTACATACACACACAGCCAAAATGGCCAATCACGTACCCAGAAGTCTTCAGAGGAAGTCTCCATTTTAAGGCTGAAGTACTTTTTCCAAATACCAAACGTGATATTTTGTTGGCGAGGGGAGAGTGCATGCAATCAAGGGATCACCTGCAGATAATGTTTGTGCTGCCCAGGTAAAGACATAGAACATTTCTGCACTACACTCTTATAGCGTGATTATTCCACTTTCAACATCCTATGGAATCCTGGGGTTTGAAGTTTAGGGAGGGGCCAGCTGGCCCCTCCCTAAACTGCAAACCCTAGGATTCCATAGGATGTTGAAAGTGGAATAATTGCACTATAAGAATGTAGTGCGGAAATGGCCATAAAGAACATTTTCAAATGTGAACCAGGGGCGGGGAAAGTATGGCCTGTGGGCTGCTTTTCTGGACACTCTCTCCAATTTTTTTTGGGGGGAGCATTCCCTCCAACTATTTTTACCTCCAACAGCCCCTAACTTGTAGGAGACAATTTTGGCATGTTTCCCAATCCCCCGAGCTGTTTTAGGCCAAGGAATGGCCTCTTTTATAACAGAAAATGACACACAAATTTTCTTCAGTGTCATTTCTTGTTGGAAAAAACGGCCTCTTCTGAACCAGAGAGAGCCAAATACCTGGTGAAATTGCCCCCCAGAGGGTGTTGCAGGGCATTTTTTGGGGGAAAAGCCTAATTTTTTTTCAGTTGGTAGAGACAAGGACTAAACTTGCCCTCAGCCCAATCTACACATAGTCCATAGGGGTTAATGTCCACCTAAAAAGGTGCTCAAAAGGCTGGGAAACCTTCTGGGATAGCAAAGAGGGGCAATGTGGGGGACAGAATAGGGAAGGGGAGTGCATAAAGATCACCTCTTCTTTCCCCCTGCCTCCAGTCTTTATTGGATCCTGATGCCTCCTGTGAACAGAATGGCCAATGTGGATCCAAACCAATGTAATGAAGAGGTTTGCATACACAGATAAAAGAAATGCAAGGTGAGTAAATTATTGTTCATGACATAAAGAAGGGAATAAACAACAACCACTACTAAGGTTGTGGAAAAGATAAACCTAAACCACTGAGTAATATAATAAAGGGTATGTTAATAGGTAATGCTGTTATTAAAATGCCTTTTTTCTTTGCCATACAAAGGATCCCCATGTTGCATTTGATCAAGCAAAGTCATAGAAACAGAAGACAGTCTACTTACTTTGTGTGCAGTCACAGACGCCTAACAATGCTTTCTCGTCCTGGCTGTAATCTGAAGTGAAAAAGACAAGAAACTGAGAATCAGACCCACTGAACAAGGATGTTTTCTTAAAAATGAGGTGTGTGTACATCCAGCTCTACTGTTAAATGGTGTGAGGCAGCAACCCTGGACAACAGATGCTTTAGTGGTAGGAAGGTGTTTGAGGGATGGACCTAGTAGCTGTCATGTCAGTGAAGCAGTGAACCTACCCAAGGTTTTAGTCTGAAATTCATTAAAGGTGTTGAACCAATTTTGAACAAAGGGTTCAGATTGTTGGATCATTCTTTTAAAGTTCAGACTAAAACCCAAGTGGATTCATTGCTTTTCATCATCAATGGACCCACAAGCCGCCTCTACTATGAATTGTTGGGCAACCTGCCCTTCATTCCAGAAACTTCCCCCCAAAACCTGGGTTTGAAAGCCATCATTCATTACTAATGCTGTACATGAGACAGAATCAGATAAGATCCGGGGCTTTTCACATTACACAATTATAGCACAATAATTCCACTTTAACTTTGCCATGGCAGCATCTTATGGAACCCTGAGGTTTGCAGTTTGGTCAGAGGCACCAGAGGATTTTGGCTGAGGATTCTAATGGCACCTCCCTCAAATGCCAATCCCAGGATTTCACCGAAGGTTACCGCTGGCAGTTAAAGTGGAATCAAAGTGCTATAACTGTATGGTGTGAATGGGGCCTCAGTGTTTTCAGAATACAGTAATGCTAAGGCTCCAACCCCAGGAGCTTTGTATTTGTAGAACTAATACTCTACCACTGAGCTATGGCTCTTCCCCAAACAGCAGTAGCAGCAATATTATCAATGGGATTGCCAGGTATTACTTGCCAGCCTTGGAACAGGGAGGCAGATGTGGAATGAGAGCAGGTGAGCATCTGGTTTTACACAAAACTTACACTGGAAGCTAGTGCAGCCAGAACAGAGTAATTTCCCCATAATTTTTCTTTTCTTATCCTTATTTTTATTTTGTAAAGTTTGATTTTTGTAAAATGCGTAATAATCAACTGCTTATTAAACAGTGATGTTTACATTATTGGTATTTTGATTTGATTAAACGAGCATGTTTGGCTAACAAGAACAGTAACAACAACAAAACTTTAAGGGTTAGGTTAAATGTCATGTTAATTAAGCAGCAGTTGCAGCCTAGGCCATTTCTGCACTACACTCTTATAGTGCAATTATTCCACTTTCAACATCCTCTGGAATCCTGGGGTTTCAAGTTTAGGGAGGGGCCAGCTGGCCCCTCCCTAAACTGCAAACCCCAGGATTCCACAGGATGTTGAAAGTGGAAATTGTGCTATAAGAGTGTAGTGAGGAAAATGACCCTAGTCACCAAAGGCAAGACTGGTCCCCTCTCTGCTCTCCTTCCTCCAGCAAGCAAAACCTTTTTTGTTTAGGCAAGATTTTGACTAGTAACTAGTTATTTTGGAAGATTTTTTTAAAATATAAAGCCATGGATTTGCTGTACTTTTAATGCTTTAAAACTTTTTTAAAACAAATTAACGCTATTTTTAATGGGGAAAGGGAGAGTTTTTAAAAAAACAGCTAGCAGAAGACCTCTTAATGTCACATGGTTATCAGGGAAATTTCATGTTATAGGTGAATGCTGTATTTTGATATTATGTGAGCAACACAAAATGCAAAATCCAGTGTGGTGCAGTGGTTTGAGCATTGAATTTTGTGTGCTTGGTTCCTCGGTTGACCATGGAAATCCACTGAGTGACCCTAGGCATGACATGCTCTCCCAGAGGAAAGCAAAGGCAACCCCTCTCTGAACAAATTCTGCCAAGAAAACCCTGTGATAGGTTCACCTTTGGGTCGCCCTAAGTTGGAAACAACTTGAAGGCACACAACAGCAACAACAGCTTACTCAGCACAAGACAGGGCTTGTCTTTTGCAAAAGACTGGGAAGTTCTTGCCTGTAGCTTGTCCAACAAGTAGCTCACAGAAAACAGTCTGTACCTGGCAGGCTGCAGGGACAGGACAGATGGCATGTACAGGACTGTAGGAGGAATTTTGCATTGTGTATTTTATGTTTGGGTTTGTGATGACTGCCGTTTGTGTGGGTGGGCCTCTCTGTGTAAATGCTGGCAGGAAAGACCATATGGTTTACAAGATGGTCCAGTGTAAAGCTGGTATTACACAGCATGGGGAACAGATTGAGGCACATTTCTCTACAAGTAAATGTCCAAATAAATATACTTTGGGCTACAAGGCTGAGGAAGGTTGCAACCGTACTGGTCTCTTTTGCTAGTGGTATGTCCACTCGGTATTTATTGAACAGCTAGACAAGACTGTTCACAGCCCATTGCCTTTACAGGCAACTGCTGTTTTTTGATGACCCGCTCTTTTGACTTGAATCATACCCATTACCCCTACACTCAACGTATGGTCCTCTCTCTTTTTTTCTTCTCAATTGACTTGGCACCATCTTGTGGACAGTTCTGCATACTATAGAAGTCATTCATGGTGCATCTCTTGTCTTACACAGTATTTGTTCTTATAATATACAGTATTTATATATTATTTCAACCACTTCCACTTTTTGATAGTGTTCTGGTCCCTAACCCATCAAATTAGGGTGGGTGGGTAGGTGGGTGGGAATACCTGCAATTTTTTTTGTGTTGCCCTCTGGTTTTTATCTTCCATATCTGAGTTGTGATATTTTGTTTTTGGTTGCTTGTGATAAAATGAAATTGCAGTATCAGACTCTAATGTTGGAAGGCAAATAGCTTTCAGGACTTTGAAGAAGCACTTTCCTATAATTTAAGCATTACCTCTCTGCATATTTCTTCATTTAATTTATATCCCACCTTTCTTCCATTATGAGATGCAAAGCAGTATGAAATACATTGTTAAAAAAAATCAACTCACTGTCAGAGTAAGTAGGGGAATAGTTATTAGTCACATGTTGAGTAGCCTCTCTCGGGGTGAAATCCAACAGTTGAAATGCAGCCATGTGACAGATGTTTTTCTTGCTGTCCTCTGCCCTTACATTGTGCCAAAATCTACCCTGATGGCTCAAGTAGAACAGATTCATGTGGGGTTGCGAAGGGGAATGGAAATACTTCCTATGAGTCCCACTGATAGAATCAGTTTCACTACTGGAAGGACTTCATTTGATTTCACCTGTTATTATTCTACTGTCAGTTTCTCTTCCTACAGTGGTGTTTCCCCAAAAGGTGGAGGACCTTTGAGGTACTTGCACCTCTGTGCAAAAATGGGTAATTAATTAGTTCTACTCAGGATGGCTGTGAGAGGTGGGATAACCTAGAGAGATCTTTCCACTAATATTTATGGGGTCCTTACAGGAAAACCAGCCAGAGATTCAAAAGTAAACTAAAATGTGTTTATTGAAGGGAATTCAATCACATACAAGCACTAGGTTCAAAAAATCATGCACTCATGCAACAGTTAGCGAAAGAAAAGGGAGGAAAAGATTGATAGCGAGACTTAAGGAAATGGGTGATAATTACCAATCCAGAAGACTAACGAAGAAACAACACTATGACTTGCGTCTAAGGGCAGTATAATTCGGGATTCAAAGTGACAGAGTGGAGTTCAGCAAACAAAAATACTAAATCTGACTGCTCAAAACTGAGGGTTTTTATACCCAATTGTTACCTGGAGGGTATAGATGTAAATGGATCTCTGGCTGGGTAAACAAAGGGGTTTGCAACAGAGACAGCGAGGTCCAAAATGGGCTGATAGTCTTTGCATGCAGGTGACAAAGAGTTCATAGTTGGTTTGATAGCTTTACAATTTGGGCAAGCAGGGGGATAAAAGAATAGATGTTGAAGGGAAGAGGTGACAGAATATACCAATCAACATTTCCCTGTGAACATTTGGAGATTCTTTGTCTCAGCAATGGCTAGCTGAAAGTTCATTAGCACTTAGCTTCTGGTAACTGTACTGCCTATGACCTGGCAGTGCTTGGGAAGGGTTTCTTGACTTGCTCATTCAGCCAACTTGCCTCTTATCCAGCATGGCCTTCAGCCACAGCAGTGTACAATTCATATCAATTAAGCCATATAAAATGTGGGGGTTTACAGCTATTAACATAGGCAAAGGGAAGGCTTTAGCTATTCCTTATTATCATTTTTCTTTTAATTTTTGTAACAAAATTGTGCTATAAAATAGTGCAGGGGGTATTAAATAAAAATATGAATGATGGGAAGCTTTAATTAAACACTCTCCCCTCCAAAAAACAGATTAGCATTGTGGATAAACAATTAACAGACTATTAATCACCAGTCCCCCCTTGCACACCCACAACTTGTTCTGTGCTTACAGTTCAAGAATACAGCTCACTGGCTGTAAGGACACTTGAGAAAGTCAATTTACCAGCACTGATGGTGTTCAAGACTTGTACATCCTTCAGGAGTTGGTCAATAGCCGGGCTGGCCCGTGGATACAGGGCTTGGCGATTAATGCCCAGATGGAACTGGAGCCAACTTGCCTCCTGCTTGAGTTGCATCACAGAGTCCAAGGTTAGATTGCGCTCCTCTCGGTAAGCCTTGTGTCTCCTGAAACACACATGCACACACGCTCAAGAAGGCCCGTGTTTATAGAAAGCATGTAAAACGAATCCCTCTCCCCTCCTATCAACCAGCTCAGAATAAGTTCATACACTCAGTGTAAATGCAAACCATGACAGAAAAGCCTTGTTACCACTACACTGCTCCTGATCCTCAGGCAACTCTTGAAATAAGGGGCAACATCTTACTGCAGTCACATGATCACTAAGCACCACGACTGTGTGAAGAGATGGAGGAGGGAAAAAGGATCACAAATGTTAACAACTGATTCTGATTCAGCATCTGATTCAATGAGTCTAATCTAGCTGGGACTAGCAACTGGATTTAGGGTATGACTTTTAGACTCAAGGCCAAAGTGAGTTGAATCCAGACTTAATCATGCTTACACGGTGCCCACTGAAATAAATGATTCAAGTCAATCATGACTTCCTTCAGTCCCACTTATTTCAGTGCTTTCAGTACCTTTACATCTGGATCCAAACCAGTAAGTCTTTAAGCCTCTAGGACATGGGTAGGAATCATGTTGCTCTCCAGATATGTTTGGATTGCAGCTCCTAGCATTCCTCACCATCTACTGGCTAGGGCTGCTAGAAGTCCAGCAATATTTGGAGGGCCATATTATGTCCACCCAGGCCCTAGGCTACGTCTACACAGCCTGCCTGTAAGTCCTAGATGCCATGGGTAGGCAGAACAGTGCCCAGGGTATTGTTTTTTTATGGATCGATCATTTTGGCTCAGATTGGACTTCAAGAAATTCCTGTTCTTGTGGCCATAATCTGGGTACTCTCATCTTTCAGTGGCAATTTTGACTGTGCTTGCTAATGGCTAGTGCTACCAGTGGCTCACATGAGCTTATGGGTCCAGTGCAAGTCTGCTTTTATGTGACCAGGGAGCATGTTCAAGATCAACTGGATAGAGCTGTGCCACTTACTGAACCACGTCATCCTCCCCTCAGCCCACGTAGGATAACAAGTAGTCTATATGTTTTCTATAATTTTTGGCAATCCATAAAATGACCAGGATGAGAAAACTCAACATTTACTAGAAAAACAAATGCTGGGCAAAATGACATCTGGAAGAGCCTGAAACGGCTTTCTGTAGTCAGTAGACACAGAGGTTTCTCAAGAACAGAGGTTAACTTCCTCATATGTTATGCTGCAGAGCACATTGTGGTTTCAGAGGCTACTGAAAAATCACAAGGCACTTGGTTCTTCCAAACCATAACAACCTGTCAACCTCTTACAGTGATATACATCTTGTAACTATATACTTATGCCCACCAGAATTAGTATACATACACGGATTGTATTAAGAACAATGCATGGTATAAAGAAAGCAGAGTTAATTACAGAACAGTGTGACCTTAGCATGTGTTTCCGTGATTTCAGAACCACAGATTATTGAGACTTTGGATGCAATCTCTCCACCTTGAGGAGGAAACATAATAATTACAGAGAAAAGACCCCATAACTGTGGCACAGATAGCATGTTAATTCCCTGTTATTGCTGTGTGCTTTCAAGTCCTTTCCAACTTATAGCAACCCTAACGCAAACCTATTATAAGGTTTTCTTGACAAGATTTATTGAGAGAAGATTTGCCATTGCCTTTTTCTGAGGCTGAGAGAGTGTGACTTGCCCAAGAGTGGGTTTCTATGGCTGAGCAGGCATTTGAACCCTGGTTTACCAGAGTCCTAGTCTAACACTCAGACCTCTAGACCATGCTGGCTCTCACAATTAATTTCCACTTGTGGTTAATTATCAGTGACTCTAGTACAGCCAAAGCCACCATATCTTTCTCTTGCCATCCAAGTGAATTTGCCCCTCTTTGGCCTCTCTTCGCCTAAATGCAATTTGGCATTCACAAAACATAATTCACAAAAAGCAGGGCTCAACTGGTTAAAAATGAGATAGGGACATGGTTCAGATTCATCCAGAAAATTACGCAGAAGCTCTGCATTTAACTGGAGATGGAGAAGTGACCTCACTTAGATGGGATGGGAAAGGGACTTTGTTGTTGTCTTCAATCTGTTTCTGACCGATGGTGACCTTAAGGCAAACTTATCGTGGTCCGTCTTGGCAAGATTTGTTCAGATGGTGTTTGCCTTTGCCTTCCTCTGAGACTGAGAGAATGTGACTTGCCTAAGGTATCCCAGTGGGTTTCATGGCTGAATGGAGATTTGAACTCTGGCTTCCAGAGTTGTGGTTCAATGCTCAAACCACCACACTACACTGGCTCTCTAAAGTGACTTTTATTGGTGGTGTTGTGTTCCTTCAAGTTGTTTCAGACTTATGGTGAGCCTTTAGGCAAGCCTATCATGGGGACTTTACATGTGCTCAAAAGTATTTTCAGCTATTATCATTGCTTTGTATTTTTTAGGACCAATTCAAATAAGTTTGGAGGACAAACGTTTTTTAGTTGCGGTTCAAATTAAACCCCAGAGTGGGGGCATGATGCATTTTTCCTCTTTCTATGGGGCTTATGTCTCATACATAGCCAGCACTGTATTTGATATAAAAAATGCCTGTCGTTCTAAGCAACCCATGCCACATACAGCACTGCACTGATAAAAAAAACCAAAGGAGAGGCCTCACTTAATTCTGTACTGTGGGTTTGGTCCAAGGATTCTTTAGCTGTCAGAATCATAATGGGCATATATTGACACACCACTAATCCACAGCTTTACTTGCCAAACAGGCAGTTGAGTACCAGCAAACTAAAATGGCCTAAATTACATAGTGCCTTTTAGTTTGTTTTAACCACTACATCAGCTAGACAATTTTTCATGTCATCCTCATTTATAATCTTCTGAATCTTGCCAGGCAAAATAATATGGCACAAACCATCTGAATTAAAAAGGAAGTGAGTTTTGTTCTTTATGGGCAGCTTCCAGGGAAGTGAGGCAGGGGACAAAAAGAACACAGAAAGATAAACTCCTAAAGGAGTGTATCTTCATTGTTCACAATGAGAACCTCACAATGACTACAATTGGCCTTCCATATCTGTGGATTCTGTATACATAGATTCAGCCAACCACAGCTTGAAAATATTTAAAAAACAACAACAAAAGGTAAATTTTGATTTTGCCATTTTATATAAGAGAAACCATTTTACTACACCATTGTACATAATGGGACTTGAGCATCACAAAGTATGGTCTCCCCAGGGGATCCTGCAACCAAACCATAGTGGATACTGAGGGCCCACTGAATATACATCCCACTGAAGACTTTTTTTGGGCTTTGCTAGCATATCGCAGGCAACATCAGGACATACTGTGTATCTTTGTGCATATGCATATACGTGTTATGATTAATCAGAAAAAATCCAACAGGAAGTAAATAGGAGTTAAAGGAAAAGCAGAGAGCATGGAATTAAAGAGTTCACCACCACTATTTCCCTACAACATTACACTGTGCTGTTCATTTTGAATACATCCATGTCTTTCTTCTCCTTGCTTTCAGGTTGCCAGGTAAAATAAAGGACATGGGTCCTATTCCTTTAATGCCGTGAAGAAAAAGGAATTCTGTGTGACAAGCAACACCTGCTGAAATTCCCTTTTTTATGCAGACAGAGCCCTGTCTTGTATTTCACCTAGCAGTCCTTCCTTGCTGCCAACTCTTCACAAAACAATTCCCTCACTGGCCCCGGTGGTGTCTCCATTCCAGGGTGGTTCTCATCCGGGCTTTAAAAAAGCACCCCAAGGTCCTGAACCCTGTTCTTAAATGGCCTCAGCACTTTGGATAGCTCATTTAAAGCTAGTAAAAATCTAGGATGGATTTATTGCCCAACTGACATGGGAGGCACTAGAGCTCAAAGCAAATCTTTTGAGTATTAGCTCAGTACTGTGCACCTCAAATCAGAACGGGAACTCCATGCTGTGAGGCAAAACATAAGAGGAATATGGCCATTCTGCTTGCTGTGAACCATATAAAACTAGGAAGAAAAGGAAAGAGGAATAAACATGGTGGGAACACATGTGGTCCTCCAGATGTTATTAAACTGTTATTCCCATTAATGCAGGGGAGAGCAAAGTGCCACAGAGATTTCTTCATATGGCCCCAAAGGTTTTGTTGCAGCCAATCAAACTTGTTTTGTCCACCCAAGCCCCTAATGCCATCCACCACACTTTCCAAATTTTTTCTTTGTCTGAAATATCAAAATATATTTTAGGCATTCAGGTTAATTCTGACTCACAGATAACATGCCTTAGCACTCCAGTCATTGAGTTGTGTTTTGAAGTTTCACACATATGAGGAACTGGGAATTAGGACCCATCTTCTGCATCATTACCATGTTCTAGCAATGAGTCCTGGGCTTGTCTCTGAAAGGGGCAACATACAACAAGTCTGACTGCAAGTGAAGTTCTGATCCACTCACCTCCAATCCAGTGAAGCAGATGACAGTGATGCAGATGACACTGTCTCCTCTAGGTAAGGTTTGGTCAAGAAATGTAGAACCATGTATTCCTGTCACCAGGAGGAAGTTGAGTGATGGCCTTCGTTTGACCAGCTCAAATACCTATTTATAAGAAAAACCTTATTCTCCTTCTTTAGTGTCAAAAGCACACGCAGAGGGGCACTTGAAAAGTAGTACAAGGGGACTAAAGGATCAGAAATAAACTAATGGAGAAGAATGAGGAGATGGCTCACTCAAGCCACCTTCTACTTCTGTGGGTTGCTCTAATCTTTCCATTGAATGACTTGCAATACTAGCTTTTCCTTTCTATTTGTCTCCTTACAGCCCTTAGACACAAACTAAATCCACACTCTTGTTTTTCTCTGTCCCAGTGTGGCAATGGGTTTGGGAATTCATGGGATGGGAACAGGGGAGTCACAGGCATAGAGGAACAGATGGGAAGTTGTGAAAGAGAAAGCCAAGTTCTGGCCTTTGGAAACACTCCATCTCAGTGAGACCAAAGTGCTGAGCTTTTCTGAGGAGTTGCAGGGCATGTCTTGTTACTGTTGTTATGCTCTCCCATAATGGAACCATAATGGAATGTTTACTTTTAAAACAGTCACAACAGAAGCTAATCTTGGAAAAAAAAAAAGAAGATTCTGAAAAAATTGTAAAGCTTTTAGAAAGATACTTTTTAAAAAAATCAGTGATACATTAAGAGCCATGGTTTTCCTCCTACACTTCTCCTGGAATGACATCATGAATGTTAGTCAGACAGTTGGTTAGTTAGTTAGTTAGCTGCTGTTTTTCCCAGAAGCCCTCTGGATTCTGAAAACTGCTAGGTTTCTCCCATCCAACTTACATCACTAACAGGAACCACTATTAACTACTAGCAAATGGGGCTGCAATTATAAATTTATAGATAAAATTATAGCCCTGCCCATTCTGGGTGCATTTGATAACTCTGTCTACAACCCCACCAGCCAAGTCTTCTTTGGAAATACTCCAACTGCAACCTTTCCAGTTGAAAGGTATAAACACTTCCTTCCTATTTGAATGACTATTTGAATTCAAATCCTATTTGAATCGCAGAATGAACAGTTCAGTAGGCCAAGCTTTCTGTCCATGGTGTGCATGGATGGCTAACATCACCAGCTCTGCTATGTGTGTCCTCTCAGTACTCAGATATTACTGCTAACACTGTTTTTCCAGAATGTTATTCTGTGATCTCTGGGGTTCATCGACTGGAAGGGCAGACATGGTAGATAAGCCTTCCTGAAATTCAGCAGGTTTACCAGAGTGGCAAGTTCTTTAAGATCTAGAGTCTAGAGACAACCCTCTCTATTGATATGTGTGTGACCGTGAGGCTTAGCAGGTCTGATGCATGCCTTATATAAATTGGGTGTGTCTTAGATCCTACCCAGAATTTCCTGCGGCATACGTGGCCTCCTCCATGGGAGATGCTCAGCAGACAAGCCAATACAGAAGAACAGCCATTTGAAAACCACCGTGCAAATGCAAAACAACAATGCTTTGCTCAGATGCTTTACCCAATAATTCCGCTGGTGCTGGAGAACATGGTGATTGAAATGTTGATTGGTACAGCTGCTCATTAAGCATTGAAATAGGCTGTGGCATCTATTTCTGAGTGGGAGATGAAGCCCATCACTATCACCATTACCCTTCTTTTTTTAATATTTCTATTACTTTCTTCAGCTAATTTTGACAATCAATGCCTAGCTTCCTAAGTGAAGTGTCACTGCTGAAAGGAAGTGATGAATAAAACTGAGCACACCATAAATGCCAACTAGTGGGCCTCACAGAGCTATCAGATGTGATTCAGTTCCTGTTTCTGTGCAGATTGATATTTGGAGAGCCCATTCACACACTGAAGGACTCTGGCTGACTGGTATGATGATGCTGTTCTACAGAGCACTCCTTCCAGATTGGTCTTAGAGACGGAGGATGCTTAAATTTAGGACTTTCATATCCCCTTAACATACATGAATGTCCACACATTCAAATGTTCTTAATATAATATGATATTCCTGATTGCAGCATCTTCCTAGAAGGTAGTCTGACGCATTTGCTCAAGAGAAGGAATCCATCCATCCATCTATTTATGTCCCCTTTTCTCCTTAAGCTAGGACTCAAGGTGGCTTACAAAACAGAGAAAATTACAAATAAAAACACACATGGTTAAAGTCACAGAAAAATTGTGATTAAAATAGTATTAAACTAATTGAATGAATACTAAAATAGTATTAGCATTTACAAATGCTTGCTCAAGTGAATAATGACATAGTCCTTATTGAGACTATATCTTTCCCCATATATGTGAGTGAAGATACAAACAATAAATGCTGGAAATGTGGTAAGGAGGTTGTGACCTTTCATTGTATGTTTTGGAATTGTGTGTGAGAGAGAAAAAATCTGCTATTTGGTAAAATTCAAAAGGAAAGTAAATTTACAAAGGAAAGTCAACTTAGACCCAGAACTTTTTTCTTACTTGGTCTTTCTGAATTTGACAACAAAACAGAAAAAGAAATTGGTAGACTTTATTGGTATATGGTGAAAGCTGCCAGAACAGTTCTAGCCAGATAATGGAAAACATCTAAACTTCCCAAAGAAGAATGGATAGACAAATTAACAGAAATTGCAGAAATGGATAAACTAACATACGTTTTACATGGTAAGTTAATAGTGAATTTGTTAAAGACTGGGAATTGTTTAAGGACTATCTGCAACAGAGATTTGGAAAATTAGTGACTTCTGGATTTAAAGAATAATTAATTATCTATTATATATGGATGAATTTTAATTTTGGAATTGTTACAAAGCAGTTAGGAAGTATTAGTTATATGTTTATTTGTTAAGTTCATTTTTATATATACATGCACGCACATGTACACACACACACACACATGTATATACCTCCTTAAACTGCAAGCCCCAGGATTCTGTGGGATGTTGAAAGTGGAATAATGGCACTATAACAGTCTAGTGCGGAAATGGCCTGAGTACACATATGCAAGATTGTACTGTTATTATGGTATGAGTTATCGCAGGCAAGGGCATGTTTCATCAGACAGCTGAAGCGTAGCAAAGATGATGGAGAATGTATTTGTGGGAGAGAAACTGTTTGCAGGTTAACATTAAAAGATTAGCCAACACATGTTGATATCACAGATGAGTCAGGAAGCTACAGTTAATGTAGCTCAACTTTAAAGGTGGGCAAGTTCACAGAGATCTGAGCCTTTCATCCTAGCAAACCGGAGCTCAGAATGCATGAAACCACACGTAAGATCATTGCTGTTAAAGCCTTACTTGCCTAGGTTCTCATTCAGTCTAAAATAAATTATGTTTGTTTTTTGTTCATTCTGGGAATTACATCGAAGTTTCACAACTGGCAAACATAATTGCACTTAATAGTCTGGGATGTCTCACTTGTTGATATTAACATAGCCTGGAAACTTAGAAAAAGGGAGTCCAGAAGATTGTGCTCAGTTTTAGCCATTCTTATTTAAAAATGCCTATGTGTCAAACAGATCAAGACTGCAACCCTTATTTTCACATGTTAGGTTGATAGGCTATGTCAGCCTAACATGGTCCATAATCGGTATTCACCCGCATAGTCCCACAAAGGGTCCAGGCATAACATGGGGGAGGAAATAGTACAAACTTATAAAACAGCCTCCTCTTGCCACACCAACATGACAAACACTCTGTTCACACAATGCCATGAACCATAAGAAAGTTGAATTCTGGGATTACTGTTATGTATTGTTCATTATTATGTGCCTTCAAGTAGACCCTATTGTAAGGTTTTCTTAGCAAGGTTTACCACTGCCTTCCTTGAACACTGAGAGAGTGTAACTTGCCTATCGTAATTTCTGAAAAATGTGTGCATTTGCTACTTTTGTTAACACCAAGACTATTTCCGCACTGGACTGTTACAGCGCGATGATTCCACTTGCAACATCCTATGGAATCCTGGGGTTTGCAGTTTTGGGAGGGGCCACCTGGCCCCTCCCAAAACTGCAAACCCCAGGATTCCATAGGATGTTGCAAGTAGAATCATCGTGCTGTAACAGTCCAGTGCGGAAATGGCCCAAGTCTGAGAGGCATACAGTTGGACTTCCACATCTACAGGTTTGACTTTCACTGATTTGATTATATGCAAGTTTCTTCAACCCCTGCTTCCCTACCTTGGTTGCTTCTTTTTTGGGGGAACTGTCCCTCTAGGTGGATCTGATCAGTCCACACAGCCCTTTAAAAACTCACCCCTGGTCCTCCTCTTCCTTCTCCAACTGCTGCCTGGTCAGCTAAGGATCGCTCATAGCTGAATTTCTTACCACTATAAATCTCTTCCAATACCCCTGACACCCAAGGAAGGAGATGGACAAGACAGAGGAAGTATAGGGCCACCATGGCAACCCACTCCCTTTCCTTCTCCTTTCCCTGACCAAGTTTAAACCCTGCCTGCCTGTTCTTGCCACCATGCCTTGGCCCCCTTCTCACAAACACACACATTTTGATGTTTGCAATTTTCCCACTTTTGCAGAGGTCTTGCAGACCTAACCCTAGGAGGGCCAACTGTAGAAGTTTGTTATCTATTTTATAATTTTCCGGTCAATAATACAGGATTACTCATTCAGTCTCTTGATTTCCTTTTTTTAAAAAATTCCAATAGAATAATACAGCTTTAAACTTTAGGCCAAGTTACTTTAAAGCTTTTTTTTCTTCTTCTTCTGACCTTTTTCATTACAAACTCACAAATTTGTTAGAGGGGATAGACCATGAGAGATTATTATTGGAATGAAAGCCTGGTTGGAGCCTTTGTTCCAGTCGCAGCACAAGTGTCCATCTTAGGATTGTGGCTTTGAAAGAACCAAACTGCAGGGAGAAAAAACGTTTAGAATCTTCAATAGGAGGAACATTTATTAAGGAAATAAATTCTTGGGTATCAATAGCCCAGTCCTTTCTTAACTAATCTAAAAAAGAAAAGGATGTGAGGGAGACATATTGTGGCACATCCTCCTGCATCAAAGAGCAGAAGGGAAGAGAGCAGAGGGGCTCAGTCTGGGCCTGTTATTCTTCTTTTACAACACAAGGCAATCACTTAAGTAACCCTGACTGGAACAGACAAAGTCATCTGGCCAAAGCACTTTTGAGGGCAAGTGGCTGACACAGAAAGGAAAAAGCAAGCAAGAAAGGGAGACAAAAGATTTTAATCCCTCTCTGTCCAAGAGCTTTATCATACCAGGCTCTTCCTGCCCCTTGCTAAAAATTGCTATTGAATCAAGATTTATCTACTTGGTTTCCTACCCTGAGAACCATTCTGGGATTACAGCAGTTCATTTGTGCTAAAAGCTTATCACACACAGCATTTGGGACTGTCTCCTCTCCACTACCTCTTCCAAAACATCATCTCTGACTCTTTTCCAAGTTTGTTACAAATGCACTCGTGCACATTCTCTCTCACACACAGAGAGACACCCTCACACACATATAAATGAAAACAGCCTTACATTTGAAAAGTCTTTTATTTGTTGGGTGAGGGGCTTCCTGATCAGAGACCAGCAGATTTCTAGATTCAGACTTAACTAATTGCTGGCAGATGAAAACTAGCAGCTATTGATCTATCTGTGTCATCGATCCCAGCTTCCATCTGCCAGTGGTTAGTTAAGTCTGAAGGTAGATGAAAGCAAGAATTAAAGGATTAATAAAACAAATGTTTTTCTGAACTGTAATATTTTTCCCCACTTATATTTCTAGCTGGGGGTTTGGGTGGGTACGGGAGGTGAGTGAGAGAGAGAAAAAATGAAAGAAAGAGAGACTCAAAGGGGGCTGGAAAAGTTGGTGGTGGAGTAGTGAGCAAAACTGGTATAAAAGTAGAATTGAACTTTTGCACAGGAGATCATAGCACAACAGAAGTGGACAAGGAGATCACTGATGGATTTTCGGTGTTGATAAATAGAAATGCTTTCCAAACAGTCTCCCATGGGAGAACAGCAATCACACCATGTGATAAGTCCCTGCTAAAGCTATTAGTATCCAGCTGTAAGTGAGGTTTCTTGCCTTGTATGACAAAGCCGTAAACTGTCTCATTCCTAATGGACAAGAGAGCAGCAAGAATAAGAGCAGAAACTGCTGTTTCTTTCAAACGAATAGCAATAAAGAAGATGGACAAGAGGTTTAACCATTCTTGCTCCACTACATAATGCCTGCATTTGTGATGAGAGTTAGTTTGCTGAAACTTCTTTCAGTTCTGCCGTAGTAACTGGGGTTGCCATATTCTACCTCCTCAAATTGGGGCATATAAAGTGGACACGTACATTCCTTGTGTGGTACAAAGAAAACAAAACAGCACAACATTAACATGTTGCCATACACAGACACTTCTAGTGGTATCCTTATCAAATTGCTTTATTGATTTACTTACTTAGCCATCAAGTTTTCAATTTGGCAAAAAGTTAAGATCAGTGAAAATGCCACAGGAAGTCCTTGGGGGTGACTGCCACCTAATTCGCAGGGCAAGATGCAGAGAAAAGTGGAGACTAGCAGTAACTGAAAGGAGAAGAGCATGGTCTAATTTCCTTCAGAAATAACAAAATAAATATTTTATTAATTGTTTGTCACCTATTTGACTTTTCTTCAGAAAGTGCATGATAAGCAACTCACCTGTGCTAGGATGTCTGTGGTCCAACCCAATCCTTGTTTGGAAATGACAAATGCTTGTCCTTTTTACATTTCCATTTCCCCTCACCTCACTAATGACATCCTCCCACACTAAGCACATGTATAAATTATCTGCCAACTGAGGCAACGGTCCACATACAGTATATGATGCAATGGGATGCAGGCCACAAAAACTTATGCCAAATAAAACTTGTTAGTCTTTAACAGCAGATACTGTTGGGCAGATACAGATAAATAGTAGATCCTGTTGTTTTTGCTGCAAAAGACCGCTGTTACTGCCTTGCTTCTTTTCTGTGTTCCTGACTTGCCCACGTCCATTCCTTCCCCTCCTTGGATACATCTCATGCCTTTACTATGCTCCCTCCCTCCTGTTGCTGCCACTACGTCTCCTCCCTGCTTCTCTCCCTTGTGACACCACATGTCTTCTTCTTGCACATTGCCCTCCATCATGCTTACCTCCCTTGCTCCTTGTCCCCTGCCACTCCACCTCCCACCCTCCCTTACCCCCGTTCCCCTCCTTCTTTCATCTCACTTTCCCTTCCCTCTCACCTATCCCATCACTTCACCATATGCCCTTGCAACGTGCCCCTCCCTTGCTTCTTGCGAGCACCCTACTTGCTCTCCCATCTCTTTTACACCTTCCCTTGCCTCACCTCGCATCCTCAGTGTGCACCTCTTGCTTGCTCCTTGCACATGACTGCTCACACTGCTCTCCTGTCTCTCCCACTCTCTCCTTTGCCTCACCTCATGCTCTGGCAGTGCAGGCCTTGCTTGTTTCTTGTGTGCTGCCTTTTGCACTACTGGTTCTCCTGTCCCTCCTATTTCCTCCCTCTTTCACCTCACCTTGCACCCTTGTGGTGCCCCCTTGCTTCTTGTTTTCTGCGGCTCACATAATTTGCTCCCTCCCCTCCCTTTATGGCCCTGTGGCCTGCCTCTCATTCACTTCTTGTGTGCCACTGTTTGCACCACTTCCTCTCCTGGCTCTCCTATTCCCTCCCTTACCTCACCTTGCAAAGTCACCACTGTGTACCTTGGCTCTTGCACTCCACCACTTGCCACGCTTGCTCCTCTATCTCTCCTACTCCCTCCTTTGCCTCACCTCTACCCTCACACCCTGCCCTTGGTTCTTGTGTGCTGCCATCTCTCATCTTCCCTACCCCACCTCCCCTTGTGTCCTCCTGGCACACCTCCCACTTGCTTGCTCTGCTCCACCATTCACATCTCTACTACTCCCTCCTTTGCTTCACTGCACATCTTTGCAAGGTGTCCCTTGCTTCCTTCTTGCATGCCACTGCTCATGGAGCTCGCTCTTACTTCCCTCATGCCTAAAATTCCCAGGCAGATTTCTTCCTTCCGGAAAAAAAAATGGACAGAAGAGCACCTCCACATTTTGCCCCATAATTTTACTTCTACAGGGGCTAGAGACTTACCCTTTTAAAAAAAAACCCCAAAAGCTTGGAATTTGGGCCAAACGATAGTCCAACCAAGCATTGGTAGCATGCTTAGATTCCAGTTAAAAGCTGGCTATACAGGAGATATGGCAACCTTAATAGTAACCAATAGTGTGCAAATAATTTGTACATGCACTTTATTGAAAATTAGTTGCAGTCGTTTACTGTAAATCTCATTTGATAATATAAGCACGAGTACTTTATATGTTTTCCCTCAAAAGTAGACTTGAAGTGTTTTTTTTTGTTTTTGTTTTTTTCATTTACAGAGAATTCAGAAAGATCTGTTGCATACTATGACAGCCTCTGGGAAACATTTGAAAATAGACATTTGAAAGCTTTTTCCTGTTTATTATTTCATTTATTTATTGAATTTATATACCACCTTTTCTCCCAAAGTGGGACCCAAGGCAGCTGTTCTTCAAACTGTATTGTCAAATATTTTTCTTCTGAATGGAGCACAAAACAAAAGTTATTGGTTGCTTTGAATCTGTCTGTGGATGACATTGTCAAAAGTTTCAACAAAACTGTGACTGTGAGTAAACTGGATACTTAGGGCCCTTTCATACTACACAATTATAGTATTATGATTCTACTTTAACTGCCTTGGCAGCTAATTGTCTGGTCAGCAGCACCAAAGGACTCTCTGGCTGAGAATTGTAAAGGCTAATCCCTAAACTAAAAATCCCAGGGTGCGATAGCAGTCAAAGAGAAAGCATAGTAAAGCAGAATCATAGTGATACAGTTATGTAGTATGAAAGAGCCCTTACTCAGCTATCAAGTGCCAGCAGCAATGAAAGAGCCTCGCAATGGTTTAAATGATGGACTAGAACTCTGGGAGACCAAGGTTTGAACTCTCATGCAGCCATGGAAACCCACCTTGGGCAAGTCACACTCTCTCAGCCTCAGAGGAAGGCAACAGCAGTCCTTTCAACAAATGTGCCCAGGAAAACCCCATGATGGGGTCACCATAATTTGGAAAGAATTTGAAGGCACACAGCAACAGATCAACAGAAAAAAAGTGACATTTACCTGACTCATTTATGACATGAAGCAAAATTGCCAAAGCTCACTCATGTTTGGCTGCAGAAATGATATCTGGCTGTTTTCAGACAAGAGGCTTAAATCAGTTTTGTTTTAAATCAGCTCTTGACATGAATATAAAAATCTACATTGGCTGGGATCTATATCTGATCATTTCACTTTTTACCCCTGCCTGCTTGTTGTGGTGTCATATCCATTCAGCACCTTTGTCGCCAGGGTTTATTAACAGCAGGGAGATGCTGCAGTTTGGAGACTTAGAGTGGTCAAATATTTGAAAGGAGGTTAAGAAAAACCCCTAAAGGCACCAGATCCTGTCTGTTCTTGGAAGTTAACGAAGCTGAGCCCTGGTTAGTACTTGGATGGGAGACTGCAAATGAATATCAGGTGCTATAGGCTGTATTTCAGAGGAAGGAACTGGCAAAACCACATCTGAGTATTCTTTGTCTAAGAAAACTCTATGAGATTCACGGGCTTGCCATAAGTCGACAGCCAACTTGAAGGTATGTATACACACACATACACTCACAGACATTACTACAGTAACTGAGCCTGGAACATTTAATTCATTAGGCAACAGCCTAAATTACACACCATCCTTCTACTTTTGGCTTCCTACTTGTGTGATGAATTAAAAAGGCCCCACATCCCACTTTGTTGACACCAACAAATCACTAAGTAAACTAGATTTAATATACAAAGAGCTGTCTCTTCCAAAAATGCCCTTGCTCCCTTCTGTTTCATTTGCATTTTGGCAGGAAGACAGAGACAAATTTAGTGTTAGCCCAGCCTGTAAGAATTCTCAGAATGGTCCCTGCATTTATGAGTGCCATATATTGCATTCCAAAGAGGCTAGAGAATAATCAATACTGTCTCTCCCCTGAAGAATAAGATACAATGCTAAGTCACACAAGGGCAAAATGGCTTGCCCAGACGTCAGACAGAAGTAATCCTGGTAGTAAATAAGCGAAGTAACGAAAAAGCCAACAGCGAAGGACAGATAAACTGCAGCAGACAGAAAAAGGAATGGAAAGCTAGATGAAAGGGTGGCAGGGAGAATGAGAAAATGTATGTTCCAATTCAGGCTGATGATGATGCAAAATTAACACCAACGGTTATTGCAAGTTTTCAACATTTAGCATCATTACAACCTTTTGCAAGTGATATAAAAATATCATCATATGTGGTCTGATTCTATTTAAGGCAATCTTGATACACTGTGTTTTAGGAACTGATTGCCAAATGCTTTCTCTTACAGAATAGGAAGAGCAAAACTTTATCACTATAGAATGCAGACATCAGGGGGAATCACCTGACTCATGAACTCCTTTCTGTCCTGGGCCCAGTGCTGTTCAATATTTTTATCAATGACTTGGATGAAGGAATAGAGGGCATGTTCATCAAATTTGCAGATGACACCAAATTGGGAGGGGTTGCTAATATGCCAGAGGACAGGATCAAAATTCAAAATGACCTGGACAGATTGGAGAGCTGGGCCAAGGCTAACAAAATGAAATTCAACAGAGAGAAGTGTAAGGTCCTACACTTAGGTAGAAAAAATGGAATTCAGAAATATAGGATGGGGGACATGTGGCTGGATAGCAGTACGTGTGAAAGGGATCTAGGAGTCTTAATAGACCACAAGCTGAACACGAGTCAGCAGTGTGATGTGGCAGCCAAGAAAGCCAATGCAATTCTCGGCTGCATCAATAGGAGTATGGTGTCTAGATCGAGGGAGGTACTGGCACCGCTCTACTCTGCTTTGGTTAGACCCCACCTTGAATACTGTGTCCAGTTCTGGGCACCCCAATTCAAGAAGGATATTGACAAGCCGGAGCAAGTCCAGAGGAGGGCGACCAAAATGACGAAGGGTCTGGAAGCCATGCCCTATGAGGAACAGCTTAGGGAGCTGGGTATGTTTAGTCTGCAGAAGAGAAGGTTAAGAGGGGACATGATAGTCATGTTTAAATATTTGAAGGGATGCCATGAAGAGGAAGGAGAGGGATTGTTTTCTGCTGCTTCAGAGACCAGGACAAGGAGCAATGGATTCAAGCTGCAGGAAAGGAGATTCCACCTGAACCTCAGGAAGAACTTCCTGACAGTCAGGGCTGTCCGGCAGTGGAATATGCTGCCTCGGAGTGTAGAGGAGTCTCCTTCTTTGGAGGTTTTTAAGCAGAGGCTTGATGTCCATCTGTCGGGAGTGCTTTGAGGGTGTTCCTGCATGGCAGGGAGTTGGACTGGATGGCCTCTGTGGTCTCTTCCAACTCTACATTTCTATGATTCTATGATTCTCTGATTTACAGTATCCCAGTTGTTTCCCCTGGTATAAGGTAGGCATAATTCATATGCTGACCCTACCTGTACGTTCTATGAAGGGTGGAGTACAGGAGCAAACCTTGGGGTTCTCTGAACTCCATGGAACGCACTGTGTGATCTCATGCCTGTATGTGTACATTTGTTATGTGAGCATATCCTACACATGTCATCTGCTCCCCCTGCCCCCCTCAAAAAGGTGAGAAGGTAGGTCCTGTCAGCAATGCACAGGAGGCAAGGGTAATAACAATATGCACTATCTGCCATGATTGCTCTATCTACCGCTCCTACCTTTCATCACAAATACACACACTTTAAAATATGGGCTTAAATCTAATTGTCAGTTCCAATGGTCTACTGCAGCTGGTAACAACAATAGGACATGGGCTGTACCATTTATATAAAAGTGAAAAAAATCCAAATTATTCAAAGTATAACAAACAAGTAAAGCCTATCTGCCAGTTTCCAAGGGCACAGGCGCATGTTACTCATTTACTCTCTTTCCGTGGTGTTTGGTAGGGCATAAAAAAAACCAAAAACAACTAACAGTAACACTATTTGATTATAGTCGTCAGAAACTTCCATTAGTTCACCACATAATATATGGGGTAGCAAAACTTTTTTCTGCTAAATATGCCTGTACATAATCTTCTGAGAGTCATATACCAGCAGTGGGTAGGCTTAGAGAGGGTAGAGCGAAAGCTACATATTCTGTTTCTCCTTTTCTTACTTCAGGGCCAGTCCTACCATTAGGCTCACATCCAGGTTATCTGAAGGACCGTATTCTCCCTTATGAACTACCCCATGCTTTGAGATCTTCCTTTCTCTCCATCCCACCACTCTTACAGGTGCATCTGTTGGGAACACAGGAGAGGGCCTTCTCAGTGGCTGCCCCAGTCTCTGGAACTCCCTTTCCACAGAGGCCAGACTGGTCCCCTCCTTACTATCCTTCCATGGACAGGTGCAGATCATCTCATTGTGGCAAGCCTTTTATGGCTGACTGCTGGGGTGTGGGGGTGCTTTCAGAAGTATTGCTTTCTTTTTAATGGCCTTGCTTTTAACTACTTCCGGTGCTACTGTCAGTTTAACTAGATGTTTCATTTTTATATGATAGGATTTTTTTTAAAAAACTGTGTCCATTTCAACCTTGGTTGATTTCAAGGCCATTTCCACAGAAGACTGTTACAGCGCGATTATTCCTCTTTCAACATCCTATGGAATCCTGGGGTTTGCAGTTTAGGGAGGAGCTGACTGGCCCCTCCCTAAACTGTAAATCCCAGGATTCTACAGGATACTGAAAGTGGAATAATAGCACTATAACAGTCTCATGCGGTAATGGCCCAATACTGGGGGGCGGGATGCAGAATATGAATAAATAGCAGGAGGAGGAGGAGAAAGCAAAAGCAGCAACGGCAGCAGAGGGTGTGTGACCATTGCAGGCTGCGGGCATCTGCTGGCCCATTGTTGTTGCTGTTGTTGTTGTTAAGAATTTTCAAAATGCACACAAGCAGGACAAGAAAAAGTAACAAAAAATTGTACCAACAAATGAATATAAAGGATAAACAAAGAAAAGAGAAAACTATAGATCAAAAAGCTGCCACCTGTTTTTAAAAGGTGGTCTCCAGCTTTCCTAATACAAACTATAGAAAACATGACATAAAAAAACCCTCTCTAATTATGAATACCAATCTAATGCTTCCACTGCTACTCTTCCAAAAAATCTAACTGCTGAATCCTAGTCAGCAAATTGTACTCTATTTCTTGGAAAAAAACAAATTAAAGGTTCGCAGTCTTTTGCAAAAGTTGCAACAACATTTTCTCTTATCAGTATCATTAATTTGTTAATTTCAGCTTAATCCAACAGTTTTACCAGCCAGTCTTTTTTCACTGGAATCTCTGTATTCTTCCAGTTCTGAAGATATAGTGGGTGTGCTATGGTGGTCATCTATTGGTAAATCTATCTGTACTTCTTCTCAAGTTGCTCTTCTACTAATCCCAACAAGTACAATTCCGGTTTCAACTGAACTTAAACTTTTAAAATTTTATACAGCCTAAGATGCATTTGATTGCAGAATGTTTTGGCCTTTTCACATGCCCACCACATATGATAAAAGGACCTCCTTTATTGCTCGCATTTTCGACACACTAAGCCCTTCTTCCTGAATCCTGTAGCCCTTACTCTTTGTGGAAGGACACAACTCTCTATGCTCGCAGTCTATCTTGTGTCCCTAAAGTTCCCTACTTCCCTTAGGTATGACAGAAGATACTGTCCCATTGCCACTGCTGGAACCAAAATCAATTTCTATGCATGGAATGCAGTGGTGGTGGTATCTTGCTGTCTCAGGCAGTCTAGCATTTAGAGTTAGCACTTGCTTTCTCTTGTTCTTTCTATCTTCTCTTTTGTTTTCCTCCCTAGGACCTTCATGGTGGTGTGGTGGATGGGTGGGTGGGAACAATGCCCTCTTTATTTTGGGGCAGGAACCATAGTCCAGTGGACTACAGCAGGCCAAGTCTCAAGTCAAGTCTCAAGTCTCTACCTTCAAATCTCAAGTCAAGTCTCAAGTCTGGGAGCCAACTTTAAACTTCAACCTATATTCCAGAACTTCTGGACAGAGTTGAATAAAGTCAGTTTTAACAATTTAAGCAAAGTTGGCTCTCCACATTTGCGATTTTGCCATCTACAGCTTCAGAAGTAGGGAATAGGTTCCTTCTTATTCACTATTACTGAAGCTTCAAAAGCTTTAGAAGGAAGGATCCTTCCTCCTCAAGCCCACTGCCTAACACATTTGCTATTCCCCTCTGAGAAATGCACTAGGCACTCTGGGGACAAGTCTTGTCTTCTGTTCTTAGGACAAGTTTTAGAAGGCTCCTCCAACATACAGTAGGGATAGGCTGTTAAGTGCACCTCAAGTCTGCCGCAAGCCCTTTGCCTAATCCGTTTGATGTTCCCCTCTGAGAAATATTCCCACACTTTCGGCTTGAGATGGATCATCATGTGACCAGTAGGTAAAAAGAAATGGAAGTGCTGTTCTGGATGAATGTGTTATGTTACTGAACCAAGGGTAGCAAGTCACTCACTAAAAATATACAAGTCTTGAGTCAAGTTGAGTCAGTCCCTCATTTATTGCTGAGTTGAGTCCGAGTCAAGTCACTGAAGTGACTTAAGTCCGACTTGAGTCCAAGTCAATTGACTTGAGTCTACGTCACTGCTTTCCATGTAGAACAGGCCAGAGCCAGTCCATGGCACCTATGGTTAAACAAAGACCCAGTAGCTGGGGATGGGAAAGCTTGCTGATGAGATTTGAGCCTCTGGAGAACCAGTACCAGTCAGAGTAGAAAACACCAAACCAGTGCTGTCTGTCGTCAGTGAGGCGATGAATCCATTCCACATTTTGGCTGGTTTTAAAGGAGTTACCTTAGGTGCTCAGCCTCCACAGGAATATGGGGTCAACACCCCAGAGAGCTCCTTTAAAAAGCCTCCTTTGGATTCAGCACCCCATTGACACAGAAGCCACAAGCCACTACCGTCCAAGCTAAATGCACAAATAGCTTGGTACGCAACAATTATATTAACTACCAGATGCATTCAAAAAGTGTTTTTGTTTGTGATCAAACAAAACCAGGATTCATAGATAATTCAGGTCAGATGCATTTGAAATGTAGTTATTTTTTTGTTCTGGCCCTTCAGACGTTTCTGAGGTCTTCTCTAATAGCATCTCATGCTCACTACAGCCAAGTTTGCAGTCTGCTGCTATCTTTGCTATGCCCATTTAATAGCATCGTATCTTGGCTTATATTAAGCCTTCTGCAAATTCTGAATCAATATCCATTTGCAGGAACTCTGGCATAACCTCATACTACTTAAACACTTGCTACTTAGACGGCCTTGAATATTTCACTAGCTCTTATTGTGATTAAGTAGAGCATCGTCTGCAATTCTTCAAGCATGCTGTCTGATGAACCGTGTGCAAATGCCAGAATGATATGAAACTGAAAATGCTTTCCCTTGTAAAAGCTATTGGTTTCATTTATTTTAGGGCAATTCTGAACATCGCAAATTGCTTTCGCGTCACTAGAAAACTCATCTCTTCATTTTAGGGCCCAAGATTGCACTTTCAGTCTTTCAATCACCACATTATAAAGGAGGAGACACATTGCTCCTGCTTCTATGCAGAAGGGAGAATTTCAGCAGATGCAGCTTCTATGATGTCTGCACAGCAAGCGCTACCTCCCAGAATTACTTCTACCTCAACTGGAAGCCTATTCCCAAGATTCTCTTTCCCAATTATACTCAGTGGGGAGCCGAACAAAATCTCTCAGGTCTCATCATCAAATGTGAAAGAACCTGTGAAGATATTGCCCGGCATCCTATTAGTAACTTACAAAGGTGCCAGCATGGTGTAGTGGTTTGAATGGTGGATTATAACCCAGGAGACCAGAGTTCATTTCCCTGCTCAGCCATGGAAATCCACTGGGTGATCTTGGGCACACCACACACTCTCAGCCCCAGAAAACCCCATGATAAGTTCATTTTACAGTCTCTATAAGCTGGAAATGACTTGAAGGCAAACAATAATAACAACAACCTCATTTTACAACTGTTTAGCTCACTTTTTTTGGTTGTCACATAGATCTGAATTCTTTAGTAATCTGTGTAATAACAAAACTATCTCCCCAAACCTATGTTTTAGACTGTTGCAGCTCCCCTAACAAAGCCATTTTTACTGGCCATTGGAGAGTGGATGGTTGCCAAGGAGCAGCCGCCAGCTATGTTCCTGTAGCTGGATGCACAGCAGTGACATCATCCTCAGAGACATGTGGAGGAGCCCCAGGATGTCCTAAAGGATGCCCGTCACTGTGCATCCAGCTGCAATGACATAGCTGGATGCTAGTCAGCTGTTCCCCTGCTGTCCACTGGCCAGTAGATGACTGCGTGGTGTGTGTAAACTTCAGCAGGTTCAAAAGTGGGTTTGGGGTAGTGAGGGGGAGATATGTCACAGTTCCACCTGAGCAAAACTTTACAATTCTTCTCCTGACCCAGGATCCCAGCCATAATGTTTAAACTTCAGCACTTTCATATGAAGTCAAATTCATTTTCCACATTCAAGGGCATGAGGAACTCTTTATCTATTTGCCTTTTTATTATCTGTAACATTGTGACCACTTTGCTTCATTTAGTTATTTGTCCAGTGATTCTTGCTTGTTCCCAGGAATGGTGAAATATCTTACTGGTCAATCCAGGTCACAGGTAAAGATGCCAACTTGCCTCTACAACCTACACACACACTTCTGACAGCTGTCTGATCCAAAAACATTTAGCAAGCAAAGTTTTTCCCACTGTTGCCTCTTTACACTGGGAAAAGCTTCACCTACATATTGCTGTTTGTTGTTGTGTGCCTTCAAGTCGTTTCCAACTTATGGCTGACTATTGTGAACCTATCATTGGGTTTTCTGGGGCTGAGAGTGTGTGATGCACTCAAGGTTACCCAGTTTCCATTGCTGAGTGAAGAATTGAACATTGGTCTTCAAGGTCATAGTCCAAAGCTAAAGCCAATACACCATGTTGATTCTCTTCACCTACATATATAGTTCCTAATATTTAACACTCACCTTTGTGTCTCTGATCATTTCCATACTGCCCAATCATAGCACTTACATTTCAGCCAGAAAGCTCTAGTGCCTCATCAGACTACAAATCCCAGAATTCCATAGGATGCTATTACAGCCCCATGCATCCCCCAAGATTCATATGATTTAATTGGCAAATATTATTTGATTGGTAACTACAATAATTGGTGTTCATATAAAATGGAATCTGAGGTGACTGGAAGGTCAAGCTGGATAGAAGAAAATTACTGACTGTAAACATGTGATTGCAAGGCAGGTCAGCCCACACCCCCTCTAGGTGCAACAGAAGTCATTGTCAAGCAGATTATGAGGCAACTGTGGAAACAATAGGCTTAAGCTGAGACTGGACATCTCAGAGCAGAAAAAGGAAATCACCACCAAACTGTAATTGTGTTAACCCTTTTCCCTCACACCTGGATGTTTCCCTGCTTTGTCTTCTCAACCTCTCCACAATAGAGACCTATTACGACAGCCATTACTCCTTTGTCAGCTAAACACTAAGACCATTAACACTGTCCGGACCTCATTGTTTGTGTTGCAATTCCCAATTGTCCACTCAGCTGGGAGATCGATTTACACCCATACCTGCAGGGTAGTTTTTGAGTGTAAAAACCTCTCAGTTTTGATTGGATTAATGAGTCTCACTGTCACCTAGATTCCTGAACGAGAATTGTCCTTAGGTGCTTACCTAAGCCATATCACTGCTTTTCCTCAGTTCTCTCTGGATCGGGAATTATCACCCAAACCCTGAAATTCCTCTATCCACAACTTTCCTCCCTTTATCCTTTGGCTAGCTCTTGTGCGAGTGCATGAATGCTTGGAACTTCTCTCTCTCTGTGTGTCTGTGTGTGTGTCTGTGTGTGTGTGACTTTTTCAATAAAACACATTTTAGTTTCCATTTGGATTCTCTGGCTGGTTCTTTCCTGCATGACCCTGTAAACATTGGTGGAAAGATCTCATTAAGTTACCCTCCTCTTGCAGGCTTCCTAATTTTGAGCTAATTAATTCTCCATTGTCATGTGGAGGTACTGGCATTGTGGGTAAATCTCTGAGTCACCCATATTTTGGAGGAACAATGCAGCCATAGCAGGTAAAGTGGTATCAAAGTGCTCTAGCTGTGTAGTATGAAAATGACTCCAGTGCATACGATAACCTACCCAGACTAGGCATCCATTGTTGTCCGGATGGACGCTGTTTATTGAAACTCCCATATCATACCTTCCAACATTTCACAGACAAAAAATGGGACACGTGCGTCCAACATCAGAGCGAGATAAAGAGGGCAAAGATTAAGGAGGGAAGAATAGATAAGCCAGGAGAGGCTCCAGCAGTTTGCTTTTGCATGAGCCTATCGGAACAGGCAAGATACCATCCTTCCTCTCTTCTCCCCTGCTGAGCTGAATACAGTAGGTTCTCCACATGTGCAGGGGTTAGGGAAACAGAACCCCTGTGAAAGTCAAAAAAAGTGACTAACTGCATGTAGCTGTGCAGGAGAGCATGGGGAATATCTTCCCTCCCCTTCACTCTTTCACTGCCCCCCCCCGAGTGATTGTGCTGGTGGCAGTGCAGGAGAGCGCAGGAAGGGAAGATCTTCCCCATGCTCTCTCGCCGTTCCCACCCACACAATTGCAATCGTGCAGGTGGGGGCGGCACAGGAGAGCATGAGCTGGGAAAGATCTTCCCCCTTGCTCTCTCACCACCCCCACCCATGTGATCATGCAGGCAGTGGTGGCAGGAGAGCATGGAGGGGAGATCTTCCCTCCCCTTCACTCTCTTGCCTGCTGCCAATGCAATCGCAGAAGCAGCTGTGGGCAGGACGGAGGAAGGCAAGTGGGTGCCATGAATAATCAAAACTGCAAATGTAGAAGGAGAACTGTACAAACTATTTTTGCACTTTGAAATCAGCTTGCAGTAACTGAAGTAGGTTGGGAACAAAGGAAGAAAATGAGAAGAGGAGAGAGAAACTGTGACATTTTAAAAGCAGCTGAAAAAGTGGGATGACAGAGAAATAATCAGGATTGTCCCTAACAAACCTGGAGAGTTGGAGAATATGCATTATAACTGTATTGTTCATGAAGACATTTTCATGCCATGCAGCTGTTAAGGGACAGGATTTTGGAAAGAGAGAGAGAGAGAGAGAGGGAACAGAAAGATCACAACTCTATGTCAGACACTATTTAATAGTAAGTCAGACAGTGTTTAATATGGTAAAATGTACTTGAAGTCAGTCCAACAGCTGCCCAAAGAGGATGTTGGCTTTTGACCACAGAAGGCCTAAGTATAAAACACACTCTCTAAGGGTGAATGCATTCCAATGGCTGGTGAAGAAATCACAATTCTGGAAACAATCTTGGTTCCAAACTCAGTCCTGTAGTAAGAAGCCAAGAGCTTTCCATTTGTCTAAAAACACAGCAGTGTTTCAGACTGGTCTGTCCCTGGCAGGGAAATCTCTTCCAGCTTGCCATGGTTAGTTTTCATATTATGAATGCTTGTCCAGCAGCTACCAGCTAAAGTCTGTTAAGGACCTCTTTTGCTCCCAAGAGTTTGGCCCAAACTCAAGGTAGTGCCAGCTCCAACAAGCTTTGCTTAATGCCAGGAGCTTAGAAAGAACAAGAAGTCAGTAACTTTCGGACATTGCAGCCAACAATCAATCAGCTGCAATCTCCACTCACTGGCAAGTTGCTGTTTCCTAAGACAGTGACCTAGTTGCCTAATTTGAAAGGTCTCCAGAACATTTCCCTCATCTCCTCATTCATTTATTTCCTGTGCTTTTCTTACAATGTTCACTTCATCTCTTACTGCTTGTACCCTCCCATTCTTGTCCACAAAATCTTTCAGAATTGCAACCACACACCCCAGTCCCCCTGCCAGTGGATATTTTCCCCTCAGAGCTTGGAAACATCACTTAAAGAAAAAAAGACAACTCCCCTCAGCCAGCATGATTGGGTAGCTCTTCATGCGCATGTTTTTCACTGATGTTGGTCAGTATTTTACATCAGCTATGATCATGGCAACAGTATCGCAATTGTAACTCAATAGTGATAATGAAAATCAAACAGTTACAGTAAATCTACTACTACAATTGTGGCACTATCACCACAATTGTAACTCTCCCTTGCAAACTCACTTTACCAGGCATCAGCTAAATGAAGAGAAGGCAGTCCATTCTGTAAATGGAGCATGGATGAATGATGTTTCTGTCAGGTTTTGGGGTTGGGCTCATGCCAGGAGTGGTTACTTAGTTAAGCATGCCTAACTGAACTAAGTACAGTTGGCCCTCTCCATTTGTGGGTTTAACTTTCACAGATTTGATTATTTGCAAGTTTCTCCAACCCCTGTTCCCCTGGCACTTCTTTTCTGGCAGCGGGGCTTCCCTCTTGATGGCTCTAATCAGGCCCTGCAGCTCTTTAAAAACCTACCCCTCATATGGAATGTTTGTCTTGATAGCATGCATGTGCAAAAAAGCTCTTGGGAAATTACGTATCATTACAGTCAGTCCTCCCCATTTGCAGGTGTGACTTTCACAGATTTGATTATTTGTGAGTTTTTCCAACACCTGCCCTCCCCCCCCCACACCTCAGATGCTTCCTTCCTTTCAGCAGCTCCAATCAGGCCACATAGCCCTTTAAAAAACTGCCTCTCCTCCTCCTCCACCAGCTGCTGTCTGGCCAGCTAAGGCCATCTCACAGCCCCATTTCTCAGCACCACAAACCCTCTCCGGATGCCCCACCCACACCCAGAGAAGGAGCGAGGGAAAGTAAGTATGGGGCCACTATGCCAACCTACCCCCTATCCCTCTCCTTTCCCTGACCTGATTTGGACCCTAGGTGCCTGCCATCTCCCCACCATTCCATGGCTCCTTTTCCACAGATTCACATACATTTGGATATTTGCGATTTTTCCACTTTTGCAAGGGTCCTGCATCCCTAACCCAAGTGAATCTGGAAGGCTGACAGTATACTATTCTGGTTGTTATTTATTAAAATCTCCTTGAATGCAGAACACATTGGATTTTGAAGCAACAAAGCAATTTAACTAAAAAGCCTTGGAAGTGGTGCCCTGAGCTCTGGGGAGAAGATGATGCAGACCCCAACTGTTCCTCTTTGCATTTGTCCTTCCCACAGCCAAAAACTTAACCTGGCCTGCTAGCTCTGAGGCCTTTTGAGCATTGGCCTTCAAGAGCCCATACAATAGTGCTTCATAAGCTATTTAATATGTAGGAACAGGGAATTTTTTCCCTGAATGTGCAAGAACCACCAAAGTATCTGTGCCCATGGACCACAACTGTCTTCACTGTAAATTAACAGCCAAGAGCTTACAGTTCAGCATGGGTCCAAGGCCTACTACTTGGAGCTTCCTTTGTCTCCATGGCATGGATGCTCTACCTCAGTGGATGAAGGGGCCAATTGTCTGTCCTCAAGACCCTCAAGGAGGAGAGCTCTTGGAATGGCAGAAAATGAAAGCATCCTTCCAACTCAGAAGTGGCTGAAAGTCTACTTCTGGTTTTGAAATTTTTCTTTTTTTAAAAAAAACACAGTGTGTGCATGTTGGACTGAAGTCTTTTAGAAAATGAATCACCACTTCTGGAGGTTCCCAGGAGACTCCACCCTCCTTCTCCTCCTCCACGAAAGAAAGAGTTGCCAGGAGTTGAAGGCCACAAAAATCTATAGATGGTGGCCTGCCACTCCAGGGTCACACTTTGTCCACTCCTGCTCTACCAAATGGTTTATGAATAATGGCTGAGATCCTGCATTGGGAAGCACATGTCTCCCACAGTCATGTCTCTGTAGCTATGTCTCTCAGTGCTGTTTCCAAAATCTACCTTTTAAGTACGACTGTTTCCAGGTTGCCAGAAAGTGGGGGGATCAGCAGCTGTGCATCCAGCTATTTTCATTTAGCTAGGCTCACTGTAAGAAAGTTGCAGTGGTACCCCTGGGGGTCCCTGCCAGTGCCTATCACAGAGAATCCAGCTAAAGGAAAATAGCTGGGCTTGTTTCCCCGACTGACAACCTGGAAATGGCTGTATTGTGTGGCTGACAAAGTGGGTGCGCACGTGTGTGTGTGTGTGTGTGTGTGTGAGAATTTTGGTAGTCAGAAAAGAAATCCAAACCTATGCAATGACCAAAAAAGTTGTTGTGATGCCTTTAGGCAGACTTGGGATATCAAAAGTTACAAATAGCATGCCAGCCAGTAATTAAACAGAAGTATAGAGTGAATATTTCCTTCAGCTCTGAGTTGCTCAGCTATAGAGTTAAGGACAGCAGTAGTGGTGAAACACAAGCAGTGGTGTCCTGAAGCCAGAGTTTACCAAGTCAGTGCACTGGTAGTTTTGAGTTAGCAGGGCTTGTTTCTTCTTCTGCCACCCCTGCACTCAGGCTTCCCTGTTCTCTCTGGATTCAGCTGCAGTCCTCAGAGAGCGTGCATGGTGTAGTGGTCTGAGCACGGGACTACAACCATGGAGACCAGCGTTCGACTCCCTGCTCTGCCATGGAAACCTGCTGGGTGACTTTGGGTACATCACACATTCTCAGCCCCAGAAAACCCTGTGATAGGTTCACCTTTCAATCACCATAAGTCAGAAGCAACGTGAAGGCACACAACTACAACAACCTCAGAGTAGCTGAGCAGAGGTGTTTTTCTTCCCAACACCCATGTTTTCCCTGTTGTTACTCAAAATATTTTTGGGCCTCTTGGTCTTGAATGAATAATCAAGATCCCTTTGCTTTACACGAGGGAAATGGAAATTACTAGGACTGATTTGTTACTATGGCTTAGTGCAGCTGCCTCTGGTTTTTTGTTTTTGTTTTTTTGGAGGTTTTTTTTTGTGTGTGTGGCCATGACTTAGATTATTAAACTGAGGCTGTTGTACTTTAGAGATATCATGAGGTGACATGACTCATTGGAGAATGCAATGCTTGATAAAGTTGAAGGTAATAGCACTGCCTACACTTTAGAATGTATAATTACACCTCTGGGCATAGGTTTAGCATACAGACTTTCCAAAATGTACCCAGAGGGGGCTCGGAGAGACTCTGTTCTGAAAGACTGGAGACATTTTACCAATCAGCATAGAGAATGCTGAACTAGATAAACCAATAGCCCCTCTTGGTACAAGGCAGCTTCCTATACTCCTTTCTGAAAAACCGCAAGTTGCATGAAGGAGCTTAGCTGAACTTTTTTGCTAAATGCTCCATTCCACCCTTGAGGGATTCTGCCTCATTGGACATCCCATCCACAAGCACCCCTTGCTCCATTCCTTAGCTTGGGTCTGAACCTCAGGCAAACTGGCAAATTTATCCAATGGCCATGCTGCAGTCATGGTTAAGTCCTCCTTAGAATAAGTCATTCCTCTTACTTTCCTAGAACATGTTATTTAGCCATTTCAGTCATTGGTCCAACAAAGAGGCAACAAGTGGCCCTCCAGATGTTATTGGATTGCAAGCATTTTCAACTCAAGCCAGCATAGCCAAAAGGAAAGAATGATGGGAACTGTAGTTCAACATCTAGAGGTCCACATGCCCCCCCTCCTGAGTGTAGATCAAAGGCTGAAAGCAATAATCTACCAGAGATTCTGAGGAGCTCTCTGAGTTTCTAAAGTATATAAATTGGTTAAATCCAGCCAGTGATCTGGATCAGGCCATGACTTAGGGGAACAGAGGGACATTATCACACAATAGGTTTGTTGCACAATTGCACAGGTTTAGTTCTGTGTTTGATCTTTCCTTATCACACAACATTGTGGTTCTCCCATTGCTGCATTGCATTTCCAACATTATTGGATCACGTCGTTTCATTGTCAAGAAAAACTTGTTAATGGCTTCACTATCACTGCTGTTCAGCTATTGCTTCTTGGTGTGATTATTTCATTCTTCTGCAGTTCCAACATTCTGGCAGCCATGTGGTGTGAATGGGCGTGGTTCCTCTTTTCTCCCCCTTTGTATCCCCAAGCAGTATGAAGTCACTCCACTTCCAGTGTCCAGACGAAGAGGACATCATGGCGCACAGAAACAATGTTGCTTTTATTCAGTTCCCTAATACATATTGCTTTTTTTGCTTTTTTTTGCTTTTTTTTAATATTTGTTTTGCTGTAGTTGTGTGACTGCACCACTGTAGCAGTGCCAGCATGCTGCAATTATGCAATTATGGCAAAATTAATTTTAAAAAGAATACCCACTGGAACAGAAATTGTGGGGGACAAGAACACTTTTGCTCTGTACATATTTACCCATACATATTTTCTTTTTTAAAATATTTGTTTTGCTGTAATTGTGAATTTGTGTTGCTGTGGCAGCCACCAGTGTGCCACAATTATGACAAAACAAAAACAAAGAAATAAGCACCAGGGAACTGAAATTGCACAACTGTGGCAAAGAAATAAAAATAAAAAATAAAAATAAACAGCATGCATGCAATACATAATATGAACACAACTAGGAAAGTGGGGTCAGTAAAGCAGTGGGGAAGATGGCTTGCAGAAATGTGCATCACCAAAGCAGCACCATAATATTAGTGCAGAGAAGGTGTGAAAGCTATTGTTTCCATATTGGTATGTTTGCTTAAACAACACGATTGCTGCGAGACAACAGACTGGTGTGATAAAACTCTAGGTTTCACTCCCCTCCCCTCCCCACATTTTCCCAATGAAAATTCCTCTGTCCTTCCCCATAGCTGTCACTTATCACTGGTAAGAAAAGCTCCCTGTTTCTCCAAATGTCTTATCACCAGCTCTTGTTTACAAAAGTTTAGATCAGTCCTCCAAACAGCTATTCTCACCTCTTTACCATCATTGTCTAGCTCAGACCTAACATGACAGGCTTATTTATCTCTATTGTGAGTCACGTCTCCCGTCTCAGTGGTTTAAAGTACAGTTACTCCATTGAACCGGAGCAAGGTCACACGGTCTCATCGATCCACTCCTTGGATCTCACACCAGCTCTTGTTCTGACATTATTACTTTTTTTTCAGAGGGTGACACATAAGCTGTACCAATTAGGGACTACGCACAAAATAGACACGGTGGCAGGTTGGTGATAAAAGTTTTTTTTCCCTCTCTCCTTTTTTGTTGCCATGCCAAAGTGTTCAGCTTGACTTTTTTCCTGCAGGACAAAAGTGACCCTGTTAAGTAGAAAGGCTGCCAGTAAATTGCTAAACAAGCTGCTACGTTTAGAAAGGACATGGTTGCTCAACACACTCAACAACACAGCATCTACCTGCCCTCAATTAATTTTTTTGGCACACTGCACATTTTAGAAACCCAAGGCTGTAGTCTGAAATGCACCTTGACCTGGATGTATGTGCCAAAGACATCAGCAGGACTTTGTTTTGTTAATTGCAATCAAGCCAATTTTGATTTATAGCAAACCTGCAAACCCAGGGCAGCTATGGCTTCTTTGAATCTACTCATCTGTAATGGAGTCTTCCACTTGTCCTATTATCTTCAACTTTATAAGCATTATTAGCCATTTCTGCACTACACTGTTATAGTGCTATTATTCCACTTTCAACATCCTATGGAATTGTGTGATTTGCAATTTTGGGAGAGGCATTTAGATTTCTCAGCCAGAGAGCTCTTTGGCCTCAGTAAACTACAAACCCCAGAATTCCACAGCGTATTGAAAGTGGAATAATAGCACTATAATAGTATAGTGCAGAAATGGCCATCATCTCCTTCAATGATATCTCCAAAGTACAATAGCTTCAATTTAATCATCTTGGCTTCTAGGGAGACAGTAGGACTTACTTCTAAGTACAGTAAAAGTGAATAAGACAAGTGTGAAAAGCTCTTTCTTCTCAATTGGACTGTGGTTTGCCATTCAAATATTATAAAATGCATACAGTCAAAGGAAAGGAACTCAAAGAAAACAAGTTATAACTTAAGCCTCACCCTAGCCTTATTAATTGATTTCAATACACATAGAGAGAGATTATAATCAGAACTGCACTATTTGATTGATTAAATAATTGTTCAGGTCAATTTTAAAAGCCCCCGAACCCCAAAATAGAGTAACAGATTCTTTTTAAAGGCTTATTTTAATAGAAGCAGTTACAGAGTGTTCCCCTTTTCCCGTCACATAGAGAGAGTACCTTGTCTAAAATTATCTTGGCTATGATAGATATGTGCATCATCTAAAAACAAAGAAAATATGCTTCTTGCTCTAGAAAAAATTGGTTACATTTCCATGTGGGTAAAATCAATTAATCAATCAGTTTTTTTCAAAAAAAAATCACATGATTCATTTACAAAATCAGTTTCCCCAGTCCTGAAGTGTTGGACTAAGGCTCCACTTATCCTCAGCCAAGAAGAGCAATGGAGAAAGTGGAATTCAGATTTCCTGGATTGGAGGATACGGGCTGAGTAACATTTAGCAATTCTGACTACACTTTGTGAAATAATTTATGTATACATGGGTGGATCCAGCTCCATTCATCTCTAATGTGTTGCTTTTAACAACTTTCTCCAAGGTTGCAACCTCTGGGGTGAAGGAGGTTTTGCACCCTTCCTTCAGAACAGCCTCCTTCAGCCTGCTTCCTTCCAATAGCTCTGCTAGCTTGGGATGACGGAAATTGTATTCAGAAGTTCCTTTGGGCAGGCACCAGGCTGAGCAAGACTGCTTCAGGGCAAGAGGTGGGGAACCTTGCTGCTCCAGAGGTTGTGGGCTACAATCCCCATCAGTCCCATTCAGCAGGATCAACGTCAGGTATTGTGAAGTTGTAGTCCAAAAAGGGGACTGTTTTCCCCTCTTCCTCTCATTTTTACCATATTCCCGCTAGGGTCCTTTCACATCACACAGTGATAGTCCTATGATTCCACTTTTATCTGCCCTGACTACAACCTGGGATGTCCTGGGATTTTCAACTGAATCTTCAGCCAGGGAGCTCCTCAGGTGCCCTTGACCAAACTACAAACCCCAGGGCTCCATGGGCTGTAGCCACAGCAAATAAAGAGGAATAACACTACTACTATATTTACGTAGAATAAGAGTAAACAGCTATTTGCCTGGTCACTTCTGGAGAAGGAAAATTATCTCTAGCGATGATTATTCTTCCTCTTCCCGCCCCCTCTCTTTTTGGGCCACAAATTACTAACACACCATACAGACCAATTAGTAATCTGAGTAGTATAACCGGTGTTTGGGTGCTTAATTTTGAAACTCATTTGTCTCCATTTCTTTTTTTAAAAACTAATTCCTGACTGCTTGTTTTAATTTCATTATTCAAAATTGTTGTTGCTGCTGCTATTTCAGTATACATCTCACCCTCCCTTGTGATTGCTTAGGGCAGCTATTAGCCTAAATGAATATTGTTATTGAAGCAGAGCTTGGAAAAGGGACTTTGGGGAACTATGGCTCTCAGAATATCACTGGCCAAGCTGGCTAGGGGATTCTGGGAGTTGTAGTCCCCAAAGCCACTTGCCCCTAGCTTTGGTTTTAGGGAATCCATTTCCCTGTCCCTGTGTTCTTTTATTCTTCAAGCAGATTTCATGAAAATGAGCACATTTGTGCTCCCGCCCTCATCTCCTGCAAGAAGGGAGTACAGGAGTATAGAGAATGCCATATTTTGAAAGGTCATGTTACCAAACTGGCTCTGCTCAGCAAGACAGATTTTTCTGCTCAGAATCTTGGAACTGTTTGCAGTTCCACTTGGAATTTTGATCACTACTGAATATTCCAGCAAGAAAGATGTGAGACAGAACCCGCCTCTGTTGGTGAGGAAGTAGAAGTCCTTCAAGCACAGGGGCAGGGGAAAAAATGACTTATTTAAACAAGCATAGAGTGCAGATAAGAAACAGAGACGGCACTACAGAAAGCATGTGCTGCCATGGGGGAGGGGGGCTGCATTTAGCCCAGGAACACAAGAGCGAACACACACACTTTATAGCAGGAGGTGAGTGTATTTACAACTGTGCTGTTGTGCAGAGAAAGTTGGTTCAGTTGATGTAGAAACAGACCAGCCCAGCAAAGAGGAACATGTGACCCTCCAAGTGAGGTTTTGGAAAGAGCTAATGCCACTCCTCAGAACCAGTGTGGTATAATGGTTTGAGCATTGGGCCATGACCCTAGAGATTGGGGTCCAGTTCCCCGCTTGGCCATGGAAACCCACACATGCTCAGCCTCCAGAAAACTCAGTGATATATTCACCATAAGCTGGAAACAACTCGAAGGCACACAACGACAGCCCCGGCTCCTAGCACCACTATTCTAATCCAAATTGAACTGCCTGTCATACCTGGGAAAGTGGCTTTTGGACTACAGTTCCCATTTACCATGCTGACTGGGGCTTCTGAGAGTTGCAAGTCCAAAACAGTCACTTCTTCAGCTTCTGGAACTTTGCCCCATCACTGCTTTATAGTGAAATCAGACAGCTTGGGAGATTTGGTTGTTTGTCCCCTTCATCTATTTTGAGCTTCCTCAGGTACTCCATACTTATCTTTTTGGGTAATGATTTTAGGCGATGCAGTTCCCAAGTCTGAGCCACCTTGAAAGCCAGGCTCACCTTAAGCTTGCAGACACATCATGCCATACCTGCAGAAACAGCCTTACTGATGCTAAAAGCGGTTCTTGACTTTGGATGTTCCTCCTCCAGAAAACCGCCTCAGCATTAGATATACAGGAAAAGCCAGGTGGCAAGGACGCCTGGATAGGTCTCCAGTGCCAGCTCCCTCATTAGGCAAAGTGATCCAAATGCCACCAGTGGCAGATGTCCCCCACATTCCACCTCAGCCCCTTGCAGGACAGTTTCCATCTCATCCCCTCCCCTTGCACTTGTTTGCACCTCATGGCTTCCAATCCAGTCTATTGCAGTACTATCCCACCATCAGTCAACTCTCAGTCCAGTTGGTTTTTGTTTATGTGGAATGGGGGGAGGGTGGCACTCCAATAGCCTCAGGCAGCAAAATAGTTTGGGTCAGCCTTCTAGATCATCCTACATCCAGGAACGGTTCCTGCAGCCCAGCAGCAAAGAACCCAAACTATGGAGCACCAGGGAGGAGCAGAGGTAGCATTCTCCCTTCCCTGGGCTGCCAGCGCACAAGAGAAAACGCCACCGCGTCCGGTTCTGGTGCGCCGCCTTGACTGCAGCTCGGTTGCCCGGAGTCAGCAAGCCAAGCTCCAGACATCAGAGAGATAACCATTATTTATCGCCTTAAAAAGCTCACAGGGTTGCGAAAGACCTCGCCTGCTCTCCTGGAATAGAGGGACAGCGATCTGATTCATTGGAAAGGACTCTGACTTAGTGCGTGTTTGCAGGGGAGGAAATCAAGTCCCCCCCAGCCAGGTCAACGGGACTAAGGCCATTTCCGCACTAGCCTGTTATAGCGTGATGATTCCACTTTCAACCTCCTCTGGAATCCTGGGGTTTGCAGTTCCGGGAGGGGCCGACTGGCCCCTCCCGGAACTGCAAACCCCAGGATTCCAGAGGAGGTTGAAAGTGGAATCATCACGCTATAACAGGCTAGTGCGGAAATGGCCTTACTCTCAAGGAAGTGGGCCCAGGAGACCTCGACCTGGATCGGGCTCCAGGGGGCCACGTGGACCCAGCTAGAAAGGGTTCCTGATAAAAACAGACCCCCAGGAGTCGACCACAGAGGACCACAGAGCACACCGAGGTCCGTAAACAAAACCTTGTCGACTTAGCGACCTTCTTCGTTCCCCCTTTTCTTTCACGCACCTCGTGGCTAAAGCAATCGGGAGGGGGGTGTTTTCCGAGTTTCAGCCAGAGAGGCCAAGAGGCTAGTCCTCATGTTGGAAAGACGGCGCGGGCGGGTTAGGAACCGTAACAACTCACAGCAAGACGGGAGGGGGAGAAGGTGGGCTGCGGGGTTTCCCTCTCGGGGAGAGGGATCGGGGTGCCCTTGGCCAGTTCCTCACTAGGACAACTATAGTGCTATGAGTCCACTTTCACCCTCCTATGGAATCCGGGGGTTTACAGTTTGGGGGGGGGGCTTTAAAGCGGCAAACCCCAGGATTCCAGAGGAGGGTGCAAGTGGACTCATAGCACTACAACAGACTAGTGTGGAAATTGTGAATAATTTCTCCGTGCCCCCCCGGCCCCCTGCCCGCCCCCCCCGGCGCACGCACCTGTTCCAGCGGGCCACCTTCCGCCGGTAGTAGCGCAGCGCCTCCTGACCGCCGAGCAGCTTCTCGGCCGGGCCCTCGGGGGCGCGGTAGAGCGGGTGCGCGAAGAGCCTCCGCAGCTTGGAGGCGGCCGGGCCGCCTTGCGCCCCGTCCGCCCCGTCGGCGCCCGGCGGCGTGGAGAGATCGGCGGCGGGGGAAGCGGCCGCGTCGTTCCTCTCCGCGGCCGGGCAGGAGCAGCCCCGCGGCTCCTCCGCGTCCGCCGGGACCAGGCGGCGCCGCACTTGCGGCCAGAGGTGGAAGTAGAGATCCGCGCTGAGGAGCGCCCCGAGGAGCAGCAGGATGAGGAGGCGGTCGCGGCGGATCCCCGGCATGGCCGGAGCGCAGCTCGCTGGCAGAGGGAGAGGCGCCGCCGCCGCCGCCGCCCGGGGAGGTGGAGTCACGCGGGGCGAGGAGGAAGGCGCCCGAGCGGAGCGGAGCGGTGCGCGGAGATCGGGAAGGACCGCGGCTTCTGCAGGGGGAGGAGAGGCGAAGAGCCTAGACGGAAAGGGCCTCTGCCCCGCTGCCGCGGCAGGAGCCGGGGAGAGGAGCGCGCAGGTGGGGCGAAGAGGGGCGAAGAGGCGCGCCGGCTGGCTGGCTGGCTGGCCGCCCCTTTGCCCAATCGCCCCTCCCGCGCCGCCGCCGCCTCCCTCGACAGGCGGTCAGGCAGGACTGTCTTTGGGAGGACGGAGCTCCTGGAGAGGGGAGGGAGGGAGGGGACGGGCGCGACCAACCTGACCTCCCCTCCCCTCCTCTCCTCTCCTCTCCAACGAGTTTAGCTCCATGACGGCCGCCGCTCCCGATCCGGAGCTGGACCTCCCTCCTCCTGCGGCCCGTCGTCCTCAAGCGGGAGCCCCTTCCCACCGAAATCGGCCAGCCCCGAAGCTCCCCCGCGACGGCTGGGCACGGCTAAGCCCCGGACGGGAAGGGAGGGCGGAGGGAAGGGCGCCGGGCGTCCCGCGAGGCTGGGGAGAACCGGGAGGAGGGAGAGGCGCCTCGCCGCCGGGAGCAGCGCCAGGCTGCGAACTCCGTCTCCGTGGAGCTCGTCCGGCGCCTTCCCGGCCCACGCGTTGGACGGAGGGGCTCAGCCCTTCCCGGCCACGGAGTCCGAAAGAGAGGCAGCCAGCGCCGGGCTACAGCTCTGGAGGCCGAGCTTCGGCTCCCTGCTTGGCTATGGAAAGCCCCTGGGAGAGCTTAGGCAAGTCACACTCTCTCAGCCTCAGAGGAAGGCCAAGGCAAGCCCCCCTCTGTTGGAAAACCGCTTGAAGGCACGCAACAAGAAATCAGAAATTACTCTTTTTTAATTTATTTGTATCCTGCCTCTCCATATGGATCGAGGTGGCGAACAACTTACAAATAGCATGTATTTCGAAACATTTCTATACATGCCCCCAACAAGCTGGGTCCTCATTTTACCACCTGCGAAAGGATGGAAGGCTGAGTCAACCTTGGAGCCCGGCAGGATCGAACTCACAACCTTGTGGCTTGCAGTACTGGCATCTAACCACTGCGCCACCAGGGATCCCTTTGACTCTTGGTATAACGACTGGCCCTCCCCTCTCCCACTCCATGCAGGTATTGAATAACCCTCAAAAGTACTCTAGATTCACTTTTTTAAAAGGCAAGTGAGTTTGTAGCCCTCATGGTACAACCTTTTTTTTTTTGCAAGTGTCAGAATTGTGCCACTTTTGAAAGGATAGACAAGTGGCCTGTCTGTGGCTTTGTAACTTTTTCAGCCTGGATGGTGGTCTCTGGCAGGGACCCTGGAACAGGGGAGATGAGGAGGCCTGGATCCCCCAAGACTAGGCAAGGGGGCCTGAGCCCCCCTGGAATGATCTGGCAAAACTGGACCACAAAGGCTCCAATGTTGAGCGTCCCCAGCAGGCATTATCAATCAGGAGTGTAGGAAGGGATAAAGGACTAAGCAATATTAAGACAGGAATTGTCAGCCCTCCTAAGAACAATAAAAGCTGCCTGCAGCCTGTCCTAAGCACACTTACTGTAAAGTAAGTGACACAGAACGCACGGAACACACTTCGAAGTACATGCTGTGCATTTAAGACTCTTGGTATTTAAGGATGTTTGAAAAGTAATTCCTTCCCCCTCTTTGTGAGTAGGCAAAATTAAGGACACCTTGGCTGCCAGTGTTGAGCTCCCTGCAACTGTTTGACAACTGTTCTGGGGTCCCTGGTTTTACTGATTACTTGTGCCCAGGCTATTTGGTTGCTTTTCATCCTTGAGAATGCTAAATACCTGGAGTGTCATCTTATTAACCTATACCAGCAATTGTTTTGCTCCCAACCTTAGGAACAAAAACCCTGACAAAGTCAAGGGGAGAAGCCTCTCGATAAGGGTCTGAGTTTTGCCCTTGTATTTGGTTCTCTTAGACTTAAGGCATTCTTTAGGATGGCTTGCGTCCAAAAGGAAGTTTCTTAAGAAATCAAAGCTGGAGCCAGGGAGGAGAGTAGCTGAGTGCAGAAGATCCCAGGCAAACCTAGTTCTTGGCATCTCCAGGAAGATCAGGCTACATGGGATGCAAACTTCTCTTTTCTGCCTCTTAAGTGACTCTTAAGAGCCAGTTTCAAGAACAGAAGACAAGCAGGCTAGATGGGTGGGAGGGGGAAATAGCCCATACTAACTGCAAGGCAGCCTCCATGGCTGTTGCTCCAATTCAAAGCAAGGATGTTACTTTTTTTGAACTACAGTTCATGGAATCCCCTGTGTTGGCTGGGGGATTCTGGGAGGTGTAGCCCAAAACTGATTCCCCTCCCTCTAGTTCTGCTCCACTTTCTAGATGCTTTCCTGGAGAAGGAGAACATGTGTAGACTCTCCAGTCTTCTACTTTCTGTATATTCTTTAGGAAAAATAATTCACACACTCTGCCCTTTTCTGTTCCTTCCTCACTTTTTAAAAAATAATAACCTACATTATATGTCAAGATCTTCACCAGGTATATAAGCATAGTTACTATTAGGATCAAAATACATTTGTTCCCTTCTTTGCCTCAGAACTGAAGTGCTAATGGTTTTTTGCTAATTGCCGTCAAGTTGGCTTCGATTTATGTGGACCACGTGAAAGACAGACTTCCAAGATACCCTGCTATAAACAGCCCTACTCAGGTCTTGCAAAATCAGGGCTGGGGCTTCCTTACCTGAGCCTGCCCACTTGTAATGAGATTTTCTTCTTTTCCTACTGCTTCTGACCTTACCAAAGCATTATTGCCTCTTCCAGTGAGTCATGTAGTCTCATGATATGTCCAAAGTATGATAGCCTCAGTTTAGTCATATTGGTTTTTAGGGAGAGTTCAGTCTTGATTTACTCTTGGACCCATTTATTTGTCTTTTTTGCAATCAGAGGTATCTGGAAAACTAGCATCACATTTCAGATCCGTCAATTATTTTCCTGTCAGTTTCCTCTCCGTCCAGCAATCACAATCATACACAGAATCTGGAAATGCTGACTTTGATATTAAAATATATATATTTGAACCATTGAAGATAAAGGACTTGTTGAGAGATTACATTTAAATTGCAAGCATTAAGATATTTGAGGGCAGGATGATTAAAAATTCAGAGTAATATCAGAGATCAATGTTCCATAAAGGACTGGACCTCGAGGGGAAAAGGGTTAAAGATGACTTGGGTGACAGCCATTTGGAAAGATTTCTTGACCAGGTGAAATATCTTCAATTAACACAAATGTCCTACCTATCTTCCTACCTACCTGGCCTTTTTCTTTAGATTTTTGTCTATTTGATGTACTGCAAATCGAACTGTAAGGGAGATAAAATTTAGTAATCACCTGTATTGGATTTGAGAAGCACCAAAGCATGATAGAATGTGTCATTTAAAGACCTCCCAGTGAGTAAAGCAAGGGTGAGCTTAGAGCTCTCTTCTGTCACCATGCATTGCCGTTCCTGTCGGTTATATTTGTCGCAGTGGGTCTCTGGAGGGGCTGATCAATGGACGCAGCTGGAACAGAGATATTTCAAAATCCCATTAAAATATGCGTTATGGATGTCCGAAAGATGTAAGTTAGATAACGTTAAATATAATCCTAGTCTTTGGGGGTATTTAAAACAATTACAATGTGTTTAATCCCACAGTCATTTTCTCCATCTCCTTCTTCAGTGTTATGGGTTCCCCACGAGAGATTTTAATTTGAACATTATTGTGACTGACTTTCCTAGTTTCTCAGTAATTAGATACCAGGGTTTCCTTCAAAAATGACCACATGAAATGTCATTAGATGACAATGGAAAGAGATTACTATTCTTCTAGTTTCTTCAGCTGAGATATTATATACCAATGAAACTTCAAAACAGTCACCTAAGAAACATAAAATCATTGGAAAAACAAATTACGGGGAAAACAGGGACTAGTAGGGAGCCTCTCAAACATATACAATATTGTATAATGGAAATTAAACACTGATGGGCAATACCAGAAGTACTAATTAAACTACTTTTTTCCACAGTTTCACTTCAATTGCTTTTTGAAACATGGCTTGAATGATGTTGTTGTTTTGTCATAAGTTAGATACTATAATTTAAATGTGGAGAATATTCTTTGCTCTAAACTGTTGAGGAAAACTATTTAAGTAAACTAGTATTTATAATCATTATAGCAACACGACAAAAAAAAATCATTATAGCAACACGACATATCTGAGGAAATACCATGATAGTCACTTTACAGTGAAGTCTTACACATGTCTTCTCAAAAGAAATCCCCATCAAAGTCAATAGCATTTATTTCTGGGCAAGTGTGTATATGGTTGCAGCCTATGAAGAGCAGACATGTACATGCAATTGGCAGCAGCATAACTTCCAACGTTTCACAGATAAAAACTAGGAATTGTGTAGCTAAGAAACAATTTAATTGTTTCAATTCCTTCAATTTTAGTAAGCAGTCTTTTTAAATCTTTATAAAAATTAAAAAAAAAAGAAACATCAGAATGTGATCAAGATGGCCAAGATTGTGAGGACACACAATCTAGGACAGGCTGCAGCAGTTTGCTTTTGCCAGAGTCTACTGGGAAGGGCAAGATTCTCATCTGTTGTATTAATTGAATGCACTTTGAACTCAGTTTGCAGCAAGTAAAGAAAGCTGAAAACAAGGGATAGTGAGATGAGGGCAGAAAAACTGAAACATTTTGAAACTGGATGAAAAAGTGGGACAACAGGATTAATCAAGAGTCTTTCTGCCAAATTTTGACAGTTGGAGGAAATGCAGCACAGGACATGGCAAACTCCTAACTTCTGCCTATTTACAGGTAGTCACAAGCTTGGAAAAGCTACTTTTTAAACTCCTTTAGACCTGGGAGTTATAACCTTAAAAAGTGACTTTCTCATGCAGTGCAATATATTAGCAATCCTTATTTTGTTCAGCATTTCAGTATGGCCCAGAAAGAGAGCATTTGCATAAGAGAGTTGGGAAAACCTCCATGGAGTTTATTGACACCAGGGCCACTTCCGCATGAGACTGTTATAGCACTATCATTCCACTTTCAATATCTTATGGAGTCCTGAGGTTTGCAGTTTAGGGCGAGGCCTTTGAGGATGTTGAAAGTGGAATGATAGCGCTATAACAGTCTCATGCGGAAATGGCTCAGGCCTGCTTTAACCACTTATAGCAGGAAAGGGCATTATCTAGCTTTCCAAATGTTGAACTGCAAGGCTACTATATTTACCTAGAAAAGAGGTGGGTGACTTGCAGCTGATGGGCAGCCATCTCTAATGCTCCTTCTCCAAAGGCTTTCTGGAGGCCTGCCGCTGTGGGTTCTGCCGGCACCCCAATCCTTCTGGTTCTGTTGGAAAATTGTGGAATTGTATTTCTGCTATACTGCAGGGAGTACAGTTCTGGGCATCAACAAAACTACCTCCCCATACCTTCTGCTTTGGTAGGGACAGATCTTCTGAACAAGCCTAGAGCCTCATCACACTACATTGTTATAGCACTATTATTTCACTTTAACTCCTCTGGCTGCACCCTATGGAATTCTGGGGTTTGTAGTTTGGTGAGGGAGTGGAGCTCTCTGGCTGAGAATTCTAAATGCCTCTCCCTAAACTGCAAATCCCATGATTCCATGCGATATTGCCATGGCAGTTAAAGTAGAATAATAGTGCTATAACAGTGTAGTGTGATAAGACCCCTCGCCTAAAGTTATTTTACTTCAACCTAATGGTTGATCCATATTTGCCTGTATGGATGTATATAATAATCACTACAGGTATACCTCTGTTAATAATGCCTCTGATAAAGAAACTCCTTTTCACAAAGTCTTCTTACATTCACCCAGCCCTCTTTCTTCCTTATTCTCTGTTTATCTAAAAATTCTTTTGTTAAAAAAAACTTTAAAAAATTAAAACTTTTTAAAATTTTAAAACTATCAGTATTGGAAGGATGGTGAAGGACAACTAGAGAAAGACAGACTTTCTGTGTTGGATTGCAGCAGCATATCTGCAGTAAACAACGATGTTTCAGCTAGGGGGAGAAACGAGATTCTGCTCCAGTTGATCCCGTTGTGGTTGTGTGTGCTAGCCCACAACAGGCAAGGTAAACAGCCGTTGTCTCAAGAACCCCTTACTGAGCATGAATGAACAGTAAAACAGAGTGAAAAGGGGGAGCAGGTAAGTCTGCCTCACCAGGTACCTCTAGCCTGTTTTTTTTTAAAAGAACAAATATACGTTGGCCACCAAAATAGAAATTATTAAAAAAAAAAAAGAGGCAGGTGAATGAAAAGAAAATCCCTGTATGTATTATGGAAGAAGATTTCAGGTGGTCTGTAGAAAGCTCAGTATTTTTTTCAAACATGCAAAGCTTACCTGACCTGGACGTGTGTGTTGTGGATTTTGAATAAAAAGTTTGCTGAAACATGTTGAACTGCTCTTCCTTTTCATGGGCAGGAACCTGTCCTTGTTCTTTCCAAGTTATTTCTGCCTCTGGTACCAGATTTTCTGTTAATGAAGTAAAGTTCAGGAACACATCTGCTTTGTTAAATGAGGTACACCTGTACCCAGTGGAACATGTCCTTTGGGGTCCAGAGGATTTCTGACCTATTCCCAGTTATTTGAATGAATTTTGCAATGGAAAAATACCGGTAGTTACAGGTTGCCTAGGACTGAATTATTCACAATAGGGTTTTGAAAAGGAAGGAGGAAGATTAGTGAGCAGGATTTAGCAAGGGATCATACAATAGCTGAGGAGATATTGTGAAGCCCAGATAAAATGAATCAAAAGCTGTAAAAGCACATCACTGAGGTTTAAAGTATTTCTTACTTCATTGTGAGCAAATCAGGGACTTAAAAAAAAAAAGTCCTCCACCCAAATGCTGGTAAGTATCAGATTAAATTGTCATTCCCTCTGATATTCCCATATCCCTGGTCCCTGTATGGGACCATTGTTCAATTATTTCTTTTGCACAGTGGATGAGTAAGAACGAAAGAAAGAACAAAAGGCCTCCATAAAGGGAAATACATATCATTGTGCATATTTTGAATTTTTTCATAAATCCTGATTATTAAATATTGTTTGGTCACATTAATTGCAGGGGAAGGGGAGGGGAAGGGCAAAGTTGTTTTAAATCTCAGATCCTGCCATCTTCAAAAATAAAAGTTTCAGCCTTCACCAGAATTTTTCTGGGAAAGCCCTGTGCCCAATCCAATGCAACCCTATTGAAATGAACTGTGGGAGGAGGGATTCCAAAAGAGAAGTGGTCTTGGGCCAATCCTGTGCATTTTAAAAGGAGTGGCATTGGCAGGAATGTCCAATTGGCCTCTGCTCACTGTCTTTTATGTAGACTTTCTCAGTTAATATGAGAGGAATGGCAAGATATTGCTCTGTAGTATTGCTGAGAAGTCTTTGCAAATGGATTCTGCACTGGCTGCAAGTCTTCCTGATGTCAACAAGAAACTTCCAAATCAGTGTGGATTTAGCTGCTAAGGTGAAAAGCTAGTCCTTGTCTATGGGTTGAGCATTATTCATTCCTCCAGCTAACTGGGGTCTAAAGTGAAACCACAGGTGATACTGAATCACATTTTTCTAAAATGAGGTAGGAGCTGTGTGATCGTCCAGATATTTTTGGACTGTAACCTCCAGCAGCCCCTAGGCAGCATGGCCAATGGTGAGGAAGGATGGCTGTTGAAGCTCAATATCACCTCTCCTCTAATATAAAGTCATACCACACAGTTCTGGAGGGATGATCAGCCCAGAATCCTATTGATCAGTCCCAACTGGAGTAGACCCATTGAGTCAACATGTAGGTATATTCCACAGATCCAATGCATCTACTATAGTCAGGAGTAACAACTGGATTTATTCCCCAGTGTGTTTAAGAAGCACAACTCCCTAGACCTTTGATTAGTCTAAAAGATGTGGTTTGTTGAATACCAGGGAAGCAAATTATATGTATGAACCATTCAGACAATGGGCAAGATTGGGCATAGCCCTGCTTATGGTAGGCCGACTGAAATCCATGAGACCAGAGTTGGTCATAACTAACTTGTTCACATTGATTTCAGTGGATCTGCTCTAAGGATAACTAAGTCCAGGTCCAAGCTATTTTTTTTTTTTTTTGCCTGTTAACACAGTGGAAGGAATGTAAGTTATAACATCTGCGCTAGGTAAAGGCATATGTGTTATATAAAGCACCTTGGATTTTAATCCAAAATCAAGCAAAACTGGAGTAAAGTATATGCCAGGTTTGGATGAGTTCTACAAAACATTATCTATGTTGGTATAACAAAGCCTTAAACTTGTGCAGAAGTAAGGTGCCAGTATTCAGTGGCATATCTAGGGTCAACAGCACCTAGGGCAAGCATGGAAGTTGCACCCCTAGATGCTGCTTCTCCCCTCACTGCCGCCACCCTGGGCCAAGGAAGATCCCGGCGGGGTGAGGTAGTGGTGGTGGGCCAGGCCTGGGTGGGATGGTGAGGGGGTTGGCTTTTTTGTGCCCTGGCATTGGCACCCAGGGCACGCACCCCAGTTGCCCCACCCATCAGAATCATATTGACAACATTTTACAGGGGAAAACTGGGACACGTGTGGCTAAGCAACATCAGAGAGTAGTCAGTGTAAAGGAACAGACAAGCTAAGAGAGACTGCAGTGGTTTTTTGTTGTCTGAACCTATTGGGAAGGGCAAGATTCTGCCTCCTCCTCTCCTCTTCTCTCCCACCTGCTGATTTTATTGAGTGCAAACTACTTTTTCACCTTGAACTCCGTTTGCAGCAACTATGAAATACGGGCCCTTTCCACACAGGGGTTAAAAAACGGTGTAGAGCGACCTCTGATGGAGGTCGTCTACACCGTCAAATGGATTGGGGTGGACTATTTTTGCATAGTTCCACACCCCAATCCGCGCTAGGGCGACCGGAAGTGGCGCTGCCACGTGCTTTTTAAAAACCACTTTTGATTAGGTTTTTAAAAAGCACAGGGCGTGCAGCTTTGTGCAGCCCCGTGCAGCCCCGTCGCAGCGCCCGGTGTAGATTTGCAGGCGCGCGCAAGGGTGTGCCTGCAGATCTGCCGGGGACAGGCTTTCCGGCTGGCGAGCTTCTCTGGTTGGTGGAGAGCCTCCGCCAGTCATAAGCCGCCATTTTGGACGCTGCAGGATGCCGCGGGATGCCGACGAGTGTGGACTAGCGAACTTGCGCTGCTCCACATGGCGATGGACTTACCCAGTTGCAGGTAAGCTCCGTTTTAGCGTGTTTTCGCCCGTTTCTTCCTCCGCGTGTGGAAAGGGCCACGATGAAGATAAAGTGGGAAAGTGGGAGGAAAAAAAAAAGAAACTGGGACACTTTACAAGCAGGGGGAAAATGGGGCAACAGAAGATTAATTAAGGACCATCTCTGCCCAACTGAGACTATTGGCAGGTGTGCAATATACCCTAGACCATTTTAAAAATGTGCACATGTGAGAAATAAATAAAATCTTTACCAGTATAACAGTGCAATCCTATAAAATGTCTTCTTAAAAGGAATCTCCACTGAGCTCAGTGGGACTTATTCTACCAGCCTCATGTATATATGTGCCTACAGCTAAAGTCAAGAGAGTCTCCTTTTTACTTGGGCACCAGACTGAGGGCCTGATTCTGAGTGTGTGCTTGGCCTTTCACAAGTTTTGAGAAGATAAAAGCTCACCAGGTTTCTGGAAGGGCCAGCTGAAACGTTACATAGAACTGGAAGATAACAACACTTCACAGAATGCTTTCTTCCCGTAAATTCTCCCACGAAAATGAACACACCAGAGAGAACAGTGTTGTTGGTTGGGGGAACTATGGGAGCTGTGGTTCAAAACGTAACATGTCCATGCTACAGGAGATGGCTTGAGCCAAATTTTCCCTCTGACGCGTTGATTTTTTGTGATCAGAGGCATCCCCCTCCACTGGGGGAGAATGTGTAAAAAAATGGTGTTCCCTGCACGTACAGCATGAAGTTATGTGGTACAGTACAGCTTGATTATTTGATTCCGCTGATTGTGTAAACTGGCCCTGACATGAATAATCTGCCGTTTCAAATGCCTTGCTTCCTGCTGAGAGTCCAATTATGCATGACATTAGTCGCATCTGTGCAGTTTGCCCTTGAGAGCAGGTTTTTTCTTTTGGAAACAGCCAGCATAGGACCTGGTAGCTGGGAGAGGGAGTGTTAGACATTTGGTATCCTGTTGTGACCCAGTCCATAGCAATTTGCCCTGTGACTGCTCTTTACCGGAAAGAAAACAACTTTTCATTCTCTTTGATGGGAGTGCCCCTCATTCAAACAGCAGGCATGTCTGTCCTTCCCCCAGCCCTGGATCAGAACTGTACCAGGAGCCAAAAGGCTGAAACCAGGGTCCCTATTATTAATTTCTGGAATACTGTGTCCAGTTCTGGGCACCACAATTCAAGAAGGATATTGACAAGCTGGAACATGGCCAGAGGAGGGTGACCAAAATGATACAAGGTCTGGAAACCATGCCCTACGAGGAGCAGCTTAGGGAGCTGGGTGTATTTAGCCTGGAGAAGAGAAGGTTAAGAGGTGACATGACAGCCATATTTAAATATTTGAAGGAGTGTCCTATGGAAGATGGGGCAAGCTTGTTTTCTGCTGGTCCACAGAGTAGGACATGGAGCTCCGGCTTCAAATGACAGGAAAATAAATTCTACCTACACATTAGGAAGAACTTTCTGATGGTAAGAGCTGTTTGAGAGTGGAATATGCTGCCTTGGAGTGCAATGGAGTCTCCTTTGGAGGCCGGATGGCCATCTGTTGAGAGTGCTTTGACTGTGTATTCCTGCATGGCGGAGGGTTGCCTTTTTCTCAGACCTCTTTTACACAATGAACTGCAGTGCTATGATTCCACTTTAATTGTTTTGGCAACATTATATGGAATCCCTGGAACTGGCTGTTGAGAGAGGGAAAAATAGAATTCTCTGCAGAGAGCTCTAGTGCCTCACCAAACTATAAAACCCAGAATTCCATAGGATGTTGCCATGGCAGTTTAAGTGGAATCATAGCACTGTAACTGTGTAGTGTGAATTTGCCCTGAGTTTGGGACTGAAGTGGCTTACAATAATTAAAATGAACATGAATAAAAATTTAGCATATAATTTTTTTTAAAAAAAATTAAACTATGAAACTATGAAAAAAATTAAAACCAGTTAGAACCATAAATCATTAAAAAAACAAAAAAGAAAACAAAAACAAGAAACCCAGCATGTTATATCCAGCACACTGAAGCCAGAACAGGAGATCCACATTGTCTGACCCCTGCCTCTGCTATTTGTAAAAGAAAGTCAACCCTCTTCCTCTCTCTCTCTCCCCCCAGCTCTGTGCCTGCCTTCAAGTCACCTGCCAACTTATAGTTAACTCATGAATTTCATAAAGTTTTCTTAGGCAAGAAATATTTGGAGGTAGTTTTGCTAGTCCCTTCCTCTGAAATATAGCCTACAGCACCTGGTATTTATTGGCAAGTCTCCCAGCCAATACCAACTGGGGCTGAGCCTGCTTAGCTTCTGAGATCAGACACGATCTGGTGCCCAAGGGGCAAATCGTGTGATTAACATAATGTGAAGTTGGATGCTGAGTGATAATGACTTTTTGGGGAGGGTTCCTGTAAAGTACTTAGATTTTGAATGAATATAGTCATTATTACATAGTCAAGATGTTTACAGAAATGTGCACATATAGGCATATTCACTAAGATCTGAACACATGAAAATAAAGTCTCTGGAAGTTCGGTATGTGATAGTGCAGTGAACTATGTCTGAGACGTGTGTCTGATGAAGAATAAATTGCTTGGAATATGGAGTGCCCAGGTAAGTGAGAAGAGTTTTTTTGGAAGAGAGGGGAAATTATACAGTGGGCCATTGGCATCTGCTGGGGTTTGGCTCCAGGAGCCCTGTGAATACCAAAATCTGTGGGTGCTCAAGTCCCATTATACACAATGGTGTAGTAAAATGGTGTTCCTTATATAAAGGGGTGAACAACTCAAACAAGTGCCAGAGAGAGCCTGGGGATCTGTGAAATGGTGGTAGGTTACACTAGGATATGCCTACACACCAGCTTAGTTCCTGGCACTTGGCAAAATCAAGATTTGTTTTTTAATGTTTTTTTTCCAAATATTTTTGAGCTGTGATTGGTTGAATCCATGGATGCAGAACCTGTGGATATGGGGGCCAGCTGTATTTGAAATGGGAATGGGTATTTTATCAACAGGCAGTCAGAAAGTGGGAGAAAATAGGGAGAATGAGTGGCAATGGGTTTAAGATAGTCTGCTCTAACAAAGTAGTATTCTGTGTACTGCAACTCCCTCCTGCCTGCTGTCACCATGGATAGCAAAGGGATGGCTGTTTTAGGATGTCAATAGTTCTAACTGCATTTATTCCAGACCAGTTTGAATTTGTTTTCCTTATCTGTAACTACACAGTGTCATAGCACAACATTACAAGCATCAATAGACAGCTAGATGACAAAGTATCATCCTCAGCAATGTGTTTCTGTTGCCATGGTGTAAACTGAACACACCAGCATCTGTACCCTTCAACTCTGACCGACATCTAGTTTAATGGTTTTTGTAAGAAAAATTTGTGGTCACTTTCTATTTTAAAAGGGGGAAGGCAAGGAAGAGAAGAGAGACCATAATTTTTGTTGTTGTTGTGCACAAAGCTTATGATGGTAACTCTTTCAAGCACGCATGTTTCCAACATGAATGCTTTGAGAGGGGAATTATATAAAAAGAAGACTGTAGCCCTACAGAACCTATGACCCACCAAGAGGAATGAAACCTGGCAGACACCAATGAAATGAAATGAAATTTGTGGCATTAAAACCTGAAAGGAAATGTCCCAGCATCAGTATTACAAAGAAAATAGAAAGGAGAAATGAATGCACAGAGTGAAGTTCTGCAGTGGTTCTTAACCACCCATCTCCATGGGATAAATGCATAGATTTTATGATCAATAAAGCATGAAAAAAAACAAACACTTGGATACAATTGCAGTGCTTAGTAAATAACAAGCAGCAAACTGGGAGCCTGGGATGTTTTCTCTAGAGTGTTTTATTCTCAGTTTATATGCACCATGTTGGGATCAATCTATTGTGTTATATCTGCACAGTTCAGAACTTACCAGATCAAACGCAGTCTGCTGGTCAAGTATGGTGTCCCAACTGGGACTTTATTAACCTCCTGGTTTTGCTGCTTGCCTTGTCCAGAAAAAAACAGGAGGGCTGTAAAACAACTGGTGGGCTGTACAATCTTATGGAGCTGGTGGGTTTAATTCCTCTTAGCGAATAATAGGTTCTGCAGAACTGCAGCTTTATTATTATATGATTCCCCTTCCAAAACATCCACTTGGGAAACATGTATGCTTGAAAGAATTACCCTCATAAGCTTTGCACACATCAACAATATTATATTGCAACTTTGAATTACTGTGAGAAAACCCTCAGGAAAAGCAACATGAACAACAACTTTTTATAGGGATCTAAGAAGGCTGCAGGGAAAGATTTGGCTTATTGCAAACCTATGTGTGACATTCAGTGCACCCCATGTTAGGTTTTGACTTTTGTTGTTGCCATGCCAAGATACTATACAGATAGGAGAATCTATGATTGGTGTGATCTAGACCTACATACTCTCCAGGTACCCTACTTTGCATGGTTCATCTATGCCCCTTTTTCAGTTGCTTTTAAAATGTCTCAGTTTTTCCTCCTGACATTTTCCCCCTTTGTCCTTGGCTTATTTAACTTGCTGCAAACTGAGTTCAAAGTGCAAAAGTGGCTTAAACTCAGTTAACATTTGGGTTCTTCCTCATTAATGATCTCTGTCACCTTGACCACACAAGTTTTGCTTTGCCAAGTGTATCCCGGTTTTCCTCTGTGAAATGTTAGAAGGTTTGGACCAAGTAGAAAACCTCTTAGTTCCCTGAACCATAGTTCCCACTCATGTCTGCAAATCTTCCTCACCCACCCACTTCTTTCTTGCTTATACCTGATAGCTCCTCTTCTGTGTAGACCAGGGTGTGCAAATTGGGGCCCTCTGGATGTTTTTTGCATGGCAAGTTCCACCAGCTCTTACCATACTCTATGTACATTAAGGCTAGTGGACTTCCTGTTCAGTGCCAGGGTTATTAAGTCGTGGAGTGCCACAGGATTCCATCTTGTCTCCCATGCTGATATCTATATGAAGCCACTAGGTGAGACCATGAAGCTAGTCACAGTGCGGTGCCATCAGCACATTGATGATACCCAGCTAGCTCTACTTGTCCTTGTAGGCCCTTTTCGCATACCACATTCAACGCAAAATGGCTATGGGATGGCCACAGGATTGCAACAACAGTTCTGCATGACATTGTCGCGATCCCATGGCCATCCTGCCACAATTGCTGATTAAACCACCTTCGGGTTTCTCTTGAACATGACTCGTGATTGCAGAACCCTCCCCTGTAGTGTGGAACATCAGGAAGCACAATGGCTGTGGCTCCTCCCCCAGTGCAGCCTGGGAAACTGCCAGGCTGCGCTGCGGAAGGGAGGATCTGAGCCATCGCACTTCCTCGCATCCAGCAGGCAGCTGATGCGGAGGGAGAGTGCAGCAGACGTGATTCCCTCCCAGGAGAGGCTTTCCCAGGATTGCCACACGATGGCTTGAGGAGAAAGGTAACATGCGAAAAGGGCCATAGTTGGAGTCGGCTAAGGCTGTCCAGGTGCTGGGCCAGTGCCTGGATACTGTAATAGGCTGGACAAGGGCCAGTGAACTAAAGCAGAATCCCAATAAGATGGAGGTTTTGTGGGTTGGTGGTTCTTGGGTCTGAGAATTAGCAAAGCAACCTGTCCTGGACAGGGCTGAATTCTTCCTAAAGGAGCATGTGCATAGCTTAGGCATACTCCCAGATCCATCTCTGCCATTCAAGACTCACATGGACTTTGTGGCGTGGGGTGCCTGATGCCACCTTCAATTAGTGTGACAGCTACAGCCTTTCCTGGACTGGAATAACTTGGCCGCAATAGTCCTGACACTAGTAACTTCCTGATTAGAATACTCTAACTTGGTCTGTGTGGGCAACCCTTGAAGATGGCTCAGAAGCCATAGATAATGCAGATTGCGGCAGCTAGACTGCTGACTAGTATACCACACAGACAGCAGATAATACTAGGTTTAAAGGAGCTGCACAGGATGCTAGTTTGCTACTGGTCTGAATTCAAGGGGCCAGTGATGACATTTCAATATTAGAGGGAGCATGTCTTCCTATAAATATCTGCTTGAGGATTCCCCCGTGCCCCCCTGTGGGGACGAGAGGGTGAGAGGACATGGGAGAGGGCCTTCTCAGCTGTTGTACCCCAACTGTGGAATCACACCTTGGAGGTGCAATCCGATTAGCAGCAGTGCTGGTTTCTATTAGTGTCAAGACAAGACATGGTTTTTTATTGAAGCCTTTGGCGCCTACTTTACTTTTAAATATGCATACACAGTTTTAAAGTGTTATAGCCTTTAAAACTGCTTTAACTTGTGATTGTATTTGAGATGTTATGTTGAAGCTATTTTATTCTTTTAATCTGGAATTGTATTAAATTGTTTAAAACAATTTTTGTCTGTACACTGGTCTGAATATCCATGATGAAGGATGGATATAACATTTTGATAAATAAATAAGTTGAAATCTAACAACAGTTGGAGGTCTCAGCTGGCCTTCCTCTGCTTTAGGCCTCATGTGTAGCTTTGCCCAAGCCCTCCCTTCTTTGTGATTGTTGTCTTCTAAATCCACGCCTTTGCTTCTCCTTCTGCCCTCAGCTTTATTCCCTTTTTTATCCATTTCCCACTTTTTCTCACTTCTTTTAACTATTCTATATCTTGACATGCCTCCTTAGCATTCCTGTCTCTGAAACCACACCTAATTCCTCTTGAACGTAAATGTGATTTTTTTTGTTTCCAGACTCCTCTTCTAATTAGTCCCTTTTTGGTTCCTGGCTCCTTTTTTTGAGCCTTGTTCTTCAACTAGGCTTCCTTTAGATTCTTCTTTCCCAGCCCATTGCTTATTCTGCTGCTTTGGTTCAACAGCTTTGTTTCTGGGCTCCCCCATCCCTGAAATTACCTATACGTTAGGACCTCTTTCCTGTCCTCGATTGATCCCTTATAGACAGACAACCTTCCGTATAAACGTTTAATTCCAGCCAAACAAACAGCTTTCCCTTCTCTCACAGAAATTGCCTTCAGACCATTAAGTTTCCTGGGCAACTGAGCATTCCATGCCATCACACTAAACAGGCTATACCATATGGATTACTGGCTATTACTGCCTGACATAGAAATAAATGAGTCTGGTACACTTCTTAAGGTGCAAAAATAGCATTGGCCAGATGCTCTAATAAGGCAGTTACAAACATGTAATCACCATACTTACGTAGCTACATAGTGTCTCCCAGCATGATCCCATCCCTGTTCCCCACTTACCAGGCAGCAGCTGCTATGAGCAATGGGGCTTTGTTTCCCTGTTGATCAGGAAGGAGCTGACTGCCATACTACCCCTTTCTGTGAGTAATCTCAGTTGTGACAGCCAGAAGCAAGGCCCTGTCTTAGGCCATTTCCACACTACTCTCATATAGCGCTATTATTCCACTTTCAACATCCTATGGAATCCTGGGGTTTGCAGTTTTGCAATCCTGGGGTTTGCAGAAACTGCAAACCCCGGGATACCATAGGATGTTGAAAGTGGAATAATCGCTCTATAAGAGTGTAGTGTGGAAATGGCCTCAGTCCCTTCTTGCACTGGATATCACTCATGCAAAGTGGGTGTGAGTATCAGCCAGCTACTTCCTGATAGATAGGGAAACAGACTTTTGTTAACTGCAGCAGCTTCTGGCTGGTAAGTAGAGACTGGGGAAAATTTCATGGTCCCTATGTATTCCCCAAACTACGGAATATGTAGGGAATCTGAATACAAACCAGTCACAAATGTATAACTCTAGGTTATGCATTCATAATTGCCTTAGTGAATTCTGCTTTTTTTCTCAGTCCAAATTCTAGGTCAAAGTCTGAGCTTTTGAAAAAGCTTGATTTGTTTGAAGTCTATTTGTGAGGAAGGCTACAATGGAAAGGAGGAATGTGGGTGTGCTTATAGGTTCTACCCCTGCCATATTGCCATCCACCCAGCAGCTTCCAAGAAGGTCTCTATAGAGCTCTTTAAACACAGTCAAATGAACATAGTTACAGACCGTGTAGGAGAATGCGTTCCCAGTCATGAGAGCTTTGTGACCAATGATCAACTGAGAGCTTTATAAAGACCTTTGTGTGCAGTGAGTAAAGGTCTGGGATGCTGTTGCGGGGTACAAAGACAGGAAGGGAAGGATTTATGCATGTGCCTACATCCCATCTCGAGTTCAGCTATAGCCCTGAGTAGGGCTTAAATGTCCAGTACCTCTGAAGGATGTGAGGCTAGGGAAAGTTGAGCTAGTGTCTGATAGTTTCTTGCAAAGAATATTGGCTGAGATGATCTAATTCAGCAAGCATCTGATATAGCCCGAAGAAGGAGAGCCTTACCAGGCTCATTTAACCCAGATTGTTATTGTTGTGTGTCTTCAAGTCATTTATGACTTGTGGTGACCCTAACGCAAACCTATCCTGGGGTTTTCCGGGGGCTGAGATTGCCTTCCATGACCAAGTTCACCTGGTAGGTTTCCATGGCTGAGCAGGGAATTGAACCCTGGTTTCCAGGGTCATAGTCCAATGCTCAAATTATTACACCATGCTAACTCTCTTAAACCAGATTAGATATGCTTTATTTGTGATGAAGTCATAGAATATCCATTTTTCCTTGTATGCTGACAAGACATAAATGAACTGTGAGGGGATAATGGGAGAATCTGTGTAGGGCATGCAAGGCTGAAGCCAGAGGAGATGTTGTTTTCCCTTCCTATGGCAGGGAAGAAGACAGATTGGAAGGAAGAGTCTAGCAGCATCTGTAAGACTGACTGGTTTATGTTTAGCATGAACTTTTATGGATTTCGTTCCACTTCTTCAGATACATCGATGGAGTTAATCTCAAAGCACAGGTATATTAGCAGACACATAGTTATGCAGGGTGGTGGGTTGGGGGAGCAGGACCAGAGCATAAGAGCATAGAAGGATAGAATTTGTGGCACTGGTTGTTTTGTATGGAAATACATTCTAAGAAGAATAGAGCTGGTCAAACAAGAGAAAACATACTACTAAAACAAAGCAAAACAACCCTAGAAACATACAAGAACTAGGGCTCAGCTGTTACCCTGGCTTCTGAGGGGTCCACTGGGGGATACCTTGATTCGTTCCTAAGAAACAAAGATTGGAGAAATTAGTGGAGCACTGGCAATAGCAAAACAAGGGGCAGGGTAACCCAGCAGAATCTTTTATCCAATGTTTACGAGGTCAGGTCAAGCAAAAAGCCAGAGAATCGTACCAATAAATGGATTTTATTAATAAATGTGTTCTCATGCACCAAAGCACTCCCTCACTCATGTACACAAGGCCTATCGAGAAGGGAAAGAGATGAAGATTGATAGGGGATATAGCGGAGAGGATGTAAAGGCAGTGATACTGCACCTATCCTGAAGTCTTCAGTCTGGGAAGCAGCGAGAAGGACAGAGCTCAGTGAAGAGAGGTGGTTGAGGGGATCACTTGACTAACAGAGTGCCAATCTGCTAGCGTAGTGGGGAGTTCTCCGAAGACACCCTCCAAAACTGGGACTACTTATAGGGCAGAATGTACTTCAGGGGCAGGCCCTCTCCTGGAAGAACAATGGCCAAAATAAAGGGAAAAATACTGCACAATAGTTTGCATGATTGGTTCATGCAGATGGACCTCGCCTTCGTAGGATTTTCCAAAGTCAGAGTTGCTCAACCTGGGGAAAACCCAGTAATCCCCTCAAGTTGGCTATTTGTGGCTGAGGACTTTTTGTCCGTGCGGACATGTTTAGCCTGAGGTCTCCTTGGGAAAATGTGATTGCGGATTTGCCTGGCCTTGACCTAGTTTTGGTCGTTTGACCTATTTGTCTTCACACCCACCCGGGCAACCTCTCTGGCATGGTAGCATATTTGATATCAATTTTATAACCCCCTGGGATGGGGTCTGCCATTGGGGTAACACAGCCATGTCCTTTCCAGAGAATGGCAAGAAGCACCTTCTCTTTTTGTGGTTTTTCATGATGACACTCAAAACAAGAAAGTATTTGGCTATTGTGGTGGGGAGAACAATTTTTGGGCTTCCCTGGCTAAGAGCAGCAAAGATGTAGATGTTTACATGTGGTATTAGTGTGGTGGCAGCCTGGTTGCCTTGGCAATATAGCTACCAACAGCAAGGATGGGCAAGTAAAACAAGGAATGCTGGCCTGATTATATTATGAATACAGTCATGATGAACCATTCCACTCAGTAGGCTTAATTTTGCCATCACTGATATTGTTACCTGGGCAAAGATCAATGCTGATGTGGTTACATGACCCCATCCTAGTCACTATGTGTTTCCTGATTGGTTGAGATAAATATTCTTAGGAAGAAGATTTACTTTAAAAAAAGTGACCCCAAAGCTACAGGTAATTGGAGTAGGTTTCCCATGTTAGTAAGGGAGGGTATCTATTTTTATAGCGGGTTGTCTTTCCACCTTATTACAGTACAATTTTGATACCAATCTATCAAGACAGAAGAACATTTACTACATTGCTAGTTAGAGGAGGTTTGTAAATTCAGTCAAAAAGCAACAGTTTTGACTAAGATCAACCCAGCATCTAATTTCAGATCAAATTACTAATTGAAATATAGTGAAGCTTTAACACTGTCAATTATCCCAGCATCTTCTACTTCACAAATAGTGGATACCTTTTAATGAGCTTAGGTTTTGCATTTAAAATTTTTTTAAAAAACAGCTTGTGTTCTCAGGGGATCCTGTCAGGTGTGTTTTCCTGCCAAGACATTTTTTGTCTGCTGTTTGGTTGGGAGACTAACTGCTGTGGAAATTAAAACCTCTGGAGTGATGGAATGTATGCCAACGTGCACCATCTCCACATTTCTGTTTCTTAATTTGAAATCTAGTTTATTAATGTCTTCTTTGTCCTGTGGGTTCAGGAGAAAGAGAGGACAGGTCTCTCTCACTGAATTGCTGGTTCATTCTGACAAATACTGGGTTGCAATGTACTGCAAAGCAATTGGTCCCTTTGTACATTTAGGCTAAGAGCACTCCAGACAAGACAAAGGCCCTTTCCGCACCTTACCGTCTTCCAGTGCTGGGGTGCGGGGATCACAAGAGCAGCCTCTGGCGAGAGGCTCTCGCGTCCAAGGTCCTTCGGCTCCGCAAGAGCTGCCTGCTTGTGTGAGAGCCCCACATCTTCCTTCCGCAGTGCAGCCTGGGACCGCCAAGTAAGTGCACGCAGGGCCTGGGAGCAATGTGCGATCATGCACCATTTTCGGCTTCTAGCCGGAAATGAAAAGGTGCGCAATCGGCACCTGCCCTACCCTGGAGCATCGCATGATTGTGAGTGCATCGTGTGGATCACTCCTCACAATCGCATGACGCACCAGGGGCCCTTTCACATGGAAAATGCAGTGTGAAAAGGGCCATAGTGTGTTGTCTTCTATGCATGAGCCCTATAAGGCTTACTGGGCAGCCAGAGTCTGGAGGAAAACCATTTTAGGCTACATGTCCCAGAATCCCCCAGTGGGCATAGCCAGTGGCTGTGGGATTTTAAGAGGTGTAATCCAAAAGTATTGTTTTTCCCTAAGCTCAGTTGGTGACAATACTTTAAGCAGCTCTGGCATTTGAGTCTAGCCACCTTTTTAATTTTCCATAGTGCCTTGGATCTTGTTTAATCCAGGGTTTTGCAAGGAAATAGGACAGTGACCCTGGGCCATTTGATCGTACTAGAGTCCTGGCAGCTGTATATGGCATTGCAATACAAAGGCTTTTAATAGTGGCCATTCTGTCTTCATCCTGGTGCATGGACCTATTGAGAGTGATATCTGGACAGCAATTTGCTGCTAGTTCTGGGAGGAAGTAAGAACTGTATTGAGGTTCTCAAGGCAATTTTATAGCAGCCCTTGTTTTAAACTTGACTGTGAAACAGTGGATATCCTCACAGGCATCATTCCTGAGACATTCCATTAACAACAACAACCTCCTCCTCCTCCTCCTCCTCCTCCTCCTTCTTTTTTGAGTCTGGGATGCAGAGTTCTTGGCTGCTTCTTCTCATTCAGATGAGTATGCAGCCAAAGTTTAATATACTGTCTTAATATTTCCTACTGCTCCCTTTATATTACCAACAGGCTTTCAGGGAATCTGGCTGGAAAACCTGTTTCGTGCTCTTTGGGCTGAAAGAGATGATCTTTTAGGTTTCATGGCACTCTAATCACCCCCCCCCCAGCTTTTCATGAAAACTCTGCCATCCTTCCTTCTGGGTGACCTTTAAGACTATGTAATTAGAATTCAGGAAACAAAACCTCTGGCTCAGGCTTCAGATGTGATGTTTGAAGGGAGAACAACTGTATCCATCCAACCAAGGTGCTTGGCAACTGAGAACGAATTCAGATTTAGTGCAGATGTGTCACCCATCCCTCTGGATTCAGATGTGGATGTTTTTGTTTCATTTATTTTGCATGGCATTCTCAATCTTCTTTTACTGCAGCATGTTAGAACTGGGAATTTGCTTAGTTTTGGAGCAGAGCTTGAGAAAAGTACCAGTACTTGTTTGCTTGACAATTCCTAGAATCCCAGAACCACCTTAGCCATTCCGCAGCCCTCCAAAACAATTTTTTCCATCATTTTCCTGGAGAAATGACATCTCTCCACTAAAGATGGGCTTTGAAAGCAATTCAGATCTTTGGAGAGAGACAACTTGGAAGAAAACAGTTGGGGGCCTATCTGCTTGTCAGCTTCTCATCCTCAGAGTTCAATTTTCTGCTAAAATGGGATATGAGAAATGCTTCTTGAACGACCAAGTACATGTAAAGAAAAGTGAGCTCCTTCCCATTTCTGTAACAAAGCCAGTCTGGCTTTGTAAGTCGTCTGAATGGTATATAGATGGCCCAGGGAAACATATGTAAGCCTTTCCTATTGGTTATGGGAAAAGGAGTTATGGCCAGAACCTTGTATGGGAGTTACATCTTCATAAGTGGACTTACATATGAGGGATTTAGAACCAGACAGTTTTATAACAGCCGTATCCAGCAGAGGGCTTCTGTTATGTTATAATATAGCAGGGCCTAGACACATTGACATGGGAGTCAGCTGTCTAGAACTTTGCTTGCCTCAGTTTACCTGTCAACTGTTTACCTCTGAATGTACAGGAATAGGCTGCATACCTGTATGCATTTCCACTAGAATGCCAAAAGGGTAGACAGAAACAGGAGGAGAGAAAAAGCCATGGATTTCTTTTTTTTTTCATCTGCATTCACTGAGTGATTTCGATTAATCTTGTTAAGAACCACAAAAACCACCACAACCACCACCACCCCTACTAGTGATAGTAATATTTATATTCTATCTTTCCTTCAATAAGCTCAAGATGGCAAAATTGGCTCCTTCCCCACTTTATTGTCACAACAACCGGGTGAGGTACCTGCAGGCGGAGAGGGGGAGAGGCTGGCTCAAGGTTACCCAGTGAGTTTCATAGCCCAGTAAGGATTAGATTCTAGTCACGGAAATATGGCTCTCACAAGCCCCAAACCATCATTTTAACTGACCCATCACACTCCTTTGTGTACATCTGCATCTGTGCTTTCAAATAACACTATTGGTCTGCTTAAGGCAAGCTAAAGCCATTATGTCCTTCTGGAAAGCAGAAACCTTTGCCTGGTGCCATCCCAGAAATCCTCCTTGGTCCTCCACAATGTACTCTGACTCTTGAGGTGCAGCAAAGATTGAATTCAGTGGCATCAGGAAGAAATGTCAGAATGAGTCGGGCAGCAAAACGCAGAAGGAAAAAGTCAACTAAGAATGGAAGAAGGCAAGACTTTGTACAAAAGACAAAACATAACGTGGATAAAAATTGGAATGTGACCTCTTATTTGCAGCTGATTTGAAGAATTTTATTTACAGTTCAGGAAGGGGAATGGTGTGGCCCTCCAGATGTTACTGAACATTGCCTCCCAGCCTTCCTCACCACTGACTATGCTGGCTACAACTGATGAGAGTTGGAAGTCCAACAAAATCTGGAGGGCCACACCATTCCTGCCCTCCCCTTCTAAATGGCTCAAAGAAGATAAAGAGTGAGGTGCAGCACACTATTACATGGATTTACTCAGATGTTTCAATAGCACTTCCAAGTGAATGTTTAGCCCTGCAGCTAGGACTAGAATCCTGAACACAGTGGGGAATAAGCCTCATTGACGACAGTGGGACTTGCTTTTGGGTCACCGTGCACAGGAATGCATTATAAGACAGATGGCAGTTCACTTGTGGCAGCCATCTTGGCACCACTTAATGCTGAAGAAATGCAACAAAAACGTGCTCTCCTTGGGATATTAAACCAGAACATTTATGGGCACCATATTAGGAACACTGGAAACTACCTTACTTATACAGGGTCAAATACATGGTCTGCCTAGTTTTGTATTATCTGTTTTGAATATGAGAAATAGCACTACTGAAAAAGTACTGTATCTGAAGTGCTGCTTCCCATATTTAAAATAGACAAAATAAGGCCTAGATAGACCCGTTATCTGACTACACATAGACAAATTAAACTCATACTATGTCAGAAAACTTCCTGGAATCAGAGTAACAGATTTGTTACATACCCCACCCTATGAAACTGGGCTTTGGAAATGCTACTTTTGGGGGAACTATAACTCTAAGAATCTCCTAGTTAGCACTGACTATGTTGGTTGGGAGTTATGGGAACTGTAGATCCCCAAGGCCCATTTCCTGGCTCTGGCTCCAACTGTTCTTCCTAGGTTTTGTCCAAAACTGGAAGCATTCCTTCTAAAATCTACACTCAAGCCTGGGCAGGGCAAATGTGGCCTAACAAATTTTGTTGAATTGTAGTTCGCATCCTCCCTGGCAAAGATGGTGAAGAGTGATGAACCTTGCAGTCCAGAAATGTCTGCAGATTCATAGTTGTCTACCTCTAGACAGAACTGATTGGCAGCAGCTCTCCAAAGCTTTACGCAGGAAATTCTTTGCTAGTCCTACCTAGTCTCTAACTCATGAAGCTGAGGCAGAACACAAGGAATAAACCCTACAGTGGTTTAGTCAGTTGTAGAACTGAACCTGGTAAAACCACCTCTGAGTATTCCTTGCCTAAGAAAACCCTATGAAATTCATGGGGTTGCCATATGCTGATAGGTGACTTGAAGGCACATACACATGCACAGAACTGGACCTGGGGCTTCTCCATGGGGTAAGGAAAATGCTCTAACCCTTCAGTATGGGTAGAGCTCATCATAGGAGTTGCAATCCAGCAAAATAAGGAGGGCTGTACTTTTCCCATTCCACACGGAAGACCACACATTCAGATGCCTTATTTTGTCTATTTTGAATATGGGAAGCAGCACTTCAGATACAGTACTTTTTCAGTAGTGCTATTTCTCATATTCAAAACAGATAATACAAAACTAGGCAGACCATGTATATGACTCTGTATAAGTAAGGTAGTTTCCAGTGTTCCTAATTTGGTGCCCATAAATGTTCTGGTTTAATATCCCAAGGAGAGCACATTTTTGTTGCATTTCTTCAGCATTAAGTGGTGCCAAGATGCCTACCACACGTTCAGATGTGTCACCCTTGGCCTTTATTTCTTCTATTCTCCTATTCTGTCTTGGTTTCATGAGTCAGAAGCTGGATTTAAGGCCATCAGGAACAATGCTCATACTTTTGCATATCTGTGGTTAGCAAAGCATCACTAAAAGAAATGGCTCAACCTCATGCACTCCTGTCCTATTACCTGGTTGGCAGCCCAGTGTTAGTCAGCGTCAGCAATGACTTCTAGCTATGTACACCTTTTGTGTTCATTTGGGTCCCTTCCCAGCCACAATGGTAAGATCCACAGACAGATAGGGCTGTTACCCTGTTCCCTGGGGGTCCCGGGAGGGGCGCCCAAATAACCAAACAACAAACACAACCTTTGGGGAAAATGAGCTGGAGCACTCACTAAAGCTAGCGAGAGGCAGGGTAACTTAGCAGGATCTTGCAACCCAGCGTCTACGGGGTCAGGTCAGTCAAGCAGCCAGATGATTTAAAATAGCAAAAACGATGTTTTATTAAACACAGACAAACATAAAGGACGACACAGGCACACAGATAACTAAAGAATTGGGAATGGGGATTTTTGGAGGGAAATGGGTGATACGACACCTGTCTCTCAGTCCTGGAGAGATATGAAGATTGAGTTCGTGGATATGGAGTCTCAGTATGTGGGACTGGACGGCTCGCCAGACACAGCGGCAGCAAGGCGGGATGGAACTCAGGAGCGATCCAAGCAGTCCGAAGAAGGTCTCCGAATCGGGGGTTTATATAGGGTGAATTGTGACTGCAGGCCATACTTTACTCATTGAGAACAATGCGATTTTGGAGTGGGACAAAGCTTTGGAAAGGTCAGAGTCTAGCATGATTGGCTTAAAGCCGAATCAACAATAGTGTAGCCAGTATGCAAATGTGGAGCGCTTAGTACAGCTTTGTAAGGTTACCTGCTCGGGGCAGGGAGCCTTTGTTAGTATCGCGCATAAGCAAAAGGGTGTTTGCCAGAGAGGTCCCTGAAGCGATGAACCGGCTCTGTTCGGCCTCCCTGGGCGGAGAATGGAATGTCCAGCAATTATCGGCCGCGTCTGTTTACGTGCTTGTCCGGAGACCTCGCAAACACGTGGAGCAGGGTGGCAGAGGAAAGCCGAATGGTTTGATATCAAAATGATATCAAGTGCTGAACCGTGGGAAGGCCTGAACCGCAGTAAAAGGGCACCTGTGTCTTAAAAGCAGTGCGAACAAGGGAACTGGGTCAGATGCAGCTTGCCATGTGCGCTATGGTGTACTGGGAAAGTTAAAAGTGCAGGCCCCTATCAGGACAATCTCCATAGCAACACACCACAAAGAGTCCAAAAGTGCAAGTAGCTGTGTTGGTCTAAGAAATTCCAGCAGTTTTCATGTCTGTTAGGGTCTATTTGTAAGTCTACCCTCAAATACTTTGGATTGCAACAATACATCCTTTCTCCCTCCACTATAGTGCAGATTACAAAAACATGTTTCCTTTCCATTTACAGTGGAGATTACAGCTAACCTCAGAGGGAATAAGAGACCTCAAGGAGGGAGGCAGATAATATCATCCCTGTCAATTAAAAAAGTCTGGGGCTTCAACCTTGCAATCCCAGTTGCACTACCTTCCAGCATGTGGCTGGAACTCTCACTGTTTGTCAATACTTAAAGGTTCAATAGGCTTGTTTTGCTTTGCATATAAATGTATTACCACTGTCCCCCTTGTTCAGCCTAGTTGCACTGGGGGGGGTGTTGGTGTTAGAAGTAGCAACCTTAGCATGCTTATTCAGTTATTCCTCCACATTCACTGGTGTTAGGGGCACAGAACCCACAAGAAAGTGGAAAAATGTTGAATCACTCAAGGCCTCCCCAAACCATATTTAAGACACAAAAAAATATGATGCATGTATTCAGTCCACCATGGATGCCTTTGAGGCATTGGGATTCCTTCACAAGACAGAAGTGGGCAGCTGGTGGGGCTTGCTGTTGCACGCCTAATTTACAGTTTCTCATGAGGCTTGCAACTATTAAAAATGACATAGAGCAGCAACAGTGATGGCAGAAAATAATTTGTGATTAATTAAATCCACAAAAGTGAAGCCTGCAAAAAAGAGGGCCGAAAGTACTCAGTATGATGTTAGTTTGTATGCCTCTCTTAAGAGTTAAACATAACATGCATTCATGTCATTTCCTGTTTATTTGTCTTAGCCACACTCTTTCTCTTCTTCCATCTGTAAGTCTTTAGTTAGTCTGAGTTTTGTTCATCCTTCATTTTGTAGTTTTCTTTTTTCCCCCCTCCCGGGTCTGAAGTGCACATGTTACAGAGCTTCTCATTATGAAATGTTATGAAACCTGTGGGATTTGTAAGTACATCTATTTCATATATTTTTACAATGACCAAGGCTACTTTATTTCTCTATTGGACCTTGTATGTGTGGAGTGGTGGTGATGTGGGATGAATTGTTGCTCACCTTTAGCTTGCAGCTACTAAAGATTCTTCTTCTGAGATACACAATTGTCTCTCACATTCCCCAAAATTTGACAGGTTGGAGTCAAAAAGAAATTTAGAGAGAGAGATTGGGGGAAGTGGGGGAGAAAGAAAACCTTTTCCAAGCTCTAAATACTTTGGATCGGACTGTAAAGCCTATACAGGACAATTTTAACTGATTGTGTTGTGGTAAAATGGCTGCAGTGTGTTTTGGGGAAACAAATTTTCCTTTTCCTTATGCTGGGACTTTGCTATGACCAAGTCTAACATCACTTTTTAAATCTCTAGTGACAGAGATGGAACAATTCAACTGCTGTTATGAACACACAATCTGGTGTGGATGTGAGTTTGCATGGTGTTGAGTCAATAATCATTTCAGTAGTAAAGAATGACTGACAGGCACTACTATATGATCAATATTCTTTTTACAGCAGCTTATTGGGTCTCTCAAGTAGATACTACTAAGAATCCCCCTGCCTTTGTTTAAATAGCTCCCAAGACAACTCAGCTTGCAGAAAGCTGGACAAGGCCATGATGTTGTCTTGGGAAAGAGTAAAGGCATAGTTATTTTCTTTATAACTAGCCATTTGGATGCACTGGTACATTTTCTCTTCCCTTTAAAGGCTAGGTTCATTAGACTTTACAGCTTGTTTCAGTAGAGCTGGCCAATGTGACAATAATTTTTGCTGTACACATTTCAGTTTGGATAGGCTTAATGTAGGAAACTTGATTTTATTTGAGATAGTTTAACGGAAAGAAAGAAAGAAAATAAAAAAGAGAATGAACATAGAAGGGATCCACCCAAGATTACTGCTGAGATCTAAAACCAATGGCTAGTCCTAACCAGAAGTAATCCATTAAATGAGGGGCAACAAGGAAAATCAGTGCTCAGTTAGTGCCATTGATTAGGTATTTCTACTATAGTTAAAACTAGCAACTGGATTTAGGCCAGTGTTCTCAGACTGATATTCTGATTGATACCACTGAGGGTGTTATTTATTTAATTGTTATTTTAAAATGTTTGTATGCTTTGACAAAGACACCACAATAGTTTACAATTTGAAACTAAAAATTACCAACACCATCAAAATATGGTAAAATTAATGGAAGCTTCCCACTTGGGCCTAATAGCAGCTTTGAAACCGTGACACGTGGGAATTAAAAACAACCACACAGTCAACCTAGTTAGCGTGCTACTAATTGGAATGTACAAGTGTTATTTCATTTCTTTTAAAAACTGATAGGCAAAATACATTCATGCATGCCCTATTTTGGACATCAGTTGGGCTTGCTTTCCAGCAAACATTATTATAATCATCCTGCATTTTATACGTAAGTTTACCTGGACTAGGATTCTATTGTCCATAAGTATTAGCACATTGTAGTGATTTGAACATTGGACTATGGCCACTTTCTCACTAGCCTATTATAGCACTATTATTCCATGTTCAACATCCTATGGAACCCTGGGGTTTACAGTTTAGGGAGGGGCCGGCTGGCCCCTCCCTAAACTGCAAACCCCAGAGTTCCATAGGATGTTGAACGTGGAATAATAGTGCTATAACAGGCTAGTGCAGAAACAGCCTATGACCCTGGAGGCCAGGGTTCAATTTCCTGCTTGGTCATGGAAATCTACTGAGTGATCTTGGGTGCATTGCACACTCACAGCCTCAGAAAATCCAATGATAGGTTCACCTTAGAGTCACCATAAGTTGGAAATGGCTTGAAAGAACACAGCAACAACAATAATCAGTGACAATGTTTATGTCAGTCTGGAGAAACACCCATTTTGTGGACTTCATGAGGTAAAAGCATCACCACTACTGTTATTCACAGCAGGTGTACACCACAACTGTCCCACTTTAAGCAGAGCAGCCATACTGACTTATTTCCCCTCCTTCTTCTTCAGCTGTTCTTGCAGTGCTCCACATTTCCTCTCTTGGTCCCAAGCTTTTTTTAAAAGCAAGTTTCTAGCCCCTCAGGATTGTAGGTGTGTTGCAAAATGTGCACCATTGCTGCCAGCTCACAAGGCTCTTCCCAAAGAGATTGTCAGATGATGCCAATTGCTGGTGTAGGTTCGGGTAGACTGGGTGGCAGAAGTGGCAACACCAGCAAAGATGAGAAGGAAGATGGCAACTCAACCCTTAGCGACAAGTTGTTGCTGGTGCGCAACAGCAACCGTGATAATAGAGATGGCCATGTCCTCCTCTCTTCCCCATTTGTAATGGTTTTGGCCCTGCTTTTGGTGGTCCTAATGCTTTTACCACCATCACCACCACAGCCCTCCTTAGTTTAGTGCTAGCTCCATAGAGGGATACAAGAGCTGCTGTGGAACTATTGCTTCCTCCATCCAACCTTGCTGAGCCTTCCCCAGCCATGCTTGAACCACACCAGTCCATATTGACCTCAAGGGGAGCTGCCTAACCCAGTGCTGATGCTCCCCCAGCTGGATGATTGGGTGGTAGTGGGGCAACAGCCAGTGTTTAGGCAGGGCTTGGAGGGAAGAGAATGAGGACATGGTAGTGGTTGCAGTAGAGATAGGCCTGTGATGGAAACAACAGCAGTGATGGTGGCTGCTTTGAGGGCAGCGACTGCTCTTGGGAGAGGAAAGAAGATGGTGGTCCCAGTTTTCATCTGTGCAGGCTGAATGTTTTGAGCATTAGCAATACTCTTGGTACAGTCCCAACTTTTTAGGAGATGTGCTTTTTAATACCGGTATTCCACTTCATATATTTTCAGCATCCTTTGCTGCAAATGCTTTGCCCCTGCTTTCCTCATTGGGTTTTCTATCACATAGATCAAGATCAGAAATCATCTGATGATCTATAATGAGTAAAAGTCAAGCACATTCCCAGTTACTACTATTTCTAAAAAAAAACAAACAACCTCACTTATTCTTAGAGATAAATAGAAGCTATCTTCTCCAGCAGGAGCATAAATACCGTAAAGGCACCAGATCCTATCTGATCTTGGATGCTAAGCAGGATCAGTCCTTGCAGTCGCGTAGAGACGGGTTAGGAATGGAAGTGGTGCGCCCCCAGTGGCAATTTTTTGAGGATGCTGCAGCTCCTTGCTTGCCCTCTCCCTCATGCTGTAGCTCTGCCCCACACACCATAACCCCACCCCCACATGCCACAGCCCTGCCCTTGCACACTGTAGCCCCGCCCCCACTCACTGTAGCCCTGCCTTAGCATATAATAGCCCACCCTCATTTGTTATAGCCCCACCCCCATGCACCATAGCCCCACCTCCGTGTGCTGTAGCAAGGCCCCCCACTGTAGCTCCATCCCTGCCCCCCCATGTGCTCCAAGCTCCGCCACGGAGTCCTGGTTAGAATGTGAATGGAAAACCAACAGATGCTGTAAGCTATATTTCAGAGGAAGGAATTTGCAAAACCATCTCTGAGTATTCCTTGTCTAAGAAAATTCTATGAAATTCATGGGGTCACCATAAGCGGATGGGTGCCTTGAAGGCGCACACACACACACACAATTTCTGGTATTGAAGTCTTTTTTCTGTGCATGAAGCTTAAATAAGGACTTTGGAAATGAGCTCAATGGAATCTACCTAGCAATAAGAATGTGAAACTCACCTCCTCAAACTCTTTGGGTGATCTGTGTGGTTCAGGAAATGTGGAACAGGTTATTGGTGAGATAGGGACAAAGTACAGTACCTCTTCTGACACTCTGTCTTGACCTCAAGATGATGCCAACAAGGTCCTTCTTGATAATAAAACCAGAAATGTGGAAAGGTTTTCGCTGCAAAAATGTTCAATTGTGAACCCAGTCCAGTTCAGAAGAAAAAAAGAAACCACAAAACCAAAGACTTCTTCATTACGATCTTTAACAGAAGCTTGTGATCATAGTTAGTTTACAAGAAATTGCAAGGAAGGGCTGGTCACTTCTGATCCACATGTCCCAATGGAGGCAGATTAAAAGTTGCATTTGACGGTTCTGTTTACATTTCATGAAGATCAAACAGACCTTTCTTTGTGTCTTAAAGGAAGTACAACTCCTCCTTGGGGCGTTAGGGTGGTGAGCCCTTCCCTCTCTTTGTGAATTGATGCCACTCTGTTCACAAATTAGTGGTTTGTGTCATGCTGAACATTTACAGCAACAGCCAGAAAGCATTGATACAATTTCATCCTGCTCAGTGTTTTTATAACATGGCTGGGGAGAAGGCAGAAGTACTGGGTACCAAGGGGTCTGTCCTAGAACTCGCACTGTCTTTTTCTCAGTCTCCATGATCTGGGCTTCAGCTTCCAGAAATCAGAAGTGGGAAAAATTATTCTGTTCAAAAGATCTGAAAAAAATGTGGTCCTTCAGAATTCATAAGTGCCATGAGAAGCCATTTCTCAACAGGAAAAATGTTTGGTTCTTAAAAGCGTTTATGCTGAATCTTTCCTTCCTTGTCCTGTGTGACTTCTTCCTCACTGGATAGGCCTGAAATTAACTAAAGCTACACTTGAGGCTTGTTTATTAAGCCTCCATTGTCACCAACGAAGAGTTTCTCTCTCTCTCTCTTTGTAGTTCCACAGGAAGTGGGAGTTGAAGGGGAAAAAACTGGCAGATAAGAAGCATTTGAACTCCATTCACCCATGAGCAATGATCTCAAACTGCATTGGGGTTCCACGTACTTGTGTAGGTACAACCATGCGGCTTCAAGTAGTCTATTTATTATGATCCTCATAGGATTTTCTTAGGCAAGAATTGGCAAGGGTTGCCATGGCCTTCCTCAGACATATAGCCTACAGCACCGGATATTTGTAGGCAGCCTCCTATCCAAGAACTACCCAGGGCTGACCCTGCTTAGTTTCCAAGATCAGATGGGATCTGATTTCTTGAGGGTATTTAGGCTACCACCTGCTTAACTGCGAATAAAAAAAGCCAAACTGATCCTAAAGTGCACATTTTGTTCTATACACAGGCCTTAGAAGTAGATCACTGGGGACTTAACAGTATTTTTGTGACTGGAGGTTTATGTTTACACATCCAGACAGCCTGAGCATAAGTTGTATTTACAGTGTTAATACTCCAACATATTCCTGTAGCATCAGATTTCTGGGGAGCGCTATATCCTTCAAACGGCCTAATTTGGCAGTCCCAATTAATCCTCTCCCATCCCACTTTTTCAATCGATTTTTAAAATGGCCCAGTTTCTATTTCTTCTTCCTACTTTCCCCCCTTAGCCCTCGGTTGCTTCAAATGTTCAAAGTATATATGTAGTTTGTATTCAGTTAGCTCAGAAAGGGGAGAAGGAGTGGTAGTGGAACCCTACCTTTTCTAGTAGACTTGGGCAACAGCAACCTGCGACAGACTCTTCTAACTTGTATGTCCTTCCTCATTATTAACTTTTGCATCTTGACCACATTCTGATGTGCAAGTTTTTGTCTGTGAAATTTTGGAGGTTATGAAACTATACAATATTACTCTTCAACCTTGGACTGTTTAACATTGGGCTCTCCTGTGGGGATGGACAAGAAGGATGATGGCTCAGGTTCAGCTTTACCCAGAAGGCTTATGCATTGAAAGAGAGATTCTTTTCGGGGACTGCTGCTTCTTCCTTAGGCTACCTAAAATTTTGCACTGCAGTTTATGTACATTTTTCATTTGTATACTTTGCCTGCATTGGTGGACATTTGTTTTGGTTAGCCAAATCTCTGATACTGGGACATTCTGTGGAGTTGTCCTCTTTTGTTTTCGTTTTGTCACCCATCTGGATTTTTCACTAGGAGCTCTGCTTGCATGTCCTGTACCAGGGTGGGAATTATGAGATTCTCACGGACTTGCCCAAAGTCCTTGGGGACACCTCAGCCTCAAACTCCATGTTCTTCAGATGAAAAACTTGTCCAGCTGCTTTTAAATGCCTTTAAAAGGCCCTAAAATGATGTAGCAATGTTTCTGCCCACCCTGAAACAGTTAGATCCGCTCCCCAGAGGATCCAAAAGTGACCAGGACTGAAGTAATGTCACTTCCAGTCCCCACCAATGGCAGGTGTGATGTATTCTGTGGCCCTCTAGAATTCTGGAAGAGCTCAAAATGGAGTGGAAAGAACTCCTGAGCCACACCCCTACCCTATTATGCTTTTGCATCAAATGTCACCTAGTGCTTGGTGAACTTAACCTTTGCGTATAAGACTAAATAATTTGTACTGCTGCATCAAGGTATTTTTTTCTTTTACATTTGGCTGTTGTTTCCTTTGTTCCTGTGTTAAATAGATATTTTTATTCATTTTATTTTCCAGGTTGTGTTCCTAGCTGAATTGCATCTGTCTGTCTGTCTGTCTGTCTATTGGCCTGTATATTAAAAGTATATCACTATAGAGCAGTGGTTCTCAACCTTCCTAATGCCGTGACCCCTTAATACAGTTCCTCATGTTGTGGTGATCCCCAGCCATAAAATCATTTTTGTTATTATTTATTTATTTATTTATTTATTTATTATTTAGATAGTTAGTTATTTCCAACATCAAATAGATTGGAAACACTGCCCTAAATCACTGCTCTGGATAGACTTCTAATGCCTAAAAACTGGTAACCCTCCCCCTTTTTTTAAGCACAGAAAGCGTCCATCAATGCCAGAATTAAGGCAGTAGTTCTAGTTCTGAATGTTGGGTTTCCACAGTTCAAAAAGCCAGTCACTCCCAAAGGCAGTGCCGAAACAGCCCACATTTTACACGAGGCGCAGGGAGGAAAGGACAGGGAGAGAGGAAAGATGGCGGCAGCATAAGCAGACGCGTTTTGTTTCACTCCCTCCCTCCCTCCCTCCCTCCCTTAAAGGGAGTGCAGACTCTGAACATACAAAAAGTGAGGAATGCAAGACAGTCAGGGCGAAGAACACAACACGTGCGTGTGGCAAGCGCCAAGGGTCCACGCACAACAAAAGCGAGAGGAGAAAGTCATCCTGGCTATTTCTGCACTAGACTGTTATAGCGCTATGATTCCACTTTCACCATCCTATGGAATCCTGGGGTTTGCAGTCTGAACTGCAAACCCCAGGATTCCATAGGATGGTGAAAGTGGAATCATAGCGCTATAACACTGGAATGTGGAAATGGCCAAAGTCCACAGGACAGATCAGAGCAGCGCTTTCGGGTCAAAAAAACAAAAAACAAAAACAAAAAACCAACCAAGGAGCCTCGGGGGCTCTTGCTACACAAACTGAAGCCCTTGGCTGATGGCCCCTGCTCCTTTCCTGATTGAGTTCTCAATGGGACCTATCTCCCCCGTCAGATGGCAGATCTGCTGCAGGAAAGTTTCCTCCTTTGCCTGCCGGACCAAAGGCGACAGCCACACCGACAACTCCCACGGAGCGGCGTGCCCAGAATGAATGGCCGACTGGACGATCGCTGCTGCTGCAGCCTCGCCACTTTGGGAAGCAAGCAGAGCCCGGCTGCTTGCTCGCCCCAGCAAGCAACTCTGTTCGCCGGCATGAATGAGCGTGAGGCGAAGAGGGTGAGGGGACAGGGTCTTACCTCCCAGACGTCCTGCTGCAGCACCATAAACCCTGAATGGGAAGCCCTGTGTGTGTGTGTGTGTGTGTGTGTGTGTGTGTGTGGGTGCGGGCACGAGCGTCCAAGCAGCACCCGGCTGCTCACTCGCCCCGGCAAGCAACTCTGACTCTGCAAGCCGGCATGAAGGGGAAAGGGAACACTGAAGGGGAAGCCCTCCGTGTGTGTGTGTGTGTGTGTGTGGTGCAGGCGCAAGCGTCCAAGCAGCGCCTGCCTGTGCCCAGCTGCATGCCTCCTCTCCCCTCCTACCAGTGCGGGGTCTCCTCTCCTCACCTCCGCCTTAACGCTCTGGCTCCAGCTCTCTCCTCTCGGTGTCCTCACCTCCACCTTAACATTCAGGCTCCAGCTCTCTCCTCCCACTCTCCGCACCTCCGGCTCCATCTCAGGCTCCTCCAGTGCTTTCCCACCAGGCAGGGAAAGACGGGGAAATGTCCAGCATGCCTCATCTCCCCTCCTCCCAGCACAGGGGTCTCAGAAGCACTGCTCCCATTGGCTGTGAGGCCACTTTCTTTTAAAAGGGGGGCAGGATTGAGGAGCGGCGACCCCTGTGAAATGGTCGTTCGACCCCCAAAGGGGTCCCAACCCCCAGGTTGAGAACCACTGCTATAGAGGAAAACTTGGGTGCTTCAGCTTCAGAGCCTTCATTTTATTGTTCTTAGTTCATGAGATTTCAGGAGAATTTAGTGTCAATTCTGTATTAAATGTATTTAATACATTTTTGTTTGTTTGTGGTAGTACTCTAGGTAAGGAGAGCCCCTGGTCTGCAAGTTTCTAATAGGGGAACACACAATGCCTTAGGATTCATTGCAGATAGCAGAGTGGCCTCTACTCCTTTCCACCTTGGTTCCATGACAGATTAATTTCTATGCACACAGAATTAACTAGCTTCTGTTGTTCTCACCTCATACTTTGTTAGCACAATCCTTAGGGAGGAGGAAATGTGTCCTTTGTTCTAAAACAATATGTCTGCTTATGTGCCTCCAAGTCATCTGTTGAGATATGGTGACTCTCTAAATTTCTTGTGCCTGGTCTCCAGAGTCCTAGTTCAATACTCAAACCACTACACAATACTGGCTCTTATAAGCCATTTCCACACTAGACTGTTATACTGCTGTTATTCCACTTTCAACCTCTTATGGAATCCTGGGGTTTGCAGTTTAGGGAGGGCCTTCAGAATTCTCAGCCAGAGAACTCTTGGGCCTCAGTAAACTACAAACCCCAGAATTCCACAGGATGCTGAAAAGTGGAATAATATCACTTTAACAGTGAAGGGTGGAAATAGCCATACGGCTTTCTTAGCCAAGGAATACCAAAGAAGTGGTTTTTGTTCCTTTGAAATATAGGAGTGGAAAAAAAGGTGAGCCTTCTCCACCTCTTGCCTTTGCCTTCTAAACCCATCCCAGCTCCCACTGAAACAGGCTGTCATCTCTTTGCCTTCAGGGCCTTGAAGGTTCTTGCTTCTGCAGTGATAGCTCTGCTTCCTGAGAGCTTAGAATCGCAAGTTACAGAGCTGGGAGGAATTGTGAATATCTTTTCATCCATGGGCTCTAGATAGGAAGGGCCTCCTGAAAATTCAATTTAGAGTAACCTTTCCTCCGCCACAGAATTTTTTTGATTTATTGGATTTATGCCCTGCCTTTGTCCCAGGATGGGATCCAATGGGTCCAGGATGCAATCCAAGGCAATAGGTTCTTATCATACCATGCTGTTATACCATCATAAGCCATGGTTTGGTTCCATTTCTATTTCTTCATTATCACACAACGTTGAGGTTCTCCTGGTGGTGTTGTGCTGAACAATTTTTGGGAACATGATTTTTTTCATGCTGAAAATAATCCATTAATAACTCCCTTTACCGCTATGATTCAGGAGCCAGTTTGAGTATGGACATCTCACTCCACTTCTGTGTGAGGATGATCAATTATTGGGTGTGATATGATTGTTCCTGCCTTGGGGATTCCCAAAGAAATCTTTACCAGGGATACCGCAGGCTACTTACTGTGCTTGGGTGGGGAGGACAAAACTTTTGAAGAGAACAGCTGTGTTTTCATGCTCATGAAACCCTTTTCAGTTTTTTTCTTTCTTTTTTTTCGTGTAAGTGGTTTGCCACTTTAGTACAATAATGCTACCGTCTTGACCTGTTAACCATTTAAAGTTACTGTTCAGATGCCTTTATTGCATGGGGGTGTTTTCCAAAGATTTCTTCACTGCGTTCCTTTAGTACCACAGTGTTGCCATCACAGCATTAGTTCTTAAAAATTGTTTGCATTTTTTTTAAGATAATGGTGTAATAGTGCTATGACGTTATGCCGTAATAGCACGATTATGGCTTAATGAGTACAAATGAAGGATTTTGATCAGAACAACCTGAAACAAGTGATTAGTATGATAAACACTTTTGTTTTTCACAGAAGAAAGATATCAAAAGCGTCAGAGGATGGTGTGATCTATTTCTCTTCCTGTGTCACCTCTCATAATGCGAGATCTGGGCAGTGCTGGGTAATGATGTTCTGCTCTAATGGTATAATTACAGCTTAATGCGCGTGAGTGAAGCAGTCTTGAACAGGACAGCTTGAAACAACTGACTGGTGTGATAAGCACTTTCCTTTTTCACAGAACAAAGACATCAAAAATGGTGTGTGTATGATCTGTTTCTTCCTGTGCTACTTTTTGCCATGAAAGATTTGGGCAGTGACGAGTGTAGTGTAATGTAGTGTAATGTACTTGTCAAAATGTTATTACAACTGTGAAACAAGCAAATCATGAAGCACAAGGGGGGCGGAAATGGGGTTGTGATAACAGCATTAGTGCAGTTAAAAAGACCCGCGTAAATCAGGTTATTATAGCACAAATGTGGCAAGCGTCTGGTCCACAGAATCAACAATCAGCTATCATTGTGAGGACAACTGAAGTGGTTTTTGAATGCTATAACCTGGCATAACAGGAAGGGAAGGACAAGGCACTAGAGACATTTTTTAAAAATAAATATTTTATCAGGATTAAATACATACAACAAAACAATTATAAATACAAATATAGAACATCTAAACAATTAGCATCTAAACATTTAACAAAAGTTGGCTTCCTACATGATTAGGTTACATTGTTTTTGCAATATATGTATATATAACAGAAAGGAAGATGATATATAGTGCATTTTATGCCTTATTTAGAAATCTTTTTGACGCTGAGACTTTTTGAGTGCTCTGTTCAAAGTTGCTTCTCTCTGCTGTGTCATCTTCATACTGCGCATAGACCTAACTTACCTGTTTACACTCAATCCACCTATGAGCCAGACAGAGGGACAGCAATATAACATGATGCCATCATCTGGTGCCCTACACCCCTTATTCAGTTTGGCTGATATTTTCTTTGGGGCAAAGCCAGAGGACTATACAAGGCCTTAACTGCCCTCAGGAAAAGTAACTGTTGTAGCCTCAGAAGGCAGATGGTGGTCAAAAAAATTCCCCAGCTAAGTTGCTGCAAACCTATTGTCTTAGGCACTTGCCAAGTGGGAGCCAAGAGGCAAGCCAGGGTCTGAGCCAGGAGGTCAGTCCAGTCCAACTTCCAGATGAAGACTTGACACGTGTTTGCCACTTCTCCTTCATGGCATTTTGTGAGTGTCTGGATGTAGTTGATTTCTACTTACAATTTTTTTCTGACTGTTGCTTCCCTATATTTCCCTGTTCCATACAAAATCCACCAAGAAGGAAAAGACATAATAGCTGCACTGCTCTTTAGAATGGTGGCACTAGGAGGCCTCTGAAAGAATTCAAGCCATGGCAGATGTTAGCTTCTGTGTCAAGGGTGGTGGTGAATCCGGTCTCAGTTTTACTGTGAACCGTAAAGGAACTCCTGTATCACTGAACTAGGTTCACCACCTGGGATAACTTCTCTAAAGCTTGGATTAGATCCCAAAGTGGATTCACCAGCACCCTCTTAGGAAAGCTATCTGCTACCACTGCATCTAAAGGCAAACGAATAAGGGAAGACCATTGCTACCTATGCGAGGCCATACCCTAAGCAGAAATTCTCCCTGTTGGAGACAGAGGCAATGATCAGAGCCACTCCGGTATATGGGATTCCTTCTCTACCTAGAGAGACACCTTCACCTATAACTCTGACAGCCTCTGGTTTACCATGTAGAACAGGTGTGTGGGAAGTTGTGGGTTCCTCCAGAACTAAATTCCTAGCAGTTTCTGCCCATTATCAGTGAAAACAAGCAAGCTGAAAGCATCTATGCTGGTGTTGCAGTTCTAGGCATAGACACTGTCAAAGGTAGGCGAGGCATGGGCTGCCCTGAGACCTATTCACACTACATAATTATAGTACTATAATGCCACTTTAACTGTAATGGCTCCATCCTGTGGAATCTTGGGAGTGGGAGTTTAGGGTGAGGTCTTCAGAATTCTTAGCCAAAAAGCTCTGACTAAGCTACAAATGACAAATCACCCTTTAAACAGCTACAGAAGTTGGCTGGCAGAACAGCAGTAAATGTGCACCTTGCTCTGAAATAAGAAGGCCACAATAATGGCTGCTTTTAAAGGGCCAATAGGTGCTTTTCCTGCTGCTGCAACAGCTACTTTTGCAAGGTCCAGAGCAGCCTGTAATCTCACAGTTCTAAGCCTAGGCAAAATTATGAACCTCTTGGTAGAGATTCAGTATAAACCTCCAAAATGCTATCTATGGATGGAAAGAGGAAGAAAAGGAAATTTATCACTCATATAAAGAGCTTGCCTTCACTAGGCTTCAGCCCTGTGTGTGTGTGTGTGTGTGTGTGTTGTCATTTCAGAGTGCGTCACATGATCGAGAACTCTTGCAAAGCCCCAAATGGAGCAACAACATCATAAAAGAGACAGATTATCTTGTGTCATACATATTTATGAAATTGCTCGTTGGAAGGCCATTCTGGGAACACAGTAAATTTTGTCAATCCAGGCTGCCAGGTTTGAGAAAGTTTGTAACTAGACTATTGAATATGCAAACTTGACAGCATATTAAAAGAATTTATGTGAATGGAATTAAAACATTTCTGTATTTACATGCTACTTGTCACCCATATTAAGAAAACCTAACCTCTGGTACGTAAACTGGCAGTGGTTACAGCAAATCTGCTGATTCAGCTGGCTGGAGGCCCAAGATCCCTCCCCACAAGTATTCTCCTGCCCCCCTATGTCAATCTACTCTGAACTGCCCTCTCCCTTCCCTTCATGCAGACCAGAAGAATGTTCCAGAAAGATAGGAGGACAATTTGCCCCTCTTCACTCTAAGGAGGATTGTTGTAATGTCTATTATCTATTTACCTACCTACCTACCTACCTACCTCAGGTGGCCTTACTATGAAGTGAAGTGAATTGGCCCTCTCAGGCAGCAGATTCTGGGTGTCATGAAAAAGCAGCATATTCTTCACATTTAAGTAGTTGTTATTCTATTTGTAATGCTCAGAATGGGGCAGAGCATTTGTAGGGGTGTTTTGAATGGCTTTGGATTCTATATTGGATGACTGGGGCACCATTTATTGTTCTATCTTGGACAGCAAAATGTATTGGTCCTTCTATCTGTCTGTCCAGATTGTCTGTCTGTCCATCCGTCCGTCCATCCATTCTTGCATTTTCTTGGATCCACAATCAGCTTGGAGTCCTGATGGAGACAGTGCTGCTCTCAATTCACTGGTCTCTAACTGGACACATGAGGAATGTAAACCTAAGAAGTGTTCTTTATTTGAAGATGTGTGCTTGAGGTTAGGATTGAGAGACAGCAAAACAAAATGGCTCACAGGAACTATTCTTTTTGTCTCTGCTTTTTGCAAAACCAAATCCAAAAAGATGTTGTAAAATGTGGTTGTATGGTGCTGGTGCTGGTCAGAGGAAGCTGGAAGTATGCACAGTAGAAACAAATAATTCAGATTGGTTGCTGATTTGAAGATAGCAGATAAAGATCAGCCCTACGGACTGTATGAGTGCAACCACTGTTGAATTTAAAAATCTTTCCTGACTGACTCTGGTTTCTTTGTGGCCGTGTAATTCGGAGAGCATAGAGTTTTCCAAGGTTGTTTAGGGACAGCTATTTGTGGTAATGTGCCCTGAAGTGCATTCCCCCCCCATGAGATCCAGTTCTTTCAGCTGAGTTAAACCAAAGAGAGCATGTCATTTGGGTCAACAATCTACTTGAGAAAGGTGGGGGATGACCATCCAATTATTTTTTGAGTTTTACTATGCCAGGGTCAAACAGGGAGATATGGCCAGTCTTACCAGGGAGATTTTATTGTTTGCCCTGAAATGGCTCGTGGAATAGTATGCCCTGTGGAATAGATCAGACAGATGGAGGATTTACCAAAGATGCCACAATCTTTTGTTGTTTTCACTCCAGGATGTAAAAATGCATTGCTTTGGTATCCCTTTGGATTGGGCTCTCAGCTCTGCTGCAGCCGTGGTGGAGCCCATAAAAATGTTATTACCAGACTAGTATGATCTCAGATGTTCATGCCTACCACACAAGACTTATTCTGTTGACTGATTTAAAGTTTCAAGTCAAAACTAGACTAGAAACAGAACCAAATAAAAATGAAGCAACCATTAAAATTACTCATATTAAAACATGAATCATAATCTTCAAACCATTCCCACATGGCTTCGGTCATAAAAATTAGCTTGAGGAGAAGCAAATCTTGCTGAATTATTACTACTGTTGAATTGTTTTTATTTATTTTATTGGTAGCTTTATTTATAATTCTATTGAACTTGGGGAGAAACCGTAACTGAGGGCAGCCTACCCCTGCACCCCTTTTCTTCCTGTACAGTGTCACCTTTGGCAAGTACCTATGAGCAGTACTAATGGCATCTGCTCTGTTAGTGTTGTGCCTCATACAGAAGATGTTGTACCACAGTATGCAGTCTTATACAGATAAACCAGTATTGGCCTGATTTATAATCAGCAAAATCAAGGGGAAAAGGGCTTCTCTTGGAATGTATCACTTTAGATAGCAAGAAAAAACCCACCAACAAACATGAATATGAAAACGTGAAACATAACAGGCCTTCTTTCTCGCTTCTTCCTTCTAATTTCAATGTGCAAGGCAATTTTTTTCATGGGGGCATTTCAGTTTGTAATTCTTATGTTGTTGAGTCAAGTCATTTCCAGCTTATGGCAACCCTAAGGTGAACCTGTCATGGGATTTTCTTGGCAATATTTATTTGGAGGGGGTTTGCCCTTGCCTTCCTCTGTGGCTGAGAGAGGGTGACTTGCCCAAGGTCACTCAGTGGGTTTCCATGGCCCAGTGGGGATCTGAACCCTGGTCTCTAACATCATAGTTCGATGCTCAAACCACTACACCATGCTGGCTCTTATAGTCTAACATGATACAATCCAGGAAAACCATTAACTCTTCCTTTCTGTGATTCAACAAAATGCGAGATTGTACTTCCCGTGAAGATTCATTCTGACATGGCAGGAGGAGGAATCCATGCCGGTTGGCATGTGGGGGTGAACCCAATCACAGTGGATTTCCGCTCTGTGCCATCCCAAGAATGATCCTTTGTTCAGTGAAATTTTCTCAAACTATGGAACCACCAAGAGTGCACTGTTATTTTTTCTTTGTAGACTGGATGAACAGAAGATATGTAATTGACAGGGCAGTCTTGGTTAATCCACATCATTCTCACATAATCATGTGACATACTGAATTTGTAGTTTACTTAAATCACAGCTGTATGATCTCAGCAGTTCAGAATTAGGATTACAGTGAATAAGGATGAGGGTTTAATCCAACCTTCCCCACAACGATCTGGATTAAAATGGTCTTCTTTCAAATATGTTATTCTCCTTGGGATGAAATTTTTTGTTGGTGAGATCATGAAAGGGAAAGCCGTAGATAAGGTAATATCAGTGGAACATATTATCCAGCTTTTGTAGAGTTTATGCTGTCAAAGATAGAATCTTGTGGTAGATGGTGAGATCCATAAAAGGATTTCTGCTTTTAGAATGGAGAAGGACCCATAGCCCTTTCATCCTGCTCAATTATAGTGCTATGATTCCAGTATAACTGCCATGGCTTCATCCCGTGGAATCCTCAGCCAGAGAGCCTCTCTGGTACCTCCGACCAAAAATGCAACTGTGGTAGTTACAGTGGAACCGTAGCAGTATTGCACCTCTTTCTGGGTTCTGTTGGGCCAACTATAATTGAATATTGTAAAAACAATGATATTTAAGTTCATATCATAACAACAATTCAACAAATTATATATTAAATTAGCACATATGCAGTATTCCAAATGTTCCAATAATTCAATGAGGTGTCAGTGCAGGACTTGATTGTAGGACTCTTCTGCCAATGCTGCTTAGCTGAATTGCAAAATTCGGATGCAAATCTTAAAAACCTAACTTAAAAAAGCAAAAACAAAATAGAAACAAATGAAATATAGAAACTACACTACAGACTACAAAGAATCTACTGCTTTATTCCCTCCTAAACGTGCGTGTGTGTACATGCCTTCATGTCACCTGTTAATTTTTGGTGAATCCATGAATTTCATCAGGTTTTCTTACGCAAGGGACATTCAGAGATGGGTTTGCCAGTCCCTTCCTTTGAAGTTGTTGTGGTTGTTGTTGTTGTGTGCCCTCAAATTGTTTCCGACTTATGGCAGCCCTAAGGCAAACCTGTCAGTGGGGCTGAGAGTGTGTGATGTGTCCAGTGAGTTTCCATGACCAAGTAAGGAATCAAACCTTGGTCTCCAGGGTCATAATCCAATGCCCAGACTACTACACCATGCTGGCTCTCAAATACACCACTGAAAACCCCACTACCTTATTCAAGATGAAAATGACCTACTCTTGAGCCCTAGCAATTGTGGCTCCGCTCCAGCTCCAGATCTCCCTCTCCTTCTCAACACAACCAGAAAATTCCTTAGGGTTTCCCATCTGCTGGGCCAAACCAATCACCCATCAGAGTTAGAGTATAATGGTTAGTATGAAAGGGCCACTAGTATTTCTTTTCAACATATTCATTTCCTGTCTCACTCCTGCTGTTTTCCTCTTCTCTGGCAAATTTTCAGCCTTTTATTTGATTTTTCCCGGGTGAGCAACAATGCAACTAATTAGGGTTCTTTAATCCAGTGGGCCCACTCTTTGGCTGCAAGTTAATTGGAGATCAATAGCTTTGCTTCTCGATCCAGTTACTATTCAAACCAGCTTGGTAATGGATCCATGACAACATTATATAATATTTTTTTAAAGCGTGTTGCAAAGCAAATGAATGATAATCCTAATGGAAGTTCTATTTTGAAATATTTTGAGTCCCCACCCCGCCATATTTACAGCCATTTCCAAAATAGTAGGTATGTTAATCAATTGTAGATAAAACCTAAGGGCCAGGATCCTGTTGGCCTACCATGCTAGCTGTTTTACTCTTTGCAGGGTTGCACAGTGGCAGAGAGGGAAGGCAGACCAGGCTTGCCTACTTTTGAGAAGGCTCTTTTCTCCCATGCCTCATTTCCTTCACATCTGCTGTCCCTGCAGCCTTTTCCCTCTTGCCATCTCAGCCCCACATTGGCACAAGTACACCCAAATAATGCACTGATAGCATTGTGACCAAAGCGTCCTACCACATAACGGACTTAGGGAACTATCACTCTCCACTGTTAAAGCACGATTTTTCTACTTTAACTGCCATGGCAACATCCTGTGGAATTCTAGGGCTTGTAGTTTACTGAGGCCAAAGAGCTCTCTGGTTGAGAATTCTAAATACCCCTTCCTAAACTGCAAATCCCAGGATTCCATAGCATGAGTTAAAGTGGAATAATACCATTATAACAGTGTAGTGTGATAGGGCCCTTAGTGTAGCATGTATGTTTTTATGTATCACATCCAACTTCCTCAGATGCCCAGAGTGTATATACTGGACCATCGAGATAGGATTCCATCCAGCTGAGCAGATGAACTGCAGTCAATAAAAGCTCATGCTATAATATTTTTTTGAGCCTTAAAAGTGCAACAGGACTCTTTATTGCTTCATATCTGTATGTTGGTTAAGAGGAGAAATGTTTTAAAATTCTTCTTCCCCTTATGGAAACAACCATTTAGCTTTTATAATTGTGAGGGACAAATTCTAAGCTAAATTCTAAGGAATTCTAAGGCTAAAAGCAAGCAAGCTAGCTAGCTGTATGTGGCACTGGAAGTCTCTAAAAGGAGATTAAAGAAAGCATATCTTGTTAGATATTTGCAGTAAACAATAATCTATTGTGTCTTCACAATCTTCAGATCTGTACACATTTTAAATCTGTGCTACCTTTTGTCTGCCTGGCTACTTAGTTACTATATTTGCTCCCTTCCAAGGAATTAAGTGCATTGTAAGTGCATTCAAAGTCACAATCCTATAAAATAAGGCTAAGTGGGAATGAGAAGGTATAATGGACTATATCACTTCAGGTGGAGGAAATTTGTGTTTGAATGCTTCCCCTTGTTTTTGCATAAGAGAAACCCTGTAGTTAAAACAGTTCTAGAGTAGATGCAACTAGAAAAGTAGCTGAGCAAGACCCCCCCCCACCGCCCACTTCTTTTCAACAGCAGAGAGAAGTTTTTACATGAGAAGGATTCCAAAATGGCATTCTCTACCTTCAACACGGAGATTCTATAGACTGCTACAGGGTCAATGACTTGCCTCATGTTGCATCATCTAGGGCAGAGTAGACGAAAATAGGAATCTTTGTCTGAGTAACACATCAGTACACTTTTTTGTCTATCAGCCTCTGTATGTATGTTGTAATGGTCAGAACCAGTTCTACCATAGGCCAATCAAGGCAGCTCCCTCAAGTGTCCAAAGGTAGAGGCTGCAGCAACTGGGACAAGATGCTGAAGGAAAATGGTGTGTACCATATACCCTGCCCTGTGATCCCTAAGCTATCCTGCTATCTTCAGGTGCAGTTGAAGGTGCTGTGCTGTTGGGATAATTCAGCTGCTAGTTTGGTCAGCTTAAGCATGTGGAATTGGGAGAGTGGGTGCCATCTGTGGAGATTTGGGGGAAAAGGGGGCCCTCCTCCCTCTCAATGCTGACTTCTGTCTTGAATAGGAGCTAGGGATTTCCCCCAAATTCTCTTAATTCAGAGCTGCCACCACCCACTGATTTAACCCACTCTATAGCAACCCAGTGGGATGTTGCTTGGGAATTCACAATCTCTATGTTCAAAGATCCTTTCCCTTCTGAGTGAGAGGAATCCTATCCACATGTGGGCCAAGGAATGCATGGGAATGGAGAGGGAACAGAGCCTTACAGAAAAGTATGTATTTTAAACATGGAAGGTAAACAAGAAAATAATACCCATGAAAGGGTACACTTGATAGTTACAAGTAGTTACAAGCACAGATAGATTGTCAAGATCAGCCAAACTGTCCAAAATAACAAAGTTCTAACGCAGCTAACTAGACACATTCTAAGCTACTCACAGCAGGGGGGCATTTCTGAGATGGTGTTTTGGGGAGGGCCAGGAGGCAGCCTTATCTGCCTCTACTATCATCCCTCACCTTCCTCATGGTCTCTTGAGGATTTGTTTTTCTAATTCTCATCAAAGCATCTGGAAGATTCTCTCCTTTCTCTTGATTGGGCAACTATCTCATGTGACTTATCTCATGGGACCTCCAATCAGTGTAACCTAATCCTAGCATTCTATTTACCCTTTGTATGCCTGAGGGAGAAGTATCTCTCTTAAGCTCTGTTACCTAGATAATGGGGAAACCCCATTATCACATCATCTTGTCCTTTGCCTCAGGCAAAAAAGTGTCTTTGGCCAGCCCATTTGACTGCTTCTTAAGGCAAGGAAGCTGCCATTTCAGTTATGATTTAGCTAGCAAAATGTGTTGGGCTGACTGGCAAGCTGGAACAATCAGCTGGGTGGAAATAGATATTTGGATTTTTCCGCAGAGATATCTATGGTTCTGCTGTTTTTGAGCAATGGCTTCATGATTATGAGGAAAAAAGGAAGATGATGCCATAAGCAGCAGGAAAAACAAACAAAAGGAAATGAATTGTTTTTGTGAGGAAACAAAAAGTTGACAATTTTGCCACTGTCACAGCTGCAGATGATATCTCAAATGACCACCTGAAGAATTCCAAGGAAATGGACTTTAATGAGCAAAGTAACGTAGCCTGAAGCAGGTTAAAAACCCTGGTGTTAATGACCAACCAAAGTGTAAAAAAAAAATCAGACAATGTGAAGTATTATAAGCTAAACAAGCATGTCTCAACAAGATTAAATAACCAGCACCCCCTTCCTTTCCTTCAAGGCTATGAAATAAAGATTTCTTATCTTAGAGAGTTTATTTGATGGTGATTATTATCAGCTATTAAAAAAAGAAGCCGATGACAAGAAGTACTTTTAAATGCTCTGTTGGGAAAAGACAGATGAGTTAAACAGAAAATGTTGTGTCCCCTTGAAGGCTAACCCTGAAGTCAAGAAGCCAAGCAGTATGTTATTCAGTGGAGAAGAAGAAACTAGTTTTCAGGGCAGAGGTTTGGAATGATCCTGCCCCAGATTATTTTTCTGGCTAGAATTCTTCCCCTGTGACTGCATGGGGATAAAAATATATTGAACCCTTTTCACCCACTATTCATCCCCCATAAAGCATATTGGCTGAAGGAGGTGGTTTTTGTTTCTTCTAAGTGTTAGGGGCCAGTACATGAGAATGAAACAGGTCACAGGGAGATCATTTCTTTGACCACACTAAACAAGGTGCCAGGAAGTTGTATATTGATTCAGAATCAGAGTCAATTGCCTGGAATATAATTGTCTTCTGTCTGAAATGAAACAGCAAATACCAGTGGCCTTTTGGAGAGTTTCTAGCTGTTGTTATTGTGATGGGGGTGGGTGGTGGGTGGGAGGGGAGAAGAGATAGATCCAGGCTGTGGTTGAACAGATAAGCAAAGATTCAAAAAGAAGAATTCCACTGGTGGATCTTTGCTGTGGCCAAAGATTTGGGATTGTTGGCTCATGTAAACTGAGAACTCCAACATCAATGACTAGTTTGGTATTCACATAACGTTTATACTCTTTGTATAGATTTAACAACCACATGTGTCACCAGGAATCATCAGCTGCTATAAGAGAAAGAGCTAGAGAAAGAGCATCTTGGGCATTTGGGAAAAAGGTGGTACACAAAGAAATACTTCTGCAACTCCTCAAAAGGTACTTTCTGGGGCTTATGGCTAGCATAAGCCATGAGAAGGATTCTGGTCTAAGTATGCCAGCCCATTCATGTTTTCATTTCACCAGCAAGGGCTCAATGAAGATATGATAGATGATACTGTCCTTGTCCCCCTAGCATGTGAATCTCTGCAGTCTGATAAAGTAGAAAGAGGGCAGATTATTGGTCTATTGTCCCATTTGAAAGATTCCTGTCTCTTTCACACTACACAGTTGTAGCATATTGTTTCTACTTTAACTTCCATGGTTCCATCCTATGACATTCTGGGATTGGCAGTTTAGGGAGAGGCATTTAGAAATCTCAGCCACAGAGTGTCTCATCAAATTGCAAATCTCAGGATTCCATAGGAGGCAGCCATGGCATGGCATGATAGAATCACACTGCTCCAGATCTTGTTTCTCATAGAGGTTAAACTGTAACCCTCCTTGCTATTTTCCTGCAGGCAGGTGAAGAGCTTTTGATTTGGCTGGCCTTTCAGAACTTATTGCTTAGGGGGAAATAGGCCTTGCATAATGTGCTAGGTTGTCTATTTGTTGTTTTCTTTTTCATAGTTTATGTTTTAACTGATTTTAATTTTGTGTGTGGTATAGTGATTTGAGTGTTGGACTAGGATACTGGGGGACCAGGGTTCAAATCTCTGGCTGGAGGAACTCCCCTTGGATCAAAGGGAGAGCAGGGGTCACCCATTAGGGTCCAGAATTCCCATTACTTGTGTTTACTTTTGAGTAAATGCATTATGGGTGAGAATAACTGAGGGAGTGACATCCCTTGCCCTTGCTGTGAAACACAGCTGTTTGGATCTGAGGACCCGAGGGCCCCATAATAACAACCTGCTTTTTAAAGGGAAAAAAATGTCTTAAATAAATCTCTATACTTATAAGAGTAAGAATTCTTCTGACTAAAATGAAACAATGGACCCTCCTCAGCCACCTTCTTCTGCAATCAAGAGCTGAGTAATTGTGTTCATTCCACAAGATTGGGATAAATGAATTAGAAGATTTGGGAATGACATGTTTAAAAGAGAATAATTACAGATCTAAGTTCATATATTATTTGGATAGACTGAATCTCTGTAATTAAATTTTAACAAGGAGAAATTACAGCATGAGAAAGTACAGACGTTATCTATTTGATATTGATAAGACTGACTTGATGATGGTTGGCAGCTAGATGAGAGAAGAAAGGAGTTGTTAATTCTAGAATTACTGGATTGAATGATGATGAAACCTTTCCAGGAACTCTCTCAGGAGTGTTTACAACAGATGATGGAGGAGCTACGTTTTTTGAGAGAAGTAGAACTCCTGAATTTGAAGAGGAATGTTATAGAGGCCCTGAGGAATGAGATAAATGAGATCAAGGCAGTACTGTGGGGAGATATAAGACAAAGGGAGGAAAAAGGATTGATGCAGAAGTTAGCAATATGGAGGCGAAAGAGGCTGAAAATCATATGGAGAGACATTCAAGCTGAGCTAATGGAGGGATTATCTATTAAATTAGACGGGGAGATGAATAGCCAAGAAATTTTGATTTGTGAAATGGAGAATACTGCCCTACATGGGGAAAAGGGGGAGGCTAATCTGAAACTGATCTGTAACTAAATTATTTTGATTGTTGAACAAAACCAAATTGATTTAGCCTGTATGACTGAAGAGGATGAGAGAAAGGGGGAAAAGTGCTCTGTTTCAGGAAAGATGTTCTATTAGCAAAGGTCAAGGAAAGGAACTTGAGAAGATAGGAGGAGTGAAAAGTTCATGAATAGGATGGATACAAAGGAAGAGGGGAGTTAAATTCAAAATGAATAGACTTGGTTGAAGCTAGGCTATGATAGATAGATAGATAGATAGATAGATAGATAGATAGATAGATAGATAGATAGAAAGAAGACAACAAAAACTGGTTTTGGTTAATAAATTGTGTAAAGAACTTTATAATATAAAATGGTATAGAAACATTTGGATTTAGTGGAGTTATATAGCATGTAACAGATCTACAGTTTTAAGTAGTGAAAAGTTAATCAGCAAGTAGCATTTAGTGTTAAGATTAGAAAATGCAATGTCATTTATCATTTAAATGTAATAGAATGTAACAACAGCGATATCGATATGTGGTTTGAGCATTGGAGGCCAGGGTTTAATTCCCTGCTCGGTCGTGGAAATCCACTGGGTGATCTTGGGTGCATCCCACATTTTCAGCCCCACAAAACCCTGTGATAGGTTTGCCTTAGCATTGCCATAATTTAGAAATGAATTGAAAGCACACAATAATAACAATGCTAGATATATTAACCTTTGGTAGAAGAAAGTTAATTTCTCTCTCTCTCTCTCTTTTTATCATAGAATCATAGAAATGTAGAGTTGGAAGAGACCACAAGGGTCATCCAGTCTAATCCCCTGCCATGCAGGAACACCCTCAAAGCACACCCAACAGATGGTCATCCAACCTTTGCTTAAAAACCTCCAAGGAAGGAGACTCCACTACACTCCGAGGCAACATATTCCACTGCTGGACAGCCCTGACTGTCAGGAAGTTCTTCCTGAGGTTCAGGTGGAATCTCCTTTCCTGCAGCTTGAATCCATTGCTCCTTGTCCTGGTCTCTGGAGCAGCAGAAAACAATCCCTCTCCTTCCTCTACATGGCATCCCTTCAAATATTTAAACATGGCTATCATGTCCCCTCTTAACCTTCTCTTCTGCAAACTAAACATACCCAGCTCTCTAAGTCTGTCCTCATTGGGCATGGCTTCCAGGCCTCTCAACATTTTGGTCACCCTCCTTTGGACTTGCTCCAGCTTGACCATGCCTTTCTTGAATTGGGGTTCCCAGAACTGGACACAGTATTCAAGATGAGGTCTAACCAAAGCAGAGTAGAGTGGTACCAGTTCCTCCCTCGATCTAGACACCATACTCCTGTTGGTGAAACCGAGAATTGCATTGGCTTTCTTGGCTGCTACATCACACTGCTGACTCGTGTTCAGCTTTTGGTCTATTAAGACTCCTAGATCCCTTTCACACGTACTGCTATCCAGCCACATGTCCCCCATCCTATATTTCTGTATTCCATTTTTTCTACCTAAGTGTAAGATCTTACATTTCTCTCTGTTGAATTTCATTTTGTTAGCCTTGGCCCAGCTCTCCAATCTGTCCAGGTCATTTTGAATTTTGATCCTGTCCTCTGATGTATTAGCAACCCCTCCCAATTTGGTGTCATCTGCAAATTTGATGAGCATGCCCTCTATTCCTTCATCCAAGTCATTGATGAAGATATTGAACAGCACTGGGCCCAGGACAGAACCCTGTGGCACCCCGCTAGTCACTTCTCTCCAGGATGAAAAGCAGCCATTCGTGAGCACCCTTTGGGAACAGTCTGTCGATCAGTTACAGGATCCACCTGACAGTAGCCCTGTCCAGCCCACATTTTACTAGCTTCTTTGCAAGAATGTCATGGGGAACTTTGTCAAAGGCCTTACCGAAATTGAGATATGCTACATCTACACCATTCCCTTCATGTGTCGAACTAGTAACTCTATCATAAAAAGAGATAAGATTAGTCTGGCATGACTTATTTCTGAGAAATCCACGTTGACTTCTTGTGATTACCGCATTGCTTTCTAAGTGATTAGAAACTGACTGCTTAATGATCTGCTCCAGGATCTTTCTGGGTACTGATGTCAGGCTGACTGGGCAATAATTATTTGGGTCCTGTTTTTTTCCCTTCTTGAAGATGGGGACAACATTTGCCTTCCTCCAGTCTGCTGGAACTTCTCCTGTCTTCCAAGATTTCTCAAAGATTATAGCAGGTGGTTCCGAAATGACCTCTGCCAGTTCTTTTAATATCTTAGGATGCAATTCATTTGGCCCTGGAGACTTGAATTCATCAAATGTGGTCAGGTATTCCTGTACCATCTCTCTACCTATTATGTGCCACATTTCCTCTGCTTCCTCACCTGCTCCCCAACCGCCAGGTTGAGTGCTTGTATCCTTCTGGGAAAAAACTGAGGCAAAGAAGGTGTTAAGTAGTTCTGCCTTTTTTCTTCTCCCTGTTAGTAATTTGCCATCTTCTCTGCACAGCAACCCTATCGTCTCCTTCTTTTTCCTTTTGCTGCGGACATATTTTAAAAAGCCCTTTTTATTGTTTTTCATGTCTCTGGCCAGCCTAAATTTGTTCTGTGCTTTAGCATTTCTGATCTTCTCCCTACATCTCCTGGCTACTTGCTTAAAATCTTCTTTGGTGGTTTCCCCCTTCTTCCATTTCCTGTACATGTTTCTCTTAACACTTAGCTCAGCTGAGAGTTCTTTAGTCAACCATTCTGGTTTCTTCAGATGCCTTCCATTTTTTCTCCTTATTGGCACAGTTTTAGACTGTGCCTTCAGTATCTCCTTTTTCAGGAACTCCCATGCCTCCTGAACTCCTTTCTCTTTCACTATTCTTGACCACGGAATTTCAGCCAGCAGCTCCTTAAGTTTACAGAAGTCCACTTTTTTAAAATCTAAGATGAGTGTCTGGCTACACTTATCTTCTCCTTCCCACTGAATGCCAAATTCCAATAGGGCATGGTCACTCCCCCCTAAAGATCCAACCACTTCTACCTCATTAACAAGGTCATCTCTGTTGGTCAGGATCAGATCTAGAATATTTGATCCCCTTGTCGCCTCTTCCACCTTCTGGACCATGAAATTGTCCACAAGACAAGGAAGAAACTTGCTGGACCTTGCGTCTTGGCAGAGTTTGACTGCCAACATGTATCCGGGTAATTGAAATCTCCCATTATTACTGTATCTCTTCTTTTTGAATGTGCAGTCATTTGGTTGAGGAAGGCGTCATCAAAGTCCTCAGTCCGGGTTGGAGGTCTGTAGTAAACCCCCACCAGAATATCCCTATTGTTTCTCACTCCCTTAATTCTTACCCAGATGCTCTCAACCTGGCTTTCTGGGTTTAAGTCATTGATCTCTTCACAGGTGAAAACATCCTTGACATACAAGGCGGCTACTCCTCCTTTCTTGTTTGGTCTATTTCTACAAAATAGACCATACCCCTCTATTCCTACATTCCAATCATGAGACTCATCCCACCAGGTCTCAGTGATGCCTATCAAATCGTATTTATTTTGTTGTTTTTGGAAAGCATTAACTTTCCAAAGCATTAACTTTCCAAAAAGGGAAAGAAGAGAATTGTTGGATATTATCTTTGAATCAATTTGTCTGTTATACTCTGAAGGAAAAAATGGAAGTCAATCCTTTTTCTTTACTTTTTAATTTCCAATTCTTATGTCTTACATTTTCTTCATGCTGATTTTTCTATTTTCTGTCATGTAATTGTAAAATTTTAGTGTTTTTCAAAAGCTATTAATAAAGCTATCATTTTTTAAAAACAACAACTGGGTGACTGGGTAAATCAAACTATCTCAGCCTCGGAGGAAATCACAGTATCTCAGCCTCAGAGGACAAATCTTCTCTGACCAAAATTTGCCAAGAAAAGCCCATGCTAGCTTTGCCTGATGGTCACCATAAGTCAGAAGGCATACAACAACATGTTTAATTACACTTTTAAACTTTTGTATGCTGTGGATTGTTAGCTATGTTTGTTTTTAGTGTTGTAATCTGACTTGGGAAAAAGGTGGGAGGAGGAGAAGGAGGCAGAGGCAGAGAGTATGAAAGAGACCTCCATCTCTATTTGTGGTTTCCAGTCATGTTTATGGGTCAAAGAAAGAGCTCATGGCAAAGGCTAAAATGGACTCAACAACCCACTTTTGAACTTGTTCCTTAACAATGCACCAGCGCTCTTCCGAGAACTGCAGGACTGAAGTGAATTCTGGAAAGAAATAGACGATTTCTCTGTAAAGAGCTGACATATGCATGTCTGCTGGTTAAAAAGAAAAGAAAAAGAAAAGAAACACCTTCCCAAAACAGTGAATAAACTTGTGGTCAGTTGTTATGGATAAATTTAAGAGATGACACAAACTTTTCTTTCCAAACTCTTAACTTTCCCCCCTCATCCAGCCAAGGTTATTGAAAGTTTATCTTTTGTTTTCGCTTCCAAGCAAACAGGATGTGGCTACTCAGGCACTAAAAAAGCAGCAAAAGAGTATTTTTCCGGGTTCTACCATGTAACCAGATTATTCGTATTCTTTAGGTGCTTTGGGAAGTTTGTCTTCAAAGTTTGTCAGGAATTTTGGAGCACCGATATACATCAAATGAACATACAAAGTGAGAGCAGAAGGAAAGAAGGAAGGAAGAAATGAAGGGAGCAAAAAAGAATTTCAGTGATTCTGGATTTTAAACGAAAGCCAGCACCTAATGAATCAGAAGCGTTTTAAGACCAACATTAAAAACAGAGAAAGACAGCAAATTCATATTAGGAAGCACTGATTATTTCAGAAGATTTGATGTATTTCTTTTTGTATTGCATTGAAAATCTTCTCTAACCTAGTAAACTCTAAATGTATTTGATTATCCCCATCCTCCATGATGCATGGGGATGGTGAAATTTGTAGCTCAACACATTTCAGCAACACTGGGATATAGAACAATGTTTTATGGTATTACTTTCTGTTTACTCACACAGGCACATACACAAGCAATGTGGCTGCAATCCTAAAAAAATACTAGGGAGTAAACTTCAGCTGAGAGTTGTATATCTCAGTAGTCATGCCTGGTATTGCACTTCACATCTGTTTGAACATCTGGGGATGTACTCTAAAAGCTATTGTATTAGTAACACATCATCTTTAGCTGATGCTATCCATTTGGAGAAGCCATTTCCAAAAGCTTCAGTGTATTCATGTGACAAACTGGAAGAAATCAGTGGTTAGTTGGAATCATGTTGGTACTGTTACTACGGTTCAGGCCTACCCGGTGATAGCACTAGATATCTCGTTTTGATATCAAAATCATTCGGCCTTCCTCTGCCACCCTGCTCCACGTGTTTGCGAGGCCTCTGGACAAGCCCGTACACAGGTGCGGCCGGTAAGTGTTGGACATTCCATTCTCCACCTAGGCAGGCAAAACAAAGCCACTCCGTTGCTTCAGGGACCTCTCATGCAGACACCTCTTGCTTAAGCGAGACTCTAAACAAAGACGCCTGGCCTCGAGCCTGACAATGCCAAGCTATTTCCATAATGGCTATACTATTGTTAAATCTGCGCTAAGCCCATCATGTTAAACTTGACCTTTGCCAAAGCTTTTGTCCTGCTCCAAACTCGCATTGTTCTCACCAAGTATGGCATGGCCTGTAGACACAATTCACCCTATAAAAGTTCCCCGATTCCGAGACCACCTCGGATCGCTCCGGACTTCCATCCTGCCTTGCTGCTGTTTTGTCTGACGAGCTCCCCTCAGCGAACCACGCTGAGCTTTCTTCCCCACCATCTTCCAGCTTCTTCAGGACTACGAGAAAAGGTGTCGTATCAGCCATTTCCCCCGAAACTCCCATTTCTGATTCCTTAAGTTAGCGGTGTGTGTTTGTGGTGTCTTTCCTGTTTGTTTGTCCTTTGATAAAAGCGTCATTTTTACTATTTTAAAACTGTCTGACTGCTTGACTGACCTGACCCCGTAGACATTGGGTTACAAGATCCCTGCTAAGTTACCCTGCCTCTCGCTAGCTTTAGTGAGTGCTCCAGCTAATTTCCCCAACTTTGTGTTTGTGTTTGGTTATTTGGGCATCCCTCCCGGGACCCCCAGAGAACAGGGTAACAGTATGTCTTGTTTAGAGTAGCCCCATTGAATCAATAATAATAATAATAATAATAATAATAATAATAATAATAATAATAATAATAATTTGTATCCCGCCTCTCCACACGGATCGAGGCGGCGAACAACATACATTATACATTAAAATACATTAAAAGACATTAAAAACATACCCAATCCTCCCCACCCACCAACCCACCTAAACCAACCCCTTAAAATACACAGTCCATCAAATACACAGTCCATCAATTAACAGTCCATCAATTACTGTTAGCAAGGCAACAAGGCAATAGATGGGAGGCGATGGAAATGCTAGTCTGGGAAGGCCTGTCGGAAGAGAACAGTCTTGACCACTTTTTTAAAGCAGTCAAGACTGGTAATATGCTGGGTCTCCTCCGGCAGGCCATTCCATAGCTTGGGAGCGATAGAAGAAAAGGTCCTCTGGGTAACCGCAGCCAACCTAGTTCTGACTGGCTGCAGTAAGTTCCTCCCAGAGGACCTTAATGTGCGGGGTGGATTATATAGGAGAAGGCGATCCCGCAGGTAGGCTGGCCCCAAGCCATAAAGGGCTTTAAAGGTAATAACCAACACCTTGTACTGTGCCCAGAAACTAATAGGCAGCCAATGTAACGACTTCAGAATAGGTGTTATGTGGTCAGTTTTAGGTCTATTGGTGACCAACCTGGCTGCCATATTCTGAACTAATTGAAGTTTCCGGACTAAGCACATGGGTAGCCCTATGTAGAGCGCTTTGCAGAAGTCAAGCCCTGAAGTTACCAGTGCATGCACCACTGTTTTTAGGTGTTCCAGCTCCAGGAAGGGGAGCAGCTGGCATATCAGCCGAAGCTGATAGCAGGCACTCCTGGCCACCGCATCTATTTGAGCTGTCATCTGAAGTGGCGAGTCCAGGAGCACCCCCAAGCTGTGGACACAGTCTTTCAGGGGAAGTGTGACCCCGTCTAGAACTGGTTGACAAACCTCCATACCTGGGCTAGGGCCCTTAACAGTGAGTACCTCCATCTTATCTGGATTCAGCTTCAGTCTGTTTTTCCTCATCCAGTCCATTACTGCTTCAGGACATTCGTTCAGAGGCGAGATGCCACCCTTAGTTGATGCTATTATCCGAGGCATGGAGAGATATATCTGGGTGTCATCAGCATACTGATAGCATCTTGCTCCATGCCTCCTGATGATCTCTCCCAGCGGTTTCATGTAGATGTTAAATAGCATTGGGGACAGGACAGCACCCTGAGGGACACCAGATTTAAGCTCCTTTTTCGAGGAGCAGCTGTCCCCAAGCATCACCATCTGGTATCTGCCTGAGAGATAGGACCAGAACCACTTAAGTGCAGTGCCCCCGATCCCCAGCCCTCTCAGGTGTTCCAGAAGGATACCATCGTCTATGGTATCGAAAGCTGCTGAGAGGTCCAAGAGTACCAGCAGGGTCACACTTCCCCTGTCGATACCTAGGCGAAGATCATCCGCTAAGGCGACCATGGCAGTCTCAGACTCCATATCCTGCCCTGAAGCCAGTTTGAAATGGATCTAGATAATCTGTTTCATCCAAGACAGCTTGGAGCTGAAGACCAACAGCCCTCTCGATCACGTTGCTTAAAAATGGGAGATGGGAGACTGGGCTATAATTATTCATATCCAGGGGATCTAGGGAGGGCTTTTTTAGAAGCGACCGTATAATCGCTTCTTTTAAGCAAGCTGGAAAATTGCTCTCCCTGAGGGAATCAATTGGTGAATGGTTAACATGTAGGTAAATTTAGTTGATTCCTTTGTCAAGAGTAACAATAGGATTTAGGCCAATGTGTCCTAGTTGTCATTTCAAGTGATCAGATTAGCTTAGAAACAGTGATGTTTGTCTTTGGGTCTTCACTGTTCATTGAGGAGACGGGATTGACAACAGAGCATCTCAATTAGAAACTTAAACACTTCTAAAATATGACATTCCTCTGCAACAAAACATTAAAAATGCAGAATTTGATTCCTGTGTTAATGAAAACCTCATGTAAACTTGGAATGTTGAGCACTTAAATGCTTTCTCCAGCACGTCCTTAAAAACAAAACAGAACAGAACAAAAGAAAACAAAAACTTTGAGCAACAAACAGGTATTTTGGGAAACAAGAGCTCAAAGGACAAACCAGTGCAGCTAAAATGAAATGTAATGGGCTACAAATATGGTGGGCGAAAGGGAGAAAGGGGAAGTCTTTTTTTAGATTTGGGGCTAACAGGTAAACACAGAAAAATATAACTGCATCTTTAAAAAGTTCTCATATGTATTCAGAAAACTTCACTGAAATCGTAGTAAATTATACCTCTGATTAAGCTACTCATTAAAGTACTGTGGAGAAATTCTGGTATATTTAGGAGCATGGCAGGAGACAGGTAGAAAATTATAGTAATTTGACTGCATTTAAAAAGAAGACTGTGGATAACTCCATGTGTCTAGATGGGAGCATCCTACATTTAAAGTCATGGGGCAATGAATTACCCCATCCATAATAAAAGACATGTTATTTCTGCTGGAGTTTGCTGGATGTCAAAGTAACATGATTTCACAGATGACACCATTATCGTTATCATGTGGTTATATGTGGTTGGTGGCTTTTTATGCTTTCTTCATCAGTATGGTGTAGCCATATTTCGTGAAGATGATATTTCATTTCACCCATGAGGGGTTCAGCTTGGTATACAGTAATGCCTATCAAACAATCAAATTTGCTCTGAAAGAATACAGAGGTGGAAAGGATGATGACTGATTTAACTGGCTTTAAACAAATTTGGAAGGATAACTCTCCCTAGAAGCCAAGATGACTAAATTGAGGCTGTTGTACTTTGGCCATATCTTGAGATGACATGACTCACTAGAAAAGACAATAATGCTTGGGAAGTTGGAAGGCAGTAGGAAAAGAAGAACACCCCCATTATAGATGGATAGATTCAATCAAGAAAAATGTGTCCCTGAATCTGCAGGACCTGAGCAGGGTGAGCTGGAGGTCTCTCTTCCATAGGATCACCATAAGTTGAGGTTGACTTGACGGCAGTTAACAATAACAAGGCTACCGATGGCTGTTAGTAGAGATTGGTAGCGTCTATATCAGTGGGGCAATGAATCCCCCTGAATTTTAGTCCAGATGTTAAAGGAAATATCCAAGGTTCTTAAATTCTCTCCCCATAACAGGTTCAATAGCTTGGCTAGTTCCTATAACGTTTAGATTAAAACTTAAGTGGATTCAGTGCCTCACTGACATGGGAGCTACCAGCTATCACTGCCCAGGAGAAATAGAGAGAGAAAGAAAAAGAAAAAGAGAGAGGATCTGAGATAGCACATAGACCACTAGACTGACTTCAAGCAGAATGGCAAACATGGAATTGTACCATTTTATGACTGAGAGGCAGGTCAGGCCAAGCTATAGCACCTTGCCAGGAGGGAGTGAAGAAGAACTGTTGGCTCCAGCAGATTCTGTTTAGACCTTTCATTAATGCAGTAAGTAATAATGCAGATCCTTCTCTGAGATCAACAAATGTTTTCCCTAGCATTAAAGAAATGGACAATAATAATTAAAAAACCCTGTCCATAGACTGATTTGGTAGTTTTGCTTGATACTTGGTCCTTTTGTTGCTTCAACCACTCTGTCATGCATGGATAAGGGGAAGAGATGTGACAAGGCACACCTCCACAATATCTGCTTCCCGAAGTGGCCACCTCACTTTGACTTTATAGATCTGGACCCCAAACTGGGTTTCCAGTTCCCAGAGCTCTGGAATCAAGTCAGGATGCAAATCTGTGAACTGCTGTGTGGATCTAGATCATACCTACTCCAGTGGTGCCAGTCTGCCTCCAACAATGGACAGTAAGATTAGTCCAAGAATCTTATAAACATGACATGATGGAGTTGGCCACCTCCTCCTTGCAAGTACTCAGAAGATGTTAATTGAGGAGGAGGAAAAAGTGGAAATTGACATTTATTTTTTAACAAAAGTAAAGAGGTAGCAGCATTCTAGGGTATGCAAAAGGAATGGGAAGACATGGAGTCATCTGGGATGCCCTGAAAAATTCACTGACCATGTAACAACAATTAGTGAAAGGATGAGAAACAGCTGCGGTCAGGTGGCTGCATTGGTGCCCAGGGGACCTTGGAAGACCTCTTCCTCAATAACCAACCCAGAAAAAAAAATTTTTTTTTGGTCCCCAAATGAAGAAAAAAAAATATTTGGGCCCTGGGTGGTTCTGGAGGTTACAAAAACAGCTGCGAGGCCAGCAACACTTCCCCTGCCCTTGATTTAATGTAACAACAACCCAAATTTCACCATAGTTTGAAATATCATGTGGCATTTATCTAATGTAAGCTTCCCCCTTCCCCATTTGTGGCAAATATAGGGATGGAGAACAATTCTGGAGTGGGAAAATGGTTCAGGGAGAAGGATGAAACATTTGTTGTCATTCCTCCAATCTAATTGGCAGCACCCTGCATCCCCAGAGCCACATTGTTTAAAGTGAAAAACGGTTGCTGTGTTGCTGTTCTGCTCCAGAACATGTCATTTGGCCCACAGCCATGAGTTTCTACTGCATGGCCTTGGTTGTTATTCTCTCTCATTGCATGTTACTTCATAAGGTTTTTGTGGGAAGAAAACAGGAGATGTGATGTATGTCATCATGTATGCCATCTTTAGCTTCCAGGATACAAAGGTAATCAAACAATACTCCTTAAAATCACATTGTTGGAGGAAGCCTGTGGATGACAGCAGGATTTGTGCCAGAAGAGTGACCTGAATGTTAAGTGCTTTGAGAAGATGTTTCAACCTGAATGTGTGGCTTGGGCACAAAAGGCTGAGAACTCTGTCAATATTTGCAGCTTTTCCCAGTGAAACTAGAAGAGAGTGTTTGCAACATATAAATATCTGCTTTTTAAAATGGCAGTCCAGTGACTCTGGCCCTTTCTGCACAAGGCACAAGAAGCGGTTCGCACCAGTTCTTACCGTATTCAAATAACGTAGTTTTCCCTGATTGTTTCCTACACAGCCCTCGTTTTGATTCACTTTCCTACAGAGAAGTGCTAATTCATGCATCTGCACTACCTTGTTGCTGGCCACTCCCCCAACTCCCCTCACTCCACCCCAGTGGCTATGATTGGCTGATTTTTTTTGTCTTTTGGGTTGGTATGTTTGTATGTACCTATGTAGGTACCTACTACTCTATTTACAGGTGTATAAGAGGCACTTCCCCCCCAAATTCCTCCTGAAAATGGGGTGTGAATATGGTAACTCCCCCCACTTTCTGCACCTGATTGCCACCCCGCTCACACCTCTCGCAGCCTGATCACCATCCCCACACATCTCTCTGCGTGCACTCGCCATCCACATGCACCTCTCCGCGTGCGCTCACCACCTGCACACACTCTCTGTGCATGCTCACCAGCCCCACACACCTCTCCATACCTGATCGTCATCCCCATGTACCTCTCCCAGCCCAATCGGAGAGGTACGTGGGGTTGGTGAGCACACACAGAGACGTGTGGGTGGGTGGCAAGTGGGCCTAGAGAAGTGTGGGAGGGGGTGGTTAGTGGGCGAAGAGAATGGAATGGGATATAGGGATACTAAAATTTTTGTTTCCTAAAGAATGCAGCCTGAAAATATGGTGCGTCTTACACCAGTGCATCTAATACAAGCAAATACTGTGCGTACTACTTCCCGTTCCCTCAGCCTGCACACTGTTGCCCACCAATGCACATTGGTGCGAATGTACATTTCTGTATCACTGCAAAAATCCAAATTTGCTTTGATGTCAGAATGTGATTCAGATTTTTTCTGGCTTTAAATAGCATGCTCTCCTACCACATGGCGACACATTATCATGGGATTCTGTGCAGAATGATGGGAAATAAAGCCAAGCTAATTCGCTCCCATGTGCAGAACAGTTCAGTGCTACAATGCAGTAACCCGCAGTAATAACCCCATGCGGAAAGGGCCATTGTTTAATTGGCATCCAGAGAAGCTACTGCTGTTTCTCTAGAGTATGAAAATTGCCTGCTTTTTTTTTTTTTTTAATGTTATAAACAAACTAATTTTGTTGTTCAGAATCCCCTGCTGATTCAACTTTCTTTTTTGGCATACAAAGCCCTGTATGACAGCCAAGGTGCCTTTCAGTAGAGGGGAAAATTAGTTAATGAAAAATCAAGATGCATAATTTTCTTGAGTGCCTTCCTTTTTGCTGTCAATTATTTTGCAATACCACCACCACCACCACCATCATAATAGTAATAGCAATAATAATAACAGTAACAACAACAACAACAACAATAACACGATCTATAAAAAGTGACATTACCTGGAACAGGCCACATTATCTGGTAATATGTTGCTGATTCCTAGATCCTTGGATAGAGGACCCTATACAACTACAGCACTGTCATTCCACTTTAACTGCCAGGGGGGCATCCTGTGCTTTCCTGGGATTTATAGTTTAGGAAAAGGTATTTAGAATTTTCAGACAGAGAGCTTGAGTGCCTCCCCAAACTACAAACTCCAGGATTTCACAGGATGCAGGCATAGCAGCTAAATTTGAATCATAGCACTGCACTTGTGTGGCCTGAAGAGGTCTTGAATCACTGAAGGTTTGAAATTCCAGTCTGAGATAATAACACTTGGCAGAGTGTGAAACTGAGGTAATAGCATTAGTGCAGAAAGAGGTCATGTGCCTTCCCCAAATAAAACCAGCCTGCCATACCAGTTGAATGTCATCTGTGGTGCCCCATCCCACAGGTACTGAGATCTTGAGTGGCCACAGTACAGTTGGGCTCATCTCAACAAAGCCACTGCCGTTGGTGGTGAACAGATCAAGGAGCAGCATGGAGAACAGGGCTGTACAAATAAAGGTTTTGGATCTCAGAATAAAACTACCCTTTTCTTTTAGGAGAAGGCAGCAGGAGTAGCAGGAGAGGAGATTGGAGCATAGAGGTAGTGGAGGTATCTAACTCTCACAGCAAGAAACCCTAAACCCTAAACCTACTATTCCAGAACTCCTTGGTTGATGGGTTCCTTTCTTACAACACTGTCTACTTCAGGCCTTGGAATCCTCTCCAGAAGATTTCCTTCAAATGGATAACAAGGGTTGAGACTTGACAGTACCAAATCTCTTTTCCCCTCAAAATTCTGTTCCTCATGGGCTTGTCCTGTTAACAGTTGCCTCGGTATTTCGTGTTTGGCCAGCTTCTCATGGCACTTGATTTGCCCATAAGCAGACTATTGTTTCCCTAGTTGAGTAGTGGGCACTACGGCCCCAGAAGTTGAGGCCACATGTCTTGCATAGTACATCGCTTGCTTTTGTATATCTTGTTATGGGTCAGATGGATAATGCTCTTGGTACAGTCCTCACCACCACAAGGGCTGCTCTTTCCAGAAAAGATGTGGCTCTCATGAGAATTTTGACATAACATGGCCTGATAGTCTTTCTTCATTTCTCTGCTAAAATTATTCATTTTGAAGCATATTTACACCATCGACTTAAAACTGGTTTCCTCTCAAGAGAACCATGGGATTTGTGGTTCTTATAAAAAGAAATTAGCAGCCCCACAAAATTACAGTTCTCAGAATTTTTCTTGTGTGTGGGAACTGGGTGTGGGAAAGGAAGCCATTTCAGTTAAACTGGTACAAAACAGATACAAATGCATTGTGCAGATAAGCTATTCATTGTCAATCTTCTCTGTCATGTCTAAACCATATGTCCATCTTCAGGAAAAGTTTGTTTCTATGCAAAAAGATGATTTTATGAAATTTAAAAGAATTGTTTCCATATGATTGATCTGATCCAGTGAAGATGTCATCATCCAAAGTGACCAATATCAATATCAGGTTAGAAAATGGTTAGTTGTTGAATTGTGCTCATAGTTGAAAATAACATTTTAAAAAATATAAATATAAAGGCTTGAAAGCTATACGTAAAAGAAACTCCTGATGGTGAAAAAAAAGATTAAGCTCGTTTAATTATTTTAAGTACTTTATCATGATTTTTCCATTGGGCAAAGTATCTTAGATACCTTACTTGAGACTTAGTGAGTGAAAGTGAGTCCCTTTTCATCCATCCAAGAAAACATGGCTTACATCAAGAACAAATGTTGCTGAAAACATTTTGCTGGAATCAGACAGTCCTTGGAAAATTTTAAAAATCTCTGCAATACATGAAAAAGAGTTTTGTTTTTGTTTTCTTTGTCGGGAGGGATATTTTTGCTAGCATAGTGTAGTGGTTTGGATGTTGGGCTATGACTCTGGAGACCAGGTTCAATTCACCGCTCAACTGTGGGAACCCACTGGGTGACCTTGGGAACATCACATACTCACAACCTTGGGAACATCACACACTCATAACACAGAAAACCCTGTGATAGGTTCATCTTCAAAAAATGACTTGAAGGCACACAATAACAACAGGATCTTTGTGGTCACCGTAAGTCAACAGGCAATTTGAAGGCACATGTGTACGCGCGCGCACACACACACACACATGATCTATATATGCAAGCAATGGTTAGTGAATTGTAAAGAACGCAAAAGACCTTTTGTGAAGTCTGTTGCAAAGAACATCTGAGGGTCTTTTCCTGCAAAACAATTTGCATCACTTCAGTAGCTCTGGGTGTAATTTCTGTGGGTGCTTCTATCTGAACGGTTTCTGTTTCTTTCAGGTTGAGGGTCACCAACACAGTCCTGTAAAACAAGACCTGCTTAGGAATTCAGACTGAGCTCATGGAACTGTCTACAGGGAACATAATCATGTATGGTCTAGGTGTCTTCATTTATTTGCATCCAAGGGGACTGAGGGAGTGGCAGGGCAAGTAAATGCCACACACACACACACACACACACACACACACAATCTGTAGGAACTATTCTATAATAGTTAACACTCTATAAAAAAAAAGTCCAAAGAGCAGCTACTTTTAATAGGTGTGTACATGCTGTTTATTTGATATTTGCAATGACTATATAGAAGCATGGATGGGCCATTCACCTTGTGTTCCATGTTAATTTTGCATGCATTCAGTCATAAATTTGTTCCATCCAAACAAGTTTGTTCCACATCAGGCTGTGACTAAACACATACACACAGTTGCTTTTATCCACAACTTTCCTGGAATACGTATTTTTTTAATTCACCCTCTCTAATTTATATATATATAGTGTGTGTAAGTTACCCTAATAGATTCATTATATATATATGTATGTATGTATGTGTGTGTGTGTGTGTGTGTGTGTGTGTATATATATTGTTTTAGAGGAAGTGTAAAAGATACAAAGGAATCCTGTTAGTGCCTTTGAGGCTAACAGAGAAGAAGACATTTCTGACATCAACTTTCATGGACTCCAGTCCCCTTCATTAGATGCAGCACACAAAACCTTATGCTAGCAATTTTCTTTTTCTTAGTCTCAAAGGTGCTATAGGATTTGTTTATATATTTCTATGCTGAAACAGACTAATATGGCTATGTCTTTGAATACTACTACTGTGGATAAGGGTAACTGATTCCAGATCAACATATTAGTCTTGGTAATGTGAATTAGATGGATTCAGATAAAAAAAAAATATTGCAAACCCAATGAAATTCTCCCCTATATTGTGCAGTGAGCAGGCCTTTCTGGAGCTTCTCTCCTGTGCCAGTAATTTCATGCTGAGCTGTTAAATACAAAGAGTCATCTTAGTGGGGAGGAATATTGCCATCAGATAAACCTGTCATGCGGAATTAATCATGTGGATTGGATGGGGCTTTCCCTCATTATCTTACAGAACCCCACCTATGAAGGAATGCAGAATGTCTGTCATGGTGATCCATAAAGTCTGAGTACAAATTACAGCAATTAAGTATGCTATTCCTTTTAAAGCAAACCCTAATGCCACACCAACTTATATTTTGCAGCCACCTTGCCCTGCCACTTTTGCTGTGTGAACCCAATAGCTTTGTTTTGACACAAATTTTACTGGCACTTCTTTTTTGCTCAGAGGCTTAAACTTTGCATCACCACAATGTCATCAAGAACAGCATCTCTAGGATAATGTTTAGCCATTGCTCATGTCAGTTTGACTTGGAGGCCATCTCCATTTAACTTTTTACCCTTATAAAGGCTTAAATGCTAGCGCAGCACAGGTCACCCATGCCAAGTTAGTGTCTCAGTGTATGAATAAGTGAGTTGTGCAAACACTCAATATGTGACATCTTCCCATTTTTAAAAATAAATACTTGCTTGAATGGCCTCTCCCTGATGTTTACAATGTTCTCATCATCATGGCAGGTAGCCACAATTTTTTAAAAAAGAAGAAGAATTTAGCTAATTACACTGGAAAGCAAAGCAGCTTGAGAACGAGACAGACCTTGATTTTACCTTGTAAAACTAATTTAGTAATAGTATAACATGGTGGCAAAGGATTACATCTTGTTTTTTTCTAGGACACACAACTGTTGAAATGCTGAATCTTCTCTCTTGAGTCTTTTTCTCCCCGTTTCAACCTCCATGGCTGTATCTATCTGACTGTGTGTTCTTCTTCTCATATCTCTGGATTTCTGTCAATTCAGCAGAGTTTCATAAATTTAACAGGAGCAAGATAACTGTGGCAGACAGCCTGATACTCTGAACAATGTAAATGGAAGAGGAGGAGACTCTGAGGGACTTGACTTCAGTACAGGACTTTGTGTGTATCCCCATTAGGAATGACAATAATTTCATTCCTATAGGGAATCCTGGAGAGAATAGCTTAAAAAAAAATCTTGCCACTTCCACTGTGATGCAGTTCCCATATTTCCTTTTGAAAGAAGTCATGGTTAAGACAGAGTGTAGCTACTCTACATTGTGATAGAGTTTGATACCACTTTAACTCCATCCTAAGGGATTCTAGGATTTGTAGTTTGATAAGGTACTTAAATTCCTCTGCTACATAGCTCTGCTGCATGGGCTAGAACTCTTTAGCAGGCATTCTAAATACATCTTCAAACTACAAATCCCAGACTTTTGTAGGATGGAGCCATGATCATCACAGTAGTATCAAACTACTATAGGTATGTAGATACACACAGACCTAAGCCAGATCTAATTTTATAGCACAGATATACCCTTAAGCAACAGGTGAGGAACCCAGTGTTTTGTGGAAAGCAGTAACCCTGTGGGAAATTCTAAAACAGACAGCTCGCCAGGCTAGATAAATGTTACTGCTTTGTGAGAAGCAGCTTCCCAATGGCTTGATACCATCTGCTGTATGCATGGGACTGAGAAAATGGGGTGAGTTGTTGAGCATTTGGCATAGCCACTTGTTTATGTTTAGCTCAGTGAATCACATCGTGCACATACCAGTAATTGTATGACCCCAATTGTCCTCCAAATAAAATTATTTAAGCTTTATTGGTTATGATCCTGTAATATTTAGACATCTGGAGTTCACCAAATGTATGTGATCAACAAGGAAGACAGAATTTATCACACGCCGTGTGTTTCCAGCATGATTTCCATCTCCCTAGGTTGAACAGTAAGAATAAAAAACCTGGGGTGAGATGATCACTGCTATTACTGAGACAGTAATGAGGTAAAGATTACAGGACAATTATAGCTTACAGGGCTATGATTTAGCTTTATAACTTGTTATTAGCACTATTTAAAATGTTTGTTTTTTTACTGAGATAGCAACATTTTGCTGTATTTGGAGGCATAATTAAACACAGCATTATGGAAAGTATCAAATCATCTCTTGAAGCTCCAGCTCCAGATCTCTCCTGCACTCAGAACTTGGAAAATGTCATTTCTTGCACTACAGTTTCCAGAATCCTTCACACCTACAAAAAGATTCTGTGAGTAGTAGAGCAAACCAAGCTTTGTAATCCAAGCTGAGCTCTGATCCAAAGCGGTCTAGCCCTTGTCTCTCAGAATTAACCCAAAATCAATTCAAGCTTTAGGCTCTAGAGAACGTTGGAAACTGTTCATAACTAAACAGGCTGTTTAGGCTATCTGGATTCTTTGAAAGGAAAGCATTTTGGGTTTTTCCTGATCTATTTAAAATATGCCCTCCAACTGTCCTGATTTGGCATGGACACTCCTGATTAATCCTCTGCCTCTTCACCTGCTTTTAAAATGCCCCAGTTTCTCTCTCCTCCTCCCACTGTCATCTTTTGTCCTTGGTTTACTTCAGTTGCTGCAAAGTGAGTTCATTAAACTCCATTAACTAGCAGTGGGGATTGAATAGGAGGGGATGGAATCTTGCCTTTCCCAGGAAGCTCAGCCAAAAGCAAACTGGTACAACTTGTTTTAGTTTGTGTGTTCTTCTTCCTTAATAACTTTTTGTTATCTGGATCATACTCTGATTTTGCTTGGCTACATGTATCCTGGTTTTTACCTGTGAAATGTTGGAAGGTGACACAGAATTTAGCCTACTAGGGATACACTTGGGCACTCCCCCCCCTCTTTGTTCAGTTGTTGTAAACCAACTTAGAAATGTGGAAAGCAGTCAAATGTGTGCGGAAGGACGGGGGACTTCAAAATATACTACTTTTCACAATGTGAAAGCATTTCATGCTCTGTCTTTAGGAGAGAAATGGAAGAATACTAGTAGAATTGGCTGCTGGCATGTGCAGTCAGGAGCGGATGGGCATCCACATGTTTACCTATTTCAGTGCCCTTTGAATACAATTATAAGTTAGTGCTAGGTCAATCTTACCTGTCATGGAATGCCAAGGTTAGTCTGTGGTAATCAACCAATTCTGATGAAATGTTTTCTAATGAAACCTTGTTTTTGTTAATTTGCAGAAAATCCTGCATTGAAAAAGCTCTTGCCCTTCCATATAAATATAACTGCCAGAATCCTTTAGGACACATCTTTCTAAATGTAGTCCAAGCATTTTAGATCAACTAGTATTAAATCTCAGGCTCTTTCACAAAGGGATGTTTAAATTGTTTTTAATACTTCCTAAATTCAAAAATCCCCAAATTCAAAAATAGTACATATAAGCTAGCATGTACATTCATTTTTTTTATAAAAAAGATCAGCTTTCTTCTGTATTCTGTCTGACTCCTTGACAACATTGAAGAGTATCACATTCACACTGAAATGTATACTTTGCACCCCTGATAAAAATCAGCCTCGCTTTATTCTGGAGCCACATACAATTATTTTCCTTTCCGGCTTTGCCCACCAAAGAAGTCCTTATCCCTTGCTGTAATTTTTGACATTTTTGCACTTGCAGTACAATATATATCAATGTTCTTTGCCTGAAACATACAAATATCAAAACAGTAGTTGGCTTCTGACTGAATGAAAATATGCGGTCCCTTCCCAGATCCCAAGATGGCAGCACTTGGGCACAGCTTTGATGGGAACCATGTGGGCTTGCTTAAGAAGACGTCAGTACTTTCCCCACTTGAGTGATGCAGAGACCTTTACTGTGGGGACAGAGGGAAGACGGTAACCTGAAGTCTTCTTATTTTCAGAGAGCCGGGATCTTGTAGGTTTAATCAGTGGAGGCAACATGGGCTTTTTTGTGTGGTCCTGGGATTTCTTCTTGTCACTTGGTTTGGGCTGTTCCACATTCTCTTCATCCAGCTCTGGGAAGGTGAGCTGCATAGATTTTAAGTCGGACTCTGTGGTGCATACTATCCCCTTGCTCATCATCCGTGGCGTCATGGGTAAGTTACTGGGTAAGGTTAAAGTCTCTATCTCCTACAGGGGATATGGAAGGAAACACTGTGATCCCAGAGGCCACCCCTGCAATGGCGTTCATGATTAAGAACAACAGTAGCCCACATCCAGTGGACCTTTATTCCCTACCTCTCAGCCATGGATCTGTGTGAAAATATGTGCTAGAAGGTTTCCCACCCCCCCAGAGTTGCTTTTTTTGGGGGAGGGGGTGCACAGTGCACAGCCATCCACAGACAAGATGCTGCCTAAAATAATCAGTAGTGATGTCGGCTTACATGTAGGGTAAAGAATAGATTCCTGCTCTGAATGACTTACAATCTGAGGTCAAACTATGCATGGGCCTAAATTTTACTGTCAGACCTAACTGTAGACCTGTTGAATCAATGGGATATAGCTATGAGTTGTCTCACCATTCAACTGTTGATTCAGTGGGTCTACTCCGGCTGAGATCAACCAAAGGATCCAGACCTGATGGTATTAGTTGCGCAAATGCAGTGAACAAGCATGCTTTTAGTGGTAACTAGCAGCTTTGCAGAAGACTGTTATTTCCATGAAAGGCAAATAGCAGCTTCAGAGAGGTTGTCAGTCAGGCAGGGGGTGTTGGCAGATATTCAGATTTCCCCTCCCCTTCCCTGATAGTTCCTAGACTACAGAGACTTTCCTGTTATTTCACTGCTATTTACACAGTAAAAAGTACACATGGAGTGCATTTATAGAATTAAAACTGTCCTGACCTTTGTGATCAAGAAAGATCTAGAATGCAGGAATGGGATGGGTGTATGTAGGTGAAAGGGGAGATGGGCTGCTCTGGAAGATCATCCATTTTCACCTTCCCATGTTCCATGTCCAGCTGTTGGCTCACCCCTGCAAATTAGTGCTATGACAAACTACTTGCTCCTGTAGCCATGTCACAGTGGAGCTGGAAATGTGCAGGAGATCATAACTCTTCTAACAATTGCAGGGAGAAGAAATCACAGTTTTCCAGTCTGTGGAACTTTACGAACAAATTCTGTATGACAATGCAGATCTGATGTTACTCTGTTCTCACATCTGGGCAACTCAGATATGCAATGAGCATGGAACTTAGTTGGCAACCAAGAAAGTAAAGCCATTCTGATGTTGAAACACTAAGAGACTTTCTGCCCTACACTGTTATAGTGCTTTTATTCCACTTTCAACATCCTGTGGAATCCTGGGGTTAGCAGTTTAGGGGGGGGCAGTTAGAATTCTCAGCAAGAGAGCTCTTTGACCTTAGTAAACTACAAACCCCAGAATTCCACAGGATGTTGAAAGTGGAATAATAGCACTGTAACAGTGTAGCACAGAAAGGCCCCAAGATCACTGACATAGAGCAAAGCCCTATTCAAATCAATCGACCTTGTGCTTTCTTGTAAACGTGGCCAGGTTGTTGGTGGAAATTTAGTAAAAGAATGAAGTTATAAAAGCAGAGAGAGAGGAAATATGACCTTTTTATGAGGGATCCAAATGAAGACAGAGAGATAATAAAGCACTGTTATTCTGGAAAGGGATGAGACTCTATCCAATTTAAGCAATGGCTTGTTTCCAACTCAAAACACCTTTTTTTTTAAAATAACAAACCCATAAAGCTAAGCAGCAGTGGTTCACATTGACTAGTTATATGATAACAAAATAACAGGTATTTGACAGTGAGGTCATTCTAATAACAACTACCATGATTGTGTTTGTAATAGGGGAAACATCTAAGCTCAGAGAGCACTGCAAAGGGTAGCGAAAGGACAATGCACTAGCCATTAGACCACTGAATGCATTTGTTTGACTGTCAAGTGTGTTACGCACTGTAGTTGCCAGCGCATGAAAAGGTGAATATCCAGTCCCAAACTGGTTGACTATTTTGGCATTGATTTCTCCAAACACACGCCGACGGAGTTTTCGCCTTGCTATTCTTTTCAAGAGTCCTTCTTCTAGATTGTGTTTGAAAAGGCTCTAGAATTTAAAATAAACAAACATGAAATATATAAGCTGTTATACCTATAGCTTGATCCTTTCAGGACCAAAAAGAAATAATGAGCATCATAGATTGTTACAGGTCCAGCAAAATGTCACACGCCTTGCATTGTTCACTTACAGTCTATCATTTCCCTTACCTTCCTGGACTATTAACCGATTCTTCCTTGTTGGCATAACTTAAACAAGACAGAGCAGAGATAACAAGAGCATGAAGAGACACTACAGAGAAAAAATGGATCAGGGTCAGCCACGTTATATTAATTATTGTTCAGGAATTTTTGGCACCAGTTAAAGAAGTAGTAAAATAGAGGAAGCTTCATATTGCTAGAGAAGGTGAGTCATCATTACTGAGTTTTAAACAGAAATAAAGCATACATTCACTAGGAATGGTTATGGAATTTCACAAGGCTAAATAAGTGTTTCACCTTGAAACTTATGCTGTCAATTTCATGAATTAGGATGTCTCACAAAACATGGATGGGTGAATGAATGAAATGCCACTACCTGTTGCTATGAGACACAGTCAGGAGCTTTAACAGATTGCTACAGCTCCTAGAAAAGCAAGTCAGGAGATGATCCTACTCCTCCATCATTTTCATGATTGCACTGGTGTCATAACACATCACGTGAACACAGACAGTTGCCTCTGGTCTCTCCAAAGCTCCCACTCAGTTATTATGTACTTATATGCATTAACAACAGATGAGATCTAGAAAGCAAAAGTACTCTACATTGCAAGGATATGCACACCTATCTGTCTGTCTCACAGGGTGGGATCCAAAATGTAGGAATTAATTTCTGTCTGTCCAAGCTGTCATTTGTCTATCTCAGAGGATAAGATTCAAACAGGAAGAATATTTTACCTTCCTTGAAAAGTGTGTATGTGTGTGTGTTTACTTGCCATATCGTGACCTTCTTGTGAGATTTCTTTCATTTCCAGAATTACTCTGTGGGAAAGGATAGTGTTCTGGAAAGACAAGCCCTTAGTGCCCTTAGCATATGGAATGGTGGTTGAGATTCTAGACCAGCTATTTAGTTAAGTAAGTCAACTCAGTTGATTTATACTTAACTAAGCAGCGTTTCCTAGCTGGAACTCCCCCCAACCTTGACTTACTGGGCACTAGCTGCTGTGAGCAATGGGGATCTATTCTTCTGTTGACTGGGCGCAGCAGATTGATGTTTTTGATGCCTTCTGCAAATAATCTCCAGTGTGAGGTGGAATTGTAACAGGAATCCTCCTTCTGACTGTCACACCAGAGATCACTTGCAGGAGGTGGGTGGAAACAGTCTCCTGTGCTACAATCAACACCAGAAGAGACCCCTATCACTTGTAGTGGCTGATGCCTCGTAAATCAGGATTGAGGGACTTTTGCCTACACTGTTGAATATGTAGGGATCATGAATACATATCAGTTATGAACATGTAACTCTAGATTATGCATTCATAACTGCAATCATGAATTCTAGCCTATTTGTGCAATTTTTTGCATCAAACCTGATTTTCCCCCCAGTAAAATTCCTTCATCTCTTGCAGACCTGTTAACAACCACTAATTACATTTAGATCAAAGCATACTTTTTTGGAATACAAATCCCAGACTCCAGCAGCCATGATGGCTGGGGGATTCTGTGAGCTGTAGTAAAAAAAATAGTATCTCTAAACTCTGCCCTAGATGTAGGTTCTTGATTTTGCAGTGAATCTAAACGTACATGGGTGGAGGGGTTCAATTCAGGGTCTGGAATAGCAAGAAGGACCAGTGTGCTCTGGTTACCTCATACTTCCTTTGTGTTAGAATACTGCTCAGCTGTGGAGTTGTCACCCGACTTTGCACGATGTCATCTGAGGGAGCCTGACTGGGAGATATTTGTAGAGGCTGATCAATTCTGGGTAACTGAAGGTCTGAGAAAAGAAAGTACATTGGGATGGGAAAAGAGGTCCACAGACACATTTCACTACTAACTTCCTCAACTTCCTTGTTGTGTGCCTTCAAGTCATTTCTGACTTACGGCAACCAGAAGATGAATCTATCACGGAGTTTTCTGGGGGTCGAGAGTGTATGATGTGCCCAAAGTCACCCGGTGGGTTTCCATGGCCGAGTGGGGAATTGAACCCTGGCCTCCAAGGGCACTACAGCACTACACTGCTGGCTCTAAACATGCTCACAATACTCAAAATTTATTGAGAAGTCAGTTTGTGTGAATATCAGGAAGCTCTTCTGGAAAGGAGGTCATGTGATAAACAGCTCATAGGAAAAACACTGCCTGTCTACCTTCCTCATTCTTTAAGCCTGAATTGAGCTCTGCCCCATGATTCTTTTTAGAAGTAACATAGAGAGAATTCATTTGTGCTGCTGTGTCTGAGATCTCCGTGCTGTCTAATTATTATGAAGCTTGTTTCTTCCTTTTGCTACTACCTTCTGATAGCTTCTATTGCATCTGTACAGGAAATGCAAGCAGAAACTCTGGGATGAAATTTGAGGGGAAAAGTAGATATACTTTCTGTGTGCTACAAGCTGTTGACAGCAAAACAGTCAACCTTCAGCAAACCTCCACTCAATGAAGCACCAGCAATGTTAGATTGTTACTATAGCACCCCTAGCCTGAACTGTGCTTAAATACCTCCACAGAAAGAGAACTGGACCTCTCCAGGAAAGACTTTTTAACCCATTGGTTCTTTCAGCTGGGCAGAAGAGCTGAGCAAGACCTATCCTTCTACCCAGAGCTTGGAAGTAGCATTTAAAAAGTAATGTTGTTTCCTATAGCATCTCACTTTGGGGAGGTATGAAATAATGTAAGGAATAGTAACATCATTACTTTTCGGATGAAATGAGTTGCATTTACTTGTTTCTACAAAATAGCGTTTTAGAGAATTTTAGCCACTGTTCTATTTTTAAAGAAAATTAATTTAAAAAGATAATTTAATTAATTTAATTTAATTAATTTAATTTAATTAACAGTAACACTTTAGTACTGTGTTATTAATATGCTACGTTTAAAATAATGAGTTGCTTTTTAAAATAAAAGTGACATCAATGTGTTAACTTTTAAGGAAAACATGCCATGTTCCACCTCCACTGGGACATACTAGCCTCAAGCCCCACACATTTGGTGTACCCATGAGGTGGCCATGCATTCCTATACATGGATATGCATAGTATTCCTCAACAGAAGGGGGTTCCTTGATTGACAGAAGATTGCCTTTGCATGGAAAAGCCCTATGTTTATACTCCAATATGTTGCATGACTACATGTTGGTAGCAGGGATGGGATTAGCCACGTGGCTCCTACCACCCTCATGTTCCCTCAAAGAATTCTTTCAAGCTGTACTGCTTATTAAATTGGGAACCAGAATCCCTAGCACTTCCTGTGCAAACAGATTTGCTCTCCCCTGCCCTCTCTACAGGTGAGCAGTTCACTATTTTAGATTCTTAGACCTGAATTCTGTTGATAGTTCTGGATAAAGTAAACCCACTGCAACAACTGTAGTTAGGACTACTGTAAATCCCACTGAAACAATAGGTTGGGATCAAGAGTAGGATTTGGGCTTTAGAATGTATCTGCACTGAAGGCATGTCAGTCCTATACCACTGGCGAGGTCCTGAGAATTTGTTGCTACTGAGCATCAGTGCACTCTCCCTGAACTACAGCATTAGAGACCTCTAGCAGAAAATTCTAAGTGCCTTCCCACACTGCAAAGAATGGAGCCATGATAGACTGTGACAACTGGCTAGTGTAGATACACTCTTGTGTCTTTCATCCTCCTCCTGGTTGGCTCCAGCAGATCCCACTAATCTGGACAACCCTACAGCTAAAGTGGAGCTTCCTTGTTTTGTGGCATTTTTCTATTGCCTCCCATCCCACCAGAGCCTCTGAGGTGATATAATAATAGATATATGGATATATAATGGATAAAAACATTTAAAACATGTAAATACATGTACAGTAGAGTCCTGTTTATCCGACGCTTGGTTATCCGACCACCCAGATTAACCGACGTTGCGACGGCCTGGGGGCGTGGCTGTGGGCATTTCTGTGCCCTCAGACACGCCCCAACACGCCCCAACATGCCCCCGACATGCCCCCAAATGGCGGCCGCCACGGGCGTCCGGGTAATCCGACCCTTTCGGTTATCTGATGCTGCGGCCACCTGTTTGGGTCAGATAACCAGGACTCTACTGTATTTCAAACCAGGCTAAACACTCCTCTTTCAAATAGTGTGAAAATTGTAGATAATTTAAAACAGCCAGAGGAGGAAAATAGCACAGTCTTAATGGGCAACCAGAAGCTCAGAAGGGATAGAACTAGCCTGACCTCCCCTGAAAGAGAGGCCTACAGTTAGGGTGCCACTACAGAAAAAGCCCTGTCATATTTACTCAGCAGCCTAGCCTCATGGGGTGGTAGGACATGCAACAGGAATCTTAGACTTTGAGGCGGCACATATGGGAGGAGATATCCTGACCCAAAACTGTTTAGGGATTTGTAGATCAAGATCAGCACCTTGAACTCAGCTGAGAAGCAAACTAGAAGCTACTGCAGTTCCTGTAGGACTAGTACGGTTTCTAAAATATACACTTGACAACAGTGTGGCCACTCCATTTTCCACTAGCTGGATCTTCTGAATACTTTTCAAGGGCAGCCTCATATACATTATGTATATTACAATAGTCTAATGGAGAGTTAATTAAGGCATGAACCACTGTGGCCAATCTGCCCTGCCTAGGAAAGAGAGCAGCTGGTGCATCAACCGGAACTGGGCAAAAGCAGCCCTGGCCACAGCAGCTACTCAGCAAATTTAAATCCTAGTAGTGATCTTTTGAACCCTACTACAAACAGAATGAGAGCCAGTGTGGTGTAGTGGTTTGAGAAATGGACTACGACTCTGAACACCAGGGTATTGTTACCCTGATTTCTGGAGTCCCTTGGGGGATACCTCAATGTGCTCCATGTGATGGGGAATGGAAACTAGCCAGAGCACGAGCTATAGCAATGCAAGAAGCAGGGTAACCTAGCGAGGTCATTTTACCCAGTTTTTACAGGGTCAGGCCAAGCCAAAAACCAAACAAAAATGTCCAATAAATGATTTTATTGAATGAAAGTCTCACACACCAACGCAATCACGCACACATGCACCCAAGAGCTATTAAGAAGCAAAAGAGAGGAAATTGGGCAGGGGGGTATTGAAAGGGTGTAGTTGGGGTAATACTGCACCTTTTCCTGAAGTCCTGGGTCTGGGAAGGCAGCAGAGAAGTGGGGCTCAGCACAGAGAGGGCTGAGGGGATCACTCAACAGACGGAGAAACGGTCTGCTGGGATGACTGGGAGTGATCCAAAGAACCACTCAAAAACTGGGACTATTTGTAGGGGGAAAAATAGCTGGAGGACTAATCCTTTCCCGGGGAGAACAATGGGTGTTGGAGTGCTAATGAAGCTCCACCATGGTAATTTCCTTTGTGTGATGGGATTGCAAGGCGTTGCCAAAGTCTCAGGATCTTTGGCTATGTTAGTCTGTGGTGTGACTTCATGTAAATGATGGAATATTTGCGCAACTTGGGGCAGACATGCTAATCCCCTCAAGTCCGCTTCTCAGGGGCTGAGGATCCTTTGTCTACTGTGGGTTTGCACAGCTTGAGGTCTCCTGGGGCTACGTGACTGGGGATTTTACTGGCCTGACCTGGTTTTCGATCTTTGACCATTGCTGCCTACATGCCCATCCGGGTGACTTCTCAGGCACATTGAATCATGTTTTAATATCAAAATTGTAGACCCCAGGATAGGGTTTTTCCATTGGAGTAACAGTATGATTCCCCACTTGCCCATGGAAACCCACTGGCATGTCACACATTCTCAACCCCAGAAAACCGCATGATAAGTTCACCTTAGGGTTGCTGTAAGTTGGAAATGACTTGAAGCCACACAACAACAACAACCCCACAGATTGCCCTTATCTTGACCATCAAAAACCAGATCAAGATGTACAGTTTGTCTTTATGCCTTACAGTCCCCTTCTAGACTCTGGAAAGTGTGCAGCTCTCCTGACCACCATGCTTGGGTTCTTTTGTGTATGGTGAAATAAAAAGAATCATTTTAATTGGGCCAGAAAAGAAGAAAGATGTTGACTTAGTGAAGTTGTCTGACAACAAGAATATGACCATACTCCTGTCTCTTTGGTGGCAATTGGTGTAGCTATAGGTGAAACAATGCCTCCTGTTCTTGCTTTCCACCTAGTCTGACTGTGTATTTATTTCTAAAGAAACTCTTATGAAAAGTCGTAAGTCATCAGTACAGATTTCTTGCACAAAGCCTGATCCTGGAATGTTCCCATGGAGCTTCCCACCACCAGTGGACACAAATATACAGGCAAAAACCTAGAACAGACTCTTAAAGAAGAGGCAGTTCTGCCCCCCCCAATCCTCAGATTAAAAACATTGCCATGTAATGGCCTGGGCTCCCACAGTGAGCTGTCATTCACAGCAGCACGTTCTGTGGCTTGTGAGGAAAAGAAGAAAAGAAAACAAAAGAGAGGATGCACACCACTCTCACCACTTTATTATACTGATAAATCTTTCTGGCAACCAAATGACGTTGCTCATGCCAGTTGCCTTGTTGACTTTTGGGACATCATTATATTTGCTGTAGGTGGGAAATTATTCACCAACCTCTGCATGTGTTAATATTGATTCAAGCTGTTACAAGCCTAATTAAGGAAAGAAAAGATCACCTGTGTCCACCAGCATTTAATAGCAGTTTGGCAAATTTAAATTCCTCTTTTTTGTATTCACAGGAAATGATGGGCACTCTCTTGGGTCTGTCTTAACTGCTCATCATGCTCCACTTACATTCACTGACATAAATTTGTAGTAGACTTCAGGGATCTCTCTCTCTCTCTTTGCCCTCTGCCCCAATTAGAGGATAAGAATCTCACTCTCATTTCCTGAGTTCTGCATCTATCTTGATTAGCAATGGCACTGAAGTTCTGTTTGAAATAAGAATTTCAGTGTTTCAACTCTACTTCAGTCCACGTGACAAATCAATTGCAGGCCACTCTGAATTTTGGGCCCAATGTGACCTGACCTTGCTCTCATCTTGAGGTCTGACGTCTTGCCACGGTTGATCTCCTTTTCCTTCCCTTAACCCATACTTATCCATGCCAGCTGTGCTGGGATGGCCAAAGAGATTTTGCTGGCCTCCAGTGAGGAACAAAGTAGTGCTATCCTCCTGTTCCATGTCAGCTAGAGAGCTGGGTGACTTTTACTTCCAAACTGGCTATAAGCTGGCATCCTGACTGCACTTTGGAACATCATGTAGCATAGGAGATGCAGGACAAGTGCTGTCTTCAAATACATCACTAACGCTCTCCAGCCCCTTGTTTTCATGGTTCTTGGCAGGCCTTGACAACATGTTGTAGATGACCTTGTCACTGGATGCAGTTGAAGTTCATACTGGGACCTCATTACATTTGCTGAAAACTATGCATGTCTGCTTCATTTTGGGGAGGGAATGTTGTAGTCAAACCCATTGTGAATCAGTCAGGGGCCGGGGAGGGCAATTTGACCGTCACTATTTAAAATGCAGTAGCCAAGGAACTGAAATTCCACCCATGTTTTTGAGAGGTAAACATTGAATGTCTGGGAGACAATGGATGTAAACAGTCTACCAATGAAAGCTCCAGGCTCATGCATAATTCCCCTGATTTCCTCCAACTCATCCCAGGCATATCAATTAGCTGTGAGATGCGAATTATTGACAAGGTCACAAAGGCCTCAGTTTTCCCTCCCTGGATTACACCATCTGGGTGTCATTGATTCTACACTATCTGACTGATGTTCAAGAATGCACAACTTAGTTATTCTTCGCTTACAACAGCTTCCAAGTTGCCTACTTTCAACAAACACTGAGGCAATTATATTAGGAGGCAAAGACGCACAAAGTGTGCATGTGCTCAGCCTCCAGATCTAAATATTTCCAAGGTAACTGTGGTTGTCTATATTTTGATTTCCCATATTGACTCAAGAAGCTAACAGACTGGAAAATTCATAGATTTGAAAATCAGCTATGATTTCGAAAGCTGCTATCCCCTACATTATACATTCCAGAGGAAGGGGAAGCATCCTGTAGTGGGGTTGCTCCTCCCTTTAACGATGCAAGGCAGGAAGAAGTTTGTGACAGCAACCAGTAGGGGGAGCAACCCACAAACTGATCAGTCCATGTTACAACTGAGCCAGGAACTAACTCATGTAATGGTTTGAGCATTGGATGACAATTCTGGAGACCAGGGCTTGATTTCCCACTTGGCCATGATCTTTGGCATGTCATACACTCTCAGCCCCAGTGATAGCTTTGCCTTAGGGTCATCCCAAATCAGAAATGACTCGAAGGCATGAAACGTAGAATATTAAAAACAGCAAAGGAAGAGGGAAAAATGGGCAGAATATGACTTCCCTCCCTTTTAACATGAGTACTGAGAGACTCCTCAGTTCTGGGCAAGGAGGATGTTTCCCTTTTCGCTGCTGAAAACAAAAATCTCACAGGTAAATCTAATCTTTTTTCCACCTGTGGAAGGGAAACCTCCTGTAGTGAGACATATGATGATGAATTGAAGATGTCCAGAAGGAAGCAGATTAAGGAGTTACTACACTCTGTAGGTGTCCACTGAGGCAAAGGTGTCTCAACAGTTGTGGTGAACAAATGTGGAAGGAGAAGACCAAGTGGCTGCACTATAAATATCTAAGAAAGGAGCATTAGTGGATAGGGCAGCAGAAATAGTGGCACTATGTGTGGAGTGACTGACAACCACCCCAGGTAGTGGAGTCTACAAAGATGAATAATATATAATGCAGGCCCTGATCCCTCTCATCAAGATGGATGAGGAGACTTTCTTGCCTGCTGAAGATGTTTGGAATGATATGAATAGTTGGTTCAATACTTGTAAAGGCCGAGCGCACTCAATATATATTTGGAGGGCCTGACAGATGTCCAGAGTGTGCCAGGTTTTCTCTAATGTTTTGACTGGATGAGGACAAAATGAAAGAAGGATGACTTCCTGGGTGTAAAGCCAAGTTCACCTTAGGTACAAAAATAAGGTCCAATCTCAAAACCACCAAATCATCATGGAAAATGTGGAGTTTCTTATTACCAACAGGGTTCCCAACTCCTAAACTCTTCTGGCTGAATTAATGGCTGTGAGAAAAAGAACCTTCCAAGTGATAAATTTAAGAGATATGTCATGTAAAGTTTCAAAGGGAGGTTTTGTTAGCACAGAAAGGACCTTGTGGAAGTCTCAGGCCGAGTAATGGTGGACTGTTGTAAATTTGATTGGCTGCTCTCAACTCCAGGAGGTTTCCTCTCCGCTGTTGGAAAAACAGAAGTTCGTATTATCTGTTATTTTCTGCTACTGTGCAGTTTCATGTGCAGTTTAGACTTCTAAAGAGGGCAGATGGAGGTGGAACCAGCTTGGTAGCAGCATGACAGAGCTGCCTTATTCCACTATTGCAGCCCATCAGTGGCTATTTAGGGTAGGGCACAAGTGTGCCTGGGCATAATCCATAAGCTGTGGCACTGTTAAGCAAACGTCTAGTACAAAGAAGGCCTGGATACTTCTGTACTCAACACTGTAAAAAATGGAACCACTAGTGCAAGCTCTGGTTAAACAGGATAATCTCAGTAAGGATTTTGGGCATTCTATTCTCTTCTCGGAGGCCTGTAAGGTTACAATGACTTCAGTCAGAAAAAAAGAAACAGATGCAGAGAGATAATTGACTGCAGAGAATAGACAGGGTGTTAACAGATTAATCATACTATGATTTCTGTTAAAGACAGGAATCCAATTGCCTATGTGATGTTTGAAGATGGGATTTTAAAGGAGAAAAGTATGTAGTCCATTTGTTTGAATAAGCCAATTAGATATTCCCCTCTTTCATTCTTCATTTCCGTTGCTTCTTATATGAAATGAATTTGAAACAATGGACTATGCAAGAGGTAAAACACCCACTGCTGTTTAGACTCCATAAATCAGACTTCATTGAATGCTTACCATAACATTTCTCAGTATTTTCTCAGAAATGCAAGTAGAGAGTGCTTACTTTCTGCCAAAGTTTCAATCAAATGGATAAGATCCTAGCTGCTACAAACTTTGTAGTTCAAATTGTTGAGGCGCTACATTTAAAGTAAGCAATGCTCACCTCCAAACAGAGAGCCATTTTTGATAGAATTATGGCTTTCAACTGGATTCTTATTATGGAATATCAACAAATCACCATGAACAGAGATACAGGTCAGGTTCAGATATAATGAGGAACCATGGTTTCCAGTTATGTTGGGGTGGGCATCTGTGGCCTTCCAGAAATTGTAGGACTGTGAACTCCCACAGTCTGTCACCAACAGCTAGGGTGATGGAAATATCTGGAGGGACACAGTGGTCTATCACTGTTCTGCATCAACAAATGTGCTTGGGTTTCAGACTTGCACAGTCTTGTGTCCCCTCTCCTTCTGCTCTTCAGTCCCAAGATAAAGACTGGGATCTTTTACTTCCAGTTTGCATAAACCATAATTCTTTTGATGTCCAAAAGTGGTAAACTATCTGCAAGTTTGGTTAAACATGGTTTATTCAGATTCTAGTTTAATCCTGGGTTGTTTTTATTAACTAAAGTTTTAAAGCAAGCCAAAGTTTCCAAGTCTGCATGTGCTCAGCTCCTATTACTTGATCCAAATTGGCAAATGTCAGGACCCAGTATTAGTCCTGAAAGTTTCCATTGGCATCCAGGGAGGCTTCACTTCTCGAATTAACAGCCATTTCAAGGGTGTCATTTTGGTCATTGTTGCAAGGGAAGAAAGGGTTAGGTCTTTCCACCCACTCAGGCCATGATGGAGATCAGTCCTCTGCCAGTTCTGCTATTAATTATTTTTATTTTTAAACCACATAATTACAAATGACACTTTTGCATCGTGTCTAGTTTGGAGTGGAAGGAAGCATTTGCTCACTGAGACTACCTCATCTTGCTTTCTATTTTAGTCTGGACTGCAGTCAGGCAACAAGGCCCTCCCACAGAATCAGTTCCAATGATTAGGCAAATCACTCTTACGGCAGGACCTATTATCTTTCTGATGCAGAAGGTAGCTACTGGGTTCGCCTTTGGAAGGAGAAGGAAAAGGAGGAGGAGGAGGGATGGGAAGGTGGCCATAACCAACAGGTATGAAAGATTCCTCGCTTTTTAGGCTGGAAGAAAATGTTGTAGGGGCTGTCTGGCTATGTTACACTCTCTCTCTCTCCCCCTCTCTCCATTGTTGCTATTGGTTTATTTTAGTTTGGATTTAACAACTGGATTTAACCCAAAGTCTTTCAGGTTAAGCTTTAATAAATTACCCACTGCTTGCTGCTTATATATCTTTTTCAGTTCCTTAAGTATATGTTAAGAGAGTTAGCTTGCCAGAGCTGTATATACTTAAGTGAGTTTGGATTTCTGCATGCACCCAAGGCAAGTTGTTTTGCGTTGAGTTTCATCTCCTAATGGTTATCCTCTTACCACTGTGGGTTTCATATTGATGGCTACAAAGCAAAATGCGTATGTTTCCTCACCCCTAGACATTCAGTCCCAGAACACAGCAAAATGATTGAAATAGCTCCTGGAAGTATATTCAGGGCACTCTTGGATTTTGTCAAAACATCCCATGCCAGAATGGTTGCTTTGCTTACGCATTTCTAAGACTTCAAATAAAACATGACAAGATGAGAAATACATTACCAGGTTCTTCCATATGTGTTTTTATTCTATCATTACCAATCTGATGGGCCACAGGCTGGCCTGAAGATGAAGAGAAGTGGCTCTCTAAGAGAGGTTGTTTAAATCTGTCTTCCTTTGCCCCTTCCCAGATTGAAATCATCTCTCCCCTGAAAGAGCTATTACTTGCCTGGGAGCAAAAAAAAGAGTCACTGTGATGCCAAATGCAAGAATCACCAGCATCATATTTTATTAGGCCCTAATATATTTTTTTTAACCAATCCAGTTTTGGAAGCTGGTGGCTTCTCTGTCAGTGAATCTCCTCTGATCTGTAAGTTGGTCTCCAAGGTGGTGAACCCTCCAATTAGATTCAGCACCTTGGAAGAATCCCTTAAAGTTTGGGCTAAAGCCAGGGGCAGATTCACCATTCTCATTGAGAAGGAAGCCAGAGCTGTAGGGTGAAGTTGTAATACCATGCAATAAAACCATTCTGCCAATAGATGTTCCTTGCCCAGGAATTTATTCCATTGAAATTCTCTTCAAAATCCACCAACCAACCCACCCAAAGAGCCAATCACTTTTTTGCTCTTTGGTTCTGATGAAAGCAATCCTTCTTGCTGGGAGGAAGGGAAGGGAAATGACTTGGAGATGTCTATTCTAAACAATCAGGAGCATGAGGCATTTAAAGAAGAAAGATGATGCTTTTGACCAGATGTTTGAAATAATTTTGTTTTGCACAAACACGGTCTCATTTGATCAGCTGCAGCTTCCCCCTTCTCCCTTCTTTGTCCAGTATCAGCCTTTGCATTTATTGCTCAAGGACAGGATAGGACAGGAATATTTCTAGTCACAATCTAGCAATGTGCATGGTGCAAGTGGCAGAGTGCATTCTTTTATACAGCTGGCAATGGTTTTGCCTTTGATGGTGAAGACAAGGCCTGATGTATATCCTTCCAAATAGCAGCATGGATATGGCACTAATCTATGTTTTCACACACGTGTTTGCGGGGGCTGTGCTTTTCTGGCCAACCCACAAAATATGGGATCAGGCCAGGTGACTCACACACTTGGAAAGCAATATTTAAAGCAATCTGTACTAAGGCTTTAGTTAGGCAGAAGGGTGGGGAAAAGGGAGGGGGAGTTTGGCTTTTGCTTTCATGTTAATGCATTCTAATTATCTTTTCTTTGTTTCAAAAAGAAATCTTTTCTTCCTGTCCCTTAGCACTGAGATGGTACTTTAAAAATGCTTGCAATAACAGAGAACCAGTCAAGACAGAAATTTGAGGCCTTCTCAGAGCAACTAGACTGGATCCTTCTTTGTTGTCCTTCTAGTAGCAGGTGCAGACATTTTATTTTGACAGACCTTTGGGATTTGGCTGCTTGTGGGGAAAGGGATTTTAATAATGTGCTGTGTTGTCCATATTTCTTGCTTTTAAATGGATATGTTTTAAAATTGATTGTAGTTCTACTGATAGTTTAATGTATCTTAACTTTTGTATGTTGAGAGTAATGAGAGTGTTTATCTGTGTCTCTTCTAAGGTTCGTGAGCTGCCTTGAATAATTTACCTTGACTCCTTTGCTGTATATCTTCCACCCAAACTCAATGCATGACTAGAGTTTTAAATTGCATAAAAGCCTAGGGAATACAGGAGCCTCTCTATGGCAGATCTTTGCCCTCCAAAGAGTGTAGGGTGGAAGAAAGAAGTGACATGGAAATAACAGAAGGGGCCTGCCCATTGACTGAATCTCTGGTCTCCTGTACACATGAATGGTGGGATAAGGCCTCAAAGACTGGCAAACAGCAAGAAAGTTGAAATGCCTGAACAGTTTTAGTTACTGCCACAAACTTTTGTTTTTCAGTTAAGAACTTTTAAACCGGTTTAAGAGTCAGTTCTTCTACCCTAGGTTTTTGTAATTCTGGTAGGGGTTTCCATACAGAAAATTCAGAATGATGGAGTATTCTCCACTGCAATACTTTGGCCTGCTATTTTATTGCTAGTAGATCCTAGAGATACAGTTCTTCTTGCATTGATTACATAAAGTGAAAAGTTTCATTTTATGATCATGTATCTGCAAAATATTGCTAGAAGCACTTGCCTGAATCCTATTGGTAGTCCTAACTCAAGTAGACCCATTCAACCAATCAAGACTTATGTAAACCTCAGTTATTTAATGGGTCTTCTCTAGTTGGGAGTATACGTAATGTATTTTGGCTACAATCTCTTCCATTTAATACAACAATTAGAGCTGCATACTTTTTACCATCATAAAAGATATGTAATAATTATATTTAGAAATGTTACTGAAATTTCCTAGAAGCCTAAGGGGGAACTGCAGCAAAAAATGCAAACATTCCTTTTGGATGGTGTTGTTACCCTGTTTTCTGAGAACTCCACCAATTTGTTTGTGATACAAGGGCTTCCTCTGAAAAGGATTCCCAAAAGCTGTCAAAATTGTCTCTTGTGGGGAAAAATTAGTTCTGCACCGCTTTAGACCTGCAAAGAGGTCAGGGCAATTAAGGATTGTTCAAATAACCAAAACACAATACTCAAAGATGGGGAAATTAACTTGAGCACTCTCTTTAAGCTAGCAAGAGGCAGGGTAACTTAGCAAGGATCTTGCCACCCAATGTTAACCGGGTCAGGTCCAGTCAAAATCACACCAGTTGTTCAAATCTAAGTATTTTGTTAACATAGATGTAAAAGTCCCTACAATTACTTAACTACACCCACTACAACAAGCATAAAAAGTTAAAGTTCTTACAATCACTCAACTTCACACACACTGCAAACATACAAGACTATAAAGTTAGAAAAAGATGAAAATTTAGAAAGAGAGAAACAAAGGATTTGATGACATACGATACCAATCCAGAATCCTTCAGCTGGGAGAAAAGATGATGATCTCAGCAACTCTGATAAAGGCTGAGAGGAGTCCATTGTGTTGTAAATTTAAGCTGGTTACCATCTCCATTGTTTTTGCAGCTCTGAGACAATTTCTCACTTAAAATGCATTTTTTAAACTTCCGAGAAAGAACTCAGAGAGACTCCCAAAAGGAACTCCCTCAAACTCCAAACAGAACTCTCCAAAAAGAACTCTCTAGGAATGAGGAGCTCTAGATATATATATTGTGGACCATGCCTGGAGAAGCCAAATGTTTCCATCTTTTTATGAAGATGGATCCTTTCCTTTTTAGTTCAAAGAAATTCAGAGAAAATACAACCAAAACATCCTTGTTTCCTGTGAGATAGTATCTCCCTCCGGAGATTGCAAGCATGCCTTTAGGTGTCAGATTCCAGGCCATTTGCATTGGCTGATGACCATCCTTTCAAGTTTCCATGAGCCAATTGCCAGATACCTCCAAAATGTATGACAGAAAACAGAGATTTTCTTCCTATGTGTCCTTCCGGTATCTCTATGGCTCACTTATATTTTATATAAAATAATTATGTTCTCAGGACATGGCCCCCAGGGGGTCCTTCAGGGGTATTACAGTGTTCTCTCACATTATGGAACCACCACACAGAACAAGAACGCTTGTCCAAGAAGAGTTTTATTCTCCCCAATCCTGTGCAACCGTGATGGGGACATGTGGCTTTCTAGTTCTTGTTGGAGTCCAAGCTTACAAATCAACCAACCAATCAATCTACTGCTGAATTTATATGCTACCTTTGCCCCAATAGCTTTTATACCAGTTCCAGCCAATAAAGCCAATGGTCAGGAATGATATTGCTGCAGCCCAACATCATCTGGAGTCTTCTCCCACCCCCATTCCCTTCCATTTTGCATGGGACAGGAAGAAGAAGAGCCCAAGATGTGAATGGAAGGCAGTAGCGTAGGAATGGGGGGGTGCTTTGCCCCAGGCAGCAATGTTTTGAGGGCGTCCCAGCTCGTAGCCATGCCCCCACATGGCCTGGTCACACCCCCATGCACTGCAGCCACATCTCCATGCACCATAGCCCCCCCTCCTGCTCCCTCAATACACTCCAAGCTCTGCCGCTGATGAGAGGGGGAATGTGTGGGGGGGTTATTTGTAGTTTTTCCACTTTTGCAGGAGTTCTTTGCTCAAAACCCTTGTGAGGGACCATTGTACAATAAAAACACCTGTCAGACTCCAGACAAGTGTATTACATTGATTAAAAGAAACAACAACGCTGGAGACTAGGAACATCAGACACATTCTCCATGTCAGAAGCCTATCCCCCATCTGTGGTACTTATCTCCAGCTAGTCCTCCCTGTAAACTACCAGCCTCTACTCTTTTTCTTTCTCACCTCTGCCCTGTTTTGGGGATAGGATTCAGCATCACAAATAGCAACTTAAAGTTTGGACTAAAAGCCTGAGTGGATTCACTGGCCCACTAACATAGAAGCCACCAGCCATCACTGTTGATGTAACCCAGATCAACTACTGGTTTAGCCCAGTGAGTGGGGAAACCCTAAGGAAGTGGCAGCAGACAGATTATCCCCCTGCGACTCTGGCCAAATAGAAACAACAGAGCATCTAGTACTCCAGTCCTCATATTACAGCAACATCCACCTCAGCCCTATTTCACCTCTATTGCATAAATATCAAGGATGCACTGGGCAATCCTACACTCCTCTGTTGCTTTCAGACACAACCCTGATACAACACATAATGTTGCCAGGTTCTGCGCAGCAGCAGTTAAAATTTGTCAAGAATTGACCTCTGCAATAGACTAGTGCCAACCTTGTCTTGCTATATTGGAGGTGTGTAACCTGAAGGGATGTTTTAAATACTGTTTTTAACCTGTGTTTTTACCTTCTTTTTATTCTGTATCCACTTCTTACCTGTGCTGGTCTATGACCATTATAAAAATTCTTCTAAGGAAGTGGCAGTACTTATAGTTCAGTTTGAAGAGAGAGCTAGACGAGAGGCATGCTGTGTTTGCCAGAGATAAGAATTGGGCCCTTGTCATCTTGACTTAGGTAATGTGATATTAATGTACGGATTTAGGAAGGATGGAAGGGTGAATTTCCTTATAGTGAAATTTGTATTAGGTACTTGTAGCTATTTTCTGTTTTTACTTAGGGCTTAGAGGTTGCCTGCAATAAATGCTGAGCAAGAGTGGGTGCTTTCTTGATTGGGTGCATGGAATTCTGGGAGACTGTATCCAGATGTGTGGGATTCAGTACAATATATACATTATAATTGCTGTTTTCTTTGAAGAAATGTTTACATAAATGCAGATTGTTTAAACTTTTGTTAATTGCAACATTCATTTATAACATGGCCCCACAGAACCTAAGAGAGTGGTATAGTGGCACTGAACATATTGCTGTCGAGATAATTCATATATGTCAGGATCTGGGTAGAAAAGTGTTTGGAAAACACTGAAGAATCTGAGAGTATCCTTTCTCTCATGGCTGTACACTCAGTACAAGAATGCATATTCTTTCTCTGTGTTCCTCCATTAGTCATTTTACCAGGCAGTGTCCTTGTATTTCTTGGTACATGGTTAATTAATTTGCTCCTACGTGCCCAGTGGACACTGGCAGCACATACAATTTTGGAGGGGGGAGGTATTTTTAAATATTACTATTGTGACTTTTCTTACTGTATGCCTATGGCACTTTACAAGAAGTTCATATCACCAGAGAGCACATTCTGCAAAATGAACTCAAATCTCTCTCATTCTCTGACTCTCTTTTGCAGCTGTGCATTCCTGAAGTGAAAAGGGCAACGTGGTCCCAATCTGTTCTTTAGCAATATGTCAGGCCTTTGCAATCTGTTGAGGAGCTTGGCAGGCACAGGAAGCTGTCTGCCTGTTAGAACCATCTGTTGCTAACTCCATCCGGGGGTGAAATCCTACCATTTCGTATGCCTAATATTTCAAATATTTGCCTGTTGGCTGCCATGAAGGTTTTGACTGAGCAAAAGCTTGCAATCTGGATGGGGAGTTTGCATTATTGACTCTCAAAGGGTTTGGGGAATGCTGCTGTTGTGGCCACTGCCTGCCATTTCCTTGTTTTTAACCATGCTGTCACAAAGCTTGACCTGGGCTTGGATTCAGGGGTGGGGTGGGGAGGAACCTGCAATTTGGATGCAGTTATATTCTTTTTGTGCCTGGGATAGATTCCACTCTGGGATTTGATTAACTTGCACACAGAACATCATACTGTGCATCGGGCCAAAAAGCAACATGTTAAGGAGAGGAATACTGAGTTCAAAGCACCGATCCTCTTCTCTCCCTTTGTACAATGCTCAGTTTCATTGGTTGCTGCTTTGGGCTACCAGGGAAGATGTGGGGTGGGGGTGAGAGGAGACTACAAGGAAACTCAAAGCACAATGATGTCATACTGCACATTTTGTACTGTTATTGTAGGGAAGATGTGAGAAGGGGACATGCAGTGCACGTACTCTGTAACAAACCAGGCTAACGCAGATGTTGGAAACCTGGGACTTGCATGTCTCTCCCCCCCAACTCTTTGCAAGCAAGAGGTGAGCAGAAGATCAATTTCTGCATTTGGGGCAAGCTGTTGTTTGGCTATGCTTCTGAAACAATAAACTGTGAGCCTGGGTCTGAAACCTGAGTCAGACTGTGGGGATTAAGATCTTGGTCTGAGACTGCATTGAGAATCCTGGATCCTTGCCCTATGCCTTGATGAATTAGTGCATGCCTGAGCCAATAAAAGGTGTGGCCTGTTTTACCCGTAACTTGACAGCTCCAGGGTTATTTCACTGTCTCCCCTCCTTTGGCCCTGCAGGTACAACATCTTTATCTCATCTGCCGTTATAACTCCTCCTTCTCCCAGACAACATATTCTAGTGCTTCTCCAGTTAGTGTTTTCCTCTTAGCATAATATTATCCTTATATTATCCAACCCTCATAATTTTGATCATAGCAGGAAAGAATGACGAAATTAAGGCCATTTCCGTACTACACTGTTGTAGTGCTATTATTCCACTTTCAACATACCATGAAATCCTGGGATTTGCAGTTTAGGGAGGGGGATTTTGAATTCTCGGCCAGAGAGCTCTTTGGCATCAGTAAACTACAAACCCCAGGATGTTGAAAGTGGAATAATAGCGCTATAATAGTTTAGTGCAGAAATGGCCTAAATGTTTGGCCCTGTTGCTTGAGGCCACCGTTTCTTGACTTGTCCCGAGCATCCTTACTGTTTTTTTGCTACAGCTCCCAGATTCCCCCAGCCAGCATAGACACTGGCCCTGTCGGTTGGAGGATATGTGAGTTGTAACATTTCCAAGATATGGGGCAGAACTCCCTGCAACAACCTTATGGCAACATTTTAACAAGGAAGACTGTTACCAGTTCTTTTTCAGCATGCTTCCTTTAGACTAAAAAAAAAAAATCAATCCATGGGGGACCAGTTTTCCCAGGAACATGTACCATAGTGTTTGTGCCTACCTTGTGGCTGCTGGTCCTTTGGCTCCATCTTGCTGCTCTTTGTACTCTGGCTGCTGATGCTCTCCTGTCTGGAGGTCTCAACAGCCTCTTGTCTTGTACGCCTGAGAGGTTCACTGGGATTGAAGAGCTGCCCATCCTCAAATATTGGCTGCTTGGCTGACACCCTCTTCTTTTTATTCTCTTGCCTTTCACCTAGGATATGACTCCGTGGGCTTCTAATCCAACAGGAAACAAAAATATGTTGTAAAGTTGAACAGCTATCTTGTACTACTGGTTTGCAAACTGGGAATGTTGGGATTCTTCAGAAGAACAATGTTGGTATTTCTTACGGAGAACATCTATGGTGGTGGGAAATCCCTCCCCTGAATGACAGTTGCCTGTCATCCCACATCTTTCCCTGCACTGTGATGCCCCAAGGGAGAAATAAGTGAGGTTCTATAGAAGAAGTTTCATGTAACGAGTTGACACTAGTAGAACAGTTACCTGTAATTGGTTACTACAGGAACACTGATGTAATTAAGTTACATTTCGAAGACAATAATATGTGGAAACAAAGGCCATTTCTACATTTCACTGTTATAGTGCTATTATTCCACTATCAACATCCTGTGGAATTCTGGGGTTTGTGGTTTACTGAGGACAGAGAGCTCTCTAGCTGAGAATTGTAAAGGCCCTTCCCCAAACTACAAACTTCCATAGGGTGTTGAAAGTAAAATAATCTAATATATAAAAGTCAAAGTGTGTCTGTGTCAGGCAAAGACCTCACATGATTGGCTGCCTAAGAAGATTCCATGGAATCCTGGGGTTTGGAGGTTAGGGAGGGGCCTTTAGAATTCTCAACCAAAGAGCTCTTGGGCCTCAGTCAACTGTGTATGTCTTGAATAGGCCGGCTGCTATGGAGATGAGGCCTAGCATCAAGGAAGAGGGCAGTGTATTCCCTCAGGAACCCAACCTCTGTATGTTAATAACTCTGAATACAGATTGGATTGGGAATATGGGGAACAGTTACAGGTACTAGACAAGACAGTTTGTGGAGTTAGAGACACAGGATCTCAAGTCTTTCTAACAAGAATTATTTATGAGAAAATAAAATCGTGGGCAATGCCAGGTATATACACTAGTAGCATTATAACAGTATTAGGGTGGAAATGGCTATAGTTAATTTGTTGATTTAATGAATCATGTTTCCACTTTTTTTTCCTATAAAGCTAGAGGGTATCTTTAGGCTTCCTGAGAGACAGGAATTCTTAGAAGTTTTATGTCATTCTCTTATCAAGACTATGGTGGGTTTTTTTAAGTACCAAAAAATAACAAGCAATGAAACCAGTAACCCAACAATCTATTTTTTTAACACTGAAATTAGCAACATTGCACTGAGTTATTTTTACACTACAACGAGTCATAAGGAAAAGAAAAAACCCTTTTAGATAATGACTTGCCTCTCTGCTCCGCTATAGACCAAACTTTTTGTCATGCCTTACCTGGAGGAGGCCTTCTCAGATGAAGAAGGAGAAGAGGAGTGACAATAGGAAGAACTCAAGCCAGAGTTAGAAGAGGCTACCAGCCCCATTGTGACAGAAGCAGAACCTGGTCCATCCCAGGCAGCACCTGCAGATTTGGAGGAGAAATCTGCACCCTGTCATACACTGACAGCTCAAGTACCAAGAACAGAGATGCCGGAAATGCTCCCCTTTCTTTTAAGTAAACTATGCAGAGTTAATGAGGTCAGCTGTGCTAATTTACTGGTGTCTATGTTGAAAGCTAAGCAGGATTAGCCCTAGATTAGTATTTGGATGGGAGACTGCCAATGAGTACCAGGTGCTGTAGGCTATATTTCAGAGGAAGGAACTGGCAAGACCACCTCTGAATATTTCTTCCTTAAGAAAACTCTATGAAATTCACAAAGTTGCCATAAGTGAACAGACAGCTTGAAGGCATGTGTACACACACACACACAAATTAGCTCAGCCAAGGTCATTTTGGTGTTGCGGACAATAGATCCAATACTTCCTGGTGATCTTGTGTTATTTCTTCAGGTTCTTCTATGTCTGACCCTTGGAGTTGAATTTGGACTGGCAACTTCCTCCTCAGTTTCAGACTCTGCTCAGGTCTTCTTGCTTCATTTGACTTTGCACTATTTGGAATGTGCTTCTTCTTCTCTGTTTATTGGTATCACCTGGCTTTCCCCTGGTTAGCCTATGTGGCTAAGGGTGTACAGCCTTTTATGCTTGCCCACTTTGAAACAGGACACTTTCAGACATTTGTGACCAGGCTCCAGATTGAAGCTCAGCGCACACTCTGGATCACTCTTCCATTCCTCTAGAATCCTCTCTGGATAGGGTTCTTGTGCCAGGCATTCAGAAGCTGATGTGGATTCAAAGTGTGAAAACTGCTGGCTTAGATCATTGAACAAGAAATTAAATGAATTCAGCTGAATGGAAATGCCGGAAGAGGAGCAATTCAGCTACATAATGCATGAATGGAAGCAAAATAGTTCTAAAAGTGAAGGATTTTGTAAAACCAGCAGGTTTTGTAAAAATAAAGGGAAGAGTGTGGCTTTTTCATTTTGCAAGATCTTATTTCATGGGGAAAACAAAAATTAACATTGCAGTCACAACAAAAATGCAACCAGAGTAGCTGTCGGCTGTGATGAGGGTAGGATGAACTGTTCCATTTTCCTACGGTGCCCAGCAGCCACAAGGGTAAAATTTTGACCTAGCACTTCAAAACCCCAACAGCAATTCACCACTCATTGAGTCATGCACAGTGTCATCAGCAGCATGGCCCTACTGAAGAAGGGCAACATTAATAGTACTCACGTTGATAGTCAACCCATCTCTTCAAACTCAAAGCCTCTGGAGAGGTCTCTGAATCTGATTAGGATACCAACCTTAATTATATCCATTCTGAAGCTTCTCTAAAAAGAGTATGTCCTTTTCCAGCTGTTCTACTTTTAAGTAGTGGGTTTAAAGGTGAACCTAAGGAGGCATGATGCCTCTGAATTTAGTTTAGTCTTAGTAGATGATGCCTCCTTTAGTGGTTAGTTTGGTCCCATGCCACAGTGGTGAGGTCTGACGGAAGTATGTGTTCTCCCTTGTGTACTTTGGAGTTTGACCTTCTGCCAGGAGATTGAATAGGAGTTGTTTCCCTTCCTGTCACATGATTTAACCTCATTTATATAGTTTGGAACAGACCATGCAGCAAAGGGCGCAAAATTAAGGAGGCTGTTTCTTTTGTAAAGGTTTGGGTACAAACTTCCAAAATGATCAGTGAATGTGACACAATAGTCACATCTGATTGTGTGAATATTAGAAAGAAGATGCAGACAAATTTGAGGAAAAATGGAAGGTCATACATTGATGTAGGGTTTATGATAATAAGTCCATGAGTTGGAAGGAACACATTATGTTTTGTTTCACCTGAAGATAAGTTAGTGCAAAGGAAGGAGAAAAACTGGGATCCAAGTATGAACAATTAAGTAAAGTTAAATAGGTTCTGAGAGCCAGCGTGGTATAGTGGTTTGAGCAGGACACTGGGAGAGCAGGGTTCAAATCCCTGCTCAACTATAAAAACCTACTGGGTGTCCTTAGAAAAGTCATACACTGTCAGCCTTAGAGGAAGAAAAATTCTGCCAAGAAAACCCTGTGATAGGTTTGCCTTAAGGTCACCATAAGTCAGAAATGAATTGAAGTCACACAACAACAACAACAACAACAACAACAACAGCAACAACGACAATGACAACAACAGCAACAGCAGTTTCTAAGGTCAAGAATTAATGTGTTTTCATCTATGGATGTTGGGGTAGATGAGCCCAGGATTCCATACGTAAATATTGTGTTATTATTTCTTTCTAAAAGAGTACAGATTTTGGAATGTAGCAAATAATGATTCTGCGTGGAGAGGCGCATGGAAATAGCTTCTAAAAGTGTGATGTTAACATGTGTGTGGCTGAGTTTAACGAATTCACTTATTCCCTGTTATGCAAAGTAATAGTACAACCAACACCCGATAATGAGGAATTCTACAGAAGGAGCAGCTTGCATGATATAAATAATTACATCTGTGGTTAACTTAAAAAAATATTTTAGAAAGAAAGAAGTTTGCTGTTAGCCATTTGATAAATGCTTTGAATCTCAGAGAGTTAAGTTAAATCCCAGTTCAGTTATGGTATCACTTGGTAACTTTAGATAAACTGCAATTTTTTCAGTTTCAATTGTCAGTCCATCTTATGGGGATAATAATGGTTTACATTGAAGACATGTTGTTGAGATGAATTATAGAGGGACAAATAGTATGATATGTGTGATAGAAGGCAGTGAATTCATAGATATAGTGAATGGAAGATTACATTGTACATTTTATTGACTTCTTATTTTTCTGTATCATGTTATACCTATGAGTATGTGAAACTATGTGCTGGTCCGGATTTGGTGAATTAAAACAAAGCTTGAAGTTTATGATTAAGAGGAAAGGATGACATGTTTTCTGCTGGGCTGCCTGAGCAAGTTCTACCTCTTTCCTATGGGCATAGATCCTGGTCTAAGATTGTGTTGCAAATCTTGGCTCTCTGTCTTGTGTCATTACATTCCATTGTTTGCGTATACTGCATTGTTTTGATCCATGCCTTAGTGTGCTGCCAAAGGCAAGAGGTTCTTTTAGGATCAAGAGTAATAACCACACCTGTGAGAAAGGTTTAAAGCTTTATTGCCAACTTGCACAGAAAAGGATATATGGCAGGGATACAGAAAAAAAAGCAGTTAGTCTCACTTTCTCCTTTCAGCTGCTGGGAGCTTGGTAGAGAAAAACCCTCACTAGGCCACAAGTACACAGCACCACCACCGTCCAAGGTCTGTGTTGAAACTCATTGAGCATAGCCCAAGGAGTCTTATTAATACATGAAAAGCCCCTCGGTCTACACGTGATTTCACAGTCCTGTCATATTTAATGCATCTGTGTGTCTAAACCTTATCATAGAATCATAGAATCATAGAAATTCAGAGTTGGAAGAGACCACACAGGCCATCCAGTCCAACCCCCTGCCATGCAGGAACACCCTCAAATCAATCCCGACAGATGGCCATCAAGCCTCTGCTTAAAAACCTCCAAGGAAGGAGACTCCACTACAGGTTATGACAGGTTGTCCTTTACACTTTTCTTTGAAGGCCATGTTCCCAGCTCTTACCAACCATTCTTGGGCATCTCCCAAGGTGCAGATGTTAATACCAACTGAAGCCTGAGAAGACAAGGATTCCTCCTCAGTTTCTTGGGCTTGTTCTGTCCCAGTAACTAAAAATGGTGGTCAAACATGTATGAAGTTTAATTCTGGAACTTCTCAGCCAGAGCCAGAGATGAAACACACCAAACTCCTTGTTACAATTGTCTTCTGGCTCTTTTCCCACACACTCTGTTGCTCTACTGAAAAAATAATTTATGAAGCCAGTTTGACAGCACTAAGCTGCAAAACTGATTTTGAAACAATGTGGTGCATGATTTGTCAGCAACTTTTGTGACATCAGATTCTGTTCTTGTGCATTTCTTGTAGCCACTATGTCTGCTGTACATGACCCAAATGTTTCTAAGTGAGTGAATGGTGTGCAAAAAAAAGAAAAAGAAAAAAAAGAAAAAAAAAGATTTTTGAATGGTGTGCAAAAAAAGATTGCCCTCCAAAGATTGCCCTCCCTCAAGTAGCAGCTACTTCCCAATATTTCCCAGTACATCAGATATGGGAGACATATGCCTCCTCACAAATATTGTTGGACAACAATTCTCATCAGCCCTAGCCAGCATTGCCAATGATGAGGAATTCTGGGAGTTGCAGTCCAGCATCATCTGGACAGCAACCTGTCCCCATCCCTACTATCAAATTAAATTGTGTTCTCAGCTTTGCTGTTTTTATTCTTTCTTATTCTCTTTTAGAACAAACATGAGGTGTTGTGAGTCCTATTGCTGGGAGACAGGCAGGATATATAGCAGTCAAACAAACAGACAAATGAACAAATAGATGAGCAAATAAACAAACATGGAGGCTCTGTGCTTGATAAAAGGAAGTCTTTAGGTTTTTCACCCCTTGCTAGAAATAGCTCCTACTTGTTGTCATACTCAGGAAAGGATTTCATTGATTCCAGCAAAGGGAAAGAGAACAGCTAGTCATAAACCAATGTGGCTTCCCATGAAGGAAGTAAAAAAAAAAGTAATGGATTCCTCTCTGTATCTAAATGATTTTTGAGGGTTTTGCCTGACCATGATGGACTTAATCCAAAATTCTCAGAGCATATGTAGTCAAGAATGCTTTGGTGTCATCATTTTCTTAAACTGACTTTTCACTTCATAAACAGATGAAGTTGTTTTCTCCTTGATACAGCAGAATTCATGGGAAAGAACACAAAGCACTTAGAATGACAGGGCTTGGTTTATTGCCATTATAGGTACACAGCTTTGGTTGTTTTCACAGGGAGTTTTAAGCAGCATTCCGTAAAGTGTTTGTAGATGATGAAACAAACACTTTATGAAACACATCAAATAAACAGGTTCATGTTGTGTTACATCTTGGTCTAGTATCTTGATCATCCATCTGAAATTCTCCACCTCTATCAATTAAGTCTGTGCATAGATGTTTGCACATACTTATAAATCTTAGTACATTTTGGTTTTTTTAAAATTAAGAATATTCTATGACTTTATGAATTTGAAAATATATTCTTAGCACACATTCATTCTTTCACAAAATCACTTGGTCTGCAGTTACAGTATGGTCTATACTTTCCCTCAAGGTGACTTGACTTAGTTCATCCTTCATCTGCTCTAGATTTACTAAATACAGAGATGAATAAATGTTCTTGTATGTTTAGCATAAAGGGCCACAATTGACTTGCCTACCATTGGAGACAGAATACAATGATGCCACATCTGCAGTGCCCTCTCTGTTCACCAATACAAATGACCATCACAAAATTATAATAGTCATTTTGAGAAAGGACTATGAAATGTCATGGGTTTGAATTCAGAGAAGATGGAGCGGAACTCCATTAGCACAGTGAGGATTTTCTAGCTTTTGCCTCCCCACAACAGCAAATCTGTGAGTCAATTCACTCTCTAACCTGGTGAATCTATTACAATGCCTTATACCTCTATCACGTGCCATAGCACAATTGGCAAGAAATATCATTTAATTGGTGTAAAATGTTATATAAAAATTCGATGCTTATGGCTGGGAAACATGCGGCAAGCAGGACTCTGGCTGTTCACCTGGGCTAGGGCAGCACAGCCTCACCATGGCCAGGTCATAAGCTCAGCAAAGGAGAAGGAGAATAAACTCCACATGCTTGTAGATGGAATAAAAGCCCAATGCATTTCAGCCTCTTTTTATATTTTTGGCCTTCTTCAGGGGCATAAATCCAACAGACATTTCTGGAATTGTTATGGCACTCTCCTTGGGAACCGGACTGGTATGTAACTCCAGAAATTAAAAAAGAGGCCGAAATGCATTGAACTTTTTAAAGACTAAAATTTATCCCATCTACAAGCACATGGAGTTTATTCTCCTTCTCTTTTGCTGATTCAGAGACATGCTTTCCAGTTTCTGTTTTTGCTTAGGTCACAAGGTCAAGAAGAGTTAAGCAGGAAATCTTGGACTAAATTGACTTCCAGTAATCCTGTCAATGACTCAATACTTGAATAGACAAGAAAAATTACTCACATGTGGCAGACAAGCATTCCTGCTGTGTGCATTTCCTACCAAAACTGACTCCATTCACATTACCCAACCAAGATATTGAGAGGCTGTCAGGACTCCCATCAATGTTTTGTCACCCAAAGTAAGATAATCAGCCCATTCTGGACCTCTTTTGTTTACTCTTCTAGAAAGCCCTTAACACTCCTTCAGGGTAGGAAAAAGGGTATAAAAATCTTAGCTCCAGCCCAGATAATTTTGCAGCATGGCAGCAAATGACACGACAACACACTAGCACTTTGGGTGTCACACAGCACTCCAGACTCTCCTTTCTCTGTGCTATCCTCAGAATCTCATGTTTGAGCCACCTCTCTTCGATCCTCCTCTCCAAGACTGGTAAATATCACCCTATACGCCCAAAATTTCTCTCTATGCAACCTTTCTCTCCTTTACCTTCACCAACCTTGTATGATTTGTAAGACTGCTTGATTTCTTGCATGTGTCTGTGAATCCTCCAATAAAACATTCTTTTGACTCTCAACTGGTGTCTTGTAGTTAGTACTGGGATACACAGGTGAAAAGTTCCCATAGTTACCCCCCCTCTTGCAGGCCTCTTTTTGAGCTATAATTCCCCACCTTTTTAAGGAGATGCTGACATTGCTGGTGGACCCCATTTTTTGGGGTAACAATCTATTTTATCTATCTTCCTTCAATTTGCCATTGTTATCTTTATTCTAAATAAACTTGGTGAACTTAACTTGATCTCTACATGCGTCTGTGGGTTCCTAGTCAATAACTCAGTCAAATTCTTCCAAATAAGAAAAAGAGGGATACAAAATCCTTTTCTTAATCATTACTTAGTAACCAATAGCTTAAAATCCAACCTCTGGCCCTAATAAAAAAAGGTAGAACTAAGCTACACTGTGACTGGCACTTAATGAGTGGTGGCATGACTCCTTTCTTGCAGTGTAACTCTTATTTTTATTGTTATTTTTACCATTATTTGAGTGTGGCCTCTCTCAGTAGAAGAGGCGGAATAGCATGTGGCCCAAATTTTGTACTATGCTCTACCTCTTGCTCCTTTGTAGGCACTGAGGCATTGGTGTACCGCAAGGAGAAAAAGAGTGTTTTGTAGATCAGCAGCAGGTAGCATGCAGATACCTTTTAAGACCCAAACAACTTTTTTACTCTATTCTTTCCAGTTCTCAAAACTGAGTTACTTATTTTAAAAAAGTGCCCCAAAGCAGCAACTAATTATTTTTGGGGGCCTCAGAAATACAACCATGACTTATTACTAACAAGCAACTTTTCAAGTTCTGCCTGGAACAATGTAAAAGGGCATGGGAGGGGTCTGCAGCAGAATGGGGAAATGGGAGGAATTGAGTGGGGCTATCTTGTGGAAGTGGAGATGATCTTTTAACTCACACAGGGCACCTCTGGATCCAGCTTCTCACAGAAGGGAAGTTTGAAAGAAATTACAGTGAAGGAACACTTACTTGGAATGGGTTGCTGTTGATGACTTTTTAAGGTGCCATTTCTTTTCCTGCCCAAAGGTGCCCCCAATTTTTGCTTCTGAGGTCCAGAGTCGGGCATTTCTGTCAGAGGAACTGTCAAGGATGAAGGAGTCTGAACCAAACATGGTGTTCTGGACTCTCACTGCAGTACTGTGATGGGCTCTCTAGGAACAGTGTAAGGGAGACTTCACCAGTATTTCCTGTGGAAGTGAACACAGGAGGCATAGATAGTTTAGGGGTCATTTCCTCTCTGCTTCCCTCCAATTCCCTTTTTCTCAAGATACATTTGGCTGAGATGTATGAATTGGCGCCTTATCTCTGCCCTGGGACAATTCCTAAAGGGGATGGGAGAAGGACAGGACCATGACAGCAGCTCTTCATGATATTGTTGTGGTCCCATTTTTCTCCTATCCCCAAGCAGTACAATCATGGATTAAACCATTGATGGGTTTTCCCTGTCGATTACCCATGGTCGTGCCACCATTGCGGACTTATCTGTCCCGTGGAAGCCCGGGAAGTGCAATGACTGTGCTTCCTGCCCCAGCACAGCCTGGGAAAGTACCTGGCTGCACTGCTGAAGGAAGAGGCCTGGCCATTGTGCTTTCTTCACCATGGAGCCAGCCAGTGTGGAGGGGAGCACTCTTGTTGTGCTCCTTTCCTGGCAGAGCCAGTGCTGGGATCTCCACTGGATGTCTGCGTGAAAAGGTAGGGAAAGGTGCAGAAAGGGCCTCAGTCCATTTCATATTTTTGTTTCATTAAGGGAAGAAGGCATTTCTGTACAGAAGAGCCCTTTTGTAACTGTGTATGACAGTGTAATTCGCAAGCTAATCTTTTTAACTGTTCCATTGCTCTAAAATACTGTTTTGTTTACATTTTAGCTGTTTCAGCTACTAGATCTGTGTTTGAGTTCAGATTCAGATTCAGTTCACTGGATCTGTGTTTCTAAGCACAAAACTCTGATGGTGATAATATTGAGAACAGCAACATCTGATAAAGTCACTGGTGGATTCTCAGTCTCTAACAGGTATAGTATTAGGCCATTTCCGCACTAGACTGTTATAGCGCTATAACAGTCTAGTGCGGAAATGGCTTTAGTCTTTCTATATAAAACTGTATGTTCATCAAAGACCATATGTACCTGGAGTAGTTGTTGTTAAACTATGAACAGTTTCCTGTCCCATGGAACTGAGATACATGCTTAGTATTTGTCAGCAGACTAGAGGCCAAACTTTGAAATAATGAATTAAAAGTGATGTGGTTACTTGTAATGAGATATTTTTGGGGTAATGGTGGTGCAATGAATCCCATTTCAAAAGTAGCGTAATGAGTAAGACTATGGCCCTTTCCGCAACTCATGTTTTTATGGATCTGGGGTGTAGGGATCATGTGAGCAGCCTCTTGCAAGAGGCTCTTGTGTCCCCATTGCTTCAGCTCTGCCGCTGCTGCCTGCTCACAAGCAGGTAGCGCAAGAGCCCCTCCTCTTCCTTCTGCAGTGCAGCCTGGGATTTTCCCAGGCTGCACTGGAGCAGGAAGTGTGAGCACCGCAGCTCCGGAGCTCTGCATGCATGGCAAGCAAGCATGGGGCCCCAGAGCAATGCGCGATCGCACACCATTTTCGGCTCAAAGCCGAAAATGAAATAGTGCGTGATCAGCACCTGCCAGGCCCTGGAGCGTCATGGAATTGTGAGTGCATCATGTGGACCGCTCCTTGCAGTCACACGACACTCCAGGGGCCCTTTTGCATGGCAAATGCCATGCGAAAAGGGCCTATAGCTAACTATGTTGATGTAATGAGTAGTAGTTTCTTTTTTCATTCAAAAGTTATTGGTAAAGGGCATTATAGAAAGGCCTTCTGACTGGAATGCTTCAATTTGTTTCTCTCAAAAGATGTAACAAAGTTTTTAGGAAAGCATTGAGCAGAACAATAGATACCAAGTCAATGAGTTACATTTCCAACACTATTAGGTAACAGAATGGGTTTCCCCTCATCAACAAAAAATTGTAATGAGAAGCATGAACAAATTAATTTTGAAAATCAAATTACTTTCCAAGTTCTGGCTAAAGGAGATAGAATTTCAGAGTACTTGGTGCTTTTGAAAATGATTGCCTCTTTTGGTGGTTGTTTGTGAGAATTTCTGAATAAGATTCTGGTTTACTTTTCAGGTACAGCACAATCAGAGCCTTATCTATTCAAAGTTACAAATATTCAGGATAGCACTTTCTTTAACCACCCCTCAAAAACACAGTAGCTGTTATACAATGAGGATGGGAACACAGACTAAGAAATAGTAGACAAAATTATATATGGGTATTAGGTAGGTAAATATTGGTATAAGAATACAACAACAAAAAGACATTTCACAATATGGAGGTTTAATTTAAAATAAATTCAATATTGGGATTGGACTTGGGGAAAAATGTTAAATAAAGATAGTAGAGTGGGTTTGGAGGGGGGTTCAAACCAGGGTGAGTAGGGAGGGGGAGGGCAAGGGGAGAACTATGAAAAAAATAAAATAAATTTTAAAAAACCACAGTAACTGACAGGGGTGGGCAACTTGTGCCCTTCAGATGTGGCTGGTCTGCAACTCCCATTAAGCCTAACTAGCATAGTCAATAGCAAGGGATGATGGGAACTGCAGTCCAACAACATCTGGAGGGCCACAAGTTTGCCTATCCCTGTGCTAGACCTTTGGCCTCCAATTTTAATTTTAAAGTACTAGCCATTATTGCCAGAAAAAGAGACATACTCTTTCTTTTCCATTCCCCGTTTCTTCCTCTCTTGCTGCTTTGTTCTCAGGCTCCAGTGATAAAAACCAGGTGTTTTGGTGAGCACCAGTTATACACAGACCTCACCAGGTGCTTTGCAGTTCAAAATCTCCACCAAAGCAACCAAAGTGACATGATGGTGAATAACACAAAGCTGTTAGCCTTCAATAGCTAATGGAAAGATCTGGAAAGCTTTTCTTCCTGTGCGTATGGCCTTGTGACTTTGAACCAACTGACGCTGCCTAGAATACCATATCAAACCACTCAACAGAACCTTCAGAACCTTCTCGCCAACCTTCTGTGATGTAGCCTGCTCCCAACATGCCTATATGCATTTTGAGGCATGTTAGATATTCTACTGGCTGTGCTTTAATAATTGTGGGTTACAGTGTGGGTATATGAGCATCAACAAAGCATTCTCCCCTTTCCCTCACTAGTTTGGTCACATCCTCCAGACACACACAGGCACCTGAATCCATTTACATACATTTCTCATCACATTTGCCAACTCTAGCACGCATATCCTTTTAATTGCTCCTTTGAATATTCAGAACTGAAGGTGCTGAGGAGAATTTATGAGCAGCTTGTGTATTTTGTAAAGAAGGATAAATTGTGATACGTTTTCAGTTTTTCAGTTTTTGAGTGGGGTTTGCAGCTGAGTGATTGTATTGCTAGCAACTGAAAGAAAGGTTGGACTTCATTCCAAAGGAAAATAGTATATATTGCTCTTGAAAAAGAAGAAATGTGGTGTATTAGAAAAGGGAGCTTGAAAGATATGTAGCTGCGGAAGCAAGTACCTATTATTTTAGCCATTATATGCTGAATTTCTGCCTGTTACCTGGCTTTCAAGGCCCTTGGCAACCACAACAACAGTTTGACAACCCGTGTTTATCAAAAAACCTGACTTTGGGGAACACAAATCAAAAATTTTAGACAACTACACAGAGTGGGTTAGTCCTAGAAAAATGATCTGTATTTATATAACAGATATAAACTTTCCTTCCCAATCTTTAGGTCATTAAGATGTATTACAAACATGTTTAAATGGATTTATTTATAATCCAAGCAGAGTCAGGTTTCTTTTCTCCTTGAACAAAGGAACAGAATGCCTGTGCCTGCTGCCTACTGAGATTCTGATCATCCGGCTTCTCTGGTGAGGCAAACAAGTAACCACACTCTGGAAGCACCCATTCTCTCCACCAAATTTAGAAGTGGAGCAGAAAACATTACCCCACCCAGATCAGGAAGTCAGGGCCACTCCTATCACACAGTTCTCCCCACAGATAGTTCAGCCTGATGATGGCAACTAGTACTGTTGCAGAAGGGACCTTGATGGAATTGCCTTCCTTCCTTGGTGTTAACTTTCTCACCAAGGGGGAGGAGGAGGCTGGGGAGGAGGCCAAAAACGGCCATTTCCACATTGTACTGTCATAGAGCCTTTTCGCACCTTACCTTTTCATGGGGGGGGGGTGGCACTCGCGCGAGGAGCCTCAGCAGGAACGCTGCCGCTTCCCTGCTGCTTCAGTTCTGCAGCAGCTTCCTGGTCGTGCAAACGCCCCGCCCCTTCCTACCGCAGCGCAACCGGGGAATTGCAGGCTAGCGCTGAGGCAGGAAGCGCGACCAGCCCGGTTCCCGATGCACTGCACGCCAGGTAAGTGCGCATGGGTCCCAAGAACATTGCGTGAACACACACCATTTTCGACTTTAAACCGAAAATGAAAAGGTGTGTGCGCGGTCTGTGTCAGGCCCTTGAGCGTTGCGTAAATGGGAATGCATCCTGCAGACCGCTTCTCCCATTTACACAATGCTCAAGGGCCCTCTTGCTTTAGAAACGCAGTGCAAAAAGGTCTATAGTGCTATTATTCTACTTTCAACATCCTGTGGAATTCTGGGGTTTGTAGTTTTCTGAGACCAAAGACCTCTCTGGCTGAGAATTTTAAAGGCCCCTTCCTAAACTGCAAACCCCAGCATTCCACAGGATGTTGGGAGTGGAATAATAGCACTATAACAGTATAGTGTGGAAATGACCAACATCTCCTATTCCAGACCCAGTTCATCAGCAAAGCATGCAACAATGGCTGGTCGTTAAGACATTAAAAACCATTTGGGTAACAGAAGAAACACTGAAAAGGAACATAAATGTACAGTTTGGTTTCTATAGTCGTAATAGGCTTAAAATAAGTTCTGTGGTACAGCTTATAATGTGCAATGTCCCAACTCTGGGTCCAGTGGAATTTCTAGACACAAGGAGACGATCATTTTCATTATCCTTCTACAAAGTCACTGAGGCCTAAAATAATTGTTATAATGATTGTTGTAAAGTAGGTTATTTGAATGAGACAGTAGTTATGTAATTCATTGTTAATATAAATGATAACTTCTAAAATTTAATTTTAAAAAAATTGTCAAAACAAAACTAAGCCAATGATCTCTCCTCACTCGATGTGGGGCTGCCTTTGGAAACTGTTCAGAAACTTCAGCAGGTTCAAACTGCGGCATTTAGAATGCTGGACTCAGGCCAATTATAGGGAGCATCTAACCAGCCACCTGTTTGTTTGTGGACACAGTTTAACATGCTGGTCAAGACCTACAAAGCCCTATATGGCTTAGGTCCAGTTTATTTGAAAAACCCTATCTCCCTATACAAACCTGTCATTTTTTTTTTAAAGATCCTCAGGGAAGGCTTTCCCATGGTCTTGCTCTCTCCCAGGCTTGTGTGGTGAGGACACAGAAGAGAGCCTTCTCAGTGGCTGCTCCTACCCTCTGGAACTCCCTCCCACAAGAGGCTAGGCTGCTCCGCTCCTTGCTTACCTTTTACCAGCAGGCAAAAATGTTCTTATTCAAGCAGGCCTTTAATGTATGAGCAGGTAAGCCTTTTATTTTATGGAGATGTTTTATTTATTTTTTAACTTTTGTATGTTTTCATAATAATTTTATACTGTTTTTATATGGTTGTTTTAATTGTTTGAAGACATACTGTTTATGTTTTTAACTTTTGTGGAAGCTGCTTTGGGTCCTGCTTAGGAAGGAAGGAAGCTGTCATGTACTGGATAACCCACAAGCCACAAACTTCATACTGAGGTAGACAGTTGTTTTTTATTTGAAGAAAATGCAGGCAACACAACAAACTTCTTTTGAAGTTGCTGAGACTAAAGCAGACATGGAGCACACCTTATACAGATACAATTGCAAATTTTAGGCACACAAAGCTGTGATTGGGGAAGATAATAAATTTAGAATCACCTCACTTCTTGTGACAGTGCCCAGACTTGCATTTGGTTCCCACTTGTCATCCTTGAGACAGGCACATATTTCCTGCTTCTTATCTTAGACACACTAAGTTCTCAAAACACTTGCTCTGACACTTTTGTTTTTGCTTGCTCTGATCTTTCCCCTTCACTGGATACATTGTAGAGATAGGCAATAAAGCAATTAACCAACTGCTACTTTGTAATAATACAGGCAGTCTCCAGACAGATACATTGTTGCAATCATCAATCAATCCTGGATACTTTGCAGCCTTACAGCTAAGCTTTAGGAAGTTCTACAACAGTATTTCTACACTGACTACAATACATTATTTCAATATGCATCCAGCAGACCAACATAGCCCAGGAGTTAAGTATCCTGATAGCAGCATATAAATACAATAAACAAACAAACAAATATTTTTAAATTATCCACAAAAACATGATATGCAAGATGCACATCAGGAATGGAATAAAGAATTGAAATGCCCTAATGTGGCCAGTTAATGGTCAGCAGTTTTAACATCTATGTCAAGTATGACTATAGATGGATCTATCATGGGGTTTTCTTGGCAAGGTTTGTTCAGAGGACATTTGCCTTTGCCTTTCTCTGAGTTTGAGAAAGTGTGACTTGCCTAAGATCACCTGGTGGGTTTCCATGGCTAAACAGGGATTTGACCTCTGGTCTCCAGAGTCGTAGTCCAACACTCAAGCTGCTAAACTACACTGGCTTTCTCACCTTCTTGAAGGTGTAATACTAGTAATGCTTCTTTGGCCCTTTCCACACGCGGGCGAAAAAACGACCGGAAACACGCTGAAACGGAGCTTACCTTAAACCGGGTAGGTCCGTTGCCAGTGGGGCAGCGCGTTTTCACTGCTACACACTTGTCGGCATCCCGTGGCGTCCTGCAGCATCCAAAATGGCAGCTTACGACTGGCGGAGGCTCTCCACCAACTGGAGAACCTTGCCAGCCAGAAATCCCGCCCCTGGCAGATCTGCAGGCACGCCCTTGTGCACGCCTGCAAATCCACACCGGGCGCTGCAACGCGGCTGCACGGGGCTGCACACCCCATGCCTTTTAAAAACCACATAAAAAGTGGTTTTTAAAAAGCACACGGCGGCGCCACTTCCAGGCGCCCTAGTGCAGATTGGGGTATGGAATTACTCTAAAGTAATCCGCCCCAATCCACTTTACGGTGTAAATGGCCTCCCACGGAGGTCGCACTACAACGTTTTATTTCCCCGTGTGGAAAGGGCCTTTAACACATATGTTTTGGAAATGCCACATAGTTACATTATTCTGAGGACACACAGTTACATGAATAAATTTGGTACTAGAAAGTTCTTTGGTATTCAGTGATGCACATATTCTTTTAAACTGTTGACCCATGTCTTGGAACTTAACATATGGTCAGTGGAAATGGATCTTTCATGTCTTCTTGACTGCTGGAAGTCTGATATTCCACCATTGGAAAGCTAACACATCTCCATCTGTGATTCAGTGAATAGAAAATTTAACAAAACTTGCAACATTTGAAAGAATTATGTATTGACATAATTTATAAATGGACTTCCATTCAGATATATGGTCTGCTTTTACTGAGAGTCTAAAGCCATTTCCATACTACTCTGTTATAGTGCTATTATTCCGCTTTCAACATCCTATGGAATCCTGGGGTTTGCAGTGTAGGGAGGGGCCTTTGGAGTTCTCAGCCAAAGCAAACTACAAATCCCAGAATTCCACAGGAGGTTGAAAGGTGAATAATAGCACTAGGACAGTGTGGGGCAGAAATGGTCTAACAATGTAATTTTACTTTAGATTTTTTTTTAAAATACCCAAGCCCAAACCTTGTGGCCTAAAATAGACGCTGGCCCTTTCTCCTCATATATAGTGTATGGTTATTTATTTTGCACTTTGATGTTTTGCTTTTCTGGGGGGCCACACATTCTTTTTGACAGAAGACCATCCTCTCTGTGTAGACATTACAGTGGGCCCTCAGTATCCACTAGGATTTGGTTCCAGGATCCTCTGTAGATACCAAAATTTGTGGATGCTCAATTCCTATTATGTACGGTGGCCTCCTTTATATAAAACAGAAAAATCAGAGTTTCTTAATGGAACCCTTTTTTAAAAGATATGTTAAAGCCATGGTTGGTTGAATGTGTGGATACAGAATCTGCGGATATGGATGGCCGACTGTACCTCTTGGAAGAAATGTTGAATTGGGCTTGGAAACAGACTTATAGCCAATGCAGCTGAGGTAATGGGGAGAAGCTGAGAGTCGTAGTTCAAACAAGTAACTTTTCCAAGCTGTTTCCCTGCCCTCCACGCATTCACATACCCTTCAAATGTCCCAATTTGACAGAGACAGTCCTGATTAATCCTCTGCTTTCTTACTTTTCAGCTGCTTTTAAATGCTCCACTTTCTCTCTTCTCCTTCCAATTTCCCCACTTGTCATCAGTTTATCTCAGTTGGTACAAACGGAGTTCAAAATGCAAAAGTAATGTGCACTCATTTAACTTGGCAGTGGGGAGAGGAGAGGAGGGGGCAGAATCCTGCCTTTCCTGGTAGACTCAAACAAAAGCTGCAGCCTTTCCTACCCTGTGTCTTCTTCTTCATTAGGAATTTGTGCCATTTTAGCCACACTCTAATGTTGCCTGGCTATACATATCCTAGTTTTCCTCTGGGAAATGTTGGAAGTTGTGCATTCACTGTACTCATCTGGTGACTAAGTAGGGCTCAGTAGAGACTTACAATCCTTAAATAAACTTCAGCTTTATAAAATAAAACAATCTTTTCCTTCTCAGATTTTATGGCTCAGAGCTGCATTTTAAAAAAAAAGCCCACAGGCCCCATCCTTGTAGTTGTTATTATGGAATATGTTGACATTCTCTTTTCAACTTCAAAGCATTTTGCAAATATTCATTATGCTTATGATGATGAAAACATATTGGCAGGCCAATAATTACTTGCCCAGCATGCTGAGATGCTTCCAGAGAGAAAGAAAAACAACGAAGATAGTTTAGAGCAAAGCACCTACCTTTCAAAAGCATAATACATGCACACATACACACAGAGAGTTCTGACAGTAGCCCACAATGAATAAGATACTGCACATGATGCCCAGCTGTGCATACAAGATATATTAATATTTTTAAGATTGAGATGTCAACATTTTTCCTCTGATCTTTGGTTACAGATTTTTAACTATCTTGGAACCAAGACCACCTTGTTACACCTAAGGAAGGCTTTCTCTGAGTGCATGCCAAGCTCAGATTTTGTGTATATGGCCCTTTCCACTCCACCCTCTCAAGCTACCATGTGACCGGGAGAAGGATGAGACCACAACAACACTTATGCATGATGTTGTTGTGGTCCTGTCCTTCTCTTGTCTCCAAATGGTGTGATCGTGCCACAAATCATTGATGGGTTTTCCCCATCAATGGCCAGTGATTGCACCACCATCTCACCACGTGCCCGCACTTACCTTCCCTGCAGAGGCCCTGGAAGCACAATGCCTGCACTGCCTGCCTCAGCACAGCCTGGGACAGTACCTGGCTGCCCTGTGGCAGGAAGAGGCATGGTCATCGCATTTCCTGGATCCCACAGGCAGCCAGCATGGAGGGGAGCTGTCTGGCTGTGTTTCCCTCCCAGTAGGGCTGACACTGAGACCCATACTGAATGTCTCAGTGACCAGGTAAGGTGCAAGAAGGGCCTGTGTAGTAGAAAGTACTCTTTCTTAAGCAATTTGCAACACACACACACACACACACACACACAGGTTCCTTAAACAGATAAAGAAGTGCATAATGTTCAAATTTTAGTCATTTAACAAAATAATAGCACATTAAGCAAAAGTTCTGTGAAAGTGGATGCATATTTCCGGGGGACCAAGTCTGTGTACTTACTGCACTTAATTCATAATTTTTAAAACACTAGTAATATCATCATGCAACATTAAGCCAGAATTTGGAAAAATCTTGGCATGTCTGAAATGAATTGTGATCTGAAACATGCAGTTAGTCCAGTTTGTCCCTCCCTGCTGCTATGCTTATTACAGCAAGATGATGTTACATGAAGCAATTTGAACTCTTCATGCAGAAACCACACAGAAACTTAGAAAAATGTAATTTGCCAAAATGGGCTCTGGCCCCATCTACTGCTCTTGCGTAGGACAAGGGACCCCTGAATTCTATGCTGTGCCGCCACCAGTAATTCACCCACATGAGTCAGTAACCTAATGGGAGTTACTGAGGGGTTTAACTTGCATTTTTTTTAAAAACCTCTGACTCTGCAAAGATCTCCCTCCTATTCCTGTGAAAGATGAGAATCTTATACCCATACCCATGCATACACTGAACAAAGGTAAGTGAAGAGAGAGTGGAAAAGAAGACATCTGTTAAGGAAAGTTTTTATTGTAAGCAAGCAATCTGACATTGCAAAAGAATATTTTTCCTCAAGCTTTATTTAGGAGTAGTTTCAAAGTTAAAAAAAACCCAGCTTAAGTCATATTCAGCTGAGGTTAGAAGAAACATAAGCCCTAATGAGACTAGCTGAACATACCTATTCTACTCATGATACAGATGGTGTTTGGAGTCTTTGGATGCTGGGAGTCTGGATTCCTTTGTCTAGCCTATGGTACCTCCCCTCTCTCCATCAGTCCCAAAATCTCTCAGATAGTCTCTCTTGTGCTTCATGGCGTTGTGTTCAATGGCATCTCATCTAGGAATCACCTGAAAGCTTCCACACTTATCCTCAAACTGGTAATCCGCATTGGGCAATTGTGTCTCATGATTTCCGTGGTTCCTACATGACCCTGATCCCCAATAAATGTAACCTAAAAGCCATCACATCACTAACCTTTGTTTACTTGGAGAAGAGACTATATCCCTCAGCTATGTTGACCAGATAATGGGAGAATCCATTATCACATGTGCCAATATCTGAAGGTAGAAGTACAAAAAACAAAACAAAACCCAAACAATCTGATTTCTATGCTGCATGGAGTTTCATTGTATGTTCTATTCTTGTCAAGATATATCAACAGGAACAAAATGGTTCTTGAAGTTCTTTTTGCTTTTCCACAGCCACCCTTAGGAAGCATTTGAATTCTAGATCACAGCACTATAGGTCTTGCCAGAGAGAAAAGGCTGAAGTTGGAAACTACCCTTTTCTTTGTGGACCTGACAAATTACAAACTACAAAATGTTGTAATATGAAGTGTTTCTGTTCAAACTAGTTAACCAGATTGAACTCCAGAAGACTTTACTCCTGCATTTGTAATGTTGGGTTCCCAAATGTCTTTGGATTACAGCTTCCAGAACTTCTGACCATAGGCCATCCCACCATTTCTGCACAACAGTGTTAAAGTGCTGCTATTCCACTATCAACCTCCTATGGAATTCTGGGGTTTGTAGTTTAGGGAAGGGCACTTCGAATTCTCAGCCAAAGAGCTCTTTGGTCTCAGTAAACTACAAACCCCAGAATTCTACAGGGTGTTGAAAGTGGAATAGCAGCAGTTTAACACTGTAGTGCGGAAATGGCCCTGGTTAAGTCTTCTGGGAGCTGAAGTCCAATGCCACCTGGGGACCCCCATTTGGGAATCGCTGCCAAGATTGGCACTATCACAAGGCCGAGGGCAATGGCTGACTCAGGAATCTGATTTGGGTGTCATTGCAGGGGAGGACATTACTAGCTACTTTATTTCTTATTGCTATACAATAACAAATTGGGATCTATTACATGGGATATATGTGATTTTCTGTCTTGTGTGCTGAAATATTTACTCTAGCCTTCACTGGGGGGCAGGGCAGCCCAGGAGGGCCACATGCAGCCTGAAGTCTGCATTTTGTCCATCCCTGCTGTACTGCAACCCCTGTGGAGAAATATCATGGGCCAGTCTGCTTATCCCATCCTTGTTTTCTGAATGCTTTCCCTGTCACAGCTCTACATCACAGAGACTCAAAATGTTATAGCCCAGTGGTTCTTAACCTGGGGTCCAGGGACCCCTGGGTGTCTATGAAGCCCTGCTGTTGGACACCAGCAGTAGCAACAGGGATATGGCAGTTGCAGGGCAGGGGGGATTACAGGTGCTGAAAGTGCTTCCTTGTTTTCAAATGAGAGAGCAATTTGGGTGCATGCACACATGTCCCCACTGCAGCATCCCTCATGAAAGGAACATGGTGGCAGATGTGCATGTGCACCCAAACTATGACTCTGGAGACCAGGGTTTGAATTCCCACTCGGCCATGGAAACCCACTGAGTGACCTCAAGCAAGTCACATTTTCTCAGTCTCAGAGAAAGGCAAAGGCAACAAATCTTGCCAAATAAAACCCCATGATAGGGTCTCCATAAGTCACTTTTCAAAGGGGAGAGACATGATGGCTAGAAAGAACCTCCCCCTGTCAAGTGGCACTTTGTTGTTGTGTGGCCTCGAGTCACTTCTGAGTTATGGCAACTCTAAAGTTAACCAATCACAGAGTTTGGTTTTTGGGGGGCAAGATTAGATCAGAGAGGTTTGCCTGTGCCTTCCTCTGAGGCTGAGGGAATGTGACTTGCCCAGGGCCACACAGTGTCTGAGCAGGGATTTGAATCCTATTCTCCAGAAGCTATAAACAAACAAACAAACAAACAAACAAACGTTTGACTATTTAAATCTAAATTTAAATATTTAAATATTTAAATCTGGAGTTAAACTCTCACCAGCTAAGTTTGCTGTTAGAGAGATTGGTATTACAAGGTCTAAAATATCTGAATAGGGCTGAATGTTTGGAATAGGACTGCTAAAACATTCCAGCTGCATCCCATTAAGGGATCTGTATCTGTTAAATATGACAAACATGTGAATTATTCACTGCAACTGTTACTATAAAGATGGGTGCCTTTTATTATGAAGCTGTTTTAGAAGAGGGGAGTGTACTCTGCACTTTTCTATTGGTTGACATTGCCAAGATAAAATGAATCATAGAAACCTGCTTGCCACTATCTGATAGATCTTGTTTACTGCAATATTCTTAGTTCACTGCACTTTAGTAATGTTTGTACTGTAGTTGTGTAATTTTCTGTAATTTGCATCTGTTTTAATTTGACAGTTTGAAAACTTTATTGCTAAATAGTTCAAATGTATCACTTGATGAGTGGTATACAAACATTGATAATAAATAAAAACTAGCAGTGGAAATGAATAGCTCAGCTATTACACAAAGTACAGAGGCTATATTCATGAATTACCTATGTGTAATTCAAGGCTTCACATAGAATATAGTCTTGTGCTGGTACATATAGGCTTATGGGAAAAAGTGGGAAGCTTTGGGGAGATCTTTCTCTGTCTGTAAATGCTGTTTTGTTTCTTAATCTGAACAATTATTATTGCCTGCACCATCTCAGGTGTGTATATGATGTTGGGAGCTGGAGGAACAATTACTACCACAGCATCAAAATTAGAGCCTCAAGTTTGCTTGGCAGCACACTTGACTATAAAAAAAATGGAGTAAAAGAAACAAACTAACCCATAGATCATGAGTGAGAAACATGAATCCCTCCAGCTATTGTTCAAATCTAATTCCCATCAGCAACATTTGGAGGGCATCTTGTCCCTTCCTGCCCTTAGACAACTGATATTGTGAAAAAATATTTTCATGTGAAACTTATTTGGCCATTGCCTTTGTAATGTGACCCTTGATTCGGAATCACGGGTTACACTACTTACATACTAATCATTCCTATTCTTAGTATGATGGGCTCAATCTGCTACCAGGGGAATAATAACTTCAGAGTGAAGTTGTTACAGGAGACGGCATGGAAAAATATCTTTCCGGAGCAGGTAAAAGTGGGTAGGGAGAGATTTCTAAGATGTTTATTTCCTTGACAAAGAGATAAATGATTCAAACATTTTGGGATCACTATGGTATCTTGTGCTTGTTGAGCACCAAAAGTTTGACTTTCTAGATGCCATTAGTATATAGGAGAATGCTTTGAGACACCCACTACTCCCTGTTTTGAGGAAATTGCCTATAAATGCAATGTTTTCAGAATTTTATAATAACGGCAATTGCTTGGACTGCACATTCCAAATACCCGTCCTTTGTCTGATTAGGAAATGCCTCTGACAGTGTTAATATCTCAATGACTGAGGCAGTGTGCACCAAACCTCTTCATCTATCTATCCTCCTCCAGTTCACTGAATAACAAACCTTTATGGTTCTGCTTCTTGCTGCTGCATTAAGTCTCTCAGTACTCAAGGCTATGCTTGCAGTTGCATTCTTTCCATGGACATTGTTTAGCCTGAAGTGTCTGATGCCTTTCTTCACACTCAACAGCAGAAGAGCTGTGACAATTTGTCACTACCTGGCATATAGAAAGTAGCCACGATTGAAAAGAAAACCTAACCAAAAGTTTCATTACAAAGGCAGCTTACAAACATGTTTTACAATGAATTGCTCATCACTTCAGGACTGGTTCTCAATGCATAGAACTTCTTTTTTTTTGTGCTGGTGGGGGGGCTTGATGAGTATGTAGCTGAATCTGTGTGGAACAACTCCTTTAAAAGCACGGCCATGGGGGTTGCTGGTTTGATGGGGGAAGTGTCTTCCTGAGATAATCAGGCAGGTTGGTGTCAGTTCTTGGCAAATATTTCTAGTTTATAGATTAAATGGCAGATGGGGCAGACTGAGCACTTTATGCCTAAGCTAATGCATCACCAGCTTGCGAGCTGTAAGGAAGGAAGGATGGAAAGGGGGAATACTTAGAATGCTGTGTTCCAGATGGAGATTCAGACTTCACATGTCCAGTTTCAGCCTGAAGGTATCCTTCTATCCCACAGCTAGTCTGATACATGGGTAATGTGAATCTTATTTTGCCATGTGACAGTAACTTCTCTAAACCCACTGGACTTAATTAATGTGTAATACATATTCAGTGCGCTGCTGTTATTGCTGTGTGCCTTCAAGTTGTCTCTGACTTATGGCTACCCTAAGGCCATTTCCACACTGCAGTGTTATAGCGCTATTATTCCACTTTCAACATCCTATGGAATTATAGGGTTTGTTGTTTACTGAGGTCAAAGAGCTCTCCTTCTGAGAATTCTAAAGGCCCCTCCCTAAATTGCAAACCCCAGGATTCCATAGGATGTTGAAAGTAAAATAATAGCACTATAACAGTGTAGTGCGGAAATGGCCTATGATGAACCTCTCACATGGTTTTCTGGGGGTTGAGAGTATGTGATGAGCCCAAGGCCACTCAATGGATTTCCATGGTTGAGTGAGGAATTGAACCCTGGTCTCCAGGGTTGTAGTGCAGTTCTCAAACCTCTATACTACTCTGGCTCTTAGTGCACTATAGAAGCAATATATTTACAACCTTAGTAATAATGATCATTGTGGGATCATAGCTTTGAGCAATTGTTTTGCCTGGCAAAGAATCTGGCCCTGGCACCTTCATTTATAAATAGAGTAGGTAAGACATCTGCTTAAGGCCCAATAGACTATTGGTTAGCCAGTGCTGGGCTAGCATACCCCCCAGCTTTTCCAATTTGGCAGGAATAGCCTAAATATATCCTCTGTCACCTCATTTTTCAGCTGCTTTTAAAATGTCTCAGTTTCTCTCTGCCTTCTGCTTTCCCCCTTTGTTCTTGGCTTACTTTCAATTGCTACACACTGCATGCCAACATAGTTTGCAGTCAATTAACTCAGCAGCGGGGAGAGGAGAGGAGGAAGCTAAATCTTGCCCTTCCCAGTAGGGCTCAGACAAAAGCAAACCGCTGCAGCCTCCCTTACTTTGTCTGTTCTTCCTCATGAATAACAGTTGCCATCTTGACCACACATTGATGTTGCTTGGCCGCATGTGTTCCAGCTTTCACCTGCAAAATGTTGGAGGATATAGGCTAGATGAAGCAATGGCCCAATTAATTATAAGATAGCTTTGCATGTTCATAGATATATAATCCACTACATGCCATTGAAACCAAAGGGTCTAAACTGAGAAGGAAGGGCTACATGCGTACAGGGCAAAATTCATCTCCTTCAGTTTCATCTTTCTTCTTTCTCTTCTCTTCATATCAGGTGCATCTTATGATGTTTTGTGGCTGGAAGCACAGTACTAGATGGCTTTCCCCCTCCATTACACATTCAGAAGCTTGCTGAACTGATACTCGAACCTTAACGTCAGAATGACATTCTTGACTATGATTGAGGGCTGTAGGCTAAATTAGAAGGATCCAGAGACAAGCCTTGTAGCACCCACAGCTCTCTCCTTTAAAACAGGGGAACATTCCTGATTTCAGAAATAATAACTGTGTAGGATGCTGCCCCTGTGATCTTCTCTAGCATCTCCTTTCAGAAGTGGTTGCCTCACTATGTCTAATAGTAAGGCCAGACTTTATCATATCCTCTTTCTGATGGTCCTTGTCTTCTTTCCCTTTTTGAACTTCCTTTGTCACCTCCCCCACCCCCGTACCTTGCAAAAATGGCATCTCCCATAGCACTTAGAATCTGAAGCATTTAGGACACAATCCAGGTGGTGGAAGAGGAAGGATGGAAGGTGGCTAGATATTCCTCCACTATAAAATAGTGACAACAAAGGTAGGAAAAATGCTTGCAACGATGGAAGGAGACAGGATTTTTCCCTTGGTATTTTTGTAACGCCAGATGTCCAAGCTGGGTTGAGGAAAGGAAGAGGCACTAGGAATCATATTGCAAATATACACTGGACAATGGAGCACACCAAAGAATTTCAAAAGAAAAATCAGCATCTGCTTTATAGATTATAGCAAATCCTTCAGTTGTGTAGAGGATAAGAAACTATGGGTCGCTCTTAAAGAAATGGGGGTGCCATAACATTTGATTGTCCTGAGGCATAGTCTGGATACATGACAAGGTGCTATTGTTCGGACAAAATATGGAGAAACTGATTTCCAATTGGCAACTGGGTCAGGCAAGGCTGCATTTTATTACTCTACCTGTTTAACTTGCATATTGAACATATTGTACATAAAGCAGGCTTAGACTCAATGGAAGGAGGCATGAAAATTGGAGGAAGGAACAGCCATGGTTTCAGATATGCAGATGACAAACATACTACTAGCACAGTGGTACTCAACCTGTGGGTCAGGACCCCTTTGGGGGTCGAACGACCCTTTCACAGGGGTCCCTAAGACCATCAGAAAATACATATTTCCGATGGTCTTAGGCTCCATTCCCTCCTTGGACCACCAGGTGAGCAAGTGTGAACCATGTGCTCGCATCCTCCTGCCCCCTTTGGCGGGAGCACGTGCGGTCACAGCGTTGCCACAGCAGGAGTGGTGGTGTGCAAGCATGAGCCACATGCTCGCTTCCTCCTGCCCCCTGTTCAGAAGGGGCTGAAATCGCTCCCCCTCTCCGCTACCAGGAGAATCTCCTGTCTGGTGGGCCAGCTTGGGGCGGCAGCAGCAGCACGGGGAGCAGGCTCCCTCCTTGCCACGGCCCCTGCCCCACTTGCCATGGAGGGGGGCACTGCGGAAGGGCCGGGGAGGCCACAAGGCGGCACTTTTCCGGGGGGCGAGCTGCGCCCAGCGCAAAAAACAAAGGCGTTGGGATTCCTCCCCCCCCGGCCAGGGTCGACACCCTGGAAACTTTTCCCACACTGCCTCCCCAGTGGAAACAAGAGCGAAGCAGAAGCAGAGCCCGGGGGGGTTCTCAGAGTTTTTTCCCGTGGGAGACGTGCAGCTCCTCTTTCCCTCCCTGCCTGCCCCCCCGTTCCTGGCCAGTGAGGCGGCCTTTGCTGGCGGGGGGAGGCATTGTAAATAATAAATAAATAATTTTATGATTGGGGGTCACCACAACATGAGGAACTGTATTAAAGGGTCGCGGCATTAGGAAGGTTGAGAACCACTGTACTAGCAGAAAATAGCAAAGGCTTGGGACAATTACTGAAGAAAGTCAAGGCAGAAAGTGTAAAGGCAGGTTTACAGCTGAAAATTAAAAAAACAAAAATAATGACTATACATAACAACCTCAATGCAGATGATGAGGACATTGAAATAGTTCAAGATTTTCCATATTTTGACTCTGTCATTAATTAGAATGGAGATTGCAGTCAAGAAATCAGAAGAAGAGTAGGACTTGAAAGGACAGCTATGAAGGAACTAGACAAGAGTAAAGGTAAGTAAAGTAAAAAAAGTAAGTAAAGTAAAAAAAATGCTGTTAGGATTGTCCATACCATTGTATTTCCAATTTCTCTGTATGGTTCTGAAAGCTGGACAGTGAAGAAAGCTGATAGTAAGAAAATTGACTGCTTTGAAATATGGTGCTGGAGGAGAGTTCTGCTGATACCCTGGACTGCTAAAAAGACAAACGAATCACGCCTGAAGTCTCTTCAGAAGCCAAGCTGTATCATGAGAAGACATGATCATTAGAAAAGACAATGGCGCTTGGTAAGGTAGAAGGCAGTAGGAAGAGAGGAAGATCACAGTAAAGATACATAGACTCAATCAAGGAAGACACCTCTCTGAGTCTGTAAGTCTGAGTCTGTGAGGCCTGTTGATGTGTGGTGGGGTCTCCTTCTTTGGAGGTTTTTAAGCAGAGGCTGGATGGCCAACTGTCGGGAATGCTTTGGTGTGTGTTCCTGCATGGCAGGGGGTTGGACTGGATGGCCCCTGGGGTCTCTTCCAACTCTACGGTTCTATGACCTGGAGGTCTCTCATCCACACAGTCACCATAAGTTGAAATCAATTTGACAGCAGTTAACAACATCAATTTCTGTAAGCAAGGAGGAGATATAACTGTTGCTTTTCCCTGAGCTGAAGAAGGGAAAGCCTATCTGTGACATTTCAAAAGTTGTGCTTTCAAGACTCTTTAATAGCCATATAAGCCTCAAAGGCAATTTGAATCTACTCTGTTGTCCTTGGCTGTAGTAACTTGACCCAGCCCATAATGGAAGTTTCCTTCTGTGAGGTTTATTCTAAGAGCATTCATCTCCATTATGTACATATAGGTTCAATGGGGGAAAAAGCAAGCGTACTAATGAGAAAGTCAGCTGGTGAGTGTGAAATGTAAAGGTGTTCCTAATTCCCCACCACCAACACAGTTATAAATATTGTTATGAACTTATTCAATATTGATTCTATTTAATGACATTACAAATGGAAAACATGAGCCTGGGGATGGTAATGAGCTTTTGTTTGGCAACAGGCATCCTGTGAATGGGTGTGAAAACTACATGGCAAAGAAGCCAGGCTGGATAACTCAGCAGAGAAGGGAGGGGTGCATTTGTTGGTGAGGGAGAGTACATTTTTTTAAAAAAGAGATTAATTGATCATGTGTGGTGAAGTCATAACCACTGCTCTGGGAACGCAAAAGGAAAACACAGCTTTGGCTCAGGGGGTCACTCTACCAGGAGGATTCATAAAAAAGAAAAGAGGTGTGTAACTGACAACCAACAACAGAATGTCATATGTTTTTGTCAGAGGCTGACAAGGGCAACCAGCCCTTGGTGGCTGAAAAATAGGACTGCTCAGTGGAGGTAGTATGAAGACCACAATGCCTAGTCACACTTTCCTCAGCCAATGGGAAATGCTCACCCTGGGCTTTCCAGAGTCTTCTAAGTGTTTTCTGGCTGCCTGCTCTTCCCTTCCAGGTTCCTAAAATAAGACACAGAAGAGCCTGACGGAGCCAAACAAGGCAAGACACAAACCAAGCTACAACATGAACTCAGTGGCCTAAGAAGAACGAGAAGATGTTGAAAAGGATTTCTGGATTTGAAGTCTGAATAAATCAGTAGGAAGGGCTTTTTTAAAAGTTTTTTTAATCCTCCCTTTTTTAAAAAATACAAAGGATGTTCCTAACATTGCATTTCCTGGTTCTTGATACAATAGCACTTCTACCTTTGCCCTGTAGTGTTGATTTAATCTGGATTTCAAGAGCACAGAGGCTGCTGAATTTTTTCAATCAGTCTGGGATGCAGTGAAAACGAACAAATATCATCTGGGACTGTGCTGGGACCTCAAAACTACACTGCAGTTCATAATGGCTGCCCAATGAGCCCTCCATGTCCTTTGGATTGCAGAAGAACATTATAACTCGCTATGCTTTTAACTGAGGCTTTTTATTTTTATTAAAAATAACATCATCCATTTAATAAAAAAAAGAAAAAAATTATAATGAAAATTGTCGAAAACAATTGGGTACGTTCCTTTCTGGCATAACGACATATGCTTTACAAAGTTACATTAAGTTTTTTGACATAACACTGATACATTTTTAACCCATATTTCTTTTTGTATATACCTTTCTATTAAAACAGGAAAGAGAGAAGAAAAAAAAGAGAGAAAAAAAAGAAAAAGAAAGAGACAAAAAAAAAAAGGTTCTTTCCTTCCTACCCAAACTTGAAACCTATTTCATTATTCCTTCCCCTTTATAGCAATCTCAAGCTAATGCTGAATATTCAGTTTGATTTGCTGGGTTTTCTCTTGGTCCCATAGAACTTATTCATCTAATCCATAATGTTATTTCAAAAGCAACTGTAAATATTACTAACATTCCTCAACAGTCAATATCATATAACTAAAACTGTTATGTCTACTTTACACTTATTTTTAGCTCATTTTAACCAGATCTAACAGTGTCTAATCTATAACTGAATTACCCCAATTGTATTTGAGAAATTTCCAGTCTGGAAACCATTCATTTTTTATTTTCTCCGCTTTCCCTCTTATCCTGCATGTAAGAAGAACTTTCCCCTTCATTTCTATAATTTCTGTTATCCACTGATCCAGTGTGGGAGTGTCCTTTTCTTTCCATCGGCTAGCCAGAAGTAATCTGGCAGCTGTGATCAAATAAAGGAAGATTCTCCAATATTTTCTTACAGCTATCGAATCTATATCTTGTAACATGTTTAACAAAATTAGTTCAGGAACCAGAGGTATTTGTATCTTAAAGATCTTTGTAATTGTATCGCATATCTGTTTCCAAAATTTGTTTACCTTTGGACAACTCCACGATATATGGTGGAATGTCCCCACCTTCTCTTGGCATTTCCAGCACTTATTGTCATGTGTCTTATACATCCTGTTTATCTTTGCTGGTGTCAGGTACCACTTTTATAGCATCTTCAGGAAATTTTCTTTCAAGTCTTGCAATAATGTGAATTTATGTGACAATTTCCAGGATCTTTCCCAGCGTTCCAAAAGAATTTCATGAGCTACGTTTCTCGCCCAGAAAATCATTGTGTCTTTAACTACCTCATCTTCCATGTTGTAGCTCAAGAGGAGTTTATACAATTTAGACATAGTATGATTAGAATGATCAAAAATTATTTTTTCTAATTTGTTGGGTGGACCTTTTTGGATGAAGCCTTCTAATTTCAAGTCCATTTTGTATCTTTCTAGGAGCTGTCTGTGTGGGAACCACTGTAGTTTAACTCCTTCTTGACTTAGATTCTCCCTCGATTTTAACTGTAAGCTTCCTAATTCTTCATGTTCTAATAGATCTTTATATGTTAATCATTTTTTGTTAGGATTCTTTCATCTTCTGTAAAATGCCTCATAGTGGGATTTTACTGTAGAATTTCTTTTTGATCTTAATCCAAGTTTTTAACAGAGCTCCTCTTATGAAATGATTTGTGAAATCTTTATCAATTTTTGTTTTGTTGTACCAAATGTAGACATGCCACTCCATTCAGTTGTCTGTGCCTTCCAATGTTAATGCCCTTTTATTCTGCAGTGTGACCCAGTCCATATCCATGTGAGGCAGTTTGTGTAATAATAAGATCGGGTAAACCGCATCCTCCTCGTTCACGGCAGTCTATTAGATTTTTCCACAAGGATGGAAGGTGAGGGAGCTGCTGCAGTAACCTGTAACACTTGTGGCATGTTCCTTTTCTTGCCACAAGATGTTCTCGGGTACACCTGCACCAAGTGCAAGCTGGTCACCTTCTTGGAGGAGAAGGTTCGCCAGCTGGAGGCACGAATTTTTGATCTCCATCTTATTAGGGTAGGGGACGAGTTTTTGGATAGGGCAGAGAAGACCTACCGGAAGACCGAATGCACAGAGGAGCTGCCAGATCAGGAAGTCAGCACACGGTGCCAGGAAACAGAGGCTTGGGTGAAAGTCACACGGAGGAGTAAAAGGACCAGGAAGGTAACAGAGACTCTTAGCATACACAATCGCTTCAAAGTACTTGGCCTTGCAAACAATGCGGAGCACCACGTGCAGGGAACAGAATGTCAACAAGAAGGAATCCAACTTCGGCAACAGGAACTAGATCAACCCTCCCATCCTCAACAGAATGCCCAGGCAGTTCTAGTAGAACAGGTTCATCGAGGAGCCCAGGACAAGTCTCAGAGGAAGCGAGTTCTGGTTGTTGGGGACTCTTTACTCAGAGGAACCGAAACGGCAATTTGCAAACCGGACAAGCTCAATCGAGAGGTCTGTATATAGCTCGTATCCATGTTATACTCTGTACAGTATATATAGCTTGTATCCATGAAGTTTCCCCCCATCTCCATTCTTTTTAATATCTCAATGAGAAATGGACATCTAACATTATCAAATGCCTTTTCGGCATCGAGGAAGATCATAGCCAACTCTTTCTCATTATGACGCTCAAAATATTCTATTATATTTATAACTGTTCTTGTATTATGTCTAAGCATTCTGTTGGGAAGAAAACCATTTTGATCATCGTGTATCAGTTCTTGCCATTTTTTTTCAGTTTTTCTGCTAATATGCTTGAGAAGATCCTATAGTCATTGTTCAGTAAAGATATGAGTCTGTAATTGTTTGGTGATCTAAGGTCTTTTCTTTCTTTTGGTATGAGTACAATATTTGCTTCTATCCAAGATTTTGGAATCCCGTCTATCACAATATGATTCAGTGTGTTATGTAAATGTTGTAGCAGATCTTCCTCAAAGGTCTCATAATGTGCTGCAGTAAACCCATCTGGGCTGGGAGCTTTGGATGTTTTTAGCTTTTTGATTGCCGTTGAAATTTGGCTGATAGAAATTGATGCGTTTAATATTTCTCTCTCTTGGAAAGTTATTTTTGATATATTCTGATTATCCAAGTAACATTGAATCCTCTCATCTACTTTTCCCTTTAACTGAGGCCTTTTAAAAAAAAAAAATCATGGTGTAAACTGCCTTGGTTCCCAGAAGAAAATTTTGATATTAAATTGTATGTGGGATATTAAGTAATACAGTACAATGCAATACAATACAGATAAACTAGAAGAGGCATAATCTATGTGATAATATTCTATTTTGCAGTAATAAAAATATTTTATCAGAGGACACCAGACCTGCCATTTCATCTTCAGCAAAGAACATTGTATGAACAGAATTTGGCCAAGAACAGAACTGTGTTTACCATACAAGCTATGCAAACTGGTGATTCTTATATTAGCCCCACTGAATTTGATAGGAGTTTGTTATGAATGAGAGGCAAAGAGCTCTGTTTCTTCTTCCTACAGCAGAGTTGGGTAACTGTAAGGAAGCAGGTCTATGGGCCAACTTTCTGCCCCTGAAAGCCTTCAAGGGTTACATGGACCAAAAAATAAACAACAAACAAACAAAACGAAACAAAACAAAACAAGACCAAAAGAAAACAGAAGTGGCTGGAAGTGGCTTGTAATCTACTTAAAAAGGTAAACCAGTACTCTTGGGGGCATCTAGGAGAGACAATTCACCCCCAACCTTCTGATCCAGAAAAGGTCACTTCCAGGAAGTCTGGAGAGGGGCCTTCCAAAGCAGCCTTGGAGAGTTTCATGTGGCCCCACAGACAAGGTTTCCCCATCTTTGCTCTACAACAGGGATAGGCAACAGAATGTTGGCCAATTCCCCTGATCACCCAATAGGCTGTATTTGTCTGAGAGCATACCAACGTATCTTCTTTTTGCTCCATGTCCCAACCAAAACGGCCACTGGAGGTAATGACCCCAATGACAGACACTTACTCTCCAATATTTCACAGATGAAGACTGGGACATGTGTGGCCAAGCAACATCGGAGTGCAGTCAAGGTAGCAAAAGTTATTAATGAAGAAGAGGAGGTAAGCTAGGAGAGGCTGCAGTATTTTGCTTAGGCCTGAGACTACTAAGAAGGGCAAGATTATGCCCTCTCCTCTCCTCTCCTCTCCTCTCCCCACACTGAGTCAGATAAGTGCACATTACTTTTGCACTTTGAGCTTGTTTATGGGGTGGGGGAAGGTGTGTTGGGAGTGGGAAAGTGATTTTCTGCATTTCGCCTACAAGGGAAGCAGTGGGAAAATCCTATCATACCATTCATGCAATGCTGGATTTTGGTCTTAGTGCATTAATTATAGGAAATTCTAGCCTAATGTTTAAAGTCAAGCTGACCTATCATACCCCCCCCCACATCATCCAATGCAATACAGTAAAAACAATTTCATCGTATAAACCAACCACTGAAAGCAGCAAACTCTTTAAAGGTTCAGTGTAGAAATAACAGTGGAGATAAAGCAGATTTTAATTTTAAAAAGCACTCAGTTTTTGCAAGTTTTGCCTTGCTTTCATTAACTAGTAATAATGTAAGGACATTTGAATGTAGTTACTTGTTATAAAACCAATTTCAGTGGAAGCAGCATACCACAAACTATTAGATACAATTAAAAAGCAAAGATAAAGTAAAACGGTTGTCAAGAAGACATTTCTCTCCCCTGCCACCACTTCTGTGCTATAAAAATGCAATAAAACAAGAGAGATTCCTTTGTACTCATAACACAGGAAGTTTTGAAATGATTGGATAAACATTTACCAGGCTCATGGATGAATAACCAGCATCCTTGGAAGACAGCTCTGTCCAGCTGGTGACATACTCCTTCAAGGGCTGTTTGGACAGTGTGTTTTGTCCTTCTGAAATCAGTAGATTCTGTGAAAATAAATGAAGAGTCTTGGACCACCTTTGAAACTAGCAAATTTTATTTCTCATAAGCTCTTCTAGAGGGCAGCCCACTTCATGGAAGCTTGTGCTTCATAAAATTGGTTAGTCTTTTAGTTTCCAGAAGATTGTTGTTTTTACTTGGTCAGGCCAACATGGCTATTTTCTTGAAAGTGGCACAATCAGATTCAGGGAACTGTTGTGATCAAAGCATTTGATACTCCAGAAAAATAAGAGAAATCAATGTCATAGCTCACAGATATTTGTTTGCTTAAGCATAAGATAATTAGTCATAACTCCCAAATGTGTGTGTGGATTCTTAGAATTTCATCAGTTGTTCAAACATTAAGATTATCTCTAAACATATAGAATCATAGAATCATAGAAATGTAGAGTTGGAAGAGACCCCAGGGGCCATCCAGTCCAACCTCTGCCATGCAGGAACACCCTCAAAGCACTCCCGACAGATGGTCATCCAGCCTCTGCTTAAGAACCTCCAAAGAAAGGAGGCATATACCTATGCAGATTCCTTCCTAATGAAGAATTATGTTTGAGAAGACTGAGTTCTGAACCATGATGTCCCCTGTTTAAGACCCATTGAAGTATAGTGGATGGTGCCTAGTTTGGATAACAGAAATTTGAGTAAAAATCCTTGTTTACTAACAAAGGCCATTACTGTCTCACACTGTTATAGTGCTCTTATTCCACTTTCAACATCCTGTGGAATTCTAGGGTTTGTAGTACTGGAGCCAAATTGCTCTCTAGCTGAGAATTCTAAATACTCCTTCCTAAATAGCAAATCCCAGGGTTACATAGAATGATGAAAGTGGAAGAATAGCACTATAACAGTGTAAGGCGGAAATAGTGGAAGTTCATTGAGCTACTTAGGGTTACTACTCACAATCTCTCAGAACAAGCTATCCCACTGCATTGTTCTTAGGATAAAAATGAGAGAAACAGACCCCTTGGAAGAAGGATGGGAAAAGGGCACATGCAAGCATCCAGGCAGTTCCCTGTTGGCCCAAAGTGCAATGGGCTAGCTTAAAGGTTAGTCCAGTGTTCAGGAAGAGCACCATTTCCCCCACAATCCAAAATAGCTACTGTAACAGTTACTGAAATGGAACAGAATAGCCATCAGAATATTTCCAGCAATGTCACCACTATGTAAGTATCAAGACACAATTTTGTTTCTGCTACAGATTCATTAAGTGGCCTTAGACAAGTCCTGTCTTTCCTCCATTTGCAATATGGAGATGGTAATTTTTGTTTTGTTATGTTGAGGCAATATATATGAACTATTTCAGGTTTCCTGGGGCTGAGTTTTACTCAGGTGCTGAGTATCTATGGAAGCACTCTAAGTGAACCCAATTTTTCTGTGTTCTTCTGGCTCACATAGCTCATTTTTCTAAAAATGAAATACTCATGATATTAATACCATGACAACAACAAATGGCTTTTATAAATAACATGATTTGGACCATGAGTGATTCTTCACTCTTCAATTATCTGTTCAAGATGAACAAATATGAATAAATGAATATAACTCAATATGAATAAATGTTTCTAGTGCGTGTGTAAGTTCACCTATGGAAGTGGTTGGACATTTTTGTCCTATATGCAACATCTGCCTTCAGTTCAAAGTTATGAAAGCCAAGTTGCACTGATAATGCCATTGTGAAGGGGTATCCATCTGCCCCTTTGAAAGTAGTGGTTGTATGTCTTCAGTTGTGCACTTGATTGTTCATACAGTTGCACATTCAATGTGCAGTGTTGCCATTCAATGCAAGGCTACCATGGATTGCATAGCTCATTCAATATGTAACTCTGAATATGGAATTTAAACTATGCATCCCCAACGAAGGATCACAACTATTATCCATTCACTGCATTTCTATTCTGTTTGAAGGCAATATTTCAGAAGTATTGTAATTCGTTTTGTTTTCAAGCCTTATTGAGACTTACCCCGTCCTCCAATTTTCCAAGTATAGCTGTTCCTTCTCCTGCACATATCCAGGTTCATCACTAACATCTTGGAACTGTTGGAGCAAGTGATGACCAGGTCAGCTCCTGGAATGTAGTGGATTTGAGAAATGCTTCCCATGTGCACTCTCTGGTTACACTACTATTGCAGGAATTTCTTGTTCTCCTCAATTTCCTGTTAGAACAGAGTAGGTGCTAATGCCTTGAAAAGCAATCTATATGTATGCAGGATCTCTTTGAGAATTTTTTTTCCTGGTCCTTTCTGTCATTGCCTTTTGTTTATTTTTGCTCCTCCACGCTCATCTTTCACTATTTGCTTGGGAACACCCTGATAAATTTTCCTAGTCTGCCAAATCTCTTTTTGTCTCCTTGGGGAATTTTTACAATGTTTCACTCTCCAGGTGAGCCTCAAAGATTTCATTTTCACTAAATTCGGTGGCAAGTCTATCTTAATCATAAACACCAGAATAGAAATCTTCTCAGACATCATGCCTCCCTTGCCCAATACATATTGCCAGATCTCCTGGGATTTGTTCTGGTTATTTATTCACAATTTGTACAACTATTCCATTTGGAGCTGTCATTCTGGTGCATGAATGGAAGGCATGCATGGGAGGAACAGGCAGCTGAGAGTTAGCTGCCTTCTCTCCTATCTTCTTCTTGTGCAGCTATTTGCACAATGGACCATTAACCATGCAGTGTACAGCAACAACATTCTAGTCTTTATTAATGTTATCCTGCCTTTCTTCCAGTGAACACAAGGCAGCATTCATCCCTTTTTTTTCTCCTTACAATACCCTTATACCAGCCTTGTAAGGTAGGCTAGAAGAGTCAGCAGGATGTAGAGGTTTGAGAGTTGGATTACACCCCTGAGACTTGGGTTTGATTCCCCTCCTGGCAATGGGAACACCTTGGGTGATCTTGGGCATATCACATACTCTCAGCTCCTAGAAAACCCTGTGATAGGTTCATCTTAGAGTTGCCATAAATCAGAAACAACTTGAAGGCACACAACAGCAACAACAACAAGGTAGGTTCCGGTGAGAAAGAGTAAGTGACCCAAAGTCACCACCTGGTTTTTATAGTTTGGTGAAGAGACTAGAACATGCACCTTCAAGATCCCAGTCCAACACTTAAAATCACTCTACCACCCTGGAGTGGGACTTATATTCGGCCTTCACTTTCCCGAGGAAACACTTAGGCCCTTTCTGCAAAGCACCTTTTCGCAGAGCTGGGGTGCGGGGATCATGCAAGCAGCCTCTAGTGAGAGGCTCTCACGTTGAGGTTCCTTCAGCTCCACAGCTGCTGCCTGCTTGTGCGAGAGCCCCGTCTCTTCCTTCCGCAGTGCAGCCTGGGAGTTTCCCAGGCTGTGCTGGTGCACGAAGTGTGAGCGCCATGGCTCCGGAGCTCCGCACGTACGGCAAATGCACACGGGGCCCTCGAGCGATGTGCGATCGTGCACCATTTTCAGCTCACAGCTGAAAATGAAAAAGTGTGTGGTCGGTGCCTGCCAGCTCCTGGAGCACCATGCAATTGTGAGTGCATCATGTGGACCCCTCTTCACATTCACACGATGCTCCAGGGGCCCTTTCGCATGGCAAATGCCGTGAGAAAAGAGCTTAGACAATGTTGATGCGGCTGCAGCAGCAAAGATAAATATTACTGAAGCAGACTTGGCTGTTGATGGGAAGTCATGCACTACAGCACTTCTCTCTTATTAATTTATGCATTTTAGTAGTTCCCTGTGGTTTCAAAGCAAATGCTGGAGCTGTTGAGACCTTGGTCAAAATAAATCATGTCGTCTCTATGCATTTGATATTGAAATGTAGAACAGCAAATCCATTTTGGCTTCTTGAATGATTTGTGATTCATCTACGTGGGTATGCAACATGACAGGAGGATAGAAATATACCTTAAGGAGAAGAGCTATGAAAACATCCACTAGAAAGTGGATCCACCCAAATCATAAATATTCTCTGAGGCAGGGCCCAGCTTAAGAAATTCTGATCTGATTCAGACCAGCAGACGGTGTCTTCCCACAAACCTCAAAACTGTGTCTGCCCCAAAACTCAAGTTAAAGTGCTTAGAATTCAAATCCAGGCAAGTTATTTTGACAAAATTTCACTTCTCACCATGTCCAGTAGTAAATATCTACTATATAAAAGTCAAAAGTTTGTATGCATGTTTGTCTGTTTGTTTGTGTCAGGCAGGCGAAGACCTCATATGATTGGCTGTGTGAAGTGAGAAGACCTCATATGATTGGCTGGTTGTGAAGATCCTATGGAATCCTGGGGTTGGCAGTTTAGGGAGGGGCCTTTAGAATTCTCAGCCAGAGAGCTCTTGGGCCTCAGGCCGGTTGCTATGGAGATGACGCCTACCATTAATAAGGATGCCAGAAAACTTTTGGGAGGCATAGGTGAGAAAAATTGAAGTGATGTACACAACATAGTTACAAGGTCTTCTCGCCTCACAGAGTAGATTGTATGGGTTTCATATGTGAGGAATCTTAAAGTTGAAATTCAAAACAAAAAATGCTTCTAGAAAAACATAAAGTCATTGCACAAACTCAACAGAAAGCAAAGCAAAATCAATCAATCAATCAATCAATCAAAAGTCAAAAATCAAAAATCATCAACGTCATCAGACAACACAGATTCAATTGGGGACTATGAGGAAAAGTTACAGACACTAGACTAAGCCGGTTACTATGGAGATGATGCCTAGCAGCAAGGAGGAGGACAGTGTATTCCCTCAGGAACCCAACCTCTGTATGTTAACAACTCTGATTACAGATTGGATTGGGAAATATGGGGAAAAGTTACAGGTATTGGAATAGGCTGGTTGTTATGAAGATGAGGCCTAGCAGCAAGGCGAGGGACAGTGTATTCCCTCAGGAACCCAAATAGGGATGTAAATAACTCTAAATACAGATTACATTGGGAAATATGGGGGAAGGTTACAGATACTGGAGAAGACAGTTGGGTGAGTTCTTAAGGGGAAAATAAAATCCCAGGCAACACCTGGTAAATATGCTAGTACAATAATAACAGAGAGTGGAAATTTCCTCCCTTCCCCTCTTCGTGTTCCTTTTTCAAAATCTATCTCCCTTTTACTTCTGGCATTGTTTCTGAATCCCATACGTATTGGCTCTTTCTGCAACTTACCTTTTCTTGGAGCCATTGCATTGGGATCTAGAGAAAGCCTCTCCTGGGAGGGAAGCACTCCTGTCATGGTCCCCCTCTGCACCGGCTGCCTGCTGAATGGAGGAAGTGTGATGGCTCTGCCCCTCCCTTCCACAGTGCAGCCCAGAAATTTCCCAGGCTGTGCTGGGGGAGGAAGCACAGCCATTGCGCTTCCTGATGCTCTGCATTCTGCAAGTGTGGGAGGGAGGCGGGAGGAATGCGCAATCATGGTTCATTGACAGGAGACAATGATTTATTCTGTGATTGTGATGGGTGGCCACATCATGCAGAATGTTGTCGTGATCCTGTTGCAATCTTGTGGCCATTGCAGGTTGGAGGCAGGATGCAGAAAGGGCCATTGTTACACTGCCTAATGGCAGAGATAGTTCTGCTCTGTGGGGGCTGATGGAGTTGTGATAGGATTTCCAAAGATTTCCAGACAGAGCTGCAGGACCCAAGCTTCTCTCCTCTCCTTAAAGGGATGGACAAAGTGTGGCCTGTGGCTACATGCGTAAGGAGATTTTTTTTTACCTTCCCTGAGCCAATTCAGGCCCAGAAGAGGCCTTTTTTTTTTTTTTTAATGTACCAGAAGTAATTTGTGCTCACTTTCTTGTTGTTAAAGAAGGCCTCTCCTCGTCCTAAAATGTTCCAAGGGGAATAAAACATGGCAGAAGTACCCCTATGCCTCCTAGAGAACCTTGGGAGACATTTTTTTTTGCAGGGGATTTGTGGTGCGTGTGTGGGGGTACAGCCTTCCAACGTCTTCTTGGGGGCTAATGCTTCCCCACCCAGCCTTCCACAGTTGTCTATTCTTGCTTTAAAAGCAATAAGGAACTGCTGCCTGTGAACTTTTGCCAGGAGAACAAAGGAGAAATGAGAGCTGACCTTCTCTGAACTATGATGGCTTGAGATTAAAATACTTTGCCAGTTCTTAAGCTTCTGTTGAAAGTGTTAAAAAAAGAAAAGAAAGTAAGAAGGTAGGGTACTGGGAAATATGCTGTGCTTTTTCATATGTGTGTTCCTTGGATATTCCTTAATTTTTTTAAAAAACAACTGAAAGAGTAGGAGATTGTACCCTTCCTGTGTTATGAGGTAACGACTTTGTGCAGAACTAATGATCTAGGGCTGGTGATAATTTGTTACAGAATCTGGTGATGTAGTGGTTAGAGTATTGGAACAAGACTTGGAGAGTCCAGATTCCAGTCCCCTCCCCCCTGCACTCCACAAGCTATGAAGCTCAGTGGGCCAGTTACTTCAGTCAACCTGACCTACTTTCTAAGGTTGTTGTGAAGTTAAAATGGGGAGAGTCATGTACTCCATGAGTTCACTGGAGGCAAGCCAAGGTATAAATGGAACTAACTATCAAACCATTAACAGGTGATTGTAAAAGTAACTAACTGAACCTAATAAATGTAACAACCAACCTAGAAATCTGGTTTTAAAAGAAATTGTAGGTGCACGCTGAAAAAAATAGGGTGCTTCTCAAGGCCCACCCTCCCAGTTCAGCAATCTGCATGAGCATTATTGCAAGTTCTGAAGTCCATATTGTGGTCATACCTTTATTGAAGCAATCAATATTGCACAAGCATTTCAACGCTGGCTTTTGAAAACAAAGTTCTCCTTATCAGTTCAAGAGGTTAAAAAATACAAGCAATGGAGGAGAGGGGCCAAAAGGTGATGTTGGAAACAGAGTCTATATGATGTCTTCATGCAGTACACAAGGATAGTAAGGTAAGTAGACTATCAGTGAAGGCACATCAGCTGCCATGGCTCTGGACTTCCTGAACAAAAACAACCATTAAAACAGAGCAATAAACTCTGATTCTCCATATGTACAAGGCCCCATTTTCTCTGTCTGAAGCATATCTCACAGATTACATGGTTGGAAGACAGCAGTGAGTTCCCTGTGTAATCTGTTGTCTGGGGATGAAGTTAGGTACTGGACCAGGCAAAGGAAATCCAGTTCAGATATCTTTACCACTTGTTGGAGTATGATCCCCCAAGAAATGAGAGTCACAGTTCAAGATAGTATGATGTCTCTTTCTTGTGTTAGATTCCACTGTTGTTACCCAAAGATGGATCCACCTGCAATGCCTGTGCTTCCTTGAAACAGTGGGGAATAGTAGCTCAACTAGGAAGGTTTGTGACAGGAGGGGAACCTAATGAGATCTTTTTCACCTGTGTATACCACCACTAATGCAGAAACACCAGCTGGCAATTCATAGAATGTTTGTTTTAAAGTGTTTTTCTGGGGGAATTATTAATCATATGCATATGCATGATCTAAGCAATCTCACAATAACACAAGGCTAACTGAAGGAAAAGGGAGGAAAGGTTGGATAGTGAGAGTTTAGGCCAAAGCGGGTAATATTTACTGATCCAGCAGGGAAGCAAAGAAGCAATGTGGTTCAGACCAAGGTCCAAGGGTAGTAAAAATCTGGAATCAGAGCAGCAGAGTGACAGCAAGTGTGCCAAAAGTACTGTGAGTTAACTAGTACAGAGTTGGGGTTTAAATACTCTGCTTCTGCCTGGAAGGCGAAGGTGTTAAAGGCTCTCCAGCAGCATAAACAGTGGGGTCTGGAATGGACTAATGGTCTTAGCATTGATGACAAATGACTGATGGGAATTGTGGTAGCTCCTTAATGGTGGGACAGGTTTGAGGACAAAGGGAAGTTTCACTGGACAGTAGGAAAGGGAGTAAGACAATCGACTGTCCTGTGAAAGCAGTTTCAGGTGCTATTATTTCTAAAGGCTAAGTCGTTGAAAGCTATCTGCAAGTCCATTATCACTGTAGTTTCCCTGACTATGACCTAACTGTGCCCTGAGGTCCTGGTTTGACCCAGTTTTGTAAAGCATGTGTGCAGTCTGTTCCTCTTTGCCAGCAGGCTCCCAGTCATAGCAGGATATAATTTATATTTCATGCCAATTAAATATTTTGCCAATTAAACCATATCAAGGAGTGGGGGTGTACAGCCAGCTAACACTGTCCAGTGATGGTGTTCTTCATGACATACAAATGCAGTTAACCTTGCAGTTAGCCTTACTACTGAGAGATGGGCCTTCCACTAGTATGTTTGTTCATTATTCCAATAAAGCAATACGGCCTGGAACATTGCTCAGACCACAAGGAGAAAGTTGAGGGCATTTGTAAGGGTTTCCCCTATGTTTCCCACTCCTGCTCTTGGGTCCATTAGAGCTTCTCTATTGTTGAGATCTCAATGATATCATTCTATGATGCTCACTAAGAGCCATTATTGACCCATTGTTGACCTTGTATCTGGAAATCTTCCTCTGGGTTACACCTCTGGTTTCTTATCAGCTGGTTGGTATTAACATTACCCAAGTGTCTATTGCCTGCCCATAGAGAGGGAATAACAGTGATCCAAGAATACAAGATTGTTTTTAATATGGCTAATTGCTGTGCTCCTAGGTTGCAGAATCTCTTCCGAGGGAGATTAGGCAGTTCCCCTTTCTGCCACTCCACTGAAGCAGGGCAAAGCCATTTTTATTCAGGCAGGCTTTGGACAACTGAATAACTGAGGAGGAAGAGACTTTAGAATAATTGATTTGATCAAGCAAGCTATAATATTTTAAAGACTGAACAAAAACTATTTTAAAGACTGAACAAAAACTAGAGCTTTGGAACTGAGGTTTTGTTCAGTTTTTAAAATATTATAGCTTTCTTAGTTGTATTTTAATACTGTACTATAATTGTCTGTGTTTCTCTTTGCATTTGGCTCTTAAAGCTGTGAGCCCCCTGGAGTCCACCATTGGCAAGAAAGGTGGGATATAAAGGAAATCAATCAGTCCCCCAAAATTTGGAAATAGTTCCTCACCTAGTACAAGTGTGAGACCGTCTGAAGATCTGCCTTTTTGACCTTGAAGAAATCAACCAAAAAAAAGAAAAGAAAAAAAAAGGCAGAAGCTTTGAAAATAAAAGAGACTGTGTTGTAGGTGACATCCTAGCTCCCTCTTCTGTATGAATAAGGCAGATCATCTTCCAGACACTTGACATTTAGAAGTCCAGAAACTGCAAGTAATATTAAACATTGATTTATTTCCCAAAACAGAGATTCTTTAGTTACATTTTTTTAAAAAATAGGTAGGTTAGAAATAAAGGATTTAGCATGCTCCCCCCGAAAGCAATATTTTAACAAAAATGTCAACTTTCAGCTGGAGTAAAGAACCATTAATTCTCAGACAGAACTGCTAGAGTTTTGTAGGGTTTTCCCAGGAGTTGTTACATTTGCATCTGCTTCTTTCATTGTTTTATTTATTCATTTGTTTTGGTGGGGAGGGAGGGGCTTTTTGTGGTGATTTCTTGGATCTGCGCTAGGAAGTCTTCCAATTTTATTTTATTTTAATGAAAACTGGGACATGGTTTGTTGAGTCAGTCCTATAGTTCAAAGGGCAATTTTTCTCCTCTTTGAAAGAGTCATAGAGGTATAGCACTAAAGTGCTATCTCACTATGGTACTGCAACTCTAAATAAAAAAGAAAGAAAGAAGCATAAGAGCAGGGAAAATAATGTTCTGGTCGGTCTCAAGAATGGGAATAAAATGATGTAGCTGGTGCTGGAAACCACGAGAAAATAGCCAGGGACAGCAGAAATGTTGCTGGATATTAACCTTCCTTCCCCTAAACTACAGCAACAAATACTACAACCTCTGGACATCTGCCGCCTCTGGAGAATTCCTTACTCTTAGTAAGAAATTGGTTCTTGATTGCCTGGACAGAGGAACTCAGGCAGGACACGCTGTTGCCGGAACACAGCTGCCTTGAGTGCTGCTCACCTGTATTTTGATTTCAAGCAGTTGTGTGGACTGCTGCACACTGAACAGAGCTTGGAGGCAACAACAAGCAGGTAATACAGTTACCTGAAATGCTTCCATTGAAATGTAACAAGCCTGGGGTTCCAAGGTGCATGTGGAGCCTTTTCATACCATGCAGGTGGCAAAGAACCACAAGAGGTATCCATTTTCTTCTGGTGCTGGCCTTTTCTTCCAGGGGCTCATGCAGTTTTCACAGGCTCCTTAGAAGGAGCTACAATGTCATCCAAACCCCACTGACTGGGGTGTGAGAGATGGCTCTTACTCAAGAGACCTCATCCGGGTTTTCTGTCAGGTCTAGTGTGGGTGCTTAAAGGTATTCTCCCAGCACACAGCCTCTGAGGACTCTAACTTTGCACTCTGAACTTGCATTCAATCTGGTGCTGTATGCAGGATCTTACCAGGGATCAACTGTTGCTATTTAGCATTTCACCAGTTTCCTTACCTATCTGCACTGACCTGCACTGAGAGCCAGTATGGTACAGTGATTTGAGTGCTGGACTATGACTATGACTCTGGAGACCCAGGCCCTTTTCGCACGTTACCCTTTTGCGCAATGGGGGAGGGTGTCTCGCGCGAGAAGCCTCATCTGAAACGCTGCCACTTCCCCGCTCCTTCGTACCGTGGGTCGCTTCCTGTTAGTGCGACCGTCGCCCTAGCGCCCTGCCCCTTCGTTCCGCAGCGCAGTCTGGGAGTTGTAGGCTGTGCTGGGGGAAGGAAGCGCGACCGGGCCTCCTTGCCAACACACCGCACAGAGGTAAGTGTGTAAGGGTGCCGCGAGCATTGTGTGAGTGCGGGGCATTTTCAGCTTAAAGCCAAAAATCGAAAAATGTGTGCGTGCCCCACTTTAGCCTCGTGAGTGTTGCACAAGCGGGAGTGCGTCATACGGAGCGACGCTCCCACTCATGCGACACTCAAGGGGCGCTCACGCAAAAAAAAAAAGATGCAAAAAGGGCCCGAGGCTCAAATCCCTGTTTGACTAGGGAAACCTACTGGGTAACCTTGGGAAAGTCACATTCTCTCAGCCTCAGAGGAAGACAAAGTCAAAAACAAATCTTGCCAAGAAAACTCCATGATATGTTCCCCTTAGGGCTGCCATAAGTTGGAAATGACTTAAAAGAACAACAATCTACAGATTTATTTTTTGTGACACAGAAGCCAAAGGAAGAGGAAGGGAATGGGGTTCAGAGGCAAGCAGATAGCTAGTTCCGCTAATGAAGTGTCAATTTTTTTCTCTACAAGTGGGACTGACTAAAAAAAGAAAGTAGAAACAGAATCAGGATCCTGAGTATGACAAATGCACTATGCAATGCGAGGGTCCTATCCATTTTAATTGAAATAATGAGTGGATGTTATGTGGTTTTTGAAATCAAAACATTTTGTTGTTCTGTTCCTGTGAATGGATGTTGTCTTGCAGATGTGCATTTTTTGCTAAGAGATCATTGCCTTTACAGTGCAATGGTACCCAGCCACCCCTCCTTTACACAATGATGAGGTCAGAGACCTTAACATTTGGACATTCATAATGTGACAACTCTGCTGTCTGAGATGCAAGAAATGAAAATGATGCAAGTTTCTTTGATTAAAGAGGACTCATAATATTCTTCCCCTTACAATGTGAGATGTTTCCTTATAGGTACATAGGCCAATTGAATTCTGTCTTCATAACATTTTCCCCCTTTCTTGTCAAACTTGATGAACTTATAGGAGACAATGTGACATGAAGAATCTGAGAATCATGAGATTCCATGGCTGGAAGCTCCTTCATTTGGGTTCTCCAAGATTTTAAGGCATCTTGAAAGTCTTGTAGATGCAGACTTTATGAACGTCTGTGTTTTTGTTTTTGCTGTCTCTGTCCAGTATGTTCCATTCTTTGCTTGCTTGTCTTTCTTGATGTCTTTGGCTGAACTTGAGTTACACAACTTTCCTCAAAGGGGCTACAAGGGATTTAATTCCACTTCTTTTCTCAGATGAATGCCTTTCCTTTTAATGAAGCTCCAAAATAAACCACACGAAAGGGGGAAAAAGAGGTGTGGATGTATTGGCCCAAATCCACCCCGTCAGATGGCTCCTGCTATAATAGGATGTTCTTTTCTTCCCAGCATTCCTGCATCCATGTGAAAAAGTCCTGTAAAAGCTTCCTCACTCCCTAGAGCAGCTTTTGTGAGTCTGGAGGTGGGGAAATGGTCCCCCTCCATTTTGACCAACAGTTAACAATTTCATCAGCAGAACAGTATCAGGCCATTTCCTCATGAGACTGTTACAGTGCTATTAGTTCACTTTCAACATCCTATGGAATCCTGGGGTTTGCAGTTTAGAGAGGGGCCTTTGAGGGGCCTCTATGTTTGCATAAATGTCTAAAAAACTGCCCCCAGTTTTCATCTTGCTTATGCCTTCATTCAAACCCCCACTATTGTAATTAATTGATTTATTTCTGTGAGTTTAAGGAGGAGAAACAGATACTGAAGGCAAAGAAACCTGCCTCCCCTGGAGTTTTTTTTCTTTGTAGCCCACATTCATATTTTGAGCTTTCACTAAAGATAGTTCACAAAGCCTCAAGTATGTGTTTGAAAAAGTAAGATCTATTTTTAAAAAAGTTTATCCATGATATTTGCAGGAAATTAAAGCCTCTGCTCAGGATCACATTTTTTCTGTGCTTGCATAGAATTGAAATGTGCCTGCATGGGATTTCTGCACTTGCATGGAACTGCATACAGCTCTGGTTCATATAAAACAAGGAAGGTCACTGTGGCATGTAGACCTCCCAGGCTATTTTTGGAAAAAACAAAACAAAACAAGACAAGACCCCTCAAAAAACATGTTGCCAGATTATAGCTACTGACAGAAAAGCCCTTTGATACAAGCAGGGAATGCTTGTTTTTAAAAAGGGTTTTCATAGTTTTCCACAGAAATTTCCTGTTTTTCTCCCCCTCCTCGCTTTTTGGTAGGGGATTTCATGTTTTCCTGCAGTAGGTTTTGGGGTGGTACCAGTAGCATATCTAGGTTCAACAGTGCCGAGGGCAGGCGGGGAACTTGCGCCCTGGGTGCTGCTTCTCCTGCTGCTGTTGCCCTGGCCAAGGAAGACCCTGGTGGGGGTGCGGGTGGCAGCAGGCCAGGCCTGGGTGGGAGTGTTACTGTGGCTACCACCACCTCTACACCAGGACAGGAAAGACCCCGGCAGGGACAGGAGGGCAGCAGTAGGCCAGGTCTGGTTGGAAGGGCTGCTGGCACTCTGCCTTCCCCCTCTGGGCAGTGGAAAACCCTGGTGGGCTGGTGACAGGCCAGGCCTGGGTGGAAGGGTAGGGAGATTGGGCTTTTTTGCACTCCCTGACATTGGCACCCAGGGCACATACCCCAGTTGCCCCACCCTAGATATGCCTCTGGGTGACATAGCAGTATGAGATGGGGTTGGTATGGCCAAGGGTTAGTTCTGGAGAGGGTGATGGATTGCTTCCCAGACCACCAAAGTTACCCACCCCAATACAGAGGTAGAATTTGAGTTTTGGCTGTTACATAGCATAAAATTTTAGAGCTTCATAGAATATTAAGTTGCTATGCAGCTGTCATGTATCTTCTCTATAGTACCATGCTTATGCATGGGAGCATGCAGTGATTTGGATGTACATAGGATCAATGTTGTAGTTTGGTCGGAGGCACGAGGAGAAGCCTCTGGCTAATGAATCCTCCTGGAAAGCAAGGAATCCTAAGAGGGTTTTTTGTTCCATCTGACTCTTATTTTAGTTACAAGGTCTTTCTTAAAGATGTTAACGTTCCTGTATCCTTTAATTTTTCCCTTTGTCCTAACCTGACATCTTCCCATCTTTTGCTACCTGCTTTGTCCCTCATTTTTTGACTTCTACTTGCTTCATAATCACACTTTCTGGTTTTGTCCCCATCCAAAGACTGGATGGCCCAAGTAAGATGGCTGGTAGCAGAAGCTATGAACTGGACTAGAATGGAAGCAGTATGGCATGGTCAAGACCTTGAATAAGACTGAAGGTGCTGTAATGGGAACTGATAACTAGGTCTAAACACTGTAGGCAAGATAACTTACCTAAGCATTGGTCTGGAGCAACTATGGTCTTGCTAAGAGAATAAGTTTGAAGTTTCTACTCTGAGTGCTGCATCTGAAAAGTTTAAAAGAAAAGTATTCCTTGGGCCTTCCTGCTCTTTGGAGGATCATTCCCCAGTCCAATCTCAGTACCTCCTTGGGTTTCCAAGAGGAGCAATAGGATTTAGGCTACCTAAGAGTCTACTTGGAGAAGACTAGGAATGGAATCGAAGAAATGAACCATCTAGTCCATTTTCTACCAGTGCAGAAGCCCAATGCTTAAAAATGTCAAGTAAAGGAGACTCCACCCCTTCTGGAATAGCTGTCACACTACTCAACAGATTTTACTATCAGAAGGTTCTTTTTAATGTTTAGTTGGAATCTTCTTTCTCGCAATTCAAATTCAAGAATGGAGATTCTAACCAAACATGAATCCATTTCCTCCTCAGAAATATTGCTGGTGAAAGGTTCCATCCCCATATCAGTCAGCTTGGGCTTTCACTTCTGATTAGTGTTTTGGTCATGAATTCTGACTTGCACCTCAATCCAGCATCCTGGTTTGTGCAGCTGCCTTGGTCTGCTCTTCAGACCTAACTAGCTGTTTGTCCGTAGGACCTTACTTACCACAATCCTGAGGAATGGACATTCTGTTGCTAATGCTGGCAAGCACTTTCTGGGAATTAAAGCAGCCCAATGCGCTAAAAACTGGAGCAATTCTTTAACACAGTGAAATGAAAAAGGAATCAACAAATAACCAAAGTAAGTCACATTTTTTTTGGTCACATTCATGGAAGAAATGGGGAATCATAGAATCATAGAAATGTAGAGTTGGAAGAGACCACACAGGCCATCCAGTCCAACCCCCTGCCATGCAGGAACACCCTCAAATCAATCCCGACAGATGGCCATCAAGCCTCTGCTTAAAAACCTCCAAGGAAGGAGACTCCACTACGCTCCGAGGCAGCAGATTCCATTGCCAGACAGCCCTGACTGTCAGGAAGTTCTTCCTGAGGTTCAGGTGGAATCTCCTTTCCTGCAGCTTGAATCCATTGCTCCTTGTCCTGGTCTCTGGAGCAGCAGAAAACAAGCCCCCTCCTTCCTCTACGTGGCATCCCTTCAAATATTTAAACATGGCTATCATGTCCCCTCTTAACCTCCTCTTCTGCAGACTAAACATACCCAGCTCTCTAAGTCTATCCTCATAGGGCATGGCTTCCAGGCCTCTCACCATTTTGGTCGCCCTCCTCTGGACTTGCTCCAGCTTGTCAATATCCTTCTTGAATTGGGGTGCCCAGAACTGGACAAAGTATTCAAGATGGGGTCTAACCAAAGCAGAGTAGAGTGGTACCAGTACCTCCCTCGATCTAGACACCATACTCCTATTGATGCATGCAAGAATTGCATTGGCTTTCTTGGCTGCCGCATCACACTGCTGACTCATGTTCAGCTTGTGGTCTATGAAGACTCCTAGATCCCTTTCACACGTACTGCTATCCAGCCACGTGTCCCCCATCCTATATTTCTGTATTCCATTTTTTCTACCTAAGTGTACGACCTTACATTTCTCTCTGTTGAATTTCATTTTGTTCGCCGTGGCCCAGCTCTCCAATCTATCCAGGTCATTTTGAATTTTGATCCTGTCCTCTGGCGTATTAGCAACCCCTCCCAATTTGGTGTCATCTGCAAATTTGATGAGCAAGCCCTCTATTCCTGCATCCAAGTCATTGATAAAAATATTGAACAGCACTGGGCCTAGGACAGAACCCTGTGGCACCCCACTAGTCACTTCTTTCCAGGATGAAAAGCAGCCATTCGTGATCACCCTTTGGGTTCGGTCGGTCAACCAATTACAAATCCACCTGACAGTAGCCCTGTCCAGCCCACATTTTACTAGCTTCTTTGCAAGAATGTCATGGGGAACTTTGTCGAAGGTCTTACTGAAATCAAGGTATGCTACATCCACAGCATTCCCTTCATCTATCAATCTAGTAACTCTATCATAAAAAGAGATAAGATTAGTCTGGCATGACTTATTTTTGAGAAATCCATGTTGACTTCTCGTGATTACCGCATTGCTTTCTAAATGATTAGAAACTGACTGCTTAATGATCTGCTCCAGGATCTTTCCGGGTACTGATGTCAGACTGACTGGGCGATAATTATTTGGGTCCTCTTTTTTTCCCTTCTTGAAGATGGGGATAACATTTGCTCTCTTCCAGTCTGCTGGAACTTCTCCTGTTCTCCAAGATTTCTCAAAAATTATAGCAAGCGGTTCCGAAATGACCTCTGCCAGCTCTTTTAATATCTTAGGATGCAATTCATCTGGCCCTGGAGACTTGAATTCATCCAATGTGACCAGTTATTCCTGTACCACCTCTCTACTTATTATGTGCCTCATTTCCTCTGCTTCCTCCCCTGCTCCCCAACCGCCAGGTTGAGTGCTTGTATCCTTCTGGGAAAAAAACGGAGGCAAAGAAGGTGTTAAGTAGTTCTGCCTTTTCTCTCCCCCCTGTGAGTAGTTCGCCATCTTCTCTGCGCAGCGACCCTACTATCTCCTTCTTTTTTCTTTTGCTGCGGACATATTTAAAAAAACTCTTTTTATTGTTTTTAATGTCTCTGGCCAGCCTAAGTTCGTTCTGTGCTTTAGCCTTTCTGACTTCCTCCCTACATCTCCTGGCTACTTGCTTAAATTCTTCTCTGGTGGTTTCCCCCTTCTTCCATTTCCTATACATGTTTTTCTTGACTCTTAGCTCAGCTGAGAGTTCTTTAGTCAACCATTCTGGTTTCTTCAGATGCCTTCCATTTTTCCTCCTTGTTGGCACAGTTTTAGACTGTGCCTTCAGTATCTCCCTTTTAAGGAACTCCCATGCCTCCTGAACTCCTTTCCCTTTCACTATTCCTGACCACGGAATTCCAGCCAGCAGCTCCCTAAGTTTACAGAACTCCGCTTTTTTAAAATCTAAGATGAGTGTCTGGCTATACTTATCTTCTCCTTCCCACTGAATGCTAAATTCCAACAGGGCATGGTCACTCCCCCCTAAAGATCCAACCACTTCTACCTCATTAACAAGGTCATCCCTGTTGGTCAGGATCAGATCTAGAATATTTGATCCCCTTGTGGCCTCTTCCACCTTCTGGACCATGAAGTTGTCTGCAAGACAAGCAAGAAACTTGCTGGACCTTGCTGTCATGGCAGAGTTTGACTGCCAGCATATATCCGGGTAATTGGAATCTCCTATTATTACTGTATCTCTCCTCTTTGAATGTGCAGTCATTTGGTTGAGGAAGGCGTCATCCAAGTCCTCAGCCTGGGTTGGAGGTCTGTAGTAAACCCCCACCAGAATATCCCTATTGTTTCTCGCTGCCTTAATTCTTACCCAAATGCTCTCGACCTGGCTTTCTGGGTTTAAGTCCTGGATCTCTTCACAGGTGAAAACATCCTTGACATACAAGGCTACTCCTCCTCCTTTCTTCTTTGGTCTATTTTTACAAAATAAGCTATACCCCTCTATTCCTATTTTCCAATCATGAGACTCATCCCACCAGGTCTCAGTGATGCCTATCAAATCGTATTTATTTTCTTGTACTAGGAGTACAAGCTCATCCTGCTTGTTTCCCATACTCCTTGCATTAGTGCAGAGACACTTAAGTCCCTGGGCCCTTCCTGCAAGTCCTGTACTATTGAATCTACTCCTCCCGCCATTGGCCACTTGTACTACTTGTCCAGTATCATTTGGACCTTTTTCCCCTGTGTTCTCTGAGTCCTTACCCTAAATAATATTGTCTCCCTCCCTAGTGGATCTTAGTTTAAAGACCTCTTAATCTTCCTTGCAAGACTGTTTGCAAAAACATTCCTGCCCAGTTTTGTGAGGTGCAGCCCATCCCTCGCCAGAAGCCCATGGTCATGGAAATTCAGGCCATGTTCCAAAAACCCAAACCGTTGTTGGCGGCACCATGTGTGGAGCCAGTTGTTGACCTCTACTATTGCCCTTTCCCTACGTGCGCCGTATCCTTGAACAGGGAGGAGAGACGAAATGACCACCTGCGCACCAAGGTCCTTAAGCTTCATCCCCATACGCTCGTAGTCCTTTGCAATGTGGTAAAAGCTGCTCCTCGCAGTGTCATTGGTGATCTTTTTAATAATGGTGATCTTTTTAATAACAGTGGTGTGACTACATCACTGTCTCTCCAAAATTGACTGCAGTGGGTATTTAATATTTTTACTTGGAATACGTTTGTTTTATTTAGTGATTCTTAAAATATTTATTAAAACAACAGGAAACAGCATAACATTATAAGTAAAAGATATCACACTAAGCCACTTACAGATGTATTTTAAGCACCATATTCCAATCTTCCTCTTGTACATAGAGATAAATCATTGAGGCTATCAATAAATAAAACTAAGAAGGAATTTTGTTTAGTGTTTCTGTCCTCCTTCAGTGATTCCATCTACCCATCTTTGCTTTTTGCCTAGCCTTTCAGACAAATTCCTTGGATATTGAACATACAACAAAAATGATAATAAGGCCAACATATACAAATAAAAGTAAAAACTAAAGACAGCCTTTAAAAATCCCCAGCAGAGCACTTATTTATATATGTTTAGTAATAGTGGCTGCCTCAGAATCCATGACTTAGTGGAGGTGTGTGTTCAAATTAACACATAAAACAATATAGGAAGTACTGCACAATTGCAATTTTAATATTTCAGCAGTAGAGGGCAGACTATAAAAGGTACAGTATTGAAAAGGCAACTCCTAGATGCTATGTGAAATCTAGTGGATAACTATAAAAGAGCCAATTTTATGTGCTTAGAAATGTTTCTTTTTTGGTTTTCTCAGAAGGGAAACAATGTCTCCTGTGATTTTTCTACGAATTTTGCATCTCATATTTTTGGAAACAAATACAGCCACACAAGAATGATTTTTGTTGTCAACTAGACAATAGATAAAGCCAGAAAAAGTTGTTATCATGTGTGAGAGAACAAATCTAGGCCTCAGTTCAGAACATTCTGTACCCGTGACCTTTCAGATTAATAGAGCAAAGCTGTCTTCCTGATTACCCCCCAAAAGACCCCTTTCTGCTTATTTCCCTTCTGTTTCTTTCCTGTCCTCACTTGAATAAGTGTCATTCAGTAGATTCTGGAATCACTTGGGGTCAGCAGAATTCATGCAATGAAACTTGAGATTTGTTCTTTTGAATGGTTCTGGATTTATTCCTCTTATTTATTTCAAGAGACACTGAGTTGTACACAGAAGCAACACTTGAGCGGATCCAAATGCACCAAAATGAAACTCAAGATTTGCTTATCATTTATTTAATTATTTCAAGAGGGATACTGGGTGGCATATGAAAGCAAGTAGCCCTCCAACAGAAAGAAAAGGAAAGAAAGAAAAGGATGGCCATAAAACTACAGGGCATCCTTAGAGATGAGGAAGCCTGAAGAATGCAGCATGCTGGCAGCTGGGGCTTTATGTCACCTCCATAGCTGCCCTATGCCGATTTTAACATGGGGCTGCTCTATAAGGCTTGCCTCCTAAGGTTTTGCTGCAAGACTCATGAGGCTGACTTGAGCACGCACAATTTTTTTGTATTCTTAAGGAGTCCTGGAACCAATCCCTCGCAGATATGGCAGTCCCACTGTAGACAGATTACTATTATGATATTTCCTTATACTTCATCATTTTGCCAATCTAAAACTCAAGGCAGCTTCCAAAACTTAAAGAAACATAGCTAAAAATATAGCATCACATAAAATTTGAGAGGGGACACAATGAGTCTTGTGGGCAAGAAAATACTTTTGTGGCAATCTATTTGCAGCTAACTACGGTCTTCCTCCTCTTATGCTAGCATTTGATCCACCACATACACAGAAGGGGCTATGTTTCCAGGGTCCAGGATTCCTGCTTTTGGGTGGACCATTCTGGGCTTATCTGTGGGCATGCAGTCCACCAATGTTAATGATTACAGTAGAGCACATAAAAGCCTGGAGAAGCACACACAAACTCCCTGGCTTCTTGTTGTTGTGTGCCTTCAAGTTGTTTTCAACTTATAATGACCCTAAGGTGACTTTTTACTAGTTTTTCTTGGCAATATTTATTCAGAGGGGGTTTGCCATTGCCGCCTTCTGAGAATGAGAGAGTATAACTTGCTTTAGGCAATCCACTAGGTTTCCATGGCTGAGTAAATATTTGACCCTTGGTCTCTAGAGTCTGAGCCAACACCTACCCAACTATACTTTGTCTATATGTTGTCGTGGGTTTTCTGGGCTTTGAGGCTGTGTTCTATTAGTATTTTCTCCTGACGTTTTGCCAGCATCTGTGGATGGCATCTTCAGAGGAATCTCTGAAGATGCCAGCCACAGATGCAGGCAAAACGTCAGGAGAAAATACTAATAGAACACGGCCTCAAAGTCCAGAAAACCCACAACAACCTATGGATTCTGGCCGCGAAAGCCTTCGACTTTACATATACCTTGTCTCTTCAAGCTCTGCAGCACTGTTCACTTAAATTATGCCAGCCTGGCCCTGAGGTATACACATCAGGAACAGAGCTGGTCTAATCAAATGGGGGGTGCCAGGCAGTCTGTACACAGAGCTCATGGCCCTGGTGTGTACCACTACTACCACCATCATGGTATATTGACTCCTGCCACTACTATAGTCATAGGACTTGCAAATGGCCAGCTGACAAAGGCAGAATATCAGCATCGGAAGTGGAGCACAGATAGTGATAGTGGTCCCTGTTGTGGCTGCTGAACCCCAGGACATCCATCAGTATGCTGTGAGTTGACAATACAAATGGTAGTGACTGTGGATATTTATTTAGCTGGTATCTTGTTAGTGACATACACAGGCACATGTCATGCTACCCATAGGATCGGAGTAAATTATTTGCTGTGGCACAACATGCATATGATGCAGACAGTGGAGGAGTTGTACATACAGCAGTGTTCTACATTGCAGTTGCACACTGCAATCACACATTGCATAACATCATCCAGTTATTGTCATGTTGCACAATGCTGATATTCTGCATGGGGGTTGCCTAATGCTGACATAACATATTTCCATATGTGGATTTTTATGTTATGCTAAGGGGATGTTGGATTGCAGTCAAATATCATAAGATTAAAACACAATTAAACTAATTGTTATGCAAAAAAACCCAAACCCACTGTTGCTGTTTTTTTTAAATGAAAAGCACAACAGAAAAAATGGAAAGAGGGTAAACCATCCCTATGAAAAACTTCTTCCTTGACAACTCTTTTGCCAAAAATCCATCAGAAGAAAAAGCTTTTTGTCTGATGGTGGAAGGACAAAATAGAGGACCAGCGTACCTTCACTTAGAAGCAGGCATTGAGAAGGTTCTCTCTTAGGTCTTCAGTCAGTGTGACTCTGAGATGTTGGGATCATGAAAAGGGCCTCCTTTGAAGACCTTAAAACCAAGTCAGGCTTATATAGGAAATTACAGTCCTTTAGGCAGCTAAAAGCCAAGTTTTATAGAGCTTTATAAGTCAAAACTGGAACTGTACCCGCAGACAGAGCAGTAGATCGCGGAGTTGTCATAACAAGAAACTTGATACCAAAGGTTTCTCAAAATAATTATTTCTATCCATATCCTTTTAAGAGTAATCAGATATGCACCGTCACATACCCCTCATATTCAAATATGGCAGCTGCAGAATAAATGCCATAGAAAGAATGTAAGTGTATAAATTAATTTTGGAGCATATATGATTGAAGTACACATACTCATTTCAAGAAAATCTGTAGCTCCTTTAAAATAATTTTGGTAGATTTTGAACTACAGAACTGCTTAGGGATTTTGAAGTGAGGGAAAGAAGCTGGAAAGAAATGGGATATTTAGAGAGAATGAAGAAGGGACTAATCGATTTGTACAATTGCACTGATTTACTTAGTGTTAAACCCAAATTCATAACATGTTGGTTGAAGAAATAAGTTGCACATGTTTTCTTGACATCTCATAGCGGATTATGCAATAAGTAAGAATCAGTATGGAGCTAAGAGAACATTTCTTCCCTTGAGACATCTGTATTTTAATCATGTCAACATCTTGCAAAATGTACTGGTTTCTTCTGTGCCAGACAAAATGAATAGATAAATTGAGATAAAATATTTGTTACATAAAAACAAGATATCAGAAGATTTATGACTATAGCAGTTCTCTCTTTTTTGCCACTATCCATGGCTTTTTAGAATGGTTGTGTTTTTACCAATTCTCAGCTGCTTGGAAAAGGAAGCAAAAGTGCCTATTTTCTTCTTGGCACAAGAGCCTTTCAGCCAGATTGAAAAATCCACTTGTACACAAGAATGTACTGTAGTACTTTCAAAAGAGAATGCAGGAACAGAGAATGCAAGCCAATCACACCCACACAATCCTATTTACCCAGAACCGTCATAGATAGCTACCAAAGGGGTTTCAGAGAAGGATTCTGTTCAAATAGGTATCATGAAAGTACACTGCTTTGTTGACACACAAAAAGTTCAAGGACTGAGAGTACAGAACTGTTGCTAGCATTGCCAAACTGCAAAAATAGTGCCTATACTACTGGGCCACATGTACTGCCCCCCATTGTGTTCCAATTTCTTCCCACTCATCCTCTCACTTTTCTGAGCCGAGTGGGTAGGAATTGGAACACTGGGGGACAGTACATGTATAGGTACTATTTTTGCCTTTCTGAGCTGAGTGGGCGGATCTAGACAGGACTTTTATACATGGTCACTTAAATACAAGTAGACACTTCTGTTGGACCAGGAAACTGGTTTTATCAACACAGGAGCCTAATAGCATGGAGCTAGTACGTCTGTGGCTCTGTGCCCCATTGGAGCTTCTTCAGGCCGAATACCCCAAGAGGGCTCAAATGTAACACAGGTCTCTGCATGAAGCCTCCAGATCTTTAAACAATTCCCCACAACTTCCCCATGAATTTCTGTGTGAAAGCAAAGGAGCATTCTGGGAAAAGTTCATCTGACAAGCCACTTCTATATGTTCCCTTATGGGCAGCAGTAGACTAGCTGAATAGGTTGATGGTGTACAGAATTCCTTTTGATGAATTAAGATTGTGGAAGGCCTTCTGACTGAAGGTAATTTGTTGGTTCATACTTCTTGTACTTCTCATGTTTAGACAAGCTGTTAAAATGCACTTACTCCAAAGGGCCTTTGGTGCTTTGACTGGTTACATGCTGCTTTTTGCTTCAGCTACCATGTCTGGATCTATTGTGATGGTCGTTTTTTTGATATATTAAACTGGGATGCCTGGGGCATTTTTTACCGCCTGCTCTCCTTTCACCGTTGTTTTATGTGTGGTGTTACTTGCTGGTGATTTTTTATCTCTCTGTTTTTCCTTTTGACTAGCAACTCTCAGGAAGAGAATTCAGACTTTTAATCCTTCCATGTCTTCCAAAAGGGAAGTGCCTTTTAAACTTTTGACCACAAAAAGCAACAGGTACATAGGCTGGAATTCTTGATCACAGTTACAAATGAATAACCTAGAATTACGCATCTGTAACTGACTCTTACTCCTCATTCCTATTTATTCACAGTTGTGGCAATAGAGGAGGGAATATGTAGGAATCGTAAAAGTCCCTTGTTACCCTGATTTCTGGGGTTCCTTGGGGACACTTCAGTGTGCTCCACGTGATGGGGAATAGAAACTAGCCAGAGTACGAGCTATAGCAATGCAAGAGGCAAGGTAACCTAGCGGGGTCTTTTCACCCAGTTTTTACGGGGTCAGGCAAGCCAAAAACCAAACAAAAATGTCCAATAAATGATTTTATTGAATGAAAATCTCACACAGCAATGCAATCACTCACACACATACCCAAGAGCTATTAAGAAGCAAAAGAAAGGAAATTGGACCGGGGGGTATTGAAGGGGTGTAGTTGGGGTAATACCGCACCTTTTCCTGAAGTCCTGGGTCCAGGAAAAACAGTGGAAAAGTGGGGCTCAGCACGGAGAGGGCTGAGGGGGTCACTCAGTGGACAGAGAAACAGTCTGCTGGGATGACTGGGAATGATCCAAAGAACCACTCAAAAACTGGGACTATTTGTAGGGGAAAAAGTACCTGGAGGACTAATCCTTTCCTGGAGAGAACAATGGATGTTGGAGCAATAATGAAGCTCCACTATGGTAATTTCCTTTGTATGATGGGATTGCAAGGTGTTGCCAAAGTCTCAGGATCTTTGGCTGTGTTAGTTTGTGGTGTGACTTCATGTAAATGGTCCTTGCCTGATGGAATATTTGCTCAATTTGGGGCAGACACGCTAATCCCCTCAAGATGGCATCTCAGGGCTGAGGGCCCTTTGTTTATTGTGGGTTTATGCATCTTGAGGTCTCCTGGGGCTACATGACTGGGGATTTTACTGGCCTGACCTGGTTTTTGATCTCTGACCATTGCTTCCTATGTGCCCATCCGGTGACCTCTCAGGCACATTGAATCATATTTTAATATCAAAACTGTAGACCCCGGGATACGATTTTTCCAGTGGAGTAACACCCTCAATCCTGCATTATCAAGCAGCAGTCACTAAGGGTGATGGATGCTTGTTCTTATGTCCATTGAGATGCAGCAGGCTGATGTGGGTGATCTCTGGTCAGAGGAGGACTTGTGATGGGGACCTTGCGTTTGATTGTTGCACCAGAGATCACTAATGGCAGGGATGGAAATGTCAGTCTGCTACATCCTGATTGACATGAGAATAGACCTCCATTGCTCATAACAGCTGCTGTCTTGTAATGCAGGAATGCAAGGATCAGGTCAGGAGACAAGTAAATAGCTCACCTCTAGCTGAGCTTGGCCATAATTTTTACTGAGCATGTGTGTAACAATAAGTCTGGATAGAAAGAAAGCAGAATGCACCTATATTTTCATATATATCCATCCCAACCTGCACATCTACTATTGTATTCCACCCACTAGGAGAGACTTAAGGACCAGCAATGTGACTGGAAAACAAGAGAACATTTTGACATGCCCAAATGCAGTTTTTGAGTTCACTTTGAGAAGAGGAAACATTCCATCTTTAGGCTTTGTATGAGTTGCGTGGGGAAGATACTCCTTTCTGGAATTCTGATGTGGGAACATGGGATACCATTATCTTGGGGCTTAAGCTATGCCCCGACTCATTCATAACCTGCATATTTGTAAATAAACCCAAATATTAAAATACGTAGAGCATACATGACCTCTTTCCATCAGAAACCAAACCAAGAGAAGTGCAGTGCCTCTGAAATTTCTCTCCGTTCAGAGAAGAAAGAACATAATAGAGCATAATCATGCAAGATCCTTGGTGACAATTTAATGCTTCCACATTACAGCTAAGCACCACAGTTTGCAGCTGTATGAGACAGACCAAAGGAAGATCAAGGCCACATCAAAAAAAGCATCATTCTGCCATTCTGTACAAAAGTAAACTTCATGCTGGAGTAACCTTGCCATTACTGTTTTCACATAGATTTGCTACTGCTTCTCATCTGGACTTATTATATCAACAAACAAAACAAACAGGAGGCAAAATCAATCCAAGTGATAACAGAGCAGAAACTAATCATTAGCTTTCTGTTTTTTAAAAAAAACAAATGTGAGGTTCCTTTAAAAAACATTCACAATTTAGTTTTAGATTGTTGAACATATTGGACCCTCCACATACCCCCATGGTTAGTTACTTCAAATCAACATGACAATAAAAAGCTCAGTTGCCAAGACACAATATTACTACAGATGACAAAACAATGAGATCTCATAAGATTGTAGAATCATAGAGTTGGAACAGACCACAATGGAAATGTGGATGGTGCTGTGAGGATATTGCTGTAGTTAGGAAAGTACATAAGGGAGGACAATTGTTGCTCAATAATAAGGACAATGTATGTTATATTTATGAAAGACAATCAGCCTAATGTGATAGGCACGTTGAAATATACTGGCCATAGACAGCATTTAGTGCTTTCATTTCTCTTTCAGCAGCTGCTAGAAACTTTGTAGTCACATTGAATTGAGGAAGGAAAAAGATATTTAAAAATATTCCAAAAAGTGGTTGAAAAATACAAAACTTTTACATGGAGGAAAAGTCTGATGTGAAGAATCTTGGACTGATGAGACTCTTCATAGTTTGGAAACCTGGGTCCCGCTTTGAGAGGAAAGGTGGCACATAAATACAATAAACAAATAAACGAACAAACAAACATTCTGTGCAAAATTTGTACATAGTTGTTTTATGCAGGAAACAGTATTTTTGCCCCCATTTTTTTTCTACAGAAAAGTATTATTTTCTGTGCAGTGGATGCTGTTACCTGCACAGAAAATGTTATCTGTGCAAGTCAAGCAGGGTGTGAATTTTGTGCAGACCACACACACACACACACACACACACACACACATCCTGATTTGTGAATGACTTCAAAAATGGCATGGGTTTTCAAAGATGTTTTCACAGTGGGAAGCAAATTGATAAAATTTCTTGTTTTCTTTGAGAAAAAAATTAGTGAAAGTTATATCCCTGCTTAAAATGCATATTTGATTATATCATCCTTAAACAAAACAAAATACTGAACCCATCCAGTACTGGGACTAATATTTCCAAAATGATCTCTGCATTGATGAGGAAGAAAAGCTGGAATTTGCTCTAAGTCATCATTTCCATCTAAATTCATCACTTTTAAACATGAGTGTGACTTTTCAAAAAGTGGCACCTTGGTATTTTGTGCATTAATGAATGGCTGTTTTGCCTTTAAAAACTAAAAACAGGATCATAGCTAAGATGCCATCAGGATTTTAATGACACCAGTTTGTGACAGCAACTTGAAAAAGATCTTAGTTTCAAAACAAGAGAAATGAATGTTTTCTGAAGCAGACAGTACTCAAAATTCCATCTGTTCAATTGGCACAACCCTATATAGCTAACGTTCTTTGTTGTTCTTGATCCAATTTGCAAGCCAACATCACCTGATGATGCTGGAAAATATCCTTTGTTACATAACATGATCTAAAACTCCTGCTAGTTCTGACTAGAGTAGACCTGTTGAATCATTGGGATTTACTTACATGTTAGCTCACTATTCCACAGTAGGTGGAACGAGCCTACTCTATTTGGGACTAAGCAACAGGATGCTAGCCTAAGACTGTTGTAGTTGTAACAAGTGCTAAAAGAAATGCAGAGATTATTTATTTTTTTTGGAAAAAGCCAAAACTAGAATGACTTTCGTATAAATATTAGAGGGAGGACCATCAGAATCATTCTTGGCTGGATAACTGAGAACTGATCTAGATATTTATTGACATAATAGACTTTGAACAATTGCTGTTGTTGTTGTTGTTGTGCGCTTTCAAGTCATTTGTGACTTATGGTGACCCTAAAGCAAACCTACCATGGATTTTCCTGGCAAGGTTTGTTCAGAGGAGGTTTGCCACCATGGCTTCCCTCTGAGGCTGAAATTTTGTGGGTTTCCATGGCTGAGCCAGGATTCAAACCCTGATCTCCCAAGTCATAGTCCAATGCTCAAGCCACTATACCATGCTGGTTCCATATGAAATATCTAGTGAAGAAACAGTGTGGCTGCATCATTAAGAACTACAGTCCTCTCTCCACATTCACAGGTTTGACCTTTGGGAATGTGGTTATCACTTGCCTGCCCTCCTCCAATTTTCCTCCTCCCATTCCTTTGCATTCCTCATCCCAGGCTGTGTTTACAATGGATTTTATTTTTCTTTTGGATGAGCAAATCCGCCTCCCCACTGCTGGAGGCATGTCCTCTCTGCCATGTGGCTGCACATTCTGCTGTGTAATGACTGCTGACTGCTACTCTCTTTGCTCCTACCCCTCCTTTCCCAAGATGGCAACTGGAAGTAGTTACAACCCCAGAACGCCTCTCTTCTCTGTCTAGGGGAAGGTACTGTTAAGCCTTTTAGCGTGTCCCTTTATTCCTCCCCTCTGGAACAATGGGGCCAGAGTCAAAGGAATGGGAGGGAGATCACAAAGATGGGGAATTATTCATGTTTTTTTTCACTTTTGTGAGGGTTCTGCACCTTGAACCCTTGTGAATGTGGAGGGCCACTGTACTGCTTGAATTTGCTCTTTTCTTCCCCCATCCTAATGTCTTTTCCTCCTGTGTTGTGTATTTTAGATTGTAAGTCTAACAGCAGGGACTGCCTCATTATTGAACTTTGACAGCTGCTCAAGGACCCCTTTTCTAGCTGTAGAGAGAGATAAAATTACTGCAGATAAGCTAATAAAGAAATATTGACCTCTAATTCTTTATTTTAGAGCACAAACCAGCCACCGTTAAGCATTACTATATCCACTGGAAGAAAATTAAGGACACATTAACCTCTACCACTGAAAAGAGCTTGACTTTGGCTCAGTTGTACCCTAATTGCTTTCTTGTTAAGTCTGGCATTTTGCAAGGATTTGAAGACAAGCCAGTGTTTCAGAAATTCTCTTAGCTGCATTGTTTCCTTTTTAAAGCACAGTGGCTCTATGCCAGCTAAAGTTACTTGTTTTGATGGAACTTGGTCACAGTGAACCTTTACCTCAGGGGTGGCAATCACGTGGCTCTCCAAATGTTATCAGAACGCAACTTCCATCTGTGCTAGCCAGGTTAGCCAATGCCAGAGGATGGTGGGAATCATGGTCCAATAATATCAGGAAGGCCACATGTTTACCACCCATGTTTTTAGCTGGATTAAGGCCTGGCACTATATTTGTCTGCTTCTACTACATAAATATCCTCCAAGATTTCATATGAAAACAGAGACACATGTGGCTGAGCAACATCAGAGTATGGTCAAGATGGCAATAGTTATTAATGATGAAGAGTAGGCAAACAAAAATAGACTGCAGCAGCTTGCTTTTCCTTGAGCCTACTAGGAAGGGCAAGAGTCCCTCTCCTCCTCTCCCTCCACTGAGTTAATTAAGTGCAGATTATTTCTGCCCTTTGAACTCAGCTTGCAGCAACCAAAGGGGGAAAGCAGGAGGAGGAGAGAGAATCAAGGACACTTTAAAAGTGGTTGAAATTGCCAAAGGATTAGTTGGGACAGTTCTTCCCAAATCAGTATATCTCAACAGTATGGACCATAGGTTCAGCCAGTCCCCTCTCAAGAGGAATCAGCTGCCTTAGAAGAAGAGGGAGAAGAGAAAGATTTGGGGCTTTATTATACCATGCCATTATGGCATTATAATGATGCATTAGTCCTGCTGTAGAGGCAGCTTTATTGCACAACATAGTTGCTCTCCTGGCATGGTTGCAGTGTAGAGTTGTTGAAAATGTGACAACCTGGAAATAATCTGTTAAATAATGTAACTCTGGAAAGAAAACTAGAAAGGATGGCTATAGCGAGAGGAGTTATTATAGGATATTATTATCTTTAATTCATGTGGGGTTGAGTGAGAAGTCAGTTTCAATATAAAATATTTGGTGTAATAGATTTCATGGTTGAAATAAGATTCGTAGTACAATGCAATGTCTTTGAGAATAGATTTTTTTTTCCTTTGGTAAATATGGAAAATTTTTAAAAAAATTAAAAAAGAAATTATCTGTTAATGTACCTCTTTCCTGTTAGCATTTGGTAATTTTTTTTTTTTTGTATCAATGTCTTATTTTGCTTTGTTGCAAGAATAAATGATTAGTAGGTGTGCTGTGGGCAAGGTTGGTAGTGCTTCCCTCAGGGACACCCTCTAGCAGTGAAACCTCTGATCATTGCTTGGGCGGGGACGATAAGACTTCTCGCTCTGTTTCCTGCTATGTTTTACTCTCTTTAAACCCTTTCTTACATTTAAAATGCTTTTGTTTGATGTTACACTGTCATAACATTAGAATGGCACAAGATTTCAAGCTTGGGGCTAACTGCATCAGATTTAGTGAATGCCACATAAGTCCCTTGGATGTGTTGAAAGAATAAGGAGGAGAAGGGGTTCCTTTGCAAGTACCTTCATTGTGGCCCATCCTATTGTTGGTGTACACTGCATACAAAATGTACATTGTACATTTTTTTTTAGAAGCACTGACTGGGATATATGTCAGCAATTCTTTCCCCCGTCTTTTACCGCACAATAGTATGAGGACACATGATTCTTACTGGATAGGGTGGCCATTTCATCCATTGTGCTGGTAAAGTGTACAGGAGGGAATTTGTTTGGGTGTGAAAATCTTCTTCTTCTTTTTTAAAACTCTTTTCTTGCAACCTCCTCATTGGCCATGTTGAATCACCATTTTGAATGTGGATGAGGGACTTCCCCATGGCAATTTCTCCTGGAGGGATTATGTTTTATCCCCTGTCCTAGATTTTGTCTTGTGGTTGAGGACTCTCATGGCCCTTTCCCCAGGTTGCCATTCATAGGTTAATAAATAGTCCAATGTGCTGAGGGAGGAGTGCATGGAGGAGGGGTTCTCTGGAAATGTCTTTATTTGAACTGTTACTGGCCTGCCCACAGCCCAGATTGATATGGTTTAATTGGCAAATATGATTTAATTGGCACAATAGATTAATTGGCATTGATATAAAATGGACCCTGAAATGACTGGAAGGCGAGGCTGGGCAGAGGAAAATTACTGGCCGAACATGTGTGCTGCAAAGTAGGTCAGGAGATCCCCTCTGTGTGTAGCCGAGGTCATTGTCAGGCTAATCACCAGGTAACTCCAGAGATAATAGGTTTAAGCTGAAGCTGTAACATCTCTGCCACAACACAATACCAATGGGAAGTTCCCACCAGAACACTGATTGTTTCAGTCCTTCTTTCTAGCACCTGGACATTTCCCTGCATTGTTCCTTTACCTGTCCAACATTACAGAGCTATTACAACAGATGGAGTTAGCTCTTTGTCATCTAACACTAAGACCATTAACTCCATCTGGACAGCATTGTCCATGTGGCAACCTTCGTTTTTTGCTCAGCCAGAGAGCCATTCACATCCTTGCCCTCCAGGCTGATTTTGTGTATAAAAACCCTCTGTTTTGAGCACTTTGATGCACTACCTCATTTGGTGAACACCATGAGGTTGCATTCCTTCCCCAATAAGTATTGTCCTTAGGTACAAGTCTAAGCCACATCATTTCTTTCTTCGTTGCTTTCCGGATCAGTAATTATCACTCACTACCTAAAACTCCACTATCAAAACTTTCTTCCCTTCATCCTTCGGTTAGCTCCTGTGTGAGCATGTAAGTGCTTGATTCTTTTGTGTGTGTGATTGAACCTTTTTCAATAAAACACATTTTAGCTTATTTTGGAATCTCCTGTTGATTCTTTCCTGTGAGGACCCTGTAAAGATGCGTAGAAGATCTTGTTAGTTTACCCTTCTTTTCACAGGCCTCTTTGTTGAGCTAATTAATTACCCATTGTCATGTGGAAGTATTAGCATTGCTGGCGGACCCCTGAGTCACCCACATTTTGGGGTAACAGAACCTTCCCATACATCGATACACACACACACACAGAGCTGCTGCAATATTGGGGGTTCATCATCGCTTTGATTCTACCTCTTTTGGTGGCCATTTCATCCCATCCCATGTTGTGCAGGGTAAGAGTGCATGAGGGAATTTGCTTGGGAATGAGTGAGCTTAGCTTTTAGCTTTTTTGAATATTTACTTGCAAACTCCCCACTGGCCAGGCTGAGTCACCACTGAGGATAGATGAGGGACCCTCCCCTCCTGTGGTCAGTCCCAAGTGGATCATGTTAGATCCCCCCACATTTTTGTATTGATTTTATCTTTGGGTAATATTTTCTAAATACCCTAAAGACACCAGATCCCAATTGATCTTGGAAGCTAAGCAGGGTCAGCTCTGGGTAGTACTTGTATGGGAGAGAACCAATGAATGCCAGGTGATGTAGGCTATAGGCTATATTTCAGAGGAAGAAACTGGCAAAACCACCTCCAAGTATTCTTTGCCTAAGAAAACCTTATAAAATTAATTGAGTTTCCATAAGTTGACAGGTGACTAGAATGCAAGTGCCCACACATAATATTTTAAAGTGTTTTCCCCTCTCCCTTTTTTTCCACTCCTTGATGGTGATGTTCTGGCTATCTCTCCCCACAGAGTGCACCAACATATGTGGGAGTGAATACTCTCTCATCTGTAGAAAGGAACGCTTAACTATGCAGGTATGCATGCTCTTCTGTTTCCAGTTCATATTCCTATGCACAATTTCCAGCTAGCTGAAAGGCTGTGAAGGCCAACCTAAGCCCTCTTTTACCTGCAGTCAAGGGTAAGGATGCCCTCTGACCAATCTCCAGCACATCATGCTATCAGTCAGTCCTGATGGTTTGATTCACCCTAATAGCTTGTTGCCCTGTTCATTTTCAGGGTGCTGTTGCAGAGAATACTGGGCACAACAGCCACATCAACACAAGAGGAAGCATGGACAGCATATATCTACTCCCTGCAGTGGACGTCACTCTCAGATCAAGTCTGGTCCATCCAACCTTGCTCAATTAGTAAGCGAGATCCAGAGAAGTCAGAACTGGCTGAAAGGATGTGTATGTGCAATTTTGTTCTGGAGGGCATGCTCTCCTCCTTCAGCATGCTGTCTGAGGCAGTGGCATCACCCCAGTGCCATTGCTGATGGTGCTGCACATCTGGTCATGTGAATGCGCTACAAGAATGCCTCCTCTCAGCCTTTCCTTGCATGAAAGTGATGCTGACATGACCCTTGAACCCCACATACTTCTACCCTGCTTATGTCCCTGGAAGTTAGAGTTTTCCCCTTGGATCCAAATCTAAGGTCCCCTATCGGGTTGCCTGATTCTGTCAGGCAGTCCAGCAGAGTAGTTCTTTACACAGCTGCAGTGGAAGGACAGTGTTTACAGGTATCACAGACCCCTGACAAAGCGCCGTTCTGGGCTTATGCCTGGCACACTTAATAGACGCACTACCAGTGAGTGCTTTCCAACAAAAGTGTTCATTGATTTACTGTGCAGCAAAGGCTCTGGGCTCAAAGGCAAAACCAGAGGCCTGAACAAAAGATTTTAGTTTCTTATATATAATTTTAATCACAGATGGTATATCATCAGGCATGTTATTCACTTAATCAGCTCAATTCTTATACATCATAACTTGCTTTTCTTAATACTTGCAAGTTTTACTTCCCTCTGGTAATTTCCCCAACTGCCAACTCGGTACATAGCTCAGTCGAAAGTCTTCCTGAACCTTCTACTTCCCATTTTCTCACTAAGTTAGTTTCACCCTTTGTTTCAGACTTCAGGGGCTTCACAGGGAAACATAATAAGAATGCCATTCATTGTGCTCATTTCTGAAAACTGTTTATCTCTGTAAAATATGTATACTGTATACTGTATACAATATTTACACAGTATTGAGGCACCTCACTGGATCTGCCCTATCCTCCACTGCAGGAGGACTGCCACTAAATTCTCAAAGGCAGCCAGGCACTGGAACAGGGCAGCTGTTCTTGCCACTGTGGCCTGCTGGAAAGCTCAGTCTGCAGAGAAAAGGGGGGGGGCAAATTATTTCAATTCCATCAGATACATTGCACCTGCCAGCCACCCTGGAACACAGAAGAAAAAGGAACCTAGCAGGTCCAGGGGTAGTGTTGCTGTTCTTGCTGTCTGTGCCATCCAGCCACTATGTGGTACAGCCACTATGACTTGGAGGAGGCTGTATGGAGTCGGTCTTGTCGCCTCTGAGATCCCATCAGTTTGAGTCCCCTATAATTATGCATTGCATAATCTGTGTTGGTCAAAACAGAATCCTGTGTGATGAGGGTGTGTGTGTGAAGGGTTGGAGGGAAATGGTTTTCCTTGGAGGGAAGGAGGACCATTCCATTATTACTGATGATGTATCACCAACATGGCTGCACGAAGGCATTGAGGAGACAATACCTTCTGTAGCTACCTCTACCAGTGCCATTGCCTCCTCCTCTGCATGTGGTTCTGCTGTTCAAGTGAAAGCAGGGCCATCATTACTGACAAGCACATTGATTTTGGAAGCACAAACTTCCACAGGAGCCCCCTTTACTTCATGGTGAGCTGTCTGCAATTTCAACATACACGTTACTCCCAACAGTATGGTGGGGCCCTGGTTTGGGGGAGTCTATCCTTTCTAGTTCAGGCTCCTCCTCCATCACCTTCTCTGCTGCTGATGCTTTCTGTAGCAGCTGTGAGTGTTGGTGTGTTGCTGCACATAGAAGGCATCATCATTAGTAAGGAATTAATTGAGAAGTGTATAGTGTCTATGTCACCACTTCTGCCTCTGGCAAAATAATACAGAATGTTTCCAAGGCACTTATACCCAGTGTAGCGGACCCACCAAGGGGGCACCCAGAGATCCTTGACCCCCTGTCATCTTTCTCTTCTGGCTTTGTTGCACCTTGGAGGGAGGGAACATGACCAGTGCTGGATGGGAAACAGTTGAGATTCCAGTATGGCCAAGTCTACAGCACTGTGAGTTAAAAGTGGTTTCTGCCATAATGGTTGGCCAACAGCTATGGGTCTGCTGTAAGGGACTACAGTGTTTTTGCACACTGGGCAGGGTAAGGCCAGGGTGGTATGAGGGAAAGACTTGGGGACAATTTGCCCTCCAAAACCTATTAGGTGTTGCAGGCGCATCCTCTGAGACCCCACTTCCAAGACACTTACAGCACCTGCAAGGAGCACGGCCTAAAGATACACACCAACGCCACTGTCAGAAAGCAGGGTTCCATGTTTACCCTTGTGCATTCCCAATCATCCCTGCGGAGTGTGATAGATGAGGAAACACATTGTTCCTAAATCACAGTTGGGTTGTTTATCTTTGTTGCAGTCACGACTCACCATGCTTTGCCAGCAGTCATCCTCGGAAATAAGAGGAATATATGTTTATATATATTTGCACACACATATACATGCAAGCTCTGAGCATTTTCTTTAAAAAAAAAATGTGTCAAGGATATATGCTGAGTCAGGCATGGTTTCCTCTAAGTGGATGACAGAGAAAGAGGTGATGTGCCCAGACAAGCAGGTGCAAGGTTATCAGGATTGTTATGACTACAACATGTGTACTGGGGAAGGCCACATGCCAGAAAGCTGATTGGGTCACCCCACTTGTTCAGGGTGACAGAGACTTAAAAGGCCGGGTTTTTGTCCTCACAAGTTAGGTTTTCCTAGTTGGTCATGTCATCCTGCTGACATTTTATGCCTTGTCAGGGGAGATGCTACCCGTTTATCTTCTGATGTTTTTCTTACTTAATTGCTTGTGGAATGTTTTGCCAAAAGCCTTATCTTAGTGTGCAGCAATAAATCTGCCTCTAAGCCTAACATAATGAGACTCTGGAATTTTTTCCTGCTTCACTGAAAACCTCTGCTGCAGCAAAGCCTTGCTTCACTGTTTGAACTCTGCATATGCTCAGAGGAGCCAGTTCCTGCTAACTCTGACAAAATGTATTTCATTTCCTCCCATATGCATTAGAGTGGTGTGTGATGGGTCATATGCCTGACAGGTTGTGCTACGGTTGTATTGCGTCGCAGGGCCCATGATGTGTTGAGTACATACATGTAGATTGGATGGGTGTCCAGGAGGCCCATGAGAGAGGCGATGTGACCTTTGAGGGAAATGCTTTCCTGCTTCAACCTTCTCACAGCCCCATCACTATGCAAGGATTGGCTTCCATCTGGAGGAAAGGTGCATTCAGGCCTGAAGGCATGTGTGGGCACCCTCATGTTGACAGCCATGAGCACAGAATCATAGAATCATAAAATAATAGAGTTGGAAGAGATCACAGGGGCCACCCAGTCCAACCCTCTGCCATGCAGGAACCCACATCAAAGCACTCCCAACAGATGGTCATCCAGACTCTATTTAAAAACCTCCAAAGCATATTCCACTGCCGGACAGCAATAACCATCAGGAAATTCTTCCTGAGGTTCAGGTGGAATCTCTTTTCCTGTAGTTTGAATCTATTGCTCCTTGTCCTAGTTTCTGGAGCAATGGAAGAAGTTTCTGGAGCAATATGGTCCATGCGAACGTATTGGGAAGGGAGAGAATGCTCCCAAAGGTAAGAATGTTTACCTTTTCCTTTTTTCCAAGCAACCATGGCAAAAGTGCTGAGGAAGTAAGGGAAGCAGAGAATATGGAAGAAGGTGGGCCAGGTTGTCCTGAATGAAGTGGGGGTGAGTTTGCATGGGGCCTTGTAAGGGTTCTTGGGAGTTATAGTACAAACCATCTAGAAGGCCTTTGGTTGGAAAACATTGTTTAAACAAACGATAATCCATTACATCTGTTTCAAGAATTCACAACTTTTTTTTTTAAATAATCCTTAATAACTGAAACAGCCCCATCTGCATGTAAGATGGAAGTATTCACAATTTTACAGGAAGCCTAAGTTTGTCAGAAATATAACTCCTTTTGGGGAACAATTTAGAATATATGTCAAAAATCACTTAGAAAATTGGAATTCATTTTTGGATGCCTTGCCAGAAATACAGAATAACTTTGTGACGATGAGTCTACTCTAGCTGCTAACAGGAAACGCCACATGGTTTGGCAGGTAGGCAGAATATTGAGTGACTTGAGAAATGGGAAGAAAATGCGCTATCCTGGAGAAGGGCATAAGTGGTTGCAGGGTCCTCAGTGAAGCCTTGCCTGCAAAAGAAACCTAAGAGCATACTTAAGAGACACATGTAGGCACACTAATGTGCTGCCAGTGTTATTGCCATGAAATATTCATTCCCGAGCTTGATGCAGGACGAAAAGGGCAGTTTAACACCTGGCCATCCCCCTGTGTTCGAATCCCAAAAACACACACCAGTGCTTTATCAATTTACCGATTATTGACAGAAGACATTCCCAGTATTTGGGTGGTGTTAGAAATCTCTGGATTTTGACTTATAATGTATACTAGTGTCCTCCCCAAACTTTCAGCCTCTCCAGCATGTCTGACATTTTTATACATTTAGTGAACTCTGTTTTATGGCTTTTGAATATATTCACAAGCTGAGGTCTCAGGCTGATCTTTGCATCTATTTATAAGTAATAGCAATCAAATCCAGGCTATCCAGCTGCTGTGAGATTCATTGGGCTTATGTTTTTACATGTTTATTTTGCTTTGCTTAGCAGAGTCTTCCACATGCCAAATCCCAGTATGATGTCTCCATACACTAGGCTGAAACTGGCCAGGCACCAAAACAAGAAGGGGAGTTGAGGTGAAGGCATTGCTGTTGCTATAATGGAACAAACATGTGAGGTTGATGACCTCTCTCATGATATGCGCAGGAAGGAGCACAGAGATTTTCTGGTGAGGATGGACAGAGAATCTGATGTTCTGTGAAATGATTGGTGCCTTCAGGGAGAACACTGCAACAGGCATAGAGGAGAGGTATGAACTATCAGAACACATGCATGTGAACAGTCCTCACAGCCTTTGTCAACAGCCTGCAGACTCTGGTGTCCACAATACCAAAAGGGGATACAGGCAGTGCCAGATTTTGCAGGAGCAAGGTGAGACTGTGTAGCCATCCACAACCACCTCAGGCCAGGACAGTGTGTATTGGTGTTAGCACATGCCTACAAATGGGAGAACCATGGAACCTCCATGTAAGAAGCCTGCTGCAAAGAAGATCAAGATTTCATGGCCAACACTTTTGGTTAAAGAAAATTTGCAGTCATCAGTGCTTGTCTGTGGGCCTTACTCTACCACAGCAGAAGGAAGGTGAACACCTCCACCTGCAACTGACAGCCAAAGATGTTCAGGGGACACCATGTAAAGTCCCCAAGAACCTAAAAGAGAGTAGTTCAATACAGCCCTGAAGACCAAAAGCATTATCGTAGCCACTTTTGCGAGGGTTTGGGGTGCAGAACTCTCGTGAAAGTGGGGAAACTGTGAATAACTCCCACCTGCACTCCCCCTCCCATTCACTTCTGGGGCTCCCCCCATTCTGTTGCATTTTGCATCAGTGCAAATGCACACCAGGGCAAAATTAATGGGTATGGGAGAGGGGAGCTCCGGAGGGGAAAAGGAAAACTTATGTGAGCCTTCCTCCCCGCTGATTCCCTAGCATTTTGCGCTGGTGCAAGCTCTCCCACTGGGGAAAAATACATTTGAATGGGAGGGGGAGCTCCAGAGGGGAGAATGTGCATGCATGCCTTCCTCCATTCCCTTGCCTTTTTCCTGGGTACACTTCCCTTCATTCTCTGTGCCTGGCAAAATGGAAGGGAATAAGAGGAAGAGAAGGGGGGAAGGCACATGCGCTCATGAATAATCAAACCCACAAATGTGGAAGGAGAACTGTAATCCAAGTGGTGATGTTGTCTTTCTTTGTCTTATTATGTGTAATATTGTTATAGTTAATATGTGATCTACTACATAAAAGTCACAGTTTGTGAGTGATCTTGTCTGTTTGTCTGTGTCAGGCAGGCGAAGACCTCATATGATTGGCTGTGTGAGGCGAGAAGACCTCATATGATTGGCTGGCTGTGAAGGTCCTATGGAATCCTGGGGTTGGAAGTTCAAGGAGGAGTCTTGAAAATTCTCAGCCAGATTGCTCAGGTCAGTTGCTATAGAGATGAAGCTTAGCAGCAAGAACAAGGGCAATGTATTGTCTCAGGAAACCAAACTCTATATGTTAACGACTCTGAATACAGATTGGATTGGGGAATATAGGGAAAAGTAACAGGTATTGGAATAGGCTTATTATTATGAAGATGAGGCCTAGCAGCAAGGAGGGGGACAGTGTATTCCCTCAGGAACCCAAATGGGGATGTAAATAACTCTGAATACAGATTGCATTGGGAAATATGGGGGAAAGTTACAGGTACTGGAGAAGACAGTTGGGTGAGTCCTTAAGAGGAAAATAAAATCCCGGGGAACACCTGGTAAATATGCTAGTGCAATAATAACAGAGAGTGGAAATTTCCTCCCTTCCCCTCTTCATGTTCCTTTTTCAAAATCTATCTCCCTTTTACTTCTGGAACTGTTTCTGAATCCCATACATACCGGCCCTTTCTGCATCTCTACCTTTTGTAGACCTTTTGTAGACAAGACAGATTGGAGAGTTAGAGACACAGGATCTCAAATCTGTGTATTTCAACCACATCTAATTCCTAAGGTAAGGTAAAGTAAGGTAAGGTAAGGCAATTCCTATGGTATTTCTAACAAGTATTACCTATGAGAAAATAAAATCCCAGGCAACACCAGGTAAATATACTAGTATCTAATAAAGGTTCAAAGTTTTGAATGTTTACTTCCATAGCAACTGATCCTGGGAGCAGATGAGAGCAAACCAATTGGTCTGTTGGGAGAAACCACTCTGCTAGGCACCCTGGCCACCTGGGAAGGAAGGGCCATTTGCACTCAGCCTGCAGGTCCTGATGGGAGAAAGCACTCTGTGAGTCACATAGCCTGGAGATAGTAAGTTGCAGTGAAGTTGTACAAGGCAGACCCTTTTTCTTAGGAACATGCAGAAACACATAAATGTAGATCTAGTGTTTATTTGGCCGAAGGCAAATATATTCCAAATCAAAACAAAGTTAACAGGGAGGCTATGCAGTTCAAGCAGCCAAGCAGAAGGCTTAAATGTAAGTCTTAGGGAGCATGTAATACAGTGGCAGAGCTTGGAGTGTGTGGAGGGGGATTCAAATGTTGATTGAACATCCACTGACCTCTAAAGTTTCAAACAGATCCCACAAAACATCCACTGACCTCTAAAGTTTCAAACAGATCCCACAAAACAAATCACAACTCCAAACCTTGGTTTGGCCATGAATATGTCCTTGTGAAGAACTCCCTAATTGCAAAATATAGGGCATACAGAGAACAGAACTCATTGTCTCTTCCCAAGGACTGGTTTCTCCTGAAAAGGAGGTAAAAATTTTAATAAGGGGAAAAAAGAGGCAGTTTCAGGAATAAAACTGGCAGTGTTTAATCACAGCATCCAGGATGCATGATTCAACCATATTTTGGAGGATAGTGGCAGGAGGCCTTCATAATTCTGTCCCTATAATGGCTAACAGTATCCAAGCATCCTCATAGGAAGCTCACTTTCGTAATATCTATGGCCCTTTTCGCATCTTACCTTTTTCCGCGACGGGGGAGGGCGTCTCGCGCGAGAAGCCTCCTTCGCGAGGCTGCTGCTTCCCCCCTCCTTCCTTCTGCAGGGTGCTTCGTGATGACGCGACCGTCGTGCGAGCGCCCCACCCCTTCCTTCCGCAGGGCACTGTGGGAGCTGTAGGCTCCGTGGGGAAAGGAAGCGCTTCCCGCCCGGCTCGCCGACGCACCGCACGGAGGTAAGTGCGCGAGGGCGGCGCGAGCATTGCGTGAGCGCGGGCTATTTTCGGCTTCAAGCCGAAAATCAAAAAATACGCCCGGGCCCCACTTCAGCCTCGTGAGCGCCGCGCAAGTGGGAGTGTGTTGTGCGCAGTGGCGCTCCCATTTGTGCGGCGCTCAAGGGGCGCTCGCGCAAAAAAAAAAGTGCGAAAAGGGCCTATGTTAAGGAGCATACTTGTGTGTGATGCAAAATTTGATACTAGCAATCTACCTGAATGGCCTCCAGTTACAGAGGCTGAGGTGTCTACATTAATTTCACAGCTAAAATCAAGTAAAGCTCCAGGAAGTGACAATATTCCTCCAGAACTGCTTAAAGGAAACTTAGGCTGGTGGACCCCAATTTTAGCTCAGCTTTTCACTTGGATTGATCGTTCAGCTATTTTTCCTTTGGACTGGGGGTTATCAATTATTATACCCATTTACAAAAAAGGAAACTGATCAGACCCAGCAAATTACAGACCGATCAGCTTGCTAAGTATTATTAGCAAGCTGTATGCAAGTCACCTGCACTCAAAACTGCTGGACTGGTTAGAACAGGAAAACATATTGGATGAGGAATAAGCTGGCTTCAGACGTGGATATTCAATGACAGATCAGGGTCTCGTTCTCCAACATTTGGTGGAAAAATATACATCTTCATCTGGGGGAGCCCTTTATGTGGCCTTTATTGATTTCAAGACGGCTTTTGATCTAAACCCTAGGGACAGGTTATGGAAGAAATTTGAAGACACCACCATTGATAGAAGGCTGCTCATGCTTATGCGTGGTCTATATGAAAATACTCATCTCTAGGTAAGATGTAACTACCTGGGGCACTTCTCCAACTTAGTCCCTACTTTTAGGGGAGTTAAGCAGGGTTGCATTGTAGCACTCACCCTATTTAACTTTTACATTAACTTACTGATCAAAAGTCTAACTGGTACCAGTTTTCACACACCCCATCTAGCTAAGCAACCCCTACCAATCCTTCTATACGCAGACGATGCAGTGCTCTTATCGTTTTCAGCAATAGGCTTAAGGAGACTCCTGAAAAAGCTTGCCAATTATTGTAACAACGAATCCCTAACCATAAACCATAATAAAACAAAGGTGATGGTATTTACTAGAGAGAAGACCATCCATAAATGGCAAGTAAACAGGACTCCTATTGAACAGGTCACAAATTACAAGTACCTTGGTGTAGTTTTTCAAACTGCTGGGAAATGGAAATGGAAAATCCAGAAGAAAATAACAGTAGAGAATGCACAGAGGAGCATGCTAGCTCTGCTTAGATTTTTGTATACTAAAGGAGGTAGGATATCTCTTCTGCTATCCAAGTGTTTACAACCATGGTTCTATCGCAAATGCTCTATGGTTCATAAAAATTTTGACTCATTTGAAGCACTGCAAACTAAATTCCTTAGAAGCATATTCACCACTCCCTGCTGTGTCTCTAATGCAGTTTTGCACCTAGAGGCGGGCCTGACCTCTATTGAGGCTTGTGCCTGGATTCTTAAGATCAATTACTGGTTAAAACTTATTTTTTGCCCAACTGGGCTGGCCTCTCTAACACTAACTGATAGATTTCAATCTGCATGGAAGCAGGTATTATATAAAAAACTTTTAACATATGGGTTCATCCTCAACATTTTGATAGCCCTTGGCTTCAGTGGTGCCAAATCTACCATCAAACAATGCATAAGGGATATAGAGTTACAAAAACACCTGAGCCTAGTCACCAAATATTCTACCTTAGGAATTACTACAAAACCTTTCACTCGCCTAATTACCTTAGTAATTAAATAATTCCTAAGTATAGGAGGGCTTTTACTTTGGCACAATTTAATGCTTTACCATCTGCTGTACTTGAAGGAAAATACAGAAGAATCCCATATCATGAGCGTAGTTGTCCTTGTGCTAATATGGCAGTAGAATCTCTTAACCATGTTTTTCTACACTGCCCTTTTTACCAAGGGATGCGTCTTGCCCTAATTACACCTATCATCGGGAATATCCCTGGCAGAACAGAAGCATTTTATATCTCCTATCTGCTTGTTGACCAGGACTCACATATCACAAACAAAGTCACTAGATTTTGTGCATCTGCCATTGCCACTCGTAGGCAGATAACAAACTGGCAGTAGAGAACAATAATATAGAACCAGCTACCCAAGGGAGTTATAAAGAAGTGAGATTAATATACTGACTCAGATAAAGGATTTTAATCTACATGTGGGACTATTTATAACTGATTTTAGCTAAAGTATTATCACATGTGAATTTTAAGTATTTATTGTATTTATTGCATTGTGTTTTATGCCACTCTGTTTTATGCATTTCATATTCTATGTATTTTAAACCAAAATCTGTTATTTCTTTTCATGCTGGTCTATGACCATAATAAAATTATTGAAACTATGATGCCTAAATGGTGATGGAGAACTAGGACTGAGGGAGAGGTCGTTGAGTCTGCAACAGCAGCAAAAATAAGCAGCCAAATGCACAGTGTAAGACGACTGTTCACTTGGTCACAGAGCATGGACTAGGGCAGACTTTTGTATTTATAAGGCCTCTGAGAAGAACATCACAAAATATATTGTGCTGTTAACTTCTTCATGTGCCCCTTAAAGACACATCACTTATATTTTACATTGATTTGGCTAAACACACAACTTGTTTCAGCACTCTACCCACAACTGTAGGGTTCTATAGCAAGTTGCATAAACTAATGCTGGCCTCTACAGCACATGGATACCCTGTTCTCATGAATGAGGAACAAGTTGTTCCTTGTTTATCTGCTCATCCCATCTATCTCTTGCCTTGACTTGCAACAGCTGCACATTTCCCTAGTGGAGCCCTTTTGTTTGTCTGGGTGGGGGGAATTACCATTCTCTCTTTTCATCCTGTCCAAGAGCAACAGTACAGGGAGGTGGTCAGCTGTCCTGGACTCTATCCACCCTTTGGACTGAGGTAATAGTTGAGCTTTGCTTTGTTTTCAGCTTTGTGCCACAAGAGCTCTTACATTTGTGAATGGCTATGATTACAGTAAAGCTTCTGATTTCTTTTTCCAGCTGTTTGCACCCACTTAAATCTGCAGATCTTTCTTGGTATGCTGTTATGGTCAAGTCCAGTTTAATGCTGATTTGGTGATTAGCCTTGAAATAAATCTCAGAACAACTGAGTTAGACTTCAAATAAATATTACTGTTTAAGGCTGATGCTACCAATCCAAAACTGCCCAGTTGACTACATCAATGAGAAATTTCCAGGTATGACATTCTGGTAAGAATTCTATGGTGCTACCCTATCTATGTACACTCAGAAGTTTCCAGTCATCTTAGGTTGTAATACTATATATACTTGGCTATAAGTAAATAAGACACTACTGTATCAGATAGTGCTGTTAATCTCACTGTTTGCATTTATAAAAATGCTTAATGTTTTATTTTCTGTATCTACCCTGGGAATATGAAACGTGGTATGGGAGCATACCATCGAGCAATGTCCAGCACTGGACTTCTGCTGACGGAGAAGCGGATTCCATTGGAACTACCAAGTGGGTGGGCAATGCTTCTATTTTTAGGCCAACTCTTCCCCATTGGCTTTGTGTGGAGCTGGGAAACACTCTGAAGCTGATTGGTAGACAGTGCAGGGGGAAGAGAAGGTTCTGTAGCAGCCATCAGTAATACAGTTAAAGTTCAGACTAAAACCCAGAATTGATTCACCACCCATTCACATAGAAACCAACTGCCACAATTGGTGGAGAACGTTCTACTGATCTGAGGAAGCAAAGCATACCAGACTCATTCATTAAACAATATCTACCATCTATGTAAATATGGCCAAAACATTTATGTTAATAAAAAAGTATTAGTCAATTTTTATTAACATAAATATTTTGGCCATATTTACATAGATTGTAGATATTGTTTAATGAATGAGTCTGGTATGCTTTGCTTCCTCAGATCAGTAGAATGTTCTCCACCAATTGTGGCAGTTGGTTTCCATGTGAATGGGTAGTGAATCAACTCTGGGTTTTAGTCTGAACTTTAATGAGCTCCTCAGGGTGCTGAACTTGTTTTGCAGATAGGGTTCAGTCTCTTGAATAGCTCATTTAAAATTATCTCAAATAAACACCCACCAGCTGCCACTCCTTTCCTTTTACTTCTCAGCACTGTCACTCATTTTTTCAGGTGCAAGCCTTGTGTGGACAACATCAGGTACAAATACAAGTGTACTGTGGTACTTCCAATTGCTATTCATCAGCAGGCGTCACTAACTCAATTTTTCAGGAATATAGATCTATTTTAGTTTTGCTCTAAAAATGGGGAGGACACTTATGCATCACTGAAAAAGAGGAAAGGCATTGCCACAAGAGAATAAAGACTTGCATCTATTTATATGTGTACAGATGCAAATTATGGAAATAATGAGTGCACTTTAAAATACATTGTCATCATAGTGTGGACAACTGCCTAGGGGAATCATAGTATGGGTGACCAGACTCATACAGTACTTCCAAAACACATAAATGTAGACTTTGTTCTTCCAAAAGATTTTCAAAAATTGTTGTCAGTCAGTCAACTTAACAACTTTTTTCTTAATCATTCTTTGAATTCACTTTCCAAAAGCTTAAATACTTAAGTACCCAACTTACTAAGTTTCTATTTGTAAAAATAGAATACTAAAAATTGTATTGTGGTACTGGCAGCTTATGTTCCACTTTGCATGCTTGTTTTACTTTGTTGCATCCACTGTGACCCATCTTCTATGGGTTTGTTGCATTTAATGCAATCTTCGTAGAGGGTTCTGAAAAACAGACCTCAGCTAGATGTCTGTCCGTAGGCTTTCCTTTAAAATTTATCAGACCATATGTTGTTACCATGCTGTACACTGTCACTCCATAGTGCAGTCTAACTGGTGAGAAACATCATTTAATTGGCAAGAAATATCAATTATGTAATTTCTCATGTAAAAGTCACACGCTTATGGCTGGAAGGTCTGGGGACAAGGACTCTAGTTGGAAACCACATGCTAGGAGAGATGATCTCAGCATGGCCAGGTTGTAAATTCAAAAGGATTCGCTGGAAAGTCCCGGCACTGATGGACTTGTGATAATCCTCTCAATGACCCAACCTCCAAGTACAATAGCAAACAAAACTGCCTCAATGAAGCAATCAATGGTCATCAACCTATAACCTCTTCCCACAGAAACCCTCCTTTGTTCCCTCACCTGCTCAGACATTAACAGATTATCAAGACTTCCATCAGTGCTTTGTCACTTGAAGTAAGGTCATTAGTCCATTCTGGACCTCTTTTGTTTCCTCTGCCAGAGAGCAATTCACACCTTCCCCCTCAAGGCTGAAACAATGTACTTCAACCCTGGCTCCAAACCTGACAATTCATACTACCTTGGACGCATACATGTGTGTCACTCTGCCTGTTGGCTCCCCAGTTCTCATGCCTCATGTTATCCTCAAATGCTTGTTTGAGCCATTTTGCTTCATTTTTCTGCTTCTGAAATGGCAATCATCACCCATTTCACCCCAAATTTCTCACTATCCAACCTTTCTCTCCTCTAGCTTTGCTAGCCTTTCCTGGTTCATGACACTGCTTGATTGCTTGTGTGTATTTGTGAATTCCCCCAATAAATTTTTTTTTAAAAATCTCAGCTGATGTCCCACAGTTAGTATTGGTATACACAGGTGAAAAGGTCCTGTTCCCACCTCCTTGAGGCTTCCTTTGAGCTATTATTCCCCACTTTTTCTAAGGAGACGCCGGCATTGCTGGAGGACCTCAAAGTCCGCCACCTTTTTGGGTAACAATGCTACCAATATTCCAAGTTACACGATACTACAGTAGGAAACTACAATCTATTGACAGTTTCCCTAGTATACATGGATATTGAGGCCCTTTAAACACCAACATCCCTCCCAAAGATATACTACGTAACCATCATGAGTATCATTTCAGAAGGGGCTATGGCGTGTCCAGCTGCCAGAATTTGCAACTCTGTACTTATTGACAGTTACTCCAGCTATGGGGACAACATGTATCTTCAGATCAATGGCAACGCCATGAACACTCATATGGTTCCAGAATATGCCATAATATTCATGGATGACCTGCAACAGGGCTTTCTTACTTCTCATTCTTGAAAGCTTCTGTTCTCCAAAAGACACATTGTTGACAGCTTCTATTCTCCAGAAGAGACCTTGCTGACAGGCTTATCATCTTGATTCATAGAAATCATTTGAGAATTTCCACCAGCTACTTTTATACATCAGCCCAAGTCTATACAGTCCTTGCAAAACATTCAGCTTCTTGATAACACTGTGGAACTACATCATGGACTTAAGCATCACTTTATATGGGAAGTCTTCTGGCCATTATCATTACTTACATGCCTACACCTTCTACTCAGAACACACCATGAAGTGTAGATTCCCAAATAGATATAAACAATACAGTGTTTTCATATCTGTTAACGGTGGTTTACCAGAAAATTTATAGCAGGAATTTCTGAAACTATAATAAAGAATACAGACTGAGTGGCTGAGTAAATCCAGCTGTATTCTGATATGTAACCTGGAAAAGCAGCCAAGTTGAGAGCATGGTCCAAAGGCAGAGTCAAGAGAGTATCTGAGGTCATGCACAATGGAGGTAGAGAACAAAGAGTAGCCAGATCAAGAAGAAAGGTTCTTGGTGAGCAGGGACTGCTCACCAGAGTGAAAAGTTCCACAGAAATAAAACCCCTATTTTTCCAGTAGTGGAGAGGTAAGAATTGAAAGTTTAAGTAGCCTGGTCCTTTGGAGCCCCACTCAATACTAGCTGCAAGCATTTAGACCAAGGCCATTTCTGCATCTTACCTGATTCTGTTGTCTTCCCATTGTGATCCTGGCAGTGCCCTTGCAGGGAAGGGAGTGCAACAGGAACACTCCCCTCCACATCCAACTGGTTCCCTGTAGAAGGGAGTGCAAGCAACATGTGCCTGCCTTTTGTAGTACAGGCATGCTCTTTCCCACTGGGGAGAAGCACCTCATCTACGCTTCCTGCCTTTCTGCATGGCCAGGAAGGATGGAAGTATCACGCAATCGTGGGCGCTTAACAGATTTTTTCTCTTAAGCGAATATCCCATGATCATGACAGGTGGGGATGGGATGGCAGCAGGACTGTGATGTCATGCAAAAGCCTGACCCACAGACTGCTGCCATCCTGTCCCCATAGCGGGACTGCAACACCATGCAGAAATGGCCCAAGTCTCAACACTTTCTGCTGTTGAAGGAACCTCTACCACCAACAAGCATTCTTACCTCTGAGGAGCCTTCTTACTCCTGAGAAGATGGGTGTTTGGCCTCCAAGAATGTGCTTTGCCAGTGAGAGGCCATCTGCACCTATATATTTCGGTGCCAGTACCTTCTCATCCTAGGTGGTCACTTTGCCTCTTCCTCTTACCCCATCCAAGACATTACAGGACCTCATAATGTCACCCACAATAACAGGAGTTCATTCATTTGGTCATCTGTTCCCTAAAACATGGGTGATCCAGGGGAATTATTAGTTCAAATTAGGCTGCCTGCAAGAGGGGTAACATAGCGAGATTTTTTTCCACCTATGTTTACCAGTACTTCTGCCAGAGATCCAAAATAAGCTAAACTGTGTTTTATTGGGGAATCGGTAACACACACAAAATCCAAAAATTAGCTAAATAACTGAGGATCCATTTCCTTTTTTTGAATACATCAGGTTTCTACTGATATTACTTATATATATAACATTGAATATAATACTCTTATTATATAATTATGTTATTTATATTAAAGATGATTAAGATAAGCTAAATAGAATTCATATCTCTCTTCTTTTATCTCACTCTCATATTTCTTTCTTCAGTCTATAAAGCTTGCTACCATCAAATCTCCCCATTTGCCTTTAACAACTGGTATAAGAGGTTCCCATTTTTTAACAAACTTCCCAAGAGAATTCCCTCTTATTAATGTTGTCATCTTATCCATAATTGCCATATCATATAGATTTAATTCCCAATCTTCTATGGCCATTTCTGCACGGGGTAAGTAAAACGGTGCAGTGCGTCCTCCACTGAGGATGTCTGCACCTTGGAGCGGACTGGGTCTGGACTACTTACTGTAGATCTGCACCTCAGTCCACTCCAGAATGACCCCAAGTGGTCCTCCAGCGTGTTTTTGAAAGACCTGATTTTTCCGGTCTTTCAAAATGCCGGCGTGCGCACCAATGTGAGCCTGCGATCTGTGGAGGGCGGGCTTTAGGCTGGTGAGCTTCAGTGGTTGGTTGAGACCCACGACCAACCAGAAGCTGCCATTTTGGACACCAGAGCAGTGCGGATCTACAACCATGCACTGCTCTGCCTCACCCTGGACCGGACAAGACCAGACCGGACCTCCAGAAGATCTGGTGAGTAGTGGCAGGGAGTGATTCCCTTGCCACGTGCGGAAATGGCCTATATTAGATATATCTGCTTCCCCCCCCCAATTTTTAGCATAATTAATCCTTGAAGCTGTAGTCATATAAAATAAGATTTCATAATATTTTTTTTCCAATTCCTCTTCTGGCATTCCCAGTAAATACATTTGTGGTGACATGTGGAATTGTATTCCCAAATTTTTTTCAATTCTCAAATGTATTTGTTTCCAATATTTCCTTGCTTTTGAGCACGTCCACCACATGTGATAGAAAGTGCCCTTCTCACTTTTATATTTCCAACATTTGTCATTACATTTGTAGATCTTTGCCAGTCTCTTTGGGGGGAGGTACCACCGTAAATGCATTTTATAAATATTTTCTTTTAAATTCTGCCATGCTGTGTATTTCAATCTTCTCTTCCAAGTCTTCTCCCAGTTCCTTAACTTGATTGTATGGCCTAAGTTTTAAGCCCAACATAACATTGGTTCTTTGACGACCTCGTCTTCGGTATCCCATCTTAATAAAATTTTGTATATTTCAGATATTATCTTAGATTCCTTCTCCAATAATAGCTCATAAAAGGTAGCCCTTTCTTTTTGAAAATCATTTACTTTCAATTCCATTTTAAATTTTTCATTTAATTGTCTGTATAGTAAACAATGACAGTTGATGCCTTCTTTTCTTAATTCTTCCCGTGGTTTTTTTCTGGTAGAGTTGCCATGAATTTTTATTAAGTCTTTATATGTTATCCATCTGCCGTATAAGACATTCTCTCTTTTATAAAATGCTTCCTGTGGTGACAACCATAAGGGTGTTTTTAGATATATCATTAGCCTATATTTTTTCCAAATTTTTAATATTGATCTTCTTATAAAATGGTTATTAAAGTCACTGTGGACTATCTCTTTATTATATCCAATATAGGTGTGCCAGCCAAAAGCTAAATTGATGCCTTCCAGAGCCAAGAGTCTAATATTAGATAACTGTGCCCATTCTCGAAACCATTCTAAACAACTTGCATGAAAATAAAGTCTCAAATTGGGTAATGATAATCCACCTCTTTCTTTAGTGTCACATAATATTTTATATTTGATTCTTCATTTCTATCCATTCCATATAAAATGTGAAATATCTCTTTGCCATTTTTAAAAAACTGATTCGTTGCTAATTATAGGAATGGTTTGAAACAGAAATAACAGCTTTGGCAACACTATCATTTTTACTGATGCTATCCTCCCAAGGATTTTCAATTTTTTCCAGATCTGAAGGTTTTTATTGATTTATTTCCAGGCCTTCTCATAATTGTTTTTGAACAAATCAGAATTTTTCTTTGTTAGATGTATCCCCAAATATCTTACTTTAGTATTCGTTGTAAAACCTGGGTGCACACCTAACTTTCTTTCTTCATCTTTGCTTATGTTCTTAGTCAAAATATTAGATTTATCTTCATTTACTTTCAGTCCAGAAGCTTCTTCGAATTTCTCCAATATCTTTTTTATTTAGTTATTTAGCTAATTTGCTATACTAAAGACAACCTAGTTAGGAAGCCAGAGAGGAAGAAGAACGATTGGAAATGAAGAGAAGAAGTTAAAAGGTGTGTAAATATGTACTAAGATTTGGTAAAACAAGTTAAATATTATATATATTATTAAATTATTAGATTTATATTTATTATAAGTAAGCTTCATTTTTAAAGATCTTCCTATTAAGTATGAACTGTTTACACAGGTATGTATGTATGTGTTATCTCTCAAAAATTTTATGTTAGAAATACTTTTTTAAAAAAAAAATTCAAAAAAATTAATGAAAAAAAATCCAAAAATGTCATTCATTCACAGAAGGCTAACTGAAGGGAAAAGGAAGAAAGTTGTAGGTAGTGAGATTTCAAGGCATCATGGGTGACACTTACCAATCTAGAAAAGTAGTGAAGGAACAGCAATGTGGCTTAGACATGAATACAATTGGAATATACAATTGGAAATTGGAGTGGCAGAGTGGCAACCAACAACTGGTGTACTGTGAGTTAGCTGGCCAAAACTAGGGGTTGCTATACATGACTTCTACTTGGAGGGCAAGTGGGTGAATGGCTTTCCCGTCAAATAAACAATGCAGTTTACAGAGTGGACAATCAAGCCTGGAATGGGCTAATGTTTTGAGTGTTAGGTGACCAAGGGCTAATGGTTACCTGATATATCACTCAGTGCTTGTTGGACAGGTTTTTAGGATAAAGGAAAGGTTGCTTGGTTAGAGGAAAAGGAGATAAGACAATCAGCGGTCTGGTGAGAATCTCCCAGTCACTGTTGTCTCAACAGTCAGAGTGTTAAGGCCAGCTTAAGCCTATTACCTCCGGAGTTATCTGGTGATTTCTTGACTATGACCTGGCTATGCCTAGAGGGGATTTCTGACCTAATTTGCAGTGCACATGTTCAACCTGCTTCTTTCTCTTGCCCAGTGTGGCTATTTGGTCACATCAAGGTACATTTTATATTAAAGTGAATTAATATATTTTCCCAATTAAATCAGATTTTGCCAGTTAAATCATATCAAGGTGTGGGGGTGTACGGTCTGGTAGCACGTCATACATTTGATATATTCATCTTTTAAAAATAGTGGGTTTCAACATTCTACACAGTACAATGATACACATCATACAAAAGTTAAAATACCAATACCAAAAGCATGCCCATTAAAAAAAAAAGAACAACATTAAGACAAATTTGTTAGAGTTTAGGATGCCTTGGTGTTCTCATGTTTTTGATGTAATAGACAAACACCAATACCTTTTGGAAACTATGGTAAAAAAAAAAAAGTGGAGTTATTTCTGATTGCTTTGTGTGAAATAGTCAGATGTGTGATCCCAGGATTATAGTCTTTGAAACTGTTTGAGCTTATTTTTGTCTGTCCTCCAACCATCTCTGCTGCTAGCTAACATTAAAACACTTGCTAATAAACAAAAATCAACCTATTCTTAGCTCTTATCACTATAAGAATAAGAACTTATGCTTTCCTCTATGGATGAGGGATATGACCTCAAATAAGGCTTTGAATGAATTTATCCACGGGATTTTGGGTTTTGGAATATTCTTCCATGCTGCATTTTACAATAATTATTTTAAAAATGTAAAGAAAGAAATGCAGTGAATTGTGTCTTCATACTATTTTAAATTTAGCTACTTCCTCTCATGACATAGATATCAAAGCTCATTCTGGTTTTAAAATTATAGTTTGGCTGTTTTTGAAAGAAACTTTTGTCTTCATGCTATTGTAATTTTATTGAGTTTTATCGTACAGCACTTTGAGAGGTTGGGTGGGCAAAAAATCCATTTCATAAATCAATATGTTTCTTACATTAAACAAGCTGTTTGACTTTGCCAAATTCTGACAGTTTTTCTTCAGTGGTCCAAATGCTGGTTTAACTTTCACAGGAAGGAGCTGCTGAACAGCGCTGGGGGAAGACTTTGGATGAGGGGGTGGAGAGGACATATTGAAGTGGGGAAACAAATAGCAAAGACTCAAAGTAATTGTGAAAGACTGTGGCTTTTTTGGCTGCATGGATGAACGGAAAGAATAAAGGTACAAAGCAGCAGAAAGAAGAGCTGCAGACAAAGAAATACTGTTTCCAGTATTTTTCAAGCATCTCTGCATTATTTTGAAGAAATCCTAGGTTAAATTGATTGCTTAAGGTAAGTTTTTCTTTTATGTTGCTTGCTACATTGCATTAATCCTGTTTTTTGGATTTATTAAAACACAAACAATTGCTGCTTAAACTGAAACCCTTGAACTCAGTGTATGATTAGGATTGCAGGTGAAGGGCAAGCCACTGTACCAGAGCTCAGAAAAACTGTGGCCATGAAGACAGGGGGACTATCTGGCATTTGTAGTCCAAGAATAATTTTTTCCAAATTCTAGTTTGCACTAGACTCAAATCTGTCCAACTAGTTATGATGTTACTCAAGAGATGGCATCCTCAGGTTCAGTGGGGTTGAATACATCTGCACATAATGAAACTGTGTTTGCTCTCTGGAACTGGTTTAAAAGGCTGCCCAGAATAGTTTTGATTTTACTTACTTAGGAGATATATTTAAGCATATCTTGTTTTCCCACTATTAGAACAAAGGTTGTTTTTTTTAAATTAACATTAGACATTAATAAAACACTGGAGCAACAAGAATAAAACTGAACCCCAGGGAACCTAGAGTTAATGTTGAAATTACAGTCACTCGTAGGCAAGATTTCTGCCCTCCACCATTCGACTCTAATGCACCAAAACCAAAGTAGGAAGAGGGTAGTTTTTACAGCTGTTGCTTACTTAGTTTTAACATAATCGGTTAAAGCTGATCTTGGATTTCTTGTTGTGAATGTTTTTAGCACAGGTCTTTGAAATTATATTCTTTTAAGCTAAATTTCATATGGTTTCCTCTCTGTCCTTAATGGAATCTGCATGTGAACGATCATTTAAAGCAGATCTGCTGGAACTATTTGCCAGAGTTTGTGTGTGTGTGTGTGTGAGAGAGAGAGACAGAGCGCATGCACACAAGCTCATTCATTGCTCTAGCCAACATAATAGGAGGAATTGTTCACTCCTTAGAGATTACAAAACAGATCTGGTCTCCCCTCTCCCTGAACTATTGGGAAGCAATCAGTCTGACTCTCTACTGCCCTCTGTTGAGCAAAAGTAGTTCACAGCTAGGATGAAGGATGGCTCAGAAGGAGAGGTACTTGAGCGACAATGGAGGCATTGGGTAGCATCATCACTGAATTTCTGATTGCACTGGAACATTTTAAATAACAAGATGGATCTGAGAATACTGCCAGGGATGGTGAGAAGCATGTCAAACAGAGAGCAAGTGCATTGCTCTTAAACTGTTATGTCTTATCTATTATTTAGCTCAGTGGTTCTCAACCTTCCTAATGCCACGACCCTTTAATAAAGTTCCTCATGTTGTGGTGACCCCCAGCCACAAAATGATTTTCATTGCTACTTCATAACTGTAATATTGCTACTGTTATGAATCGTAATGTAAATATCTGATATGCAGGATGTATTTTCATTGTTACAAATTGAACATAATTAAAGCATAGTGATTAATCATAAAAACAATATGTAATTATATATTGTGAAATATTTATTTCTAATTACAAATAAATGAAATTTTGTCTTGAAGCATGGTGTAGCATGGGTAACAGTCTTAATATAACAACAGTAAACTACATTGCTACATTTTGAGACTGTGCGTAAAAAGCCAACGTCGGTGCGAAGGTTGAGATTGCTTCTTTCTCACCAGATCAGAAATTCTTGGGGCAGTCTTTGCAAGAGCACAGCGAAGATCAATTATTTGTGGACTTTGAACTCAGTTTACAGCAGTGAAAGTAAGCTAAGGACAAAGCAGGAAAATGGAGAAGGGGAGAGAGAGAGAAAACAGAAGGAAAATGGATTTTTGACACAAACACTAAGAAATACGTTGTGGGTTTTCCAGGCTTTGAGGCTGTGTTCTATTAGTATTTTCTCCTGATGTTTCACCTGCATCTGTGGCTACAGATCCTCTGAAGATGCCAGCCACAGATGCAGGCAAAACATCAGGAGAAAATACTAATAGAACACAGCCTCAAAGCCTGGAAAACCCACAACAACCTATGGATTCCGGCCATTAAAGCCTTCGACTTTACACTGAGAAATAGTTCCTACATGCAGATTTTAACTCTGCCACATGCTGGATGTTTCCTCACACAAAACTACTTGTGCTTCAGGTCTAATGGCAAAAACCATTTGCACCAGAGTGGGCAACAGCAGCCCTCTTTGCATGCCTCTGACCAAAAACTCTTAGCAGCCCTAATAAAACTGTGGGTGTTGCAACCACTTAACAAAACCTAGGTATTGCAGTCACTTAAAAAAAAAATCTGAAGCCACAGTTGCTCACTCTAATTTACTGTATAACAAATATTTCCACTTTTAATTCTTGGGGAAAGAAAGAAAGAAAGAAAGAACCAGAAGTCACTTTTAAAGTACATACAAGTAATATAGAAGGTCTTGAATTTTGTCTCCATTCTGCCTCTAGTGAACAGGTTATTAAGCAAGGGGATAGTTTCTATTTACAGTACTTTAAAGGACCCAATCAGTATTTTGCAATGACATTCCCAACTAAAACAATATGGTATCCAAAGGGAAAAGAGCCATTATTATTGTTGTTGTCATCATTATCATCATGATCACCATTATTAACTTTATTTATATCCTGCTTTTTCCCCAAGACTTTCAGACTCATTACTCCAGTTGTCCAGGCTGGGGACAAAAACGTAGAAAAATTCAGGGACAGCTGCCCTTGCCCCTAACACAAGTGAAGCAGCTAGACCACTATAGGGTTGCCAGTGGAGGGGGGGACTAAGAAGCCTACTGTACCTTTAAGGGTTGTATAGCAAAGCGAATTTCACCAGGTGTTGCTTGTTACCTGGCAGCTGCTGAAATCCTCTCTTCTACACAGCCCTCTCCTCTCTTCTACACAGCCCTCTCCATCTTTCAATCTGGCAATTTTAAGCCTGACACCCTCCAGATATTTCAGATTACAGGTCCCACAATCCTCAACCACTGGCCGCTCTGAGTAAGACAGGTGTCCAAAATCCTCAGAAAGAGCCAAACTGCCTACTCCTGGTATCCACTTAGCCCCAAATCAGTTTCCACAGTGCCATTAATAGAGGGGAATAAAAAGAAACCCCGGGCCTATGGTAGTTTAAGAGGTATCCAGGAATCTGGTCAATCGGGGGGGGGGGTAGGTGTATGTTAGGGCCAGTGAGAGAAGGCTCTCTCCATCCAGGCCAGCAGGGCGCCAAGCATGGGCCAAACCAAGAAGCCGCCCTCTCCTTACCAAGCGTTTGCTCCGCGGGGGAGTCGAGAGGTGCCAAGGCTCGGTATCATCTCCAACGCCCTCAGGGGAGTTGAAGTGCATGACGGTGGTGGCGGCTGAAGTCATCCCTGTGGCGCTTGTGGGAGAAGCCCTGCCCGGCTCGCCGTTGTTCCCACGCTGGTACCTCCTCAGGAGAGGCACATATTTCCCTCAGGATGCTTCTGCTGTGGTGATGCTGCTGAGCCCCCCGTCTTCCCTGGGTGGTGGTGTGCAAGCACGAGCCACATGCTCATGTCCTCCTGCCCCCTTTGGTGGGAGCGCATGTGGCTGCACGCGCTCCCACCAAAGGGGGGCAGGAGGATGTGAGTGCATGGCTTGCGCTTGCGCACCACCACCGAGGAGGGAATGGAGCCTAAGACCATCAGAAATATGTATTTTCTGATGGTCTTAGGCGACCCCTGTGAAAGGGTCATTTGACTTCCAAAGGGGTCGCGACCCACAGGTTGAGAAACGCTGATTTAGCTATTCTGCTGCATTCAGAAAAGAGTGAAAAATCTATGATTTCTAGGGTCTAGTAACACATCCAGTACTGAAAGTTTCTTCCCTTTAAAAAAAAAAAAACTTTTCAGAACCAAGGGTCCTTTTCCAATTTATGATGTGTTCTAAAACCTATTATTTCAATGAACTGTGCCTCCAAAGAAAAGGAAAACAGTGCTTATACTGGGATACTAATACAATCCATTTCTTTTGAGGAAGTTGCCACCAGAAGCTAGGGATAGCAATTAAAGTCAATTTAATTATCAATTAAGTTAGAATTCAGCAAAAAGAGGAAGCATCATTAAGCATATTTTCTTTTAACTGAAGTGTTTAGAATTTGAATGTTAGCTAATTCTGAAGTTAAGTTAATAATTAGGTTAGTTGAGAGGATGAAATGCGCAGGAAGAGAGCTATGTATGTTGTCATGACTTCAATGGAAGAAAAATGAACTATAAAAGAAGATAGTAAATAACTGTTTTGTTAAAGAACAATTTTTCCCCATAAAGCAACTTAAGGAAGGTTTCAGGGCAGTAGTAATTGCATATACTGCCAACTCTAAATGGAGAACAAAAAACAAACAAACAAAAAAACAAAAATGATTAATTCAGTTGAGAAATTGTATACTCCTATATGCCTCATTGCATACCCTCCAGCTGTCTAGAGATGGCAGGAACAGTCCCACTTACTTCTTTGTCATCCCACTTTCTCAGATGCTTTTAAAATGTTCGTTTTTCTCTTGCCCTTCCACTTTTTCTTTTTGTCTCCAGCTTACTGTGATGGCTCCTAGCTGAGTTCAAAATGCAAAATTAGTTTGCACTTCATTAACCCAGTGGGAGGGAGGGAGGGAGGGAGGGAAGAGGTAGTATCCTGCCCTTCCCAGTAGGTTCAGGCAAAAGAAAACTTTAATAATTAATTACAATTAAAATTATTAGAATTAATAATTCTTGCCATCTTGATCATAGTCTGATATTGCTTGGGCACCTATGTCCTGGTTTTCATTTGTGAAAAGTTGGAGAGAATGAGGTTGTTAATTTTACAATTAGGTGTTTTAATGAATGTAAACAGTTTGTTTTAATGGGTAGTTAATTCTAAGGTAGTTAATTCTAAGGTTAAAAGATTTTAAACCAACAAGTAGCAAAGACAGCTCTGAAAAGGAGTGGGGTTTTCTTTGCATTCAGGGGTTTTGCTGTGTTCTACATCTGAAATTGTATAGAAAGGCCTCATGTTTTCCAGGAGACTGAATACTGAAGTTCTGAAAGCAAGAAGCAGGTAATAAAGATCCTAATTCACTGATGGACTTATGTCATATGGGCTTGTGCACATCACTCTCTGGCCATTTCTATTCCTATTTGGCAAGAGAAAAGAGAGATTTCCAAATGATATGAGTCAAACCCTGGTGTTTACAATCTGATACTATCTTGTAGCCCAGAATTGATCTGTTTAGGAAAGCACTTATGCAAAGAGTATTATTCAAACAAGGAGGAGGGGAAGATGAGTTGCAATTTTTAACTTTTGCCTACTGCTGTGTCCAGTGTTAAAGACTTCACATATTTATTTTCAAGGAGACCATAAAATGCGAAAAGAACACCCCAAAAAAAGAAATTTGTGCCAACAAACTCTGGCACTCTTGTGGAAGAACATACTTCTGAAATGGAGGATGAGAATGCAAAGTTTTCAGGTAAGTGTAAGGAGCTAATTGGGGTAAAAAGCCTGATAAGGCTGAAATTCTGTTTGGGCTCCACATTTCTCCTCCTGATATCTGCCAAGGTCCTTGGTGGTTCTCAGCAGAGCTGTAATCATTTTGCATCTGGCTATGGGAATGCAGCCAGATTTCTGCAATCCTGCCTACCCCTCACAAAGCAGGGAATGGCCACATTGGGGAGTGGGGGGGCTTCAGAGGCCGTTCAGTAATTCAGGGGGTTGGTATATGGCTCAGCCAAGTGTAGGTCCACACATGGATCAACTATGCTATGTTGAGGCACACAGGATTGCAGCCCATGTTTTAACTAGGGACCTTATTACATGAGACTTCTCTCCCACTACAAATTGCGTTGTCTGTAAAAATACTATTTAATTGGGATTGCTCTCTTTTCTTGAGAACCTTCAGAACCATTCCAGAATTATAGCATCATCTTGTGCTAAAATCATATTGAACCCAGCATTTTGGACTGTGCACCCACTAGCTCCCCCCAGACATTATCCCCACCCCTTTTCATTGTTTGGCACATACAAATGCCACCCCCCCCAAATATAAATGAGAAAAGTCTTATCTTAAAAAGACATTTTTCCTTGTTTTTTTGGGGGGGGGAGGGGCAAGAGATTCATGATTGGGAGAGATCAGAATTCCCAGACTTAACTAAACACTCGCAGAGAAAAGTCAACAGTGACTTACCTATCTATCTGATCTATCTTGGGCTTTCATGTGCCAGCAATTAGAATGTCTGAAGGAAGAAACAGCAAAATAAGAGTCAAAGGGTTAACAAAATAAACGCTTTTTAAAACCATAAATCTTTCATCTTACATTTCTAGAAGTGTGTGTGCATGAGAGAGAGAGAGGGAGAGAGAGAGAGCTCCCCTTAACACACCATAATGTTGGAGGGTTGTGTTACCCTGAGAATTTGGGGGGCAGTCCTGTGAGGGGCGCCCAGCTTACTAATTAAAATACCGAATTGGGGAAAATTAGCCTGAACACTGTTTGGTTAGCGAGAGGCAGGGTAACGTAAGGAGATCTTTAACCCAATGTCTACAGCGGCGGGTCAGAGAGCAGCTAGACAAGGTTTTCCAAATAACAGACAATTCTTTATTAAGGACAAAAACACAGAAGACAAAACATAAACTAAATAGCTTGGAAAGAGAAACGGAGGTTTGTTTGGGAGAGGCAATACGACCTGTCTCGTAGCCCTGGAGAGAAGTGGGGATCCAGGGAGGAAAGCTCAGCGTGGGGCGCTGAGGGGAGTCCCTTAGATGACCAGCAGCAAGGCGGGATGGCAGTCCAAAGTGATCTGAAGACTGGTTAAAAGTGAGGGCTTTTTATAGGAGAGTTTGTGCCTTTCGGCTATGGCAGACCAGGGAAGAACAAAAGGAGTTTTGGTGCTGGACAAAGGATTTGGAAAGGTCAAGTTTAGCATGATTGGATTTGAGTGTGAAGACAATACTGTGGCTGGGACGTTGATGACCCAACATAAAAGAGTAACTTGACTGAAAGCCGTGTGGCTATTGTGAAGTTTGCGGCGGGAAGTTCCCTAAAGCTGCGGGCGAGGTTTGAGTTGCTGGCTTCAATGGGGAATGGAATGCAAACCATTAATGACCACACTCTGTCCGTGCTTGTCCAGAGAACCCACAAACACGTGGAGTGAGGTAACTGCGAGCCAGTCCAGCTAAGGTCGAATTGTTTGACATCAAAATGATATCTGGGGTCCTCACCTAGGGTGCCATACCAGAAGTAACAGTTGTACCAACAGACTCTAGAACTGGGTTGTATCTGCTGGTGATCAACAGTTTTCCCACCCAAAGCAGGTCCACTGACCACCCAAAATTGGAATAGAAGTGCAGTTGAACTTGCACAGGAAATAACAGGTGACAGAAGTGGGAAAGGAGGCCATCAATGGATTTTGTGTTAGTAAAAAGAACAGCTTCTAAAACAGTCTCCCATGGGACAACAACAGAACAGCATCAATGTCATGCAGGAAGCCCTAACAGAAGGTGCTATTATCCTGATGCAATTATGATTTGCCTGCCTTGTACAATAAGGCCCTAGGAGTTATGAGCTGCAGTTGAGAGCAAGACAAAGGAATAAATAAGAAAGAGAAGGGAACAAGAGGATGTTTAGCCAGAAGCGAAATGAGAGAAGGGGAGAAGGAAGTGAAATGAAGGATTAACAAAGAAAGGACTAAGCTCCAGTGCTGAAGAAGAAAGATGCCCACCCCCTCTTTTTTCTTTCTTTTTTTTTTTTTGAGGTGTACAAGCTATGTACTCCTTGGGCTAAGGAAGGACACTGTAAAGCAGCTTCAATCATTTGGGACAGGGTATAGAAGTGGTGGGGGTAACAGAACTTGAAAAGTAAACAATAATACAGGTAAAGCCACAAAGTACTAATTTGTAATACCATAATAAGTGACTGTAACTTGTTGTTGTTTTTATTGTTGTTGTTGTGTGTCTTCAAGTCATTTCAAACTTATGGTGACCTAAATGCAAATCTATCATGGGGTTTTCTTGGCAGGATTTGTTAAGAGGGAGTTTGCTTTTGTCTTTCTCTGATGCTGAGAAACTATGGCCCTTTCTTCAGCTTATCTGGATCCATCATTTTCTGGTCCCAATCCTGGCAGTGCCTCTGCCCTGATGGGATTGTGTCCCCAGCGCTCCCCTCCACACCGGGCCAGCTCCTTGTAGAAGGGAGCGTGATGGACACACCTCTTCCTTTCACAGTGCAGTTGCGCACTTTCCCATGCTGCACTTGGGGCAGGAAGCACCTCCATCGCGTTTCTGGGCCTTCCGCAGGGCAGGCAAGTGCGGGACAGTTGCATGATCATGAGTCATTCATGGGAAAAACCCATCAATGATTTACCCCACGATTGCACCAGCAGGCAATAGGAGAAGGATGGGACTGCAACAACATCATGTAGAAGTGTTGTCACAGTCCCACTCCTCTCCCATCCCCATGCTGGGATGAGACCCTCCTGCAGAAAGGGCCTATGACTCGCCAAAGGTAGACCAACCCAGTAAGTTTCCATGGCTGAGAAGGATTCAAACCCTGGTCACCAGAGTCATAGTCCAACCCTCAGACCAGTAGTTGGCTGCAACTAATTCATTATTAATTAATTAATTAAAGGAGAGATTGTTAGAGTCAACAAATTTTTACATTTTCAGCAGGTTCTTAACCCAAAGCCTAGTTTTCTTGGATTTTTTTTCAGAACCATTTTTTTTTTTTGTGAACCCTTAAATTTGGGGAATTATGCTATTGCAATTTTAATATTTCTCAAAAAAAAAAAAGAAAAGAAAAGAAAAAAAGAAAATGAAGAATCCATATTACTGAAACCAGGCTTCCCCCCCCCACCATACTATAAGGAAGTTAGAATATTGTAAAAACACTTGAAATCCACATGAAGTAAAAACCAAAAAACAAGCAACAAAAACAAACAAAAGCAAATACCTTAAGAACACAGTTTCAGATAATGATTTCTCTTAATGAAACACTTTTTTTTCTTAATTCAAATTGCTAGTCTCAATTTATTAACCACTTGACAAACAGTAAATCAACACATGTATGTTTTATTAATTCAATAGATCTACTCTAACTGAGAGTAGCATCTATACTGCAGTCTCAAAGACACATGTATCCAAATATCTTGAATCACTAATATTCAATTTCACAAATACAGGAATGGTTTAGGTTTTACAAAGTTAAGGTAAATATTCGCTGAGAGGTATTCGTATCAACCTACTACATGTAAATAACTGCTAAGGAAATAATGGTTTCTCTGCAAAGAAGGATTTTTCCATCACAGAAGGATTTAAGAAGGATTTCAGTGCAGAGATTACCTGCAACCCAGTCAACTCTGCTAAAATGGGTATTTAAAATAGCATACTGTACATTTCATTAATGAATCGTATATGTATGCATGACTAATCATTAATTTCATCTTCAGTTGGTTTAATAAAATGTTGATGATTATAGGAATCTTTATTTTAGTTTATGATTGGAGAATCTAAGGTTGAAAGATTATAAAGCAAGAAGCTGCAAGGGCAGCTTGGAAGGAGGTAGAGAATGTTCCTAGAATACTTTTCATCTGTCCTAGGAAGCTGAACTTTGAAGCTCTGAACCCTGGGGCTTTCTTGGGATCCTCTTCGGATTCAGAAAACAAAAGAAAGTAGGAATGGTAAGGAGATGTGGTGGAAAAGGAATGCAAGAAAAGAGTTAGGGTAGATGAGAAACAGAGAATTTAAAACATTCATGCAGCTTTTTCAAACAGGTCAGGGTGGTGATGGAGAATAAAATCTTGTATGGTATTTTTCACTTTCATTCTGGTATGGCTTTTAGTGCAGGCGTTGAACAAAATGGCAATTTAACATCAACTTAATAGTTAAATTACCCCTTCTAAAATACATGCAACTGAATTAGATTTTTTTTAGCTTATTAAAAGATTAACTAAAGACACTATCTCATTTCTACCAATTTTGCTATTTCTGGACTATGGTTTGGACCAATCACCATACAGTGTAAATGGTACATCTGACTCAGCAGTGTATGCATTTATCCTGTACCATTAGAGCAGCCATGTTACTAGTGGCAAACCAGAGCCAATCTGAACAAGATGCTCTCCCTCCATGTATAGACTGCCAGTCACCTCTGCAATGTATCTGTGTTGGTGGTCCATATGGCAGCACTGTAGAATTATGAACTATGCATTCATTATGTTCATTCAGAGCACCTGGATATTTTTTTTGATAAGAGGCACATCACCATTCCTGTCCTAGCTCATACATGTTGCTCATTAGCTATGGCCGTACCTTTTATTAAATATGGGGAAAAGGTGGGATATAAATGAAATAAATACCTAAGTGAATAAAGCAAAGTGGAAATTTGTTTTTCTAGAAACAATTAGACTATGACTCTAGAGACCAGCTTCAGTTCCCCACTTGGCCATGGAAACCCACTGAGTGACCTTGGGAGAATCACACACACTCAGCCCCAGAAAACTCCATGTGGGTCACCTTAAGTCAGAAACAACTTGAAGCTAAACAACAACACAATATGTGCAAAAGACATCTAGTTTCACTAGTCTCCAAGTCTTTCTGCACTGGGGCTGCGGTACTAACAGGAAGCTTGACATTTCCTTCACTCACTCTGTTTCATCTGCTATTCATGTTATGTCTTTTTATAAATACTGATTTAGCCGAGTGGTATACAGTATTATAGACACACAGAAAACACACTACCACATAACTATTAAGGGGGTTGTAAATAACCATTGAAAGGCTTCACCCATGTGCACAAAGGTGGCATTCTAAAGCAGAAGGCAAAGCTATGTGGCAAAGACAGGGCACCTTATCAGACTGGGGAGCTGACATACGAATCTGAAAGAGAAAGAAGGCTCTGTCACAGTATTCTTCTGTATTTTTATCATCTTTGTATCTCTATTAGCACAGGAGTGGGAATTGTGTGTCCTGCCAAAGAATGTTGAACTTCAGTTGCCAGTAGTCCTATGCAGAATACTGAATTGTGAGGAATGCTGGGAATTGCAGTCCAACAAAATCTGGAGGGCCACATAATTCCCATACCTGCTGTATAAATCTGAAGAAGAATATAATCACGGATTAAGATTTCCAGTATTGACCTGGAAGTGATCATCACTAATTTTTTGTCATCTCCAGGAACTGTTCTCATCGCTGAGTCTTCTTGCCTCACTTGCAATTATGACAGCCATATTTGCACTTGAGAGACGTATGGAAATACCTAGGGCATCTCTTGGACAACTAGATGATCCTGCTTTGAATTTTACTGATCTTACAATTCTCTATACTCCAGACACAAAACTGGCAAGAGAAGTAATGGAAAAAATAGAAACCATCTCTGTCATGAAAGGTATGTATTATCTCTTCAGACATGTTTATTGTACCAGTTCTTTCACACAGCTTAATGTGAACTGAGACTGATGTTGCCTGAGCAATGGACTTTACTTTGTAATGGTTGACAGAGTTGCAGGTTTCTCTGTAAATTCTCCTTAACGTTTAGGTGGAATCTCTTTTCTTGTACAGTGGCCCCTTCACATTCAGGAAGGTTTGGGGTGCACAACTCTTGCAAAAGTGGAAGAACCACTAATAACTCCCCCATGATCTCCCTTCCATTCCCCTCCAGACCTTCCCCCTTCCATTCCATTGCCTCTGGCCCAGCACTCCTGGGGGGAAAAAAAAAAAAAAAAAGACAAGGTAAACGGCTTACCGGTACTTTCCACTCAAATGGAGAAGAGCAGAGTGTTGAGTTCTGGTGTTCTATGTACTTCCGGTCACCATCTAGAACATTCCTCTCAGAGGGGAGGGGTAGGAGCAAAGAGAGCACTTGATCAAGCAGCTGCCATTACACAGCAGAATGTTCAACCAGTGGCAGAGAGGACACACCTCTATCAGTGGGGGGGGGCTTTGCACACCCAAAAGGGAAAAAAAATCCATTTAAACACAAGACTTGCAAGCCTGGGGTGAGGAATGCAAGAGTATGGCAAGAGGAGAATGGGGGTGGAGTGGAGGGAAGCACGTCCCTCACGAATAATCAAATTTGTGAAGGTCAAACCCACAAATGTGGAGGAGGACCTGTAATTTGATTCCAAACTTTGCTCTCTGAAGCAGCAGAAAACAAGCTTGCTCGAACTTCTATGTGACATACCTTCAGATATTTAAAGATGACTAGCATGTTACCTCTCAGCCTTCTCTTTAAGCTAGACATACCCAACTTCGTTGTTGTTGTTGTTGTTGTTGTTGTGTGTCTTCAAATTATTTCTGACTTATAGTGACCCTAAGGTAAACTGACCACAGAGTTTTCTTGGCAAGATTTATTCAGAGGGGTTTTGCCTTTGTCTTCCTCTGAAGCTGAGAGACTGTAGTTTGCCCAAGGTGACCCAGTGGGTTTCCATAGCTGAGTGAGGATTTAAACTCTGGTCTCCAGAGTCATACTCCAATGCTGGCCATCACCCAGCTCCCTTGGTGATTCTTAGGCCCTTTCTGTACCTTACCTCATCATAGAGACATCTGGTGTGGGTCCTGGCGTCAGCCCTGCTAGCAAGGGAATGTGACAGGAGCACTCCCCTCCTCACTGGCTGCCTCTATGTTCCAGGAAGCATGATGGACATGCCTCTTCCTGCCACAGTGCAGCCAGGTACTGTCCCAGGCTATGCTGGGGTAGGAAGCACAGCCATTGCGCTTCCAGGGCCTCCACAGGGAAGGTAAGTGTGGGCGTGCGGCGGGAGGATGGCACAATCACTGATGGGGAAAACTCTTAAATGATTTGTGGCATGATTGCACTGCCTGGGGACTGGAGAAGGATGGGACTTAAATGATATTGTGCATAAGTCTTGTTGTGGTCCCATCTTTCTCTTGTCTTTATGGTGGGTTGGGAGCGTGGAGCGGAAAGGGCCTAAATAAGGCTTGATTTCTAGATCTTTCAATATCTTCATTATCCTTCTGTGGACATCTTCCAGTTCATCAACATCCTTCTTGAACTATAGTGCCCCAAAATGGGGATAATATTCCAAGTCATAAATTCCTAATTACATTTATCCCCCTGAAATCCATTTTGTTAGTTTGGGTCCAGATCTATAATCTGTCAAGGTTATTTTTGTTTATTTATTATTTTTATTACTTTCCAGAATTACATTATAAAAAAGAAACCCCCAGGGGGTGAGGGGAGCACAGAAAAAATTATAACGAACATTATTCTTAAGTTATTTAACTGATAGTCCCTATAATACATATTTCTTACACGTCTCATTTAAATCTCAGCTCATCCGAAAGCTTCTTTAGACACCTCACACTTTTCTTTCTCATTGGAATTATTTGCACCTGTACTTTCAATATATGATTTTGGAAGGACCAGGCCTGCTTTTCCTTCTCAAAGACTGGAGTGGCAGCCTCTCTCCCAACCTGCTATAATATTCTGCCCACCCACCCCCTGCCTTATACAACCCTGCTTTCCTTTTAAAGCCACCGCCTTAGTGTATCAAGGGAAAAGACTCTCAGTTATTATTCAGCACGATTTACTGACCATGGTAATGTGTTTCTGGTTGATTATAGCTAACAGAAAATACTGAGTCAGAATTAATAGAAATACTAGTGTATTTCTCTGGCGTTGCCTGGGGTTTTATTTTCCCCTTAAGAACTCACCAAACTGTCTTCTCCATTTTCTGTAACTTTGCTCCATATTTCCCAAGGCAATCTGTATTCAGAATTATTTACATACACGGTTTGGGTTCCTGAGGGAGTACACTGTCCTCCTTGCTGCTAGCTCTCATGTCCATAGTAACCAGCCTATTTCTGTACCTGTAAATTTTCCCCATATTTCCCAATCCAATCTGTATTCATAGTTGTTAACATACAGAAGTTGGGTTCCTGTGGGAAAACATTGTCTTCCTCCTTGCTGCTAGGCATCGCCTCCATAGCAACTGGCCTGTTCTAGTACCTGTAACTTTTCCTCATAGTCCTCAAATAAATTTGTGTTGTCTGGTGACGTTGATGTACTGGCTTTTGATTTTTTTTGCTTTCTGTTGAATTTGTGCAGTGGCTTTATGTTCTTCTGGAAGCATTTTTTGTTTCGAATTTCAGCTTTAAGATTCCTCACATATGGAATCCATACAATCTACTGTGTGAGATGAGAAGACCTTCTAACTATAGCCATTTCTGCACTACACTGTTATAGTGCTATTTACTTTCAACCTCTTGTGGAATTCTGGGGTTCGTAGTTTACTGAGGGAGGCCAAAGACCTCTCTGGCTGAGAATTCTTAAATGCCCCCCCCTTAAACTACAAATCCCAGGATTGCATAGGATATTGAAAGTGGAATAATAGCACTATGACAGTGTAGTGTGGAAATGGGCTATGTTGTGTATGTCACTTTAATTTTTCTCACATGTGCTTCCTAAATGTTCTCTGGCATCCTTATCGATGGTAGGCCTCATCTCCATAGCAACCAGCCTGAGGCCCAAAAGCAATCTGCCTGAGAATTCTAAAGGCCTCTCCCTGAACTGCCAACCCCAGGATTCCACAGAATCTTCACAGGCAGCCGATCGTATGAGGTCTTCTCGCCTCACGCAGCCAATCATATGCTGATGCAGACAAACAGACAAATGTGCAGACAAACATTGACTTTTATATAGTAGATAATGTAATCTTTCTTAAAATAACAAACAGGGCAAAAGTATTGGGTGTCATCAGTAATTCCAAGCAATACAGGAACTTCGAAAGGTATTTAACCTGTTTCTTATCACTCCACTTAATATACAAGCACAAAACTTTTATTCACACACAGGCCTTTGGCTTCCCTTTTGCTCAAAGGCTTAATTCCCAAGTCCAGGTCACATTGTCTGACCCAACTCAAAATGGTTTGGCTTCTTCTCTGTCTCTCTCTTTAGACCATTGAGAAGTCAACGTGCTTATGCAGACAACCACCCTGTCTGACTAAAGAGCTATAACTTGAAACTCTCTCTAGAAATCTCACTGAAGGAGTCTTAAATATCCAAGTTGCTGTGCCTTATTTATATATAGACCTTTTCCTCTCAAATCTCAGCCCCTCCCTCTCACCAGTGGGCTGGGTTTGTCTCACACAGAGCCACTTTGGTTACATAGCAACCTGTTGCTAGGGCTGCCCTGCCACTCAGGCTAGCCACACCCCCAGGCTCCATCACACTCCCCTTTAAGAAACATCCATGCATCACTAACTCCCTTCCTTTTGAGCATTTCGGAGTATGGGGCATCATCCAATATTTCCCTAAGCTTACTGAAATCAGATTTCTTGAGATCCAGAGTGCCTGCCTGTCTACATTTGGCTTTCCTTTTCTTATGCATATCAAATTCCAGGAGAACATGATCACTCCCTCCCAAGGATTCTACTACTACTCCCCTGTTGACCAATTCATCACTGATGGTCAGGATTGAATCCAAAACAATAAATCCCCTTGTTGTATTCTCCACCTTCTAAACAATGTAATTGTCTAATATGCAAGTAAGGTATTTGTTGAACCTAACATTCTTGGCAAAGTTTGACTTCTAACATCTTCAGGACATTGAAGTATCCCATTATTACGCACGTGGTGAGTGAATCTCTCCGTGCCGTTACTTACTGGTTCTTCTGGGTTCGAAATAATGCGGACTTTCCCTTAAGCCCTTCTGCAGGGATCCTCCATTAGTCCAGAGCGAATCGGAGCAGTGCGAGGTCTTTAGATCCGCACTGCTCCAGCTGAAAATGGCAACTTCCTGTTTCTTTGTGGGTCTGGACCAACTGGTGACGCTGGCCACAACCACAGCCCACCCTCCGCTGATCACAGGCTCACATTGCTGCGAGCCTGCACATCTGCAGAAGTCAGCAGGAACGCAATGGCGCGCTCCAGAAGATTGAAAGATCAGATTTTTCCGGTTTTCACTTAGCATGCTGGAAGACCATTGGGAGTGTTTTGGATCGGACTAAGGTGCGGAACAAAGGTAAGTAGTCTGGATCTAGTCCGATCCAAGGTGTGGATGACCTTTGTGCCAGAACACCTTGGCGTGTTTTAACTGCCTTGCGTGGAAAGGGCCTGTATCTCTCCATTTGTCCTAGGAAAACATCATTCAAGTTTTCAGTCTTGGATGATGCTTTGTGTCTCACTCAAAGAAAAAGGTGGTATACTAAATAAATAAATAACCTCCAGAAAGGTCACTGTCATTTCCCTTCTTCCTAATTTTTACCCTAATGCTCCCAACCTGTTTTCCAGACTTTAGGTCACAGGTGTAGACATTATAGACATATAATTCTATTTCTCCTCATTTCCTGTTTGATCTAGGCCCTTTCCGCACCAGCCTATTATAACGGTGCAGAGCGATCTCCGACGGAGGTCTTATGCACCGTGGAGTGGACTGGGTCGGACTACTTTTCATATTTCCATACCTCAGTCCACACAGGAGCGACCACACAGGTCGCGCAGTGTGTCTTTTAAAAACCTCTTTTTAGAGGTTTTTAAAAAGCATGGAGCGCGCCACCCCATGCCACTCCATCGCCTGGCTCCGGAGGAGATTTGCAGGCACACGCAAGTGCAAGCCTGCAGATCTTCTGGGAGCGGGCTTTCGGCTGGCAAGCTTCTCTGGTTAGTGGAGAGCCTCCACCAACCGGAAGCTGCCGTTTAGGATGCTGAAGAACTGTGGAGTGGTGAACTCGCGCTGCTCCTGGTTGCGACGGACTCGCCCGGACACAGGAAAAATCCAGTGAGTAGCATGTTCGGGCGTTTCCCCTGCCATGTCTGGAAAGGGCCTTAGTCCTTTGAAATAGATTACAACCCTTAATTACATGTTTCAAACATGAGATCATCCTACCAGTATTAATTGATGCTTATTAAATCATATTTGCTTTCTTGTGTTAAGAACTCAAGTTCATCTTGTTTATTTCCTATGTTCTATGTATGCTGTGTAGACATCTAAGACTACTGATTATCTTCTCCAGCAACTTCCTTGCTTCCTCTGTTACATCATAGACCTTCAGTCTGGAAGGCAAGACACCTCTTGCTTCTGTTTTTTTCAGCAGGGAATCTTCTGGCACCATGACATGCCTCTTCCTCCTCTGGATATTGGCATCCATAAAACCTTTCAAGGTCACCTCCCTGTTCTCTGAGGACTTGTGGGTGTTGTCTCTGTCCCTGTGCCTCATAATACCTGATTAAGGGGAAAGCTTGGAATCAATTGTACAGCTCCAGACTCACAGCATGATGCTTACCTGTATGGCTTCTCTGTGTCACATCTGTCCAAGTGTCTGCCTGATACGTTTGGGAATTGTCCCCCTCCCTAGAGCAGCTCTGCTCTCTCCAAAACTGTTTCATCCTCTCTGGTAAGCTGAAGTGCAGATAGCCTCAAGCTGTTGCGCTTTCTCTTCCAGCAGAGCAACCTACTACAATGTGCAGCAGCATAGCCACCACTACATCATCTGGCAAGAAAACAAACATGGCATGGGTATTGTAGATCATGGCAACAGTTTTCTCATTATCCATGTTTAGGCCTCAGTGTAACCCTCCAGATCTCCTTCTCAAAATCTCATGCAAAACACCCTTTTTTCCTATCCACCCATCTGCAGCAACTGAGGCAGCAGCTATATAGAGCTAGCACCAACCGAGTCAGTAACTCACTTCTTTTCAGCAGAAAGGCCTGCCCCTCCTTTAGACTATGCAAAGCACACAGCCTAAATAAATTCCTCTGACATTTAAACTGTTTTAACTTATTTCCTGTAATTCATTATGGGGTGGCTTTATAATAATCCAGAGCTCACTTTTACATACTTATGCTGGTAACTGCTGGATATCCTATTTTGAAATGAGCAGGGCTCTGCCAACCACCTCGAGTCCATCAACTGACTTGCTGTCAAATCTTCTGGAAAAAGAATGACAGAACAGCACCACAGCTAGTACTTAATTTGTTATCTTGGTTTGTCTGCAGGACTGAGCATTTGAAGTGTGTGAGGGGAGCACTCTTGAAAAAGCTTTGGTTGCAAATAGATTAATGATCCCCTTCCTTGCTTTTGAGTTTGGGGAAAAATGAAATCTAACCTCTTCTCTCTCTCCTCTTGGCTATTTTTTTTTGCTTAGAGTGACTTTTATTTTCAACAGTCAAACTCCCATTTTCATTGCCATAGCTGGCTGGCTACCAGCATTCAAGGTACAGCTTAAATTTCAGCCATACTTTTGATCAGTTCATTAATTGCAGAAGAAATACTTTGGCCAAGATTGGTATAGCTAACCCTACGGAGGGAACACTTTTTCTGTCTCCAGTGTAGGAACCCATATAGTAACAACAAGATTTCTGTGTTAAAGGGATCAAGACAGAATTGGTGAAAGATGAAAAAGCCGTAGAAGCAAGACTAAACAGAGATACTCTTGGAGTTGTATTTCAGGATGGTGTTTCCTATCGACTCAGATTTCCTCTCTACCGGGTGGGTTCTCCAAATGATCGTGCTGGAGAGATAGGTAATTCAACATAAATTTGGTCTTAGTGTGGATCAAGATTATGCACTTCATTGTAAAAATGTTTTTAAAAGCAGCAATCATAAATGGTAGGCTGCAAACTTTATGTACTATAGCACTATGCCCATAAGCCACAGCCCTATGGAACACAAACGTAGATTAACTTTACGAACAAATACTTCCATTTCCTGTCCAGAATCTCTCAACACCCATTTGCAATGGATGACCCTATCCACTTTCTTCACACCTTAAAATTTTTTGAACACCTTATAGTGTCTGTTATTACCTCTCTTTATTAATTTTGATTTCTTTTTCAGCACTTTTTTCATCTCTACAATACCCTTTTTTGCGATGCAGTGATCAGAACTATGCGCAGTATTTCATAAAATTCCACTATCCATTTGATGCTCAGGCATGGAATAAAGAGATGAGACACAAAGCTGTGTTAACTAAGGGCCACTTTTTTTTTTTACCTATTTTATTTAAATTGTGTTAACTTGAAAGATACAAGTGGAGGGAGCAACATGATATGGGTCCAGCTGATGCCAGGGTCACAACATGACAACATGCTCTGTATACCCATAGGCAATAACACCTCAGCCTCAGAGGCAATGCAAATTGCTTTGGTTGCTCCCCAGTCCAGCATCTTGGAAGGTAACCCAGGGTAACCCACCCAAGCTGCACGGCTTTAAAAGTGAGAGTCTTATTCCCAGGTTAACTTCAAGGGTATCCTCTGGGATGCAGGGCCCTAAAGAGGTAGTTCTAGAGTCCTGCCCTACACCAAATGGGTGCCAATAGGTGATTGCCAAAATTTTATTAACCCCGTTAGCTGCCACAGAAAGGGACAGGTGTCAGGGGGCAAACTGCTTCACTGTCTCCTTTTGCCCTGTCACATGTATTGATTTTGTGCTCAGCACCAATCAAACATAATACTCTGGTTTCACTCCATTGAAACCATCAAAAGCTTACCTTCCCCTGCAATGATGTTCGTTATGGAAGTCCAGGTAAGTATTGTGTAAAGTAGTTTGATTTTTTACTCTTGTTTAAAAGATCCCAAGTATCAAAAGTCCTTTTATGATAGCTCCACATCCCAGATGATATTTCCCTTACTAAGTCCTAAGATAAGCACTCATGTTAAAAAGCAAGTCTTTACCAAGATATGAGATGAAATATGCAATCACAATTCTGATGAAATCTTTTGTGAGAAACATACTTGTTACTGTCTTTCAGTGTGCTCAGTCAATAACCAAACTGTCACTGTATGACTGACATTCTTCAGGGCATTATTTATAATTGTAGAGTGAACCATTGTTTCCCAATTACCAGAGTAAATATAGTAGTGGAAATGGGGGAGCTACCTCTTGGGGAAAAGCCTAGCAAAAAACAGTATATAATGAAACTGCAAATGTAAATGTGTGTGTGCATATGCATGCATGTGTGAAATCAAACACACTAACTGAAGAAAGTAGATAAAAAGTTATACTATGATAAAAGCTGCTAGTACTGTAGTTAAATTATTGGTATTTAAGAAATTAGTATTTAAAGTGCCATGGAGTCTTGATTTTCATAAAATGAAATGAATTGGAAACGTTATGCATCTTGACTTGGCTTGAAATAAAAAAATAATCCCACCATATCTCCCTGTGTCTTAGTGCCTTGTACCTGTTCCCATGCCTCTCACCTAATACTGGAAGAGTCTCAGTAGCTGGAGAAATTTGCCAGCATTCTTTTAAATAGGGAAGTAGAGAAGCAAGCAGTGGCGATAGCTTAAGTATACTTGCATAATGTGCTAATTAGTCCACCTGGATTTGAGGAACAATCCTACCTGGACCAGATCCCCTCTGTGCTGGATCAGTTCACTTTGACCCAAAAGTGAAAATGTATCCTTAGAACTCACAAAGAAGCACTTATAACCTCCTGAAACTCAGTACATTTCTTTCCTGGGGAGAAAGACTGAGAGTGAGAGAGACTGGTTGCCTCAAATGCTGAACTCAGCATTCAGCCCCCAGAATTTGGGTTCCCTTTTGTCTTCTTCAGGAGCAACATACACACATTCCACTGCAGGACGTGATGAACAGGCCAGCCTTAAAAAATGCCATTTCTTCAAAAGTAAAGACAGTGTTTAGGATAGATTTGCTATAGGTGCAACCAACAATGAAGTGTAAAATTAAAGATGAATGTATTCTCCCTTACCATTAAAAATGTTTTAAATAAATTCCCAGTTTTCCTAGCTAATTGCAGTGTTATTGATTTATAAGATTATGCATACAGTTAGGTAACATTTACATTGTTTATTGCTTGTAGAGTACTGTTACAGCGATTCAGAGACGAATTGTTCTGTTCCAAGTTATTGGTTCAGAGGTTTTGTATCATTGCAGTCCAGTATCGATAGTGCTCTTATTGAAGTAAGTAATTATTTGAAAGAATCTTTTCTTTCCTTTGATTATGTTATTATGTAGTTCCTCCTGCCCAGCTCATTGAATTTAAAAGGTACAAAGGTTTTCTATGCAGAGTGGGAATCAGGATAAAATATAGAGATGGGACGAATCCAGAATTTTCTGAATCCAAATCCGGATCCAAATCCATGGAAGGTTCTGGAAATCCACAAATCTCACAAATCTCGAATCTTTTGAATCCTTTTTTAAAAAAGGGTTTTAAAAGCAAGGGAAGGAAAGCACTTCTACTGAAAAATGTTTTTGAAGCAGAATTTGACATATTTCTTTAATGAAAAACAAATTAAAAAGTAGTTTTCAGTTCAGGAAAACAGACCGGTACTTCTTATTAAGAAGATACAAATGCAATTGATACAAATGCAATACAAATGCAACTCTCAAGTCAAAAGAATACAGATTATTACTTGCAGAGGGAGGCAACCATGGGCACTGGCAGTCCCAGTGGGCACAAGTAGCCCTAGCATGCATAGGCAGCAGGAGCGAGCATAGGCAGCAGCCCCAGGCACAGGCAACCTTCAGTGTGCTCGTGGCTTTATGCTGTAATTTTCACACACCCAGGGGCCTGCCACCTAATCAGGTCTTTGGCGGGCCTGGAGGCACCAATTTTGAAAACCTCACCATGTTCTGCCACCTGCCCTGGTAGGATCCTGCCAGCAGGAGCACGAGATTGTGCTCCCTGCCACATTTTGCCGCCCACTGTGGGCAGGATTGGGCCAGCAGCCAGTGGTGGCAGAGCAAGGAAAATGAGAACAAGCTCTCCAGCAGCTTTTGCTGCCCACCCCAGGCCGAATCAGCCCTTGGCCAGGGGAGGAACCTGAGGAGTGCGAGATCGTGCTTGCCACCACCTCCTCCCCTGGCCAGGACACGATCCAAGAGATTTGATTCACCTATTTTGGGAGGGGGATTTGGATCCTCAAATCTCAAACCCTTGGCCCATCCTTAATAAAATATCATAATTGAAAATAAACTATGAACCTGGGAAAACTATATTTCTGGACCTTACTGCATTAGAGGCTCAAGAGCTCTATCAGGAGAAAAGGGGGAAAAGAATGAGAAAAAAAAAGAGAAGTTCTGGGGAGCACAAAACGCTTTGGGTGGCAGAATGCACAAGATGCAAAGGCTTAACTTTCTAAATTTAATTTTAAAGCAACTTTGAAAGGAATGTTTCTGAGTGAGAAATTAGCAGGGTTTGTGTATCTATTTTTGCGTACTAAACAATCCTTTCATGACCCACCACATTATTTGCATAATAAATATCCCATCTACGATAAAAGTATTCCATGGCAGATTAATACTTCAAGTTCTCTATGGCTCCCAACTATGTATTTATAAAGACTTTTGAACCCTAAAAGCCAGGCAAGCTTTTTTTTTTTTTTTGGCATGCTGTTTCTGGAGTTCCATTCTGTCTTCCACATGTTCTGCTCAGAGGGGAATCCGGAATGGTCTCACTCAAAGCACAAATTTTCTATCAGGCACTCAGTTATTGGTTTAAACTGAATCTTACTCCTTCCACTTTAGCTTCCCCACAACCCTAATTGATCAATTTCATTCTACTTGGTTAAGTCTATAAAGGGGAAGTTGCAGAAATATAGGTTCTCTTCCTTAGCCCTACTGTGCTTGGGATTCTCCAGGACTAAGGAAACAATTAAGCAACAGATCTGGGATGCAGCACTGCAGGATGATGAAGCTAGGATCCAACTTTACCCTTACCGGGCAATTATACCAAGAATTTTGCTCCAGCTGATTGCCTTTATGCTTTATGCTGTGGAGTGAATCAGATAGAAATATGGTGAATCAGCAACATGTGCTGAGGCTCAGTGGGAGACCGATAGACAGGAGGGCATGAGAATGGCTGGTGGATCCCATGCCAGTTGGGTAGTGAGTCTGTTCTAGGTTTTAGTCCAGCTGTAAAGGACGTGCCCAGTTTACATGACCTATTGTGGGGACAGGATTCAACATCATGTGTAGCTCCTTTAAAGTTCGGACTGCAAGCCAGTATGGATTCACCACCCTACTGACATGAGAACTTCCAGTTGCCTCTGAACTAGGAGGTTGTGCCACAGACTTCGGAGTACTATCATGCAGAAGTGTGAAGGACTAAAGGGCAATAAGCATGGTAGCTTTTTTTAAAAGATTGATCTGAAGGTATTTTATTAATTTTTCCTCATTGAACCACTGGCCAGGAGGAGCGACAGGAAACCTTTTCATCCCTGTATTTTCCTCAGTTTTCTGCTGTTAATGGTTAAATGTGGGGCAGATCCAGAAGAATAACTAGAGAAGACTTGCAAGAGGAAATCATCACTCTGACCTTTTCTTCTTGGGTTGTAGCATGGTCACCTAATCTTCATTGTTGTTGTATATTGGAGATTTCATAGCCTTTGACTCCTTTCTGTAAAATAGGGTTAACATTAGCAGTGTAAGTGGTGGAGGTTGCAGGACTTTTTTGCACATTAAAAGAACCACAGAGATGATCAATAATCTTTTTTAAAAAATACTTTCTTTTTAAGCATATCACCAATCATTCTGTGTGGGATGAAATGAAATCCATCAGTGGCGTCCGTATGAGATCACCGTCTGTCATGTCTACAAGTAGCTTTGAAGGCAGCGTACTCTTTTTTGCTATGACAGTGTGCTTTTCTCCGTTCATGTACTTCTTGTCACGAAATGTTTCAAGAGAGAAAAGGAAGTTAAAGGAGGTGATGAAGACAATGGGACTACGAGACACAGCATTCTGGTGAGCTATGAGATTGGATGTGATAAATTCATCTTAGCTGGAGTCAACAGCTCCCTCTCAGAAGATAAAGAAATGAATGATATGAACCTCACATATTTGAGTGACAATATTTAGTAGTTTTCATGTCTGTTTTTACATCTAACTAGCGTATATACCTGGTGTTGCTTGGGATTTTATTTTCTCATAGGTAATATTTGTTAGAAAGATTTGAGATCTTGTGTCTCTAATTCCTCAAACTGTCTTGTCCAGTATCTGTAACTTTTCCCCATATTCACCAATCCTATCTGTTTTCAGAGTTATTAACATAGATTGGGTTCCTAACGGAACTACACTGCCCTCCTCCTCCTTGCTGCTAGGCCTCATCTCCATAGCAACTAGCCTATTCAAGACAGGCCCAAGAGTTCTCTGGCTGAGCATTCTAAAGACCCCTCTGTAAACTGCAAACCCCAGGATTCCATACAATCTTCTTAGGTAGCCAATCATATGAGGTCTTTGCCTGATATAGACGTGACGAAACCTGAAGGGGGAGTCTTGACAACAGAGCATCCTTAGAGACTGAGAGGGTTGAAAAGTGATTGGTTGTTGAAATGGGACCTTGGATAGCCAAGGGGAGGGGCTGGCGAAGAGAGTGGAATAACAGAATTTAACTGACTGTTCAGTTGATTGAAGTCCAGTTTAGAGTTTGGGAGATGTTTTAGGCCAGAGTTGAAGAAGGTATGGGTGGAGAGAGAGAGAGAGAAGTGATGTGCTAGTTTATGAATCCTTAATTACAAAATAAGTTTTACCTTGACAGTGTGTTTAATAAAGATTTGTTTGTACGTTTCTATAAAAGCATCCTCAAGAGAGAGTGTCATTTCTCTGGACTGGATTATTGATGCTACCATTATTATTGTTAGTACCACATTCATTGAAGAGATAAATCACTGCTTGTCCTTGTATCTGAAAAGGGGCAGATTTAAGGGAAGCAAGTGGAGGGAGATAACCCTGGAAGGAGAAGCCAAGGGGGGACAAGAGAGAAGAGGGAGCTACGTTCTCAGTGAAGGGAGGACTGAGGCAGACCTGGTTGTCATAGCCCTGGCTAAATCAAGAGATGGCTGTTCAGACCTGAGCATAAAGAGGTGTCAGACTGGGCAGCCCTTGAGTAAGGCTAGGTGCCTTGCGTTTGGCAATAGCCAATCAGGCAAAGACCTGCCTGACACAGACAAACAAACAAACTTTGACTTTTTTACATTAGTAGATAAAGACTTGTTTAGGACTACTCCTATCCTTGGTGCTTTTAGAGCAGAACTCCATAGTACATTGGACACAGGTCTCTTGCTGCAGTGGCACTTCTAAGTTGAATTCTCCTTGCTCCTCTTAAAATTTAGGAATATTTCCCTGACTGGTGACATCCTCATGGTTGTACTTTGCCTGTCTCTCCTCGTCACATCTAAATGCAGAGGAAATGAGACCTGTTCTCTTATCTTTGGTTCAGAGGACATTGTGCCTACATGCTCAATTTACAATGTCCTCTTCTTCTCCTCTCAATCTACAGGGCTTTATGCCACTGTTATGTCAATGTTCAACTTGCCAAGAAAGCTAACAATCCATTTTTATTTGTAGGTTGTCTTGGGGTTTGCTGTATGCTGTTTATATTGTCATTACATCCTGTGTGATGGCAGCATTTCTAAACAGTTGGGTTTTTACATGGAGCAACTTTAATGCCTTATTCCTTCTGTTCTTCAGTTACGGCATCTCATCCGTAAGTCTTTGACCTTCATTTTATATCCTTTCAAAGTTCTTCATTCAGGATTGAAAAAATGCTAAATCTGGTGAAGCCTTGGATCTCTGTCTGTCTGTCTGTCTGTCTGTCTGTCTGTCTGTCTGTCTCTCTCTCTCTCTCTCTCTCTCTCTCACACACACACACACACACACACACACACACATCCAAATCTCTTTTTCTCTTCCATTGGAAAATGATATCCAGAATAGATTAGTCTTCCCATTATGGATACCATCCATGTACAGCTGAGAAGAAACCTTTATTGTAAGTGAAGCATTTCTGGTTTTCCCACTGGTTCTCCAAACCTCCTTTTGAAAACTTGTTGAAAGACTTTAAAGGGACAGAGCAATTCCCCTCTGAGGTTGGGAAATTCTGTATCTTTGGTCAGATGGAGGATATGACACTATCATACATATCGTGATAAATTTTGGATTAGGTTATAGTTACATGCAGTGTGTGAAACTGCCTTTGGAAAAAGTTCATAAAGTTCTGTTGGTCCACAGTATCATAGTATGATTATTTTTTGTGACCATGGTGAACCTGTTATTTTCACTACTTTGGAAAGTTACAGCTAGAATTATTTTGCTTTCCTAGCATAATTCAAGGTGTTATTTCTGACCTTTTCAGTCCCCATGCTAGAATACCATAAGAAGCACCTATACTACATAAATTTCCATCCCAGATACTCAAATCAACACTGTTTCTTCTTCCATTGCTCAAAAATGCATTAGGGTTCCATGAGCTTGTCAATAATAGCTCCCTAATTATGGAGTTATCTTAGAACAGCTTGCCTGGTCCACATTTTGAAGACTGGTCACTTTGTTGTTGTGTCTTAAAGCTTTAAGGATCAAAAGGTTATGTTCTCCTTTTATGTGTTTGCTATCTGCTATTTTTTATTTTAATTGATATGTATGAGTATATATTGTCCTTTGTTTCTAACTGCTTGTAACTGCATTATGTCTGTTTTTGTTATTTGCCTTAAGGATCAATTTGGTCAAAAGTTTACAAACCTACTGAAGAAATAGATTGCATTTATTTGTTTTTTAAAAATAATATTTATTGAAAAATTATATATAAATATAAAAACACATATCAAACATACAAAACCCATATGTTGACATTCAACATACAACACCTGACAAAACTTATAATGACAAAATTACACCTAATAAAATAACAACTAACATAATGACAATTAACATCAATTACAGACAATTTGTAATTGAAGAAAAGAAAAGAAAAAGCACATTTCAACATACATTCTAACGTACAAAAAAGTAAATAAAAACAGTTTGACTTCCTATCCATCTTCTGTTGGAGTGTCTCTTAATGCATTTTGATTCCTGTTATCTACATGATAACATTGCCATATAATGTAAATTCTGGTCAATAGCTCTAAAAAAAAGGTTATTTATTACCATGGAGTTACTGGTTTATCATAATAACAAAGACGAGCTATACAACATATGGGTTATATTTAAAAATCTATTGTTGACATTCTGCCCCATTTGGATTCCCAAAGAGGAGTTTGTGTATTTGTGTGACATATTTCTTAAAAAGATAATATTTCATGATATATATATATATATATATATCTTATGAAATACTATTTAAGAAATAGTATTTCTCAATAGATTATGTAATAAATAATAATGACATTTTATCTGATATTTAAAGTTGTTTCAAATCTTATTTTTTAAGTATATTTATGAACACATAATAGAGTTTTACTTCCTCATGAAAATGCCTACAACTGTTATCTTTTTAGAAGCATGTGTACAGCAGAACTGAGACTGGCAGCAGATCTCATGGGCAAGAATGGGGCAGAGAGCCTGGGATGGCATGCATATCCCACTGGATCTCACAGCGCCTTATTCCACTCTACCTCAACCCTCCCATTCTTGGTACTCAAAATGTCCCTCATGCTCTTAGAGAGGCGGATGGCGGGCTGTCCTCTCACCCACTGATCTAGGTCAAGGGAAGCCTGCCTCCAAAGCAAGTGATTGGAAGTTTCTTCAGTGTTGAAAAAGCCTCCCCCCAGGCCTAAACTTGTTCGGGGGAAAGACGTAGTAAAATTTACCCAATGCCATATAGATGCTTTGGGGGGACATTATTGCTCATTTCTATTTTTAATCCATCCTTCTTATTCTTTTTTTTTTCAAACATAAATTGGGGCAAGGGTGCTGTTATGGGAGCAAAAATGGCTTTGGGAGCTTTGTATGACAATATGCATCATCTTTTGTGACTCACACAGACACAAACATTTTACTTGTTGTAAAATGTTTAAATTAGAGAGTACATTGGTTTGGTTTGTGGTGTATTGGTTTGAGCATTGGACTACAGTCCTGGAGACCAGGGTTCAATTCCCTTCTCGGCCAATGAAACCCACTGGGTGACTTTGGCCACATCACACACTCTCAACCTCAGAAACCCTGTGATAAGTTTGCCTTAGAGTCTCCATAAGTCAGAAGAGACTTGAAGGCACACAACAACAACAATGACAACAACAACAAAGCTCAATGGGAAACTCTGTTACTATTACCTAGGTTCACTGGGCAAATATTAATTTATAAAAATGCAATTTCCTGGACAGGGTCAGATCTTGTTTGGTCAGGGCACAGCCAGGGCACTTAAGCTAACAACCAGTGATGTATTTAAGTCTTTTACTCCAAGTCTCAAGTCAAGTCTCTATCTTCAAGTCTTCAGTCAAATCTCAAGTCTTTGCAAGATAGTTTCCAGTCAAATCTCAAGCCTGGGAACCAACTTTTCCCCCCAACTTATATTCCAGAATTTCTGGACAGAGTAGAATAAAGTCAGTTTTAACAGTTTAAGTAAAGTTGGCCTTCCACATTTGTGAGTTTGCCATCTGCTGATTTGGAAGTGGAGAATAGGATCCTTCTTACTCCCCCTTCTTGAAGGTGGAGGGTTTTGTGTCAATGGGCATAAAAGAGTGCGCAGCTTTGGAAGTGAGGAACAGGATCCTTCTTACTCCCCATTTCTGAAGCTGGAGGATTTTTCAGAAGTGGGGAATAGGATTCTTCTTATTTTCCACTACTGAAGCATCAGAAGCTTTAGAAGGAAGATCCTTCCTCCCTAAGCCCATTGCCTAAAATGTTTCCTGCTCCTCTCAGAGAAATGCACCCTGCACTCTGGGAGCGAGTCTTGCCTTCTGCTCTTAAGAAAAGTTTGAGAAGGCTCCTCCAATATGCAGCAGGAACGGGTTGCTGAGTAAACCTCAATCTCACCTCAATCCCATTGCCTAACTTGTTTGCTGTTCCCTGCTCAGAATTGTGCCCACACTTTGGGATTCAGACAGATCATCATGTGACCAATACGCAAAAAGAGATGGAATCATTGTTCAAAGTTGTAAGGTTTCTGGATGAAAGTGTTCTGTTACTGAACCAAGGGTAGCAAGTCAGTCACTAAAATTATACAAGTCACGAGTCAAGTCAGTGTGTCATTTATTACCTTGTCAAGTCCAAGTCAAGTAACTGAAGTAACTTAAGTCCAACTTCAGTCTGAATCGATTCAAGTCTACATCACTGCCTAATATATCTTAGGAATGTAGCAAAGAGCTTGGTTCTATGAAAGAAGGTGTGGGTCAAGACGGTGCAATTTCAACTGTTCTCTTAAGTGAGTGTTTCATACCATCCAATTGTCTCCCTTTGGCACGAAAACTCCCAGTTTTTCAGCTACTTTTAAAATGTCATGATTTCTTTCTTCTCCTCCCACTTTCTCCCTTCATCCTGGCTTACTTTATTTGCCACAAACTGAGTTCAGAGTGCAAAAATAGTTTGTATTCAACTCAATGAGAGAAAGGAGGAGAAGAAGGGCAGAGCTGCCATTGCCGGAGACTGGAAAACCTGCTGCAGCTTCTCTTAGCTTGCCTGTCAACGGGGTTGCGCGCTTCGTGCTTTTTAAAAACCTCTAAAAAGAGGTTTTTAAAAACAGCTTTCGCCATCTTGAGCCCATTCTAACGTTTCTTGGTCTGGCTTTCATCTGTGACATGTTGGGAGAGCATGGTGTTTCCCTGGTGGAGGCACAACTGAGAAAGGAAACCAGATAGGGAAGATTCTGAAAGAGGCTCTTGGAAGCATTGTACCTTTTCATTATAGGCCATTTCCTCACGGAGCGAGAGAATCACCCCGCGCCGCTACTTACCGGATCTTCTGGCGGTCCGGTCCGGTCCGGTCCGGGGTGAGGAGGAGCAGTGTGTGGTCATCGCTCCACACTGCTCCAGCATCCAAAATGGCAGCTTCTGGTTGGTCATGGGTCTTGACCAACCAGTGAAGCTCGCCAGCCTAAAGCTCACCCTCAGCAGATTGCAGACTCGCATTGGTGCGAGCCTGCAAATCTGCACCGGAGAGCAGGCACGCAGTGGTGCACTCCGTGCTTTTAGAAGACCGGAAAAATCAGGTCTTTTAAAGGCATGCTGGAGGACCACTTGGGGTCGTTCCAGAGCGGACTGAGGTGCGGATCTACGGTAAGTAGTCCGAACCCAGTCCACTCCAAGGTGCAGACGTCCTCCGTGGAGGACACACTGCACTGTTTTAAATACCCCGTGTGGAAATGGCCTTATTTTACCTGTATGCCTCCTTGAGACCTTTTGGTACAGAGTGGGATAGAAATATGTTAATATATAAAAACAGATGAAGAAAATAAATACATTTCCAGAAATGGGACCTTCAGATTCACATTGCCCCTTGGAGTGTTCACAGCTACCTTCTTCTGCCCAATAAAGTGTGGTGATCCATCCCCCTGGAGACAGAGAAAGAGGCAGGCAGAGGTAACTTCAAGTGCCTTTGTGGGATTTGTCTGTATTTGTCTGTAACATGTTATGTTACATAATTTCTTTATTGTATTGTTTCAGCATTGACTTTAAACTGAATGCCATTCCACCTGAGTTGTCATTTCCTTCCTTCCTTCCTTCCTTCCTTCCTTCCTTCCTTCCTTCCTTCCTTCCTTCCTTCTAGCATCCAAACTCCTGGTTCTTCATATTTTCTTAAACTGGAGATTTCCCTGTCTCCTTTCAGGAAATGTGAAGATTTGTGGGCTGGAGGACTTGTGGCCTCTTTTTTTGTTGGAGTCCTGGCATTCTTTCCTCATCTATCCCATTGTAGCTTGGATGCAGACCCCGAATTTTCTAGTAGAGAAATTAGTTTTGCACTTGAAATGTTTGGGCAGCTCTCATGGCTTTGTATGCATGGTAAAACATAAAAAAAACCCTCATGTATCCCTGTTGCCTATTAGAATACAGTTTTATTAGTCAGACCAAAATTAGTGGACAATCTTGAACTGGAACCAATGTGTGATTATGTATTAAAATAGATTATATAAACTCCTCACATTCACATTAAACATACATGTGAACAGATTGTTTTTTTTACCCCTTGCACATGTAGAAAAGAGGTTTCACATATGATGCAGATCCTTGGAAACTTACTATATTCTATTTAATGTGCTTTTTCATTTAATAATGAACACTAAACAAGTTATTTCCTCTTCTTTCAGATATGTTTCTGTTTCCTGATCAGTTCTATTCTAAAAAAGCCTAAATCTACTTCACTTGCTGTTTGCATCCTCATTTTCTTCTTTGGAGCCCTCAGTACTATTCTCTTGATCTCTATAATCCCTGCACCCATGGAATGGATTTTGAGCATCTTCTGCCCTTTCACCTTTGGTGCTGGAATCATAAAGGTACAGTGTAACACTTTGGCCCTTTCCACATGTTGGGGGGAACGCCTGAAAACGGAGCTTACCAGCGGCCGGGCGAGTCTGTCGCCACGCAGAGCAGTGCGAGTTCGCTGCTCTGTAGCCCTCCACGTCCCAAATGGCGGCTTCCGGTTGGTGGAGGCTCTCCACCAACCAGAGAAGCTTGTTAGCCAGAAGCCCGCCCCTGGCAGATCTGCAGGCATGCACTTGCGCGTGTCTGAAAATCTGCTTTGGAGCCGGGCAACGGAGCGGCACGGGGTTGTGCGCTCCGTGCTTTTTAAAAACCTCTAAAAAGAGGTTTTTAAAAAACATGCTGCATGACCAGTTCTGGTCGCCCCTGAGTGGATTGAGGTGTGGAACTACAAAAAGTAGTCCACCCCAGTCCACTCTATGGTGCAGAAGACCTCCGTTGGAGGGCGCTCTGCACCATTTTAAAATACTAATGTAGAAATGGCCTTTGTTTAGAGTATCTGAAAGCAGGTGTCTTTGCCGAAGCTGGAATCTGCATAGTTTAAGCCATCAAAGCCTTCAAGGAAAGTCACATAGCTGTCAGAGTGGGAGACAAGATACCTGCTCTTTCTGAGTGAAGCAAGGGCTTCTGGCCTCTCTAGGCACATCTTCTGCAATAGTGCGCTCTTCCGTCCATATAAAAAAGGGGTCTACCCACTCCATGACTGGTAGGGGGCTGTCCCACAGCTTTGAGATGGTCAGTTTTCAGTCAAAAGCTGCTGTTGAATGATTTCATCATTCTGTAAAAGATTTTCCTTAGCCCCGGCAACTGCAGCTCCTCTCCAGCCCCACATCTCCCTCTCCTTCTGAACACAACCAGAAAGTACAGCCCCTTCCTTAGGGTTTCCTCACATATTGGGGCAAACCAATCACTCAGAGATACACTGATAAAGCTTTACATTGATAAAGCTTTTATTATGCACAAAATTTTACCAGATCAAGGGAATACCATTACCAGTTTGTAAACCCCTTCACCAATGCTGCTTTTATTTTTTTTTCTCATCAGACAAAAGAGAAAAAAAATCTCCTATGCCTTCAAGTGTCCATACTAAAGGTTCATTGCATTTCCAGCTTTTGTCCATCCTCGTTAGGCTTTCAGCCATGGAAACTTAATCTTTGCTCTTTCATACAGATGCATCTTTTTCAAAAATATGGAAGAGTCTTCTATGTGACTGAACTGATGAAGGAACCATACATCTATGTTCTGTTTTTTGACAGCATTTTATATATGCTGCTGGCATTGTATTTTGACAAAGTAGTTGCTGGTAAGCAAACCTCAAGTAAAACCAGTTTGAAATTTGCATATACGTACATAGGTTTAATAAAATTATTGATAAAAGGTGTTTGTATGAATCATGAATCAGACAGTTAGGCTTCCACCTTCTCTGGTGCTATCAGTTTGGAACTAAAGTTATCGAGTGTGTATAACGATAGTTAAAGAATTTCCCAGGGAATACGTAGGAAAGTGCTGGAAGCAAGACTGGAATTATCTGGTGATATCAGTTTGGAATTAAAGTATTAAGAATGTGACCAGTGACAGTTAAAGAAATTCCCAGGGAATATATAGGAAGGTGCTGGAAGCAAGAGTAGAATTCTTTTCTAAGGCTCTTTCTGCAACTCACCGTTTTGCAGAGCTGGGGTGTGGGGATCATGCGAGCAGCCTCTAGTGAGAAGCTTTCGCGTCCCGGTTCCTTCAGCTCTGCAGCTGCTGCCTGCTTGCATGAGAGCCCTTCCTCTTCCTTCTGCAGTGCAGCCTGGGATGTGCAATCACACACCATTTTCGACTTGCAGCCGAAAATGAAATAGTGCATGATCGGCACCTGCCAGGCCCTGGAGCATCGCGCAATTGTGAATGCATCGTGTGGACTGCTCCTCGCAGTCATGTGACACTTCAGGGGCCCTTTCACATGGCAAACGCTGTGCGAAAAGGGCCTAAGTTGGGGTCAGCAACTGTGCAAGGTTAGGGTGCTGTGCCCACATACATATCCCCACTGCAATCCCACAAAAAAAGTTTGTTTGCCCCCAACTGCCCTCTAAGGGATGTTGGAGGCATTTCTGCCCTGTATTGGGGTTCACTGAGGCAATTTTAGGCCCAGAAGAGAAGTTGCCTCCTGTTCACCTTCTGTTTTAAGCAAAGGCCTCTCCTAAGCCTAAAATAGCTGTGGGTATGGCCCCAAAAGATGGTGAAAATGACCCCATTCCCCCACAGGACATTTATGGGCATTTAAGAGCAAACCTTTTTCTTTTTAAGTCATTTTTGACCTCTGAATGCTCTGGGACTCTGCATATAGCTTGTGTCCTACTTTAGAAGTTTGCCTTTTTTCAACCAATTTTTGTGCCACAATAAAAATATATTGCACCTATACAGGACTGAATACTCTGTATACATCAAGTAGTAACAATGCCAGTTAAAACCATTTAGTTTCTAGGTTATAATGTAACAAAATGTGGGGAAATCAAAGGGGGCGAATACTTCTTTAAGGTGCTATGCATGGGATGGTATAACAGTATATGTGTGTACAAAAGGGGGAAGAAAAAATAATTTTAGACTAACCACCATTTTTGTGAGGTGGGTAATCATAATGACAGGAAAAATTATTTTAAATTTGTTTTTGTTTTTTTAGAAGTAGCACTATAAAAGTATGTGCTATGGAGTTAACACAGTGTGCATGTAACACTGTATTCTTGTAATTCCAATTTTTGTAAAAAATGTTCTAGTCAGTATCATTCACAGTTTAGCGAAATCAACAATGAATGGAAATGACATTTTAAAAAAAAGCATGATAGCATGAGAGAGCTGTTATGCTATTAAACCCTTTCCTTTAGGCAGTCTTTTGCTTTTTTGGAAAATAGCCAGTAATGTGCTATATGCTACTTAAATGAATGACTGGAAATAAAATAAACAGATGGTAAAAGTGGCACTCACCACAAGTTATACTGAACATGTGCTGAGGTATGATAGCTTTACTTGCTCGTATCAACAACATAGCACTGCAAAGTGATGGAAGAGTGTGCTGAGGGCACCTACACTGGTAGAAACTGTACTGTTCTTCAGAGAATTATTTAATTTTCTCCAGTAATAAAATAAAACAAATGAAAAGAAAGAAAAAAGACAAGACAGCAGCCACTCAGTGAAAACTGGGTGAAGACATATGGTGGAGTTGCTGTTAAATGTAGGTGCAGATTAGGGTTGCTACCTTTGGAACAAGCCAGATTCTAAATCACTTTCAGACCATCATTTAGAATACTGGTTTATTCTGAAGTAGCTAATCATAGTTTCTTTGTTCTAACAATATGAGAAACAGCTAGGGATTGCCAGCATGATAACTAGAGAGGGCTCATGTACTTCTAATTCTGGGGTGGGCAAAGTGCACCCCATTGGCTGCATGTAGTTCCCAGGGGTAAAAAAAATGCACCAAATGTTCTCTGAGGGGCATAGAAGTCTTTTGGCCCAGGAAAGACCTATTCCAAAACTGGAAGTGTTTTAAGAAAAGGCTTCTCTGGGGTGAACAGGGTACAATTTCCCCCACAGCTCCAGGGAGGTACTTGGGGGGCAAGAAATTGGTTTATTTCTGCAGTGAGTCTCACTGCAAGTTCTCCTAAGAGGCTAATGCAGCACTTTGGCTTCCCACAGCTGTCCACCCTTGCTTAAATGGCTGTGCAGAAGAGGGAATTTCAGCAGGTGTTGCTTGTTACTTGGTTGTATCATAGAATCATAGAAATCTAGAGTTGGAAGAGACCGCACAGGCCATCCAGTCCAACCCCCTGCCATGCAGGAACACCTTCCAAGCAATCCGGACAGATGACCATCAAGCCTCTGCTTAAAAACCTCCAAGGAAGGAGGCTCCACTACACTCCGAGGCAGCATATTCCACTGCCGGACAGCCCTGACTGTCAGGAAGTTCTTCCTGAGGTTCAGGTGGAATCTCCTTTCCTGCAGCTTGAATCCATTGCTCCTTGCCCTGGTCTCTGGAGCAGCAGAAAACAAGCCCTCTCCTTCCTCTACATGGCATCCCTTCAAATATTTAAACATGGCTATCATGTCCCCTCTTAACCTTCTCTTCTGCAGGCTAAACATACCCAGCTCTCTATGTCTATCCTCATAGGGCATGGCTTCCAGGCCTCTCACCATTTTGGTCGCCCTCCTCTGGACTTGCTCCAGCTTGTCAATATCCTTCTTGAATTGGGGTGCCCGGAACTGGACACAGTATTCAAGATGGGGTCTAACCAAAGCAGAGTAGAGTGGTACCAGTACCTCCCACGATCTAGACACCATACTCCTATTGATGCAGCCAAGAATTGCTTTGGCTTTCTTGGATGCCGCATCACACTGCTGACTCATGTTCAGCTTGTGGTCTATGAAGACTCCTAGATCCCTTTCACACGTACTGCTATCGAGCCACGTGTCCCCCATCCTATATTTCTGTATTCCATTTTTTCTACCTAAGTGTAGGACCTTATACTTCTCTCTGTTGAATTTCATTTTGTTCACCTTGGCCCAGCTCTCCAATCTATCCAGGTCATTTTGAATTTTGATCCTGTCCTCTGGCGTATTAGCAACCCCTCCCAATTTGGTATCAAATTGACAAGCAACCCTTGCTGAAATTCCTTCTTCCACATAACTCTTAAGAGCCATCTCTCATTTTAACTTTGGCAATCCTTAATTGTGGATTTTACAAAGAAGGTTGAAATAAGGGCAAAAGGCTTGTTTATTTCACAGCTTAAATAAACTGAAACATGAATGTTTGAATTAGGCCGATGTCACACATTTATTCCCTTGTCTTTCATTGTCTTCCCATGTATTCATTCTTTGAATAACTGACACTTTAAAACTCCTGCAGTGTCCCTTTCCCCACCCCACGTGGCTTAGTGAGACCACATTACAGAAGACAAGTACAGACTGATATATTTGAACTGGGTTACACCTTCAGTGCCAAAAGTAAAAATATGCAGTGCTTTTTGATACACAAGAACTCTGGTTTTTGCTTGTTTTCCTGTGTCCTATTAGACAAATATGGCGTGCCCTGTTCTCCCTTCTTTTTCCTGAAGAAGTCTTACTGGTTTAAATCAAGAAACAGATTATTGACTGAAGTTTCTACCAATGAACAAAATGACATCTTCAATGACAACGCTGAGCCCGTGCCAGCTGAATTTGATGGGAAGGAAGCAATTAGGTAAAAAAACAGAAAATGTGAGCTATATATATGGTTGGTGTTTTGTAGACTTCTTTCACCCAGAGTTCCTGTCCTCTTTTCCAACAGTACCCACTATCTAGATTATTTAGCTTCTCATCTCTGAGGGTGTTAGGGAAAATAATTTGCCTTTACAAGGGAAAAGTGCAAGGTGACATACATCACAGAGTGACAAAGGAAATGCAAGTGTGCAGATCAGGCTGTATATTGGAAATGTCAACCAGCTGGAGGAGTATTTGAGGCGAACAGTAGTCCATTTTCTTTCAGGTACCCAAAGCCAGATCTTTGGGCTGAATATGGGGCATCTAAAAATCAGCACTCTAGTGGTTGGGTCTTTCTCCCACAGTATCGATAAACTGGCAAGATTGTGAGAATTCAGACAAAAATCCAAGACTTCACTAACCATTTCTTACTTTCCTATTGTTTAGACTAAATAACATTAAAAAAACTTATGAAGTGAAAAACACCAAAACTGAAGCCTTGAGAGGTAAGAAAAATTTTCATTTCTTTCTGTTCTCTTGCCTCTTGATTCCTTTAAAAACTATTTTTTTCCTGAAATTCAGAGAATCTTTATTTTATAGACGAACTGCTTCTGAACATTTGTTATTTGTGTGCTTTCAAGTATTTCTAACTTATGGTAACCCTAAGGCAAACCTATTATGGGATTTTCTGGGGCCTGGCAGTGTGTGACATGCCCAAGGTCACCCAGTAGGTTTCCACAGCAAAGTGGGGAATCAAACCCTGGGTGCCAGGGTCATAGTTCAACTCTCAGATCACTACACCGCACTGTGCCTTTCATCCTACAGCACAACAGCTTGTTTTCTTATTGCCTGTGGGGAAAAAAACGTTAAAAGATATCTAAGGATCTAGCTACTTACTAATATATAAGCAACTTCCTCCATGGGATAGATTTAACGAAGGTCTAAATACCTTAAAGGCACCAGATTCCATCTGATATTGGAGGCTAAGCAGGGTCATTGCTGCTTAGTACGTGGATGGGAGACCACCAATGAATACCAGACTATGTTTCAGAGGATGGAACTGGCAAAACCATCTCTGAGTATTCTTTGCGTAAGAAAACCCCATGAGATTCCTGAACGCACACAGAAACATAAGATTTTGCTGTGCTTCCAAATACTTTACCACAGCATTATTAGACTGGAGAAGCAAAGAACATAATCTCCCACAGCCTTTGCCTAAAGCTTATTTATTTACAAAATGTTAGGTTGGAAAGGAATTGTAGGAGAGCAGCCTAGTAACTCTGAGCTTCTATTGAGAGCAGTTGTACACATATTGTAGGGCAGGGGTGGGCAACTGCAAAGGGTTGAGGGCTGCTTTGGTCCTCCATGGGAACTTGGAGTATGGTACCCCCATGCCTGATTTTTTTTTCCTTTAAAAAACCCTTTCCCCCCTCCCCCTCCAAAAATGATACATGTAGCCTCCCATGCCCCCTGGGAAAATGGAAGGCAGTTTCACTACGTTCCCTCTCCTGTTGTTTTAGGTCCAAGAGAGAGAAATCACCTGCAAGTTAACTGCTGACCAAGTTGCTGGGGTTTTTTTTTTTTTGGGGGGGGTTTCTTCTCAGTCTAAAACTGTGGGGTGGGGGATAGTGCTTAAATTGCTTCCATATTCCTTGTAGTCCAACAATATCTGGGGGCCACCAATTACCACTCGTAGGATAGAAAAAGGGTGAGCTTTATAGAGAAACAATAATTAACTGCATATAGACTGGCCCTTTGAGATGATGGTCTTATTAATTAGATTGCTACATTAAGCTTTTCTTTTCCACAATGCAATACAATACAACACAAATCTTTATTATGATCATAGACCAGCATAAGCATCCCTTCCACTTTCACTTGGATATACACAATTCAGGCATGTTGGCCAAGGCTCTTTTTGCCTGTATATCTCCAGTGGGAGTACCTATTTGTTTAACACTGATAATGTATATTATAAGTGGAAACACTTGTGGAAAGGACTATATAGCAGTTATGTAGTTATATGGCACATAGGTAGGTAGGATAGTTTTGTTGTATGTGCCATCTTTGATTTGTCTCAGCCGTTGCCAATTTCATTTTCATTCACTCTTTCTTAGTTTCAGTGATGTGACCAAAGGCAGAAGACACCATCATTTCTGCCTCTCAATGTGTAATTAACTTAATAAACATTTTTTCTTCACTTAAGTGTTCAACACAGATTTTACACACAGGCTTTTATACAGGCCAACAGCTGGAAGGAGGTTTATATAAGCAATGGCATCATGATTGTTTTGGGTGGAGGATGGTATCACTTCACAAAAGTGTACATCAATATCAGTGAGATGCCACACACAGAAATATTTCTTGATATAGCCAAATAATAGGAGCCCATTCACACAAGACAATTATAGTGATATATTCCATTTTAACGTGCATGGCAACATTCTGTGGAATCCCAGGGTTTGTGGTTTGGTGAGGCACTGGAGCTTCATGGCTAGGACTTCTAAAGGTCCCTCCTTCAATTCCAAATCCCAGGATTTCATAGGAGGCTGCCATGATATTTACAATGTAATCATAACACTACAATTGCATAATGTAAAGGGGCCCCTGGTCAGACCAAGCCTGATTTTGGCAGTGTTTTCTGAATGTGCACAAACATTTTGGTAACAGAACACAAAGATCTCAGAACAAAATCTGTAAATTACTCAAAAATATTTGTATTCTTTGAACCCTAATGCGTTTATTCCACTACAGAAAGAAGAATGGGTAATTCAGATACCAAAACCAATGGAAAAATTTAGATGAGGAGAATTTTGGAAGTATCTTGCCAGCTGCCGTAGAGGATCTAGAAGTTACAACAAGACGTTCACAAGCAGGTTTACTTAGACAATGTCCACTGATTTAAGTGGAACCTGGGCTTAAATCCTTTAGAGACTTACAGACAGATAGACAGTCACAGAGATACATGCACGCACACATATATAGGATTGCAGCCTTGGTGTATCTTGTGATTTTCGGAGCTAATGCTGTTTCTTGTGTATTAGGATTGTCACTGAATATCTATGAAGGCCAGATCACTGCTATACTTGGCCATAGCGGAGCTGGAAAAACGACACTGCTACACATTCTCAGTGGACTTTCCAAGCCATCAGATGGTGAGAATCAGTGCTTTGAGACAAAGTAGGCTGCTAGCCCAATCTCAAACACGTTCACAGGATGACATAGGAAGAGCCCTGCTGGTTCTGATCAAAGGCTGGTCCAGTCAATTAATGTGTTTTCCCTAGCAGAAAAGCAGATGCCACTGGGAAGTCAACAGGTGGAACCTGAGGGCAACAGTCTTCTTCAGATGTTCTTCCACAGGGACCCCTGGATGCAGGATGTCTGACATGAGGATTATTAGCTCTTCTCCCTCCATGAATTAGTACCTTTTCATTCCAAAGCCATCTAAGTTGCTGACTATGAACACATTTTATGGCAGCTAATGCTATAATGTTATAAGCTGTGTTTGGAAATGAGTTTCATTCTGCCCAGTGAGACAGGCTTTCAAAGAGGCATACTCCTTTTTCATTATTTTCTTTGATCCATAGCAGGATAGCAGTGAATTACTTATGTATGCCTTAGTTTACTTCTGTATGCAATGATGAGGAAGATGAGCAGAAGGGTATTATTACACTCCTGACCTGCTTGTGGATCTCCCAAAGGCCAAAGGTTGCCCACTGTGTGAACAAAATGGTGGAACAGATGGACCTTTGGTGTGAACCCTCAGCGATCTTCTATGTCCTTATATGCCAAAGTCTTTTTAAGAGTAATCTTTTAAATAAAATAGCAATATCCTCAGCAGTTTAATTCCTTCACAAACTAAAATACTAAAGTTTTAAAACCTGCCATGTTGGTCTTTCTGTTTCTGTCTACAGGTTCTGCAACCATATATGGATACAATATATCAGAAAGGAAAGATATGGAACAAATCAGAAATATAAGTGCTGTATGCCCACAATTCAACATTCAATTTGAATTTTTAACGGTGAAAGAAAACTTAAAGACATTTGCTAAAATAAAGGGGGTTCAATCCAGCGATATAGAAAGGGAGGTAGGTATGCTGTTCCCAAGAGTTTGCTGATATTTTCTTTGTAAGCAAGTTTTTTTTGGTAGAGATGGGCCCTGACTCCTTGCAAAATCTGATTGAAACATCCTCTGTGTGTGTGTGTGTGTGTGTGTGTGTGTTGGGGGGATTGTGAGCAAGATGCAGCATGTGGGCTACATGAGGCTCTCCCCAGCCTCCCAGGATCAATATTTTTTGAAAACACCCCCAATTGCATTCTGGAGATGAGGGGGCATTTCCACCATATTTGGAGCCTCTCTGCACTCTGCAGAGGTCAAAAACAGTTTTTGCTATTCCCCGCCCCTCCCCCCCAAAATGTTTTGGCACAAAATGTCTTCTAGGGAGTGTGGAGTGCTTTTCCACCAAATTTTGCATCCTCCTTGGCTAATTTTGAGCTGGTCACTCCCCACTGTTGAAGATCTATCTGGGGTCTAAAATTGGGCAGGAAGGTCCCCAAACATGGCAGAAAATGCCTACAGTAACACCTAGAGACCATTCTGTGGCAAAACTTTTTTTTATTTGTGGGAGCAGGTATAGTGGTGAGGTGTGACCCTTCAAGGTTTCTAGGGAGGAGCTAACCTCCAGACAAGATGGAAGCACTCCTAGTTATTCAAATAGCACATCAAGGAACAGGGATTCACCCTGTGCTTGATGAGGTTATGTTACTCCAATTATGACACGTTTGGTGAAAGCCCCAGATATCATTTTGATATCAAACAATTCGGCCTTTGCTTGACCTTTCTCAGCCACCCCGCTCCACGTGTTTGCGAGGTTCTCTGGACAGGCACGTACAGGGCGTGACCGTTAATGGTTTTTGCATTCCAGACCCCATTGAGGCCGGCAACTCAAGCCTCGCTCGTAGCTTCAGGGAACACCTCATTGCAAACCTTACAATAGATGCACGGCTCTCAGCCGGGCTAGTCCTTTCAGATGGGACATTTACATACTGGCCGAACTATTGTCATCAAGCGTTAAGCTCATCATGCAAACTTGACCTTTTCCAACTCCTTTGTCCAGCTCCAAATTTCCTTTGTTCTCACCGAGCATGGCATAGCCTATAGGCACACTCCACCCTATAAAGGGTCCCCACTTTTGGGACTTCCTCGGTTCAATTTGGACTGCCATCCCACCTTGCTGCTGGTTGTCTAAGGAGTTCCCCTCAGCCAGCCATGCTGAGTTTCCTCTTCTGCTATCTCCGCTTCTCTCCGGGACTACAAGAAAAGGTGTCGTATTACCCACTCCTTTGAAACTCCCTATTCCATTTCTTAGTTAGCTAGTGTGCGGGTTGTTTTATTCACTGTTTGTCTTTTGATAAAACTGTTATTTTTGTTACTTTGAAACTTGCCTGCCTGTTCCCTGACCTGAAGCCGTAGACATTGGGTAAAAGATCCTAGCTGCCGTTACCCTGCCTCTCTTTCAGCCTGCGAGAGTGCTCTAGCTTAATTCCCCCAACTTGTGCTTTTATCTGGTAATTTGGGTGCCCCTCCCGGGACACACCCAACACACAGAGTAACAGTTGCACTCTGCCTGAAGAACCAGGTCCATAGCTTGGGTGTGTTCCTGGATTCAACTCAGAGCCTGGAAGCTCAGATTTCAGTAGCGGCTAGGAAGGCATTCCTGTCTCTTAGACTGAGGGACTAAGGGTCCTTACCACTTGTCCACTAATTCTGAGACCTGTCTGGGGTCACCTTTACCAACTTCTGGGCACACAACTTATGATAATGGTTGAACCAGACAGGTCAGATTAGTATCTGTTGGGAGTTAAAGTTTTCCAGGGTGTTAGCCCCTTGGGGAAATTCTATGAAAGCTAAAGCTGGTCCTTCTGGTCCCATGGTGTTGCGGCTAGCTGCTTAGCAAAAGAACTCTCGCTAAGTTGCTGTCAAGAACGGACTAGCCAGGTTTTTCTTTTCTTTTTGCCTGGTCCAGCTACTTCTTTGGGAGAACGAGTCCAGAGGGGGCTCGGAGGGGACCCTGAACCATCTCCCAGACTAGCTCCCCAGAGAGAAGAGGGAGCAAAGCAAGGGAGACGAAGAGGGGTCGAAGAGCTGCCACAGCCATTCATTGACAGCTGCCTCTTAGGCAGCACAAGTGACTCCACCGACTTTTTTAAAAAAATTGTTGTTGTTATTTAAAAGCTTACTTTTTGAAGAGACCGAAACTTACCCAAAAGTTGGACGGGATATCACTTTGAAAAGGAAAACAGCTCTGTTGTCAAAAACTGAATAGCTACAGATTAGAAGGAAAAAGGAAAAACGCCGCTGCCAGGCAGCTCTTAAGACACTGGCAACAGCTGAAGCTACTTAAAGGGAAAGAGAACTATATTTATGAGCCTGGATACATGAACTGACATACAGTAATACAGTAACGCCAGCGTACTTATGAACTAATTCATTACGACTAATTAAGAAGGACAGACTATGCAACAGGGTGAGTGAAAGTGTGTGTGGGAGAAGGATAAAAGACAGTCTCAAAAGAAAAGAGAAGAAAAAGAAAGAAAGAAAGAGAAGGAAAATAGGGAAAAGGAAAAAAAGGGAAGAAGAAAGAAGAACAGAAGGAAAGGAACAGAGAATATTTGCTCCATGGAAGACATTGATAGGGCATTAAATAGTGCAGCAAAATTGAAGAGAGACAAAATAAGTGAGAGCTTAATGGATCCCTGAAAGACAGAAGAATAGTGAAAAAGAAAGTGGGAAAATTCGAACTGAGAAAGGAGAAGACGAAATTGGAGGAAATGAAAAAAAAAAAAGACGTGGAGGAAGACTGGAGACAGGAACACCAAATCTTAAGGTAGATAGTGAACAGAACGACGTCTGAGGATGAATTAAGAAAGCAAGGAAAACAACTGTGCATTAACAGTTTTTTGGAGATTATTGGAGATTGTTGCATCATTTTCTGACCCGGTGTAAGGGTATACGCTATAGTAAATTGAATCAGTAAGACATAAATTAAATATCTATTAAATAGATATAAATTAATATCTATCAAACAGGTAATTAATTGATTATTAATTGATAATTAATTGATAATTTACTGATAAATTGAAAATTTAGTGTTATTTCATTGTCATTCTATTGGCTTCCCCCCCCCCTTTTTGTTCTATTGAACTTACAATTGTTAATGTCTGGTTCATTATAGTTATATAGTTATATAATTATTGTCATATTTTGAACAAATAACACTGGAAAGATGAACTTTAGCGTACTGTGATTGTTAATAACTTAGAGGGGGTAAAAGTGAGATTGCTTCATTACAGAATTGATTCAAAGGTGGAGAAAGAGAAAAATAAAGTAAGACAAATAGGGAAATTGGGGTAAAATGAGAATTCAAGCTTCACAATTTCATTGATCATTCATTTCAACTGTTTTGTAAAAAAATAATAGTTTTTTTCTCTCTTATTGTATTTTCATTTTTGATGAATATTTGATCTTTAGAAAGGGATATCTTTCTTAACTTTCAATGTGGAACATTTAAGCTTACCGAAATCTTAACATTTATGTGCAGTAAGCAACTCTTAACGTGCAACTTCGTAGCCTATCATAAGTCAGAATAGAATTAAAATAAGAAATTATAGAAAGAGAAAGGAAAAGAAAGGAAAGGAAAGGAAGAAGGGCAAGAAGTCAGCAAGAAGAATAAGATAGAAATTAATAGATTACCATTTAACATTGTTTATCCATACATTTAGTGTGGATCTTACTGTTGACAACAATAGTTAGGTAATAAAATTCAAGATGGCATTGGGCACAAGGAAGAAGACTGCAGTAACCACACATTTACAGTCATCAGTTGACCTTCCAGTTAAAATCTCCGGTGTCTCCCAGCAAATAGCTGAGATGATGGAAGAATTCCGTAATTCCACATGCAAAATACAGAGAGAGTTTAAAGACACAAGAGTGGAAATGAAGACAGAGCTAAAGGAAGAATTGACTTCTTTTGGGAAAAAATTAGAAAAAATGTCCCAAGATATCACTGTTATGAAAAAAGACATTCAAACACTACAGACAAGAACCAAACAAACAGATTTCATGACACAATTAAAGAAGACACCAAAATGAGATTCAGCATCAATAACTCAGTTAGAATTAAGATACAGAGACAGGTGTTTAAAACTCAGGGGGCTCCCAGAGATAAGAGAAGAAAATGTGTATGAGAGAGTACTGAATGCATTATCTGCCTTATTAGACACAAAGAAAGATAGACTAGAGTTCTATATAGACCAAGTTTTCTGTATCAATTCAAAAATAGCAAGAGAAAAGAATCTTCCCAGAGATATAGTTATATGCTTTTCACATATAAAAACCAAGGAGTTGGTTCTGCAAAAGAGTTATGAATCTAAATTAATTATCGAAGATAGAGAAGTTAAAAATTTATTACGATATCCCTCTTCTGATCTTATGTAAAAGACAGGAATATAAGTTCCTGACCCAGCTATTACTGCAAAATCAGATAAAATATACATGGAATAGGACAGAAGGTCTTTCATTTATGTACAAACAGAGAAGATACAAAATACATACTGTCCCTAACGTGCAAGAAATATACAAAAAGATTAAAAGAGAGCTGGGAAGCAAATTGCAAAAGGACAGAACCAAAGAAGAATATACAGATGAGTACAGTCACTCTACTCAAGAATACAAGAAACAAGTGGAGATCACAGAAAAAGAGCGATAAAAGAAAAAGAAGCTATAACACTAGAACAAGACATGGAAAAAGACCTAATGGGAGAACGACAAAAAGAAGAGGAGGTACAGGAGGAGGAAGAGGGAGGAGAAGAAGAAGAAACAGAAGAAGGAGAGAAAAGAGAAGATAACTTAGATGAAACAAATTAAAATTCTAACACAATTTTTTTAAAAATAGATTAGATCATATAGAAAAGAGAAGATGGTACTCAACATATTATCTTGGAATGTTAAGGGACTCAATTCAGAATACAAAAGACATATCTTTCATTATTTGGAGAAAACCAGTGCTGATATAATTGCACTTCAAGAGATAAGAATTAGAGATCAAGACATCAGATATTTAAAGAACCCTCAGTTAGGTGACTATTTCACAGCTGCATACAAGAAGAAGAAGAGAGGTGTAACAATATATATGAATCCCAAATAAAACACAGAAATAATCTTTAAGAATTCAGAGGGGTACTACTTGAGATTGGAGATATCCTTCCCTAGTTATAAAATGTTAGTCGTGGGAGTATATACCCCAATAGAAAATAAAGACAGATTTTTTACAAAGATTTCACAAGAGATAAATAAATATACATCTGAAAGATGTCAAGGGAATATACTAATACTGGGAGATATGAATGGAGTACTAAACCCTTTTGAAGATAGAAAATCAAATAAACCTGTAAAAAAAAGTCAAGGTAAATTACCAAAAAGCTTTTTTTGCATTAATGGAAGAGCTCTCTTTGTTAGAGCATTTGGAAATTTAAATACCAAAACATAAGATCACACATCTTCTATTCAGATAGGCACAAAACCATAGATATGTTTTTGTTATCTAAAGCTTTACATGCAGAAATTCATGACACTGAAGTGTTGCCAAAGATAATGTCGGATCACAATCCCATTAAATTATTGTTAAAAACCAGACAAAAAAGATGGTATGTGGAAACTTAATGATACTTAACTAATGAATGAAGAATAATTGAAAGATTTAAAGGGAAGCTTAAAGCTGTACTTCAAAGAAAACTCAACTGATGACCTGCCAGTAAAGACCATCTGGGATGCATTCAAGGCAGTAATAAGAGACCATTTGATAAAACTGGGAACAGGGGGGAAAAAAAAGAGAGAGAGAGAGAGAGAGAATGGAAATAACATTAAAACATTAAATATTCACAAGGATAGAAATCCAGGGAAGAAGGTGGCACTTATCTTTTTGGATGCAGAAAAGGCATTTGATAATGTCTCTTGGATTTTTATACATTGAGTGCTGAGAGAATATGATTTTGGAAAAGACTTTGATAAATGGATTGAGGCAATTTACCAAGATCAATCTGCAAGGTTAATAATAAATGGCAACATCACGACAAGCTTTGCAATAAACAAGGGGGTACAGCAAGGGTGCCCATTATCACCACTATTGTTTATAGCTGTTTTGGAAGTATTGTTGATTATAATAAATGAGGATCCACAGATAAGAGGCTTAAAAATAAGAAAAAAAAGAATTGAAATTGAAAGCTTTTGCAGATGATGTGATTATATTTTTGGAGGATCCACAAGAATCAATACAGATGCTGATGGAAATTCTACAAAAATATGGACTGGTCACAGGATACAAGATAAATTAAAAAAAAGACAATGATGATGACATTAAATATGACTAAAAAAGGGCAAGCTGATTAGGAGAGAACTTCCGGATGTCAATTAACCAAGAAAACAAAATATCTAGGAATTAATATAATGAAAAAGAATCAAGAATTGTTTGATAATAATTATTTGAAGAAATTGAAAGAGATAAAAATGATATGGAGAAATGGAAAAATGTAAACTTATCACGCTTGGGAAGAATAAACACTTTTAAAATGTCCCTTTTACCTAAGTTTATGTTACATTTTCAGAATTTACTAATAATAGGAAGTGAGAAGATATTTAAACAATGGGGAAAGGATTTACAAAAATTTATTTGGCAAGGCAAAAAACCAAGAATAAGATTCAAAACACTTAAGGATGCAAAAGAGAGAGGGGAATTTGATCTACCATCTTTGAAAACTTATTGCTATGCATGTTGTTTGGATTGGATTACGGATTGGATTCAGTTAGAGAGAACAACTATTAAAGAATTGGAAGAAATAAATAACAGATTTGGATGGCACGGTTATCTATGTTATGATAGATTAACAGTAAATAAAGAGTTCAACAATCATTGTATCCGGAAAACATTGTTAAAGATTTGGATACAAATAAAGCGGAAATATTATACAAAACTTCCGATATGGACTTCACGACAAGAAGCCTATGGAATTGCTCCAACAAAACAAGGAAATTTACTAACGTATCAAGAACTTTTGAAATGTGAGGGGGAGAAACCAAGAAAGTGTACAGCAGAAGAATTAAAAGAAAAAGGACATGAGCTAAATTGGTTCCCATGGTAACAGCTTAAAGAAAGATTTAAAATGGATCAAAAATTATATGGATTCGAGAGAAGAGAAAATGAACTAGATTTATCGATGAAGGGAGACCAAAAGAAGAGAATCTCCAAACTCTAAATTATTATTGAAGAGAGAAATGGAATCAGAGGTAGTTAAAGACTCAATGGTTAATGGGCCCAGAATGTGGGACATCCAATTGAACTAGAAGTTTGGGAGAGAACATGGGAAACGGATATAAAATTTACCCCAAATTTAAATTTAAGATAATTTTTTTATAAAATGCTTCATAGATGGTATATGACTCCAATAAGATTACAGAAGATAACTAAATCTGGGACTAGGAAGTGTTGGAAATGTGATGAAAAGATTGAATCTTTTTTTCATGTGTGGTGGACTTGTAGAAGGGCAAGGAAATTTTGGAAGGGAGTACATGATGAAATTCAAAGAATTTGTAATTTGAATTTTGAAATGATACCAGAGTTTTATTTGTTGAATATGTTAGGACAACACAGACAGATTAGAAGTCATCAGAAGATATTGTTATATTTCATAACAGCAGTGAGGTTGTTGTATGCGCAATATTGGGAAAAAAACAGAGATATAAATTTAGAAGAGTGAAAGTTGAAAGTTCTAGAAATGGTAGAAACAGAAAAATTAGCATTTTCATTGAAAAATAAACCTGTACAGAACTTTGAAAGGGAATGAAAAGGAGTATTGGACTAGGTAAAGATATAAATTTATAAGATGTAAAAGAAATGGAAACACAATACAAATGTAATTGCTTTTTCTCTATCAATAGAAATGTAATTGCTCTTCTTTTGTGTAAATAGAAACAATGTAGTTTCAACTGGAGAATGTAAGCAGAAGTGGGTGTGTGAGTGGGTGGGTGTCGGAGGCTAGGCGGGGCCGGGCAGGCTTGGGCCAAGCTTGGGTCGAAGCTTGCACCTCAGGAGCCTCAACCAGTGCTTCAGCAGCAAACTAAGGCAGTCCAGCAATAAACTAAGGCAGTCCTTGCTTCAGGTACAAAGTAGAAACAAAAGAGAGGGTTTTCTCACCCAAACAACGAGGAGTCGGCTGGCTGGCAGGGCTTCGAGGCAGGGACTCGGCAGGAACACGGCTGGGACACGGCTGGAACAGGAGGCAGCACAGACGGGCAACACACGGAAAGCCATTGGTTGTGGCTCCGTGCTGAGCTCGGCTCCCTCTTGGCCTTAAGAAGGAGCCCAGCGCCGGCGCCGGCCAATCCGGGGGTTGCTGCGCAGCTGGGAGCCCTCAGCCGGGCTCACAGCTGAGCGTCGTCGGCCAGCTGTGAGCCCTCAGCCTGCAGCTGACGCTCCAACAGCCGCCAGGAACGACGAGCAGCCTCCTTGGCCTGCCGCCGCTGTAAGAACGAGGGAGGGGGGCCGACGGTCTCCTCCGGATCGGGCCCACGGGTGGACGGCGGCCCAGAGTGGAGCCTGGGCCCCGCCCTCCCCGGGCGAGCGCCCAGTCGGCCTCCCTCGGCGGCGGAGGCCTTGTCGTCTGCTGTGGCGTCCGGGCGGCTCCCCTCCGTGGCGGTGGCTCCGTCGGCGTCCCCCTCGGCGGCAGCGGCCTCCCAGGTGAGTCCATCGGCGGCAACAGGGCTGGCGCGATCTAGGCGGCCTCCCGCGGCAGCAGAGGCCTCCCTGGCCTCGTCCTCGGCGGCGGTGGATCCGACAGCCCCGGGGCGGCCGTCCGTGACGACGGGGGAAACCGCGACCTCCTCCGCAGCCGCGGTGGCCTCGACGGCATCCGGACAGCCGTTCCCAACGCCGGAGGCCTCCTCCGCGACTCACGAGGAGACCGGGTCGTACTTGCCCTCTGGAGCCGCCTCTGCGGCGGCCTCCATGGCTCCGGAGGGGCCGGCCAGGCCGGAGCCCCCGACAGTGGGATACATTTAATGATGATGTAACCCATTCGTTTTTCTTTTTTGTTTTGCAATTAAATTTTACTAATTTTTTTTTTTAAAAAAAGTTCCACAAGAAGCTGACAAATAAAGAGTCAGAATGAATGAAAGACACCTCAAACAAGAAACTGGCAATGGAAATTAAGCTTCCTCAACAACATTTGTTGTCACAACACACAAATGAAATAAAGAAAATAATTAAAATTACGAAGCTTAACTATTTTGAACATGCAAACAAGCCAGGAAAATGGATAGCACATAGATTATGAAAAGAGACAGAGAAAAAACAGATTTATTAAATTAAAAGTTCTGGAAAGATACATACAGAACAAGAAGAGATTAAGAAAATTTTTCATAAGTATTACTCAAATTTGTATGATGTGCAAAATGAACAGGGAAGGGAAAGCTGAAAGGATTCAACATTGCTTGGATAATCAGGATATATCAAAAATAACTTCCCAACAGAGAGAAATACTAAATGTACCAATTTCTATAAGCGAAATTTGAATGGCAATCAAAAAGCTAAAAACATCTAAAGCTCCTGGTCCAGATGGGTTTACTGCAGCATATTATAAGACCTTTAAGGAAGACCTGCTACAATATTTACATAACACATTGAATCATATTGTGATAGATGGGATTCCAAAATCTTGGATAGAAGCAAATATTGTACTCATACCAAAAGAAGGAAAAGACCTTAGTTCACCAAACAATTACAGACTCATGTCTTTACTGAACAATGACTATAAGATCTTCTCAAGCATATCAGCAGAAAAACTGAAAAAAATTGGCAAGAACTGATACATGATGATCAAAATGGCTTTCTTCCCAACAGAATGCTTAGACATAATACAAGAACAGTTATAAATATAATAGAATAGTTTGAGTGTCATAACGAGAAAGAGTTGGCTATGATCTTCCTCGATGCTGAAAGGGCATTTGATAATATTAGATGACCATTTCTTATTGAGATATTAAAAAGAATGGAGATGGGGGAAAACGTCTTAATATGGATACGAGCTATATATACTCTACAGAGGGCTTGAATCTTAGTGAATGGAGAAAGAACAGAGGAAATAAACATTCAGAAAGGAACGGGTCATGGATGTCCACTTTCACCCTTCTTGTTTATTCTAGTATTAGAACTGCTAAACAAGAAAATTTGATCAACCCCAGAAATAAAAGGTATTCAAATAAAAAAACCAAAAGTATAAGTTAAAAGCATACGCAGATGACTTAGTTATCTTCCTGGAGGACCCGTTGAGTAGTATAGACAAACTATTTGAAATAATTGCAGAGTTCGGGGAACTTGCCGGATTTAGAATAAACAAGGAGAAGACTGGGATGCTTAACAAGAATTCACCATCAAAGAAGGAAAAGGAACCCATAAATAAACCAGGTTTTCAGTTACAACAAAGAATAAAATATCTTTGAATTTGGTTAACAAAACAAAATACAGATTTCTTTGACAATAATTACACTAGGACATGGAACCAAGTTAAAAAAAAGATTTCAAGCAGTGGTCTAAACTGGAGCTGTCGCTGCTTGGAAGAATCACTACAGTGAAAATGAATGTGCTCCCAAAAATGAACTTTTTGTTCCAAAATTTACCAGTTATCAAAAATGATAAACCCTTTCGCACATGGAGAAAAGAGCTTTCAAAATATATTTGGTCAGGCAGAAAACCAAGAATAAAGTGGAAAAATCTAATAGACCGCCATGAACGAGGAGGATGTGGTTTACCCAATCTTAAGCTATATTATAATGCAAGCTGCCTCACATGGATAGTGGACTGGGTCACACTATGGAATAAAAGGGCATTAACATTGGAAGGTGCGGACAACAGAATGGGGTGGCATGCCTACATTTGGTACAACAAAACAAAAATCGATAAAGATTTCACAAATCATTTCATAAGAGGAACTCTGTTAAAAACTGGATTAAGATCAAAAAGAAATTCTACAGTAAAATCCCACTACAGGTGTCCCCCGAAGAGGCATTTTACGGAAGTTGGAAGAATCCTAATGAAAAATGGTTAACATATAAAGATTTATTAGAACATGACAAATTAGGAAACTTACAGTTAAAATCAAGAGAAAATCTAAATCAAGAAGGAGTTAAACTACAGTGATTCCCACACAGACAGCTCCTAGAAAGATACAAAATGCACTTGAAATTAGAAGGCTTCATCCAAAAAGGTCCACCCAACGAATTAGAAAAAATAATTTTTGATTATTCTAATCATGCTATGTATAAATTGT